>CM067343.1:28377411-28484911 GCA_034190875.2 Urechis unicinctus
AAGGATTAATGCAAATGCACTACGCGTAAAGGGTGCCATCGTCGGTTGCCATAGACGTTAATTGGAAAATGGAGATATTCCATTGCTATTAACGTCAATGCAGATCTGTTGTGCAGCACGTTTTCAGTGCACCATGCATATACTTCACTGATAGTATAAGGCACTGTATAAAAGCCATGGCGTGATGTAACTCCTTTGATGTAACGCTTCGCAGTATCCGATGCATATGGCGAGTGGGAACATAATGTGAAGAGAATGATATAGCATCGGGGATAATGGAAGCCATAATACCGTCCATGTGTAACTGATCGCAACGTCTGAGAATTATGTTCAACCTTTGCATTATTTACAAATTAGGAATGATTCACGAGGTCATCTGTGAGGTGTGCAAACAACAAAACGCGTGTCTGAGCAGAGAGACCTGTTTCTGAAACTTATCATTTCCACGTATCGCAAGCTCTCTGTAAATGGTAATACGAAACACGACTTATAGAAACTATATCATTATTTTCCCATGGAATCTGACAAGCAATTGCCAAACAAAAGGAGCGTATAACTGCATACTTCGTTAACAATGATACTCTATCCTGGTGCTGTAAGCGGCGCTGTGCCAATCCACTTACACAATTAGCTTAGATCTTACTTTCCGTGGTGATTAATGATAGGCGTACTGTCTGACAAGACAAACACTTGGTACTCGTTACAGAAGCACTGGCCACACCCACAGGACGTATTGAATAGACCAACACCCTGAGATGAAAAACACTGTTTAATGAATTATTACACGCCCACAAAGCTGGCAATGACGAATTCCTTTATCAACTCTGGCCAATGTTTTTCCGGTCCCGTGCTTTTTAGAATAATTTGACTGCAGCAACTTCCGAATATTGCTATGGCGACACTATACTGGCATCCGAGTTATTTCTTATAAATGATGTTGATGGAATCAAGAAAAGTCACAATGATGCAATATTCTGCCTAACCACATTAATTATATTGCGTCAGTTGCGATGTGACGGATGCAATGGCAGCGCCATTCCTCTTCCGATATAACTGCATACAACCAGCTTGAACACTTTGCCAAATCAATGAAGCTTTCCAGGACAGCTGTACGTCTATACTTATCTCGTTACAGGAAAACTACTATAGCGAGAATACTCAAGTGCAGTGAAATAGTCCCGTCTTCTTATTGTCAACTGAGATCAGCCCGCTGATATACAACCTCCTCAAGCGGGTGTAGACTGTATGACTAAGTGACCTTGTCATAGTGACAGCATGATGGCCGCTTTCATATCGGTTCTCTGAGCTGTTGAAGCCAACGACAAGCACTTTTAGACATGATAATGTGTGATGCTTTAAATGAAACAGGGTTAAGACATCATAATGTATTCTTAAAAACAGTGAATGTTAATATTCCATTATTTGCTTTGTTATAATGCATTAACCGGTCATTACCGTATTTTATGGCGGCGGCCTCCTTGAGCTGCAGACTACTCCTCGATAACATGCAAAAAACTGACAATACAATAAGAGCCACCGAATCTATGGCAGGAAACAATGAATAACAGCTCAACGTTAGCGAGGAGCAGTCTGCAGTTCAAGGAGGCCGCCGCCATAAAATTCGGTGATGACAAGTCATGTCTCAGTATAATCCCTCTCCCTCTGATGCGTCATGTCCCCATTTGCAACCATTTGCTTCACGTGTATTTTCCACACCTTCCTGATGTCCATGATTGTGCTCTCCATTGAATAAATTGATTTTATTCTCACTCCGACCGGGCAGCGTAAATTAATCTGTTCGACATACATGACGGATCCATACGAACGACATGATCAATAATTGTCAACATCGCGTAATCCTGACCGAGTGGCATCCGATGGCTGTTCAATTTGTCAGATGCACTCCATTACGACAGCAATGCCAGCATGACGTCATTGGTATTTTAAAATGGAATTAAAACTAACTGACTGAAGTTGAAGGCACGATTCGATTTCATTGCAGGGAAAATGAAACATTACTCGGCCAATATGTTAAAATGTGTTATAACCAAAATAACATATTTGATTGTTCAGTAATATAATGCGGCTCTTTGCAGCTGCGCTACACTCGTAGAGGCAAATTGCTTGCCATTGACTACTATTTATACCTCGGTCTTTTCATTATAGGCTAGTTTAATTATGTGTGTTGGATCACTGAATTCGGAAGTAATATTAGCATACCAATATGTGTGGACGGAGGTAAAACAAACACGTTACTGGGTGAGCTGCTCTACAGGACTCAATACATCCGCGGATAATATCCCATCCAGCCTAATCAATAACACGCTCTTTACAGGAACCATGGCTAGCCATGGTGTGTTATTCTGTGCGTTGGCGTGACTTTAGATGAACATTCAGTGACTGAAACAACCAGTCAATGATCTAACTGTAATAATGAACCCTAAATCGCCTGTAGAAATACCAGGACAATTCGTCCTGACTGTGTGAAATATCCGCTTCATCAGGTTGATTGATCTGGAACGGCATGAGTGACTTCATTGAATGAGAAAATTGTCTACTTGTAATACATTTCGATGCTTAATAAATGCATTCAGGCACAGATAGACGGACAGAGAGAACAAATATGGACAAACAGTGATGAACAGACAGGACGATAGACAGGTTTATGTTTCAAGATTAACCTACAAAATGATAATATGTTCGGGTGGAAACATTCCAGTAAAACTATTACTAGGTCCAATAAGACAGGACATTATTTGTTAAAGTCTAAAACTTAGGTACCATTTTCCATACATAACGCTGTATCTGCTTAGGACGCCCGAAGTGGTTACGAAAAACAATGGAATGGCTGAGAGTTTGACGCTGGCTAGATGTTATTTCTTTAACCGGGCCTTTAATTCGAAAAGAAAACAGTTGCTACATTTGCGCTGCCTTCGACTTATTACGTCATTGAAATCAATGGAGTATTTTCAACCGGAGAAACCCGTCCTATGGATGTGTTTAAAATTAACAGCTGTTCAATTTTCCACAGTCATGATAATTGCATGAAAGTAATTGAAAAAAAACGGTTCACGTCGTAAAACGAAACGCGTCGCTTCTGCCGAGTTAATACATGTTGCTATAAGAAATACCACATGGCACTGTACGAGTGCAACGCGTCGACTTTCACTGAACTGTGGATTTCAGCCGCTTGTCAACAAGAAAGCCATCTTAGTTGAATCAGACATGGTGCCTCTGTTCATTTGAATGTAACCCCTGAACGGTTACTTGTATACTGTTGTTATGTGCCATACCCTTTACTTGTGGCGTTTTCACTTACAAATTATAAATTTTACTTCTCCAAGCCGCTAGAAATGATTCTGATTAATGTAGATGATTGTAGACCCCTTTCTTGATACTCAAGCCCTAATGCACGACACCGCAACGTATGTCTGCCTTAGACCCATCATTAGGAGCATCCGAATTAGCACCAAAATGAAACTAAACTAGCGAAAAACACCAATCAATAATACTAAATCAGAGAGGATGATTCACGCAACGAACTCTCTTTGCCTCACTGAAATACCACACGACATAGAGTGCCCCCTCCAGCATGGATTGATTGCATCATCGGTCGTCCACTATAACACGACAACAGATCTTGGAAATGACATTCATAAAACCAAATCAACTGGCATTTTGAGTTTAACTAGGTGCCATAAGTGTCATGGATAAACGCCGCTGCATGTCCGCAGTTGTTCTACTTGCTTGGGTTGTATATTGCATCAATATTCTAACTACCGAAAAGCTACGATTCAGACTGAGGCAGGCTCAGGAAGAACACAGTCATCCTATGCAATTACTGGAAGAACCCAGCCAACTCATGCAATCACTGGGAGAGCGTCATCAACCCATGCAATCACTTGGGGAGCGCCGTCAATCATTCGAAGAGCTCAATAGACCTCGACTACCGATGACAGAACGAAAACAATCGCAACTTCCGGTGAATGGGAACGATAAGTACATTGTACTAAGAAATCCGGCTGATGACGTCACCAATCAAAGCTATGATCCGCAGAGGGACATACAGATACTGATATGGGCCAAAGCAATCGGCATGTCTCCAAGTACGACTTGTAGACTACTCCCTCAGGGAACGAAATGTATCTTAACCACAAATCGAGCAGATGAATACACCAGTGACGCCATCTACATTCATATGCGAGAGATTAGAAATAAGAATATGCTCCCTAAACATCGAAAACGATCACAGAAATGGATATTCTATGAGCACGAACCTCCCACGAAAACCTGGTCTTATATACCGAGGCTAGACACCAACGCTGTCAGAGGATTGTTTAATATCACTATCACTTTTACCCAAGATGCAAGTATAACGGTGTCTCCGTTACGCTGTAAAAGGGATCAACGTAAGTATGCGGAGTTCTCTGGAGTAAACTTCGCGCTAGGAAAGACCCGGGATGTGGCTTGGTTCGCAAGTCATTGCGACACTCCCAATAAACGAGAGGATTACGTGCATGAGCTGAGTAAGCACATTGACGTGGACATCTATGGAACATGCGGACCTCTCTCATGCGGCAACCGATCTCGTAATGCCAAAGCAAAGATAGAATGCGATCAGGTCCTGTTAAACAAACACTACAAATTCTACCTATCGTTTGAGAACAGTTTCTGTGAAAACTATTATACGGAGAAGTTGACCAGGATCCTTGGCATAAATGTCATACCAGTGGTGATGGGATTAACTAATTATACAGACATAATGCCATCAGATTCGTTTATTGATGTGCAGGATTTCTCTTCGCCAAAACACCTTGCCAAATATCTTACCAAGATTTCCAACGACGACAAACTCTTCAACCAGTACATCCAAAATAAAAATTCGTTAGTATGTGCCAGAGGGAAGTTAGGTAGCACATATTGTCGTATTTGCAGTCATCTACTTAGCAACAGTGATAAACAAGAAGTTGTTGAGGATGTTGTCGACTTTTGGAGTGTCGACAAAAAATGCAAAAGCAAGGAACAATTTTTCAAACACCAATGAAGTCGGTTATTCAAACCTTAGCATGTGCTATTCATACTATCGTATATATATATATATATATATATATATATATATATATATATATATATATATATATATATATATATATATATATATATATATATATATATATATATATATATATATATATATATATATATATATATATATATATATATATATATATATATATATATATATATATATATATATATATGATATACCTATATTTATGAAAGGCAGTGCGAATATCTTATTCTGTGTGTCATCAGCTGCCTTAATCAGTCGTCTTTTGTGATTTAAAGTTTTTTGTCTAATATATTTCATGGCCTCTTATTGATGGTATTTAGGACAAATAAATTTGCGTGAACATTAGGGAATGGTTAGAGAATAAACTAACAGTGTATGAGTCGCATTTTTCATTTTAAACCACCCCGATTCCAATGTCACATTGAGGTATCACGTTATGTGATATCTTCTTGAAAAAATGGGTTGAATCATCTTGATCCTTCTAACTGGCTTATTAATCGTTGCTGGTGGCTTGGGTCAAAGTCGTTTTCAGCAGCTTTATTGTCAGGTCGTAACTGTGAAATGGAATTACAAATTTCAGACTTAACCCATTTAATTCAACCATAAAGAATATTTAAAGAGCTGCTAGAATCAACGTCTGGTTGGTTTAAACACCTTGGTATGAAATTGTGGAAAGTATCAGGCGTTTAATGTCGCTTTCAAGGAAGATGGAAGATATGAACGAGGCTTGAGTGAAAGTCGAAGCAATCCCCACCAAAACCATTTGCTCGCCCTTGAGTGTGCTCCAGCAGGTCTACAAGAATAATTATTCATCACAATGATTATAATATCGGGTGGAGGATAAATGACATAATGTAGATTCCAGCGTGGAGTCGGAAATGAAACAGACGAGTGTGCGTGTATGTGGATTTCTGCGTTCTTGTGCGTTAATTATATGCACATGTGAACAATGCAAATACGACCGGATGAGTGTGTGCGTAATGTATCAGCTCATGGACAAACGAATTGAAATTCCGCGCATGCGTATGGCGTAGCTATCACTATGACTGCTTTTAACTATACGACTTCTGAAGCGCACGAATACGCGGTTGCTATCAAGTATTTCTGAACATTGCCAACTTTAATCGCAACGGTAATGACAACAATTCATAGCTATCCTTCACACGTTATTACCATGATATTATGGGCAATATACTAAGGTCAATGCGGTGTGTACATACGCCAACTTCTAAGTTCACCCGCACGAATACGCGGTGGGAAATATTCATGCTTTGACAGGTGTTATTAAGTTGCGCTGTTCCGAACAGGAAGCGATCATATAATCAGAATATTATCCATTTAAGTTGTCATGTTGCTGTCAGCCAATCCAACTCTCAACTTTATTTCGTTGCAGTGCAGATCAGGAAAGGGATTCGCAGTGGCGTTGCACTGAATACATCGGTTGTACGACTACTGGTACGACCCAGTGAAAGCATTTATACCCTGACTGATGTTTGTTCGTCTGTCACACAATGACCACACGAGATAATGGCCCCTCGTGCTGAGAGGAACAGATGGGTGGTGCCGAGAAACATGGGCTTGATGCCGTTGACCTTAAAGGACAGTGAAATTGGCCTTCTTTTTTTGGCTGCAGGAAGTCAGTTAACTGATAAGCGATGTTCGTAATGAAGCATACAACGGTTCCTCACGAGAGGTCCGATGAGGCCATATCCGCCCGCCGGGTCACATGGGGTCATGGGAGCTGACGGCAGGAAAAACTATCAGTTCATTAACCCAAATCTGCGAGCCGCACCGGTTGGTAAAACAATCTTGATATGACCCGGTTCCCCGTGCATTAATTTGTAAAAAGCAACTCAGGCAGGCAAGCTGCATTGCAGCGTGGACTGCTTTCCTTGTCCAGATAGTGATTTGTTGCGAAAAAAGACAAAGTGAATCAATCACGCGCAAAAGATATATTCAGTATGGATGCTATCAATAGATGATGATAAATATATAAGAAATATATATAAGAAATGATTGACTGTGGCAGATTGGGTAAGTTTATTCTAGCAGTGCAGTGGACTGTATCGCGAAGTCGAACTCATCCAAAAAAGTCAGAAGGGAGTTAGTTCCTCTTTATACGCAATTTACCCTCATTTAGCAGCCTCTACTAGTGTCAACACGACCGGCTTTTCCAATCGATGATCATTATAGAGAAGCGCTCATCAGCTAACCTAGTATATCCCCTTATGTTGTTATAAATGATATCGATCAGAAGCAACATAAGTAAAACGTGGAGGCAGATTGTCTTCTCAATATGTTATCATGGCTTCATACTTTATACGTGGGGGCATTTATCGTCGCAGTCCTTTCTTTTTTTCCAGAAAGAGTTTGATGTTTTACTTACTGAGGTTAGTGATGAAAGGATAGCAATGCATCTAGCAGCCAGTCAAGCCTGAGATTTTTTTATGTGCATGTACAGTGCCAAACCTCCGTAAATATTAGTTAAGAAGTGAAATTGGAGCTTCCTGTTGAATCCTGCTGTTTCGTAATTGGGCTGGGTCTCTCTTTACAGCACCAGGTGATAAAAGTGGATCACATTTCTGGACCAATGAAAGGCGCGTAGCGAGCCTAGAAAAGAGATGACTTATCGGCTAATTATTGTGACAGAATTTGTAATGGTCATTTCTGTAACCGAGAAATAGCCAGTATTCTCCTGTTTATCTTTCGGCAGGTATGGCCTCTGCTGCTGATGTGTAATATCACTAGGCTTCATCCACTTCAGAAGGAACTCATCACTCAGACATTTTGCTCCGCTTGATAATTTCGTCACAGAGTTTCATATGCTTCTACGACCTGACAAGGGTTTGCATTACAACCCAGCGTCTTGGAATAATATAGCTACCAAATGAAGTTATTCATATGAACAAATTGCTGCTCGTTTCCTTGTCAGTCGATTGTGCTGCCTCAGGGAGTCATACGATGAGTAATGTTGCCTTTATGGCTCCTACGGCTTTCCTCACAATGCTGCCATACATAGCGCTTATTAATTGGGCAAGAGTCAAGGCGCTTCTCTCGCTCTTGTCTCTTTGCTCAAACAGCCCATTACAGTCACGCACCCTGACTCTGACTTGTGTGACGTTTTATTGTTTAATTATGGCTTGTGATAATGTATTTTATGTGAAGGCTTGTGCCTCATGATGGTTGTTCTCGCCGGTTTTCCATATCTCGCGCGCAAAGTTGGTAAATCACTTTGCTCTCAGCAGGGACGGAAGCGACCGTCTAATCACAGGCGTTGCTCCATCATGTTGCCTGTCCTCTTTGGGCTCCCCATTGTGAAAAGTTTTCATTTTTTTTAAACATTTTCTTCATCTACTCGCCGACTCATTCCTGCTCTTTGGCCACTTCGACTAGTTCCGTAACAAAAAATAACTTATTTGGCTGCATGAGTGACTGTTATTTTTCTAATTAACATGGCTGTTGTCATCATCGGTCATTTGTACGTACGCCGCGTGAGCCAGTATGTGGCGAGGAATGGCGTGCAAACGCACAATCTTCGTTTCATTGACGAAGGGGTTTTGTTTCATAGGTTTGGAGATGCTAAAGTTCGTGGCCCAAAATCAATAATACCTCATTTACATGGCTGGTTAGGGTCACGGGTCTGGAAGATTGATCGTAATGAAGAGTGCTAATTGGTGTATGAGAAAGAGCGTGGTGGTAATGATGGGAGTGTCAACAGCCAGTAGCTACACATCACGAGAGTTGAATGCTGGTTTGTAGCAAACATAACACGTTGGTTGTTACTGAAGTCCTCTTGTTAATCTTGCCCCATTGCCATACCGTCTGTTACTCATGGTGGGCTGAAAAAGTCGCTGAACTTTGTTGTCCAAGCAGAACGTTATTGATGATCTCGTCATCTGTAATGCTCTGTTTAAAGTATGGCAGTCATTTTAGACATGTTTCTGATGACGAAGATTGTTTGGGGAATTTCTTGTTGGATGGACGATATAAAGCAGTCATGTTTCGCTCGGTACCTAAAGATTGGAGCAGCATCGAATGAGAGTTGTTGTAAAGAAAAAAAATATTTCTTGTCTTTTACATTGCTGATCATGGAATCAAACCGTCAAAATATCCGCACACCTTTGATTAAACATGCTATACAATGAACACAGGAATTGGTTCAACCACTGGACATCTCTTCATCCATTAAAGCAATACGCTTTTATCTCATCCGTCGACTTGGCTGCGCCACTGGACATTTTCAGAACAAATACGGCGTTATGCGGTGTCTAGATGTGGTAGGATTATGTCAACAAGTCGCAATATTTTGTTTTTATAAGTGCAGTCAGAATATACAGGCTGTGCAATGAATACATTTAAATGACAAAAGCTAGGGTTTTGTATTTTGACGTTGATGCTCTATGCACTCATAAAATTATAATAGGCGTTTACGAAAAGCATTGTCTCAGTACTTCATAATTTATATGATGGATACCGTCATGGTGATGAGATGAATGGATGAACCCATACGACGTCAGCAAACAGCTTTGATTAATTACCGCTCTGCACTTGTAAGCCTCTAAATGCATCAGTACAATCGGAAACCTGACAGGAGCAAAGGCTGGTTGGGCACCACGAAACACCAAGCGCTTTCATTTATAACACAATACATGCTGTTCTTAGAACTGTGTGAATGCAACCCAGCGCGTTGGTATTTGACGTTGATTATTGTGCGTTGTCGAACCTTGCCGCAATCAATCGGCGGAGCTTTCCCTCGAAAAATAAAGGCGAAACACAACCAATTACCTTCTTGAGTAACTGCACGCCCAGTGGATGTCGTTTTTCGTGCCCATTATACACAGTGACTGCCGCTCGCCTAATAATTAAAATTACAATTTCAGAATGTCAGTTTTATAGGTGAACGTGATAATAAAGGGCCATGCGTGTTCGACAGGTGTAGATTTCATTTCTTTTCGCAGAGTACGTCGCTCTGCATAACGGTGGAAGTGCTGTTGGTGTAAATTCTCTGAATGTTGGCGTCATTTGTTAAGTTGCAATAGAGCCTGTGCAATAGGGTCTTCTGAGGCGTCATTCACCTCGTGCAATAGAGCCTGCTGCAGTGTTACACGCCTCGTGCAAGGCTATTGCTTTTGCTCACACGAGAGAAATGCATCTTGGCCGGTCTCTGTTGGTGCTATTGCGAGCGTCTGTGATGTCTTTGTTTTATGCTCGAGGGCCTGCGCCTTAAATACAGCCGTCAGTGGAAGCGCTAGGTGCGAGGAAACTGAAAAGGGCGAGGTTTTGGTATTTGCGGTGTGAAGATTTGCTTTGTAACCTCCAAAGTTCCACTCACAGTTTTGACAGTCTCGCTCAAGCCATCCCTAAATACCAAAATGGTCACTGTCGCATTGATGTTGCGAAGGACCCCCCGGAATTCATCTCTAAGATCCGGTTTGATAGCCGTACGACGCCTAATCAGTTCCATGCGATTCATCTAGCACGCGAGAAAATCACTAGCTTAACCCGTACATCCAGCCTGTCACAGTTACCCGGCTTCACTTATTTCTGCAACAGGTTTTCTTTCGTGTCAACGTCCATACCTTGCTGTATAAGGCTCCGGATGGCGGAAGCTAAATTGGGGTGGATAAGGGGCCCGACATTGTCCGCATTTTTGCTGAATTGTAAACCTGCTTCAATGCAGCGATTTCAGACTGTTGGGGAGAAGTGGGAATATAACCCACGTTATCAGTGTTATCATTATCCGTCCCCGGTGCCGTCCGCACGCTCCTGCTCCTCACAATCTCTTTTGTAACCGTCGTATGCACATGAAAGTTATGACATAACTAGGGCACTTGTCCATAGAGGCTGTGAGGGAGGCCAGTGTTTGTTTACTACCACTGATATCTGATGACTGGTCCGCGTGATCTGACCTGGATCGCTTCTTGCAAAGGTTGTGATTGGCGTCTGTGTATTGCTGCGTCTTCCGGAAGATTTGCCATTGTCTTTGCTGATTTCTTTGCTTGTTAATTCAGCAACGGCAGTCGTGTCCTGGTGGGGCTCCTCTGAAGATCGAGCGTCGTCTATTGGAGTTGATACATCATGGTGAGCATGAGATGAGCCATGATTAACATTCATGGATGCTATGATGTCACCTAAAAAGTCTAAGTTATTACCGATGACATATCACCGCATTTATCACGCGGACTGCAATGAAAAGCTGTTAATCCTGATAAACAGAAAGGTTTGCCAATGACGCTGGCAAAACCTTCAATTATCAAGTAAATGGTCGCCCAGCGAAGCTGCTTGAGCTGAGTTCTGCGACGCAGAAATTACAACCATTAAGTCAAACACAGATTATAGATCGTCACAAGATCCCTGTACATATATATATATATATATATATATATATATATATATATATATATATATATATATATATATATATATATATATATATATATATATATATATATATATATATATATATATATATATATATATATATATATATATATATATATATATATATTAATATATATACATTGAATTCAACTGTATGCCCATAATGCATTGCAACACACTAAGAGACTGATGAACACGATCCCGATAGACTAATCAGTAATGGTCGGATTTGTTATTTAATACAAATGTTGGACGCCATAAAATTAATTTAGTTCTCCAGGTATACTGCGACGAGGTCAGTTGTTTTTCGATTTGTATGGTTAATTTATTTGATTCATTCCGCAAATTCAAATGATCAGGAATGTAATACAATTTGAACACATGATCATGGATGCAATACAACATATACACATGATCAGGGATATAAAAAATTGGTAAACGTGATCAGCGATGCTATACGAATGATAAACGTATTTATGGATTGTAATACAAGTGATATACATGATTAGGGATGTAATACTAATTAGACACATGATCAGGAATGTAATACAACTGCTACACGTGATTAGGGATGAAATACAACTGATACACATGGTAAGGGATGAAATATGACTGATCGAATGATTAGGGAGGACATACGACTGATGTACATGATTAGGTATGGAATACGACTGATACACATGATTAGGGATTGAATACGACTGGTACACATCATTAGGTATTAAATACGACTGATACACATGCTTAGGGGTTAAATACGACTGATCCACGTGATCAGTGATACTATGGATGTAAATAAATTGATACACATGATTAGGGATGTAATATAGCTTAGACACATGATCAGGAATGTAATACAACTTCTACACATGATTCGGGATGAAATACGACTGATGCACATGAATGTGATTAATCACTAACATGTCGGCAATTTGTAACCTGATAGTTTTGCATTCCATTAAGGAGAGCTTACTGCAATTACAGAGAATGGATGGGCTGATAATGCCGCCTCACGTGATGCAACGCAGCATATGAAACACACTACTGGCAAAGGCAGACGGTCTAAAGTAAGAATTGACATCGAGGCACACGAGCAACAATGGTGCCTCCCATGTAATAAAACTATACAGTGTTACCCCTCAATGACGAGATTGTTGGGGTCCATGTCATAGCAAAAGTGCTAATGTCACGCTTACAATTAACATGACATACATAAAACCATATTGTTACCCAATTTTACCTGTGTTGGTTTCCAGTTTTCGACAACGCAAAAACAGTTCAAAGCAACGCCAATTATTGATGAACGCAGTCTCACCTGAAAGGTATAGTGTCAACTACAACGGTTGTATCAGCAGGTGTACACTGCATGTAGCCTTGTGGCGACTACATGGTCCGCTGTCTTTGTAGCGGTAGTCTGAACTGGCACAGCTATGGTAAACACTAATAAAAAAGAACATTAACCTTATGCGAATGCGATTGGATTTAGCATAGAACTGTACAGTGAAAGAACGCCGACTTCGTGTTTCACAACTGACTGCGCCAGAGTCGGCTTTCTCTCTGTGTACATTTCTATGATGTAGGCAGCATAACGTGTATATAATGAATAAAGAATAATAATGATCCAAAATGCACAGAGTCCAAAACGACACAATTTGCTAAGTTCCAATACGTTTCCTGCTTTTCATATGGAGTGGCGTTCATCACCAAATTGCAAAATCAAATCCATGTAGGATTTGTTGTAAGATATTTCGTGCATGCTTCATATGTCAACTTTGCTCAACCTATAAACCATCTTGACTGATTGTCATTTCAGAGATTGTAAATTTTTCCTCGCCAATAGCGAGATGGACATTAATACTCGTACGACCATCGGCATTTGGCCAATTACGTCATCAAATAGCTCTCCGTCAATGCATCTTGTGTACTTAATGCTTCAGTAGCCATGAACGTAAATGACGAGTGAGCACAACATTGTCGACATACCCACCAGTTAGTGTTTGATAGGAGCTTTGAGGCGCCTGGTGCCGATCATGGAGTTGTCCCCCCCCAGAGTTTGTCGGCTTAATCCAAACCTAATCATGGTGCAATGCTGTCGGGACTATTGTACCCATTGACACATGAACAAAGAGGCAGGCGTAGGTGTTAATGTGCACCATTGATTGATGCTACTGGCACCATCGCGTACCTCCATTTGATAAATATAATGAAGCGCCTTCGGTGAGATGACATGAATACCGAAGTGATACTTGTATTGTCGACAGCCATGATTGCTACTGTCACTGATTCCGGCAAGTATATTCATCTGAGCTGGAAAAAAAACAGTACTCGTGATTGTCAATGTGGATCGGAACTATCATTGTTCGTGAAATATTATCTGTATGAAAGCGAATAACACCATTTGAAAACCACATCATGTAAACCCCTAATAACAGGACGAATCCTTCATAAAAGACATGCTGCTGCATTATGTCTGGAGCCAATGTTACCGCTGGCTAGCCATCGTACTAAACAGGCTTAAGTGCAATGGTCGCGTATTCTTGCAACTGCAAAACATGAAAGTTATTTTCTATTAAGGTAAATTTTGTTTAAAAGTAGGACATTTAAATAATATATAAATATATATATATATATATATATATATATATATATAAATATATATACATATACATATATTTATATGTAAATATATATATATATATATATATATATATATGTAGATATATATATATACATATATATATATATAAATATATATACCCATGCATATATATGAATATATATATATATATACAAATATTACAAATTATTAACATATGTTTATACATATTTGTTGCATCAAATATATTTTGTACAATAACATATGTTTACACTTATTTTTTTGCATCAATTTTTATAAATATATTTATATATAAGCATGTATATATATAAATGTGTAGGTGCATATATACAAGAATTTATATACTTCAGTATATATATAAATGCATATATATAATATATATATATATACATATATATTGACTTATTAAAATAAACAAATATATACATATATCATTATATATTTATAACTGTATATTTATATATATGCATAAATTTTATACATTAATATATACATATATATTATTATATATATATGTATATAAATATGCATATTTACATATGTATATGCATAAATATATATGTAAATATAAATATATATGTGCATGTAAATGTATATGTATACATATATATATATATACATATATATATACATATGCATCAAGGTTTTATATATATAAATGTATATAGATATTATATATATATATAAAAATGCATATATACATGTATATATATATATATACATATGCATAAATTTTCATGGACATTAACATATAAGTATATACATATTTATTTCAGCAATTTTATTAATATATTCATTCATATATCCAAAAATGTGTATATATAAATGTGTACGTTCATATATATATATATACATATATACTAAAGTAATATATAAATGCACATATATACACATATATATTTATACATATATGAATATATATATATATTATTTACCAATATATACCTATAAATATCTATTTATATTTGTGTATATATAAGCATATGTATATATATATATTTATATATATATAAATTATCTTTTTATATAATAATATAAATATGCATATGTGTTTATGTATATACATAAATAAATACATAAATATAAATATATATGTACCTGTTAATGTATATATATACCTGTAAATATATAAATATCTATATATACATATGCATACTATACATTTACATTTATATATATATATATATATATAATATATATGTATATACATATATATGTATATATACATGTATATATATATATATATATATACATATATATATGCATATATATATTTATATATATATATATATATAATATATATATATGCTCAACTGCCATATATGTGTATATGCTAATAAAAAAACATGTTGTATGATGCATGAATAATTACCGCAGATTGTTTTTACTGCTCCTCATTCGCTGCACAATTGGATCGAGGTGCTTCTTCCACGTGTAATGTTGCAGTATCCGATCAACGAGCATTTCCATGTAGAAGGGCGATTTTTATTCCTGCCACCTGACCTGTTTGTGTGCGTAAGAGGGGACACACTTCTCAAAGTGCAGGGTGTTATTCCTAGGCTGAGCGAATGCACACATGCGCTTTCATTTATATCATAAGATTGTTTTAGTTATTTTCAGTCCGGAAGCCAAATGAGAGAGCTTCATGGGCAACAGTGTATGCTTTCTCACCGAAGAAAATCACACGCCCCATACAGCTTCTATGAATGCTCTTCAAGTATAATTGGCGCAATTTTTGACTTTTGGCTATGTATAAATTACATGAGAAGACGCGAGGCTAGAGAGCAGATGCGTCGAATTAGAGTTACTATGGTACTCATTAATCAAAGCAGTTGACATCTCGGGACGTTCTATATTGTTTAAGAACTTTACTTGCCGAGTGTGAATCGTTGCCGGCTGTTGCTCTCCTTGTCCTATTTCCATGTGTCATTTTAGAGGAAATTGCCCATAAATATGCAATCAGATTTGTTTTGAGAGGTAAATTGGTGCGCTAAAAATAAAAGATGAAGCAAAGCACAACGCATCCATTAAAAATGTACCCAAAATTTGTTTTATGCCTTTGGTTTCCGCAGTGAAAACGTAGCACGCCATGTTTACTTTCTGCACCTCTGGGAGTAATGTTATCGTAGTAGACAGAATAACCTCATCCGCGCGAGGGAACGTCACAGACATAACATCATGCCGGTGTTGATCTTGTGTGATGATGGAGTATGCGGCAAGGTATGACCAATCATACCGTTAGCTAAGCATTGTCGTGCTATCATGGCTGAGATACCAGTTCATAATTGTTTTTTTGGTTTTGGAAGCTACAATGGCAATTGACGTACTCCGCAATATACAACGCAATAAAAGCAAATAAGACCGAACAATCTAACAAATTTAGCAAATCATATCTACATAATTCATTCGAGCACACTAGAAGCGTAGTGAACACTATCTCATAAGACTACAAAAATCCCCACGGTTTGAGATCCTCTTAAAAAAAACCAAACGTTGTCATGGGGACATATTCATGCTCTTATTGTCCAAAACCCCATTACCGTACACCATTTCGTCGATAACGTGTTATCAATTCGCTGTTTGGTACGAATGTTATGACATCTAATGAATTTATGGCAGTAAATTGTTTTTCTTTTGTCAGCCTGCACACTTTAAAACGCATATTGTTTTATATACCGTGAACGCACTAGATGTGCAGGCTTTTCTGTGATGTACGACAGTGACCGTTGGAACCCACACGATCAGTGGAGCCTTGATTGTTCATATGTTAACAGGACAGGACATCATATGAGACGATCTATTCTTCAATCATAATCTACTGCATTAATGCTGGCTCATATCGAACATAGTGAACTTATTTCTCAAAGTGCCGAAAACGTTTACAAAAGGGTGCGATTGAAATGATGTAAGAATGTATTTTTGCCAGGAGAAGTATTCGTAACCAGCTGCTGCATATACCGAGAGTCGAATGCTGATTGATTGCGTCATCAGCGAACTTAATCCATTCTATATTGTTGAAGCTATCTACGTTTTCAATTAGGATTGCTGTATCTGTTCGCTGTTCATAGTGGAACTATACCGTTGATTTCATCATCAATGTGATTGATGCGCTGCTTTGATTTAACCAAATTCTATGCTCAATTGATAATTGACTGATCATATATTAATCACACAAGAACATTCACTCATCATTGATAAACACGCCTTGCCTTGCCATGAACGTAGAAAACTCTCAGTTGAACGTATTACGCCGAGGAAATTCACGTTAAATCGAGAAGCTTTGTGTAGGGTTTTACCGAAGTATTTCGAAAATAAACTCACAGGACTTTGAATATAAGAAGACGAATTACCATATACTATCTATAGCGTGATGAAAATTATTAGCTGAACAGATTGTCTAGAAGTACCAATGTCCCTTTCAAACGCGGTGAAGTTATGTATATATTACACGATCACAAAGCTAGCTTGCAATAACAAAATTGCACTAACAATATTGGTCCATATTTACATGCCACGTGCCACTAATATCATTGTTTCCTGCAAATTCTCCATATGACAGTGGCGACACTGTGCTGGCAAACGAGCTTTGGTAGGGATATTGTCGCTTTTAATCTTGACTGGACTAATCTGATGACCTGTATAATCAATATGTAGTTTCCAAGCTCGAATCGAGGAGACACATTAACGTTGCCGTCCAGTCGACAAAAGCAGACCCAACAATTTTGTTGTTGTGTTTGCTTTACGGTGTGACAGAGAATGTCACAAAATTGTTCGTCTGCCAATACAATTTTATATCTTTAATGGTGAACGGCTATTTGCAACTGTTCGATTTTACTCCAGGCCTGTTAACACAGATATAATATTTAATTGTCGTGGCGATTAATTACTGATGTAGCAATGCTACAGTCATGGTGTACGGCCATTTCACGGCTGTGAGTCCTTAGACTTAAGCCAGAAGTTACTGCATCTGTTTACTAAAATCTCAAAATTCATTCACCCTATCCATTGCATCGTCTATTATCGGCGAGTCATGCGCAGCGAATACCCTTTGCAGGTATTGAGTGATAATAGACGGTGATCGACCATTTTTCGCCTTTTGCTGGCGACTGCATGACTACCGTCTCTTCATCGGTAGTCTGGGCTGAGAGAGCCACGTCAAGCACTGATAGAACCGAATAATCATCCGTGTAAAGATTTGAATGCACAGATCAGCAGGCATGCAGTCACCTAACATGACCCTGTGTAGATCAATGACAGGAATCGTAATCAGCCAGACCGGTGTACAATCAATACACGTGCCGCCATCAGTATTAGTGGGATGGTCTGGAGTATATACAAGGACAAGTTCAATCCAACGATACGAACAAAGCGATGGAGCGTAGGAGCAAACAACTAAGCTACGTTAGTTAGCCAGATCACTCATTGTGCACTGATGTGTGTTTCAGGAGCATCACGATAAAGCAATAATGATCGGCAAACAGGGTGAACTAGATTGACCTAGCATGCATGTTTGGGCATGATGTTAACGAAATCGCTAAGATATAACCTCATCGGGAATATATCATAACACTAATCGTATCAGAAGTAGATTAAAACACATATTCCAGGTGTTGCGATTGTTGCATCTGGTGTTGGACGGTGACAGATTCTGTCAAAATTGTACTACAATTAAATAAATTCGGTATAGATATTTAAGAATTAGTCAAAACGCTTGCATATTATATGCCATTGATCTGACAATGGTCACACTTTGTCACCACCCGATGGACGATAGTGTTATAGCATCAGATACACAAGTGGTCAATATATTACAAAACATGTTCAGTAATATCGAGCACTAACGGAACTAAGCCGTATTTGGTATACGACGTATCAGAGTTTACATGCAGTGTGGTGAATATGTTCCTATCGTAAAACATTTACGATGATTGACAAAAATACCTCAAAAAGATTGAGGCCTTTTTAATAACATTAATCAATGAATGCAATGTGATATCATCATCTCAATGGAGTCTTTAGCGAGAGCTTATGAAACTACAAGGGCATCTGATGGAAATATAGTGCATTGCATGACAGGGAGAGCGGAATACATTATAACATATGTTGTGATAAATTAGGAGCAAAAGTGCTCAATGACTTAGATAAATGACATGTTTGAAAGAAATAATAAAGGTAACGGCCCGTGCTCACTTGAATCATGCCAGTCATCCATAGAACTACACCGAGTGTAACATCCAATTGTTTAATTATCGGCAAGTAAAAGGGTGAAACCTCGGTAGACATGGAGGAGCGTGGTGCCTCGGTAGACATGGTGGAGCGTGTTGCCTCTGTCGTAACGTGATCCGTGGTGTAGAGATGCTCACGCTACGCACTTGTAGTAAGTAAAAGAATCGAACTCCAGATGTAGGGTTAATTACAACTTGAACTTTATTTAACCGTTTTCAACTTTCGAATTTCCGATGTTGCTTAGCCTAAACTTAAGAGAGAGAAGTGTTGAGCTCGGAGGCCAGGAGAGAACTGATTTTGAAATATAAGTTGCTTCCCTCAACGACTAAGGCACGCCATCCCAATTCTCATGGGACATGCCGTAGCCAGGTCTGTGAGGGCTGGGGCTAACGGGTGTTGCCTGGGCAGGAAGGTCATGTGGCTCTGGAATATGGGGTATGTATGAGGAGAGGGGGGAAGTGGCAGGTGACATGTAGGTCACTTGTGCATCTGGGAAACTGGGGCGTATAATTAATATAAGCTGTTGGGGGTTACTCCATCAACTGATGACTGAGAGGGTACGTTATGATGAAGGGTAGGTTTGTTATGAATTTGGCACTCAACATATCCCTCTCCTTTTAAGTGGATGAATATCCACAAAAGAAACTAGGTCCCTTCATGGGGGAAAAAATAATAATCATGGGGATATTCTAAACTAAGGGTTGGTTGGTAAGGAAATGACGGTAGTGAGTTGGAATGTGAAATACACATTCCATTGTGCTTTATATCAGAATTGATAAATCTTATGTAAAAAAAAAAAAAAGTTCTAGTCCTATTAATTATTTTTCAGCGAAATCAAAATATTTATGGTATTATTATTACATTGTTATATATCTTACTTTTATTACTATACTTATTGTTGAACATGTGAAATGTTGGTAGATGTCGTGCAGGCTGGCCTATTTTCTAGAGGTTGGAATTCAACCATATTTTAATTTTATGTTGGGACATGGTGCAATATCTATGGCTAGGGCATCTAAATTACTCATAGATACCCCAGCTGTACTCGGAAACTGGCACTATTGATGCCGAAGCATCGATAGCGCCAGCAAGAGCCTCGTGTGACACTCCTAACCCTTGTGAATCCGAGCCAAGCAGAGAGTTGGCCTCTCTGTGCACCTCAACGCTAAAACTAATTAACATTGGGGGCCTACCTGGCGTGGGATTTTAGGTGGAAAAGGGGAGAGAAGCAAGATTAGACATGCAACAGTAAACCTGACTATTCTAAAGGAGGAGAAAGTTATACCATTGGAATATAAATATAGCCTAAGCAAGTCATGGTCGTTTTACTTGCATCTAAACTAGCAAAGCAGGGCTGATGGGTAACAAGTCATGGTCGTTTCACTTGTGTATGCCCACTGCTTGCATTTAAGCTGAAAAAAAATGTACGTAAAAAAAAAATTAAATGTGATTCAGTCATTTACACAATAAGAATTATTATTGACGTGAGCTTTCCGAACTGGTGGGTCCATTCGATCCAGGCAGCGACGTGATACTTGAAGATCCTCGGCCGGTTGATCATGTCGTAGACAGGACTCGCGCGTCAACGCCTCCTCTGGCTGAATGTGATCTGTCCCCTAGACCAAAGACGCTACTGAACAAGTACACAAACTCTTGAATACTGTTAACAGAGCACGGCATGACAACCACACTGAGCATAAATACACTACTATAATAACTACACAACACCAAGTACACATGACTGTTGATGCGTAGTCTGCTTATAACCCGAAGCAGAACTCGACGGGATATCGACAGGGCATGCCGTTATTTGTCTATTCCTTCGACAACCTCGTGGCGTGAACTGTCGGCCCTCAGGGACATCAACTTGAGCCACTGACCTCGCGCGTTCCTGAGGATTAACTGCTGGCCCTAGAGAGAAGGGATGTGGCGCATGTTGTACAAGGCAGATGCTATGTCCCCACGTCGCCTTCCTGGCGCACGCCTGTAGTACGGGGAGGGTGTCTCTGATTGGCTAACAACATTTTACAGACAGCTCAAGCTCAACCTAGGCTTAGCTGTGATCTGGGACGGAATTGGTTCTAAACTCATTATACCAATCAGTAGGCCGTTCATCCTTATACGTCTGGGACAAGATCCTGCGGGCTACCTGCTACCTGAAATGTTGACCATGATACTTACTGATCTCGTCAGATCTAGACATGGTGGAGCGTGCACTCTTAACCCAATCTAGTCAAAATGACTAGCTAACCTGGTCACCCAGCTATCGAAGTTAGTCAAACTCTGTAACGACTAATCACATGGTCAAATCGACTAAGCAACATAGTCATAATGACTAGCAACGCAACAAGACACCAACAATAACATCTGTTGAAGAAGCTGTGGATGTAACAGAGGTCATGGCCATGGGCATGCTGATGGCCGCCATTAATGTGTTTATGTGCCTTACCACATATCGACCAAAAAGACGTTTCGTTATGTACAGAAGGTCATGCTGGTCGTTGATGATGAGGCTAAAGAACCAGTTGATGCGAAGCTTCTTTGTATTAGGGCTAGTATTAACAAGGTCATGCATGTATGTGTTTATTTACAATAAAGTCTTCTTGCGTTGCATATTATTTTGTCTAACTTGTTTTTACACTGGTTCTTACGTGGTTCGACCTTTAATCATAGTCAAACTGACCTTCATTCATAGTCAAACTGACCAAATCTTCTAGTCGGTCTGACTAAGTACAATAGTCATTACTACTTACGCTATAGTCAATTTGACTAATGAGATAGTCATAGTGACTAATAGATTAGTCATACTGACCACTCTTTACTTGACTAGGTAGATGAGTCATTTTGACCAATCAATATTTGACTAACTGCATTAGTCAAATTGACTAACACATTAGTCGTTTGGTGGACAGTCAATATGACTAGCCAAGTTAGTCAAGTTGACTAGATTACATTAAGAGTGTGGGGCCTTGGTAGACATGGTGGAGCGTGGGGCCTCGGTAGACATGGTGGAGCGTGGTGCATCCACCTCATATTATCGGCGTCAAAAGCCTTGAGAAACAGAATGAGCAAATAGTCCACTTTCAGTTTTAAGCAAGACCAGCTATACCCTCTCCCTCGTTCTGCTTACATGGGTCTCCATTTAGAGGCTCACGAGTATATTCTGGCGGCTCCCCTTCTTGTTCAGAGCGCGGTGCAGATGTCTAGTTGACCGGGAAAACCTCGTCGATGGGTTTGCGGACTTCGTTATCGTTTACTTCCGTTACGTGCAACCTAATGCACACACACACACACATATATATATATATATATATATATATATATATATATATATATATAGAGATATATATATAGAGATATATATATATATATATATATATATATATATATATATATATATATATATATATATATATATATATATATATATATATATATATATATATATATATATATATCTATATATATATATATATATATCTATATATATATCTCTATATATATATCTATATATATATATATATCTCTATATATATATATATATATATATATATATATATATATTGATGCTAGTCTCTGACTCAATTGTTGAACCAGCCTGAGTTGTAGCGTAATAGAACCCATTGCGCGCCGCCATTTTACTGGTAACAACGTATTCTTTAAGTTTTGTGAATACAAATCAATCATTTACATCAAACATACATTTGCGCTTTAATATTTTAACCAAATGTGCGAGGTAGAATCAAGTCGATACCACTGGCTCCGTCAACTAGTGTTATGGTGTAAAATTCCGCATGGTCATGCCGTCTTTGGGATCGCATTTGCAGATTTGCGGCATCATCGTCATCAACAATCGTCAAGTCACATGACTAGCCCTAGCCGTGCAAGGAAAGATAACGGCGTCAGCCTACAGGATATGTATCGATTAACCAATGCGAATGATTCACACGACGCTAATAACCTCGTACATGGTTTCTACAGCAACCATAATGTCGATGTTTGAGTCTAGTATGTGGTTGTATGATCGTCTATATCAGTCCATGTACATGATCACAACGCGTACTTTGTGGTCGTGTTTCTCTACTGTTAAATAAAGCGATCCATATTGTGAACTGAGAAAGGCCCTGATAAATCTCCAGTTCGCCTGAGTACAGCGGTTACATATCCGCGTTTGCTTGGAAAACCTTAATCGCAACCTGATCAGTGCCTCCACTCACAGCACTCAGGGGCGTCGCCAGGGTGATTTGGTTGGGGGGTGTAACTAAAATTTTGCCGACTGCGGGATGACTATCTAAGCGTAGCGCCACCATAGGATGGAGCGGAACTTTCAATTTGTTGACTGGACAGGATTTTGCCGACTGTGACGCGGACTGTCGGTTTGAATGGGGGCACCCCCCTACACCCCCCTCCCTTTGGCGACGCCCCTGACAGCACTCCGATTATACAACCTGTGCGTGTCGGTTTTAAGAATTGCAATGAAGCACACTTGCCAATGATATATCCACAAACCCTATGTAGCTTCTCATACAAGCACTTCATAACCACATAACATTGCCCAAGTTTCTATACACTAATGATTCAAGTCGCCCTGGATTCGTGTCATCGATATAGGATGCTTTGCATACTTCAAAGTGGTATTATTAATGCCGTCCGGTCGAGGATGGCTCACACCCGATGAGTTGCAATACACAGACATCTGTCTGACCATGGCGCCGACAACAAGCTGGTTCACAACTCATCCGGTGGTAAACACTGTAATTGGGGCCTTAAAGTATTCCGTTTCAAGGATAATGTCACATCAAACGAGTGGAGCTTTGCGGTGGTACGATGATCATAACAGCAAGCCTAACGATCGACTATTCTGCCACGGTGTTTATGGCGCACACAATGTTCCATTGGGCATCAAAACGAAAAATATTTTGCATTACAAGAGTACAGTACAGCTGCGAATTACATTAGTTCGTTCGATATCTCTGTATTTGTTTCACCTAACTCTGTGCAATGATGAATGAATAGCGCCGTTACCTGACATTAAATACAGGTTCATATGCGCCCCATATATACAACAGCTCTCACTTTCCCACCATTTTAACAACTGTTTTGCCGTAAGTGACAATGACATGATCCATATATTGTGAATAAATCGTCTGCTTTATCTCACTTTACCTCACGTATGCTATATGATAGTAACAATAAAGATGCTTTTGCTCGTGACAATTTACCCTGTCTTTCCCATTATCGTCATCACATCTAGTCATACACACTCTAGCTACACTGTTTATTTAGATAAATGGCTTCAACATTCGGGATATAAATCAGTTGGTTATCATACACATTACAGCATTATAGCAGTAGATTAAGATGAATATTGAGATAGGATGTCATGTCATGACAATGATGTTATCTGCCATGACTCTCTCAGTTTAGGTGGTAAATGTGTGCCAGCAGAAACTGATTATACCGCGTTGTTTATTATGACAAATATTGTCGCACATAGCAATATTTCATATGGTGCGGAGTGTCTTCAAATTATGCATGGTTTACAATGAGAGCAGGAATGCGTCTTCATGGCAACCTCTTACTTTGTTTCATAGCATAGAATGCCTTGGATGATACAACCCTAATCTCATCTGTAGTCTATTTAGTGCGTTACCATATAAGTCCCCTAGTGTGCTGCGATGCACTACGTAGGTGTAAATCGTTGGAGCTATTGTATTGAACTAATAGCCGGGTTTAATGTGGTTATACTGTCAGATTGAATAACCAATATTTGATTTCATTGTACATAGAAATATCTACCTGTGCGTCTATATAATGAACCTGTTTGCTCGTCCTAATTCCGTGTCAATACACTGCTCAGAATCCGACTGCTCATGCATTGCATGGGATGAACTGCCACATCCTCGTCCATCATCATAAAACGTCTTCTTATACAATCTGTATTACTGACCATCCCTTACCCAAATGAGGTCATGTCGTGCAATTACATCACTCCGCCAGTATGATGACGCGGGCATAATGAAGGTATGGTTAAGAGTAAGAGAACAGCGAGGTTTTATGGATGGTATAAAACCAATGGTTTCGTGTTATTTGCCGAGAATTTGTTATCATGAATATCATCCTCTATCATGAATATAAAGTTGTGAATTCATGGCGAGCCAAAATATGGCTCATTACCAATCAAAACAGATCTTACCTAATGACATAGGTACAATTTATTATACAGCCCGCAGATTTTATGTTAATTAGCCCATCCATCACTTAGTATACACGATAACAGCACAAGTGATGCTAGATAGGACGAGGTTAACCATGGCCGAAAACATTTTGCAGGCGTTCTCTACTCGTTAGTTTTTTTCTGACTATGCCCTCTATCCTTCCCAATACATTGCATCGAATGTCATGAAAAGTAAAGCAATGGATTGTGTTGCACAGCCATAATGTGCGGTGTAAATGGCTTGAGGAATTGATAGAATAGTCAGTTATTTTATGGAGGGCTTGGCATGTGAATATATATATATATATATATATATATATATATATATATATATATATATATATATATATATATATATATATATATATATATATATATATATATATATATATATATATATATATATATATATATATATATATATATATATATATATATATATATATATATATATATATATATATATATATATAGAAATATATATATATATATATATATATATATATATATATATATAGAAATATATATATATATATATAATATTATTGGAAGAGTATGTGAGCAAGCATGCATACCTAGTACTACATGTTTTGCATTGTAGATGAATTCATCCAGTGTGTGCGCAGCAATACCTCCCATATTGCGCCTCCAAACTAGTTTGGTTGCATTCCTTTAGTACAGCTACATTGCACGGTAGGTTCATCATGGCATTTCGTGGTCTTAACATTTAGTTAAAGGGTTAACTGAATTCCTAATCCACTCTCGTGGATGATTCTTGCGTGTTTACGTGAAGCGTTTTTGTACACAACCCCATTTGTCTTATCCATATCGAGTGGAGCATACCCAGACGGAAACTCTTAACAGACAATGATATTTTAGGGACATAACCGTGTCCTGTTTTCAGTGGCAGCCATATATATGTCTGTCGTTAATTTCGAATTGGAACTGACAAAATGTAGGTTAATGAAGTTTGAAATGGTCCTTAGAATATCATGGCCCGAGCTAGGGTAATCAGCACAATGCCTCACTAGCTATCAAGTTAAAGCAGTTTCTTTAAATTGCAAGCATTGGATGGCTGGGTTTTACTGTGGTACAGTCAGGTATAAGTTGCATAAGCCACATCACATTGCGTACATACGAACATACCTTGATAGGCCAACAACTCTCATTATGACCCGGTTTGACCATGGACATGTTCTATGTATAGGCGCCCTACAGTCATGGTGACTTGGTGTATTGATTGTATAACGGCCTGGATGATGCTATAAACTGCCTTCGATCTACACAGGGTCATGTTAGATGACATGCGCAAGATATTTATCGTCGAATCCAACCCGGGTGTTATTGGCGGTTTGGTGATTAAATTGACCCGAACTAAAAAAAAGGCATAGTGCATTTCAACAAACCTTTCTTTCATTACTCTGTGCACTTTGAACCATTACAGTTCGCTATTGAAACTGTGCTGCCTAAAACCAATTGCACTTAGAGCTTCGTACAAGGTTCATTTTAGTTACTATCAGTAAATGTTCCAGTTCCGACTACTGATGCAAAGACGACAGTCATACCGACGCCAGTACAAGGACGCGTGGCCAAACGCAGTCTACACCTGCTAACTTAACTCTATATCTGGAAAGGGGAAATCACAGTTGATGACTGTAACCCGTTCATGTGAGACTGCATTCATCATCAATTGGCGGTGCATTGAACCAATTGAATATATCGGGTGAGGATTTCAATCAACAAGACCCCTTATTTAACGCACCTTGTTTTAACAATAGTTTGCATATAACGTGATGGGTCGTTGAATCCTCCCGTGTTCCTCTTTGCAGGAACTTAATTGGTTTTTTTATCACTGGTCAACCAGGGCGACAATATAGTTTTGTTGATCATGTCTTGACAGCAGTAAGGCTTCATATTCATGCAAGAACAGGGTGACACAGTTCTTTGCTGGCGCTGGTAGCTGTTGTATGAATGATTGATTGCCATCACACCATCACATATCACGACGTGAATCGCGACACGAATCGACCCCTGTATGATGTCGGTTTCTATTAAGTGATGTGTGTTTTGTACTCTTTAACGCTTCCGACATCCAGGTTCAATGAACTCACAGATTCAAGTCAACATATTCATCACAGATAGATAATATTATCTCGAGTGACGGTGAATTGTGATTTTATGTGTCGAAGGTGATTTATCAATCTGAAACAAATAACTATTGAATGTATGTTGCTGTTTCCTGTTTGTGGACAACCTGAACACTGGCTTGTAATCGTACCAAATGTGTAATGCATGTCAATCAGGTTTGACTTGTAATGTTCAAATCACATATCTCCAACATTTCATTTTAGTTGGAACTATCAGTAAAACCGAACAGATTTCATGGGCTGCTGTTTTGTTCGAGTCTAGACGTTATGTTCCTAGAGATAACCTCGATGACTGCAGTAGGGCCAGGGGCTTCTTATTGTCTGGAAACGTCGATAGCAAATGACGTCGTCAATGGTGCCAGGGTACTCCAAACAGATACTCAATATGTTAAATAGCGTGGATATGGCTGAGCGTCGGGAAACACTATTGGAAAGTGTGGTCATTGATGTTCGATTCAAAGCCATTGTTTGAAATATTGGTTGACATTGATTCCTCTGAGGTCTGAAGTAACTACTACGTGTATTTGACATATGAAGCGATATGAAATTAGATACGCTAGTTCAGAATTCGTCTAGAATGGGCATGTACAATACCAATACACATGCATTGTTATACCTGCATTCAACTACTTTTTACTATCTTATTAACTGACATATATATATCGTACTTGCAATTACAAATAGCATCCTGTGCCCAGCTATCTTGCAGCACATGACTGAGACATGACATCGCAGCCTGCACTGATAATATTGATCAAATGATTGGCAGGTGTCGCTGACAGGTATGCTTGGTACAGTGAGGCAGAATCATCACTCTTACGGGCGTATGAAAAAGCAATTGAAGTGAAGCCACATTAGCTTGCAATCGACGAGCCGTTTTGTCTATTTGCTGTGCCTATCAATTGCCGGCACGTGCCAGATTCTTACCTTGATATAACGCCAGTGATCTCATTACCGATGGCTCGATGCTGCCATCGTCGAATACATCAATACGCCACTCAGTGTTTGGCATTTCAGTTAATGAACCGCACCTACATGAATGTCAACAAGCCTATTGGAGTGGAAGAATGCAGGTTAGTCATGACATGGGCAACGCATGGCCGTAATGATATATATGACCTTATATATTGTGCTTTTAAACTGTATGAGTGATTGATGTAAACATTGGATTTTAGCCATAACTGCAGCAGAGAATAGCTTATTCTGAACGATTATGCTGGTGCGATGAATTCTATTATGTCACTTCCATATGATATGTAAACGAATAAAAGCTGACGAAAAGGGCTAACATACTGTGATTGAAAAGGGCCATCTTTCCCTGTAAACTATGAACAAATGTTAAATATATGTCAAATCGCCGCATCAAAACCGTGCACGAGTAAAGTTAGTATTGCAAGGAGATGCCATTGCGCTACCAATATAAAATACATTATATTACAAATACCCACTTAAGCCTGTCTTCGGTTTGGAACAATCCACAAAATTCTATGTTGATTATCAGCAGTATAACAGCATGTAGAGGGTTATATGATTACTTAAATGACGTCATCGATCATGCAGTCACTTCAGTAGAACTGATCCGTATCAATGTCAGCAAATAGTTTACACAATAGCTTGGAATCTATAATCAATAACTACACCTTACAAGGTGTAATTCTGGGACGCTTAGCAATCTGTTTGTCTTTTTTAATCATCTGGCAAGATCAATGACTTCAAACGCCTTTTGTATGACTAGGCAAACAAAAGAGCCCCATGGCCCGTGGCTTCGTTATAATGCTGATTGCGCTCCGTTTCCGCTCCGTCTGTGTTTCCGTGGCAGGCGCAAAATTCCACATCCTGTCAACGTATGCAATTATCACAATGGTGCCAAGGCTATGTTTTTACAGGGAGGAAGTGCAAATACGCTACGCGTACCATTGTCGGTTGCCCTAGATGTTAATTAGAAAATGGAGATATTTCAGTGCTATTAACATCAACGAAGATCCGTTGTGCAGCCCGTAAGAGTGCACCATGGATATACTTCACTGCTAGTATATGGCACCGTAGAAAAAGCCATGGCGTGATGTAACTCCTGTGATATAATGCCTCGCAGTAATCCGATGCATACGGTGGGTGGGAACATAATGTGAAGAGGATGGTATAGCATCAGAGATAATGGAAACCAAAATGCCGTCCATGTGTAACTGATCGCAACGTCTCAGAATTTCGTTCAGCCTTTGCATTATTAACAAATTAGGAATGATTCACGAGCTCGTCTGTAAGGTGTGCAAACAGCAAAACGCGTGTCTGAGCAGACTGACCTTTTTCTGAAACTAATCATTTCCACGTATTGCAAGCTCTCTGTAAATGGTAATATGAAACACATCTTATGGAAACTATATTATTACTTTCTCATGGAATCTGACAATCAATTTACAAACAAAAGGAGTATCCGTTAACAATGATACTCTATCCTGGTGCTGCAAGCGTTGTGTCAATCCAGCCACACAATCAGCTAAGGTCTTACTTTCCGTGGTGATTAATGATTGGCGTACTGTCCGAAAAGAGAAACACTTAGCGCTCATACAGAAACAATGGCTACACCCACAGGACGCGTGGATTGTATGTCAACAGTGATGTTTTTAATGAAACAGGGTTAAGACGTAACTTATTCTTAAAAAAATAGTGAATGTTATTATTCCATGATTTGCTTTGTTAGAATGCTGATGTTTATTGAGGGTCACAAAATCGCTTATACAATGAAGTTAGAATAATCCATTGTATATTTAATTTTGTGTATATTTATTTTTATTTATCAAGGACAATTTATACTGTGAAAATCATTATTTCTCTTAAATGGAAAATAGTTAGTTTGGCATTCATTCATACGATGTTTGCATTTCCCCGGTGAGAGTAAGACCACCTGCTTTACCTGGATACAGTATAAAGCAGGGGGTACCATGAAGAGGGAAATATGTCGGAATGGGTTTTTATTAAACATACTTAATTGCGTGTGTGTGGATTGTAATTGTCTGCACTTAATCGATATCTAATAAAATTGCACTAGTTTGAGGCAGAGAAAAATGGAGGGGTTATGAGTCGCATGCTCAGGGTGTGAGTCGAAAGCTAACATCACGCCTTCATACAAATTTGGGAAAGATAAGAGAGACTTATTCGACACCCTTATTCCTCCCACTGATTTCCTTGCTTAATTCAGCTGCACTAAAGCACACAGAACATTCAAAACAACTGACAATACAATAAAAGCCACCGAATCCATGGCAGGAAACAAGGGGGAGTCTGCAGCTCAAGGAGGCCGTCGCCATAAAATACGGTAATGGCCGGTTAATGCCGCGTAGCACGGGCAATGATTTTGGAAAACATCAAAGTTAATGAGTTATACGATGAGCACCATAGACATGCAGTCGATAGATGTACTCGATGATTCTTTGAATCATTTTTAGGGCCAGCGAACTGTATCAGACCTGCGCAAAGCACTGGGAAGATGATTAGCAAGTGGTCATTGTCTGTTAGCCAGGTGCCTCAGGTGACGGATGGTGAGAATTATGATAATTATGGGGTTATCATTTATCAGCTCCAGGGTCTCCAGGGAAAGGAATACCGCATTTTCAAAGATAATCGAATCTCCGATCAATATGGGAAAGCTAGGTTAGCAAGAAGAGCCAGATAGGGAGAGAATATAAGAATACCATATCCTTGGTAAGAAAATATCTTTTTCATTCTAACCCAATTCAGGCTTCTGCGACGACTTCTGTGGTCAGTTTCCCAAACGTAGACACCTGCATTACACAGATTCGTAATCGAAGCAGGAGTGAGTTACTCACACTAGATCGAAGCACAAGATATACGGTATGCTATAATAATTGCCCGCCTGAGAAGCAGATTTGGAGGAGCATATCAAACTAATGATTTGACCTGGAGGGCAGTTTCCTCCGTGAAATCGATGACCTTGCAATCTTTAATGCACAGCAGCAGATTCCGTGTAAAAACTCGTATGCTAGAACCAGTCTACAACTGCTGAGTATAGCCGTTTAAGAGGTGAATATTAACTAATGATTAGGTCTTGAAGGCGATTTACTAGGCAAGAGGGGCATTTTATGACTCGAGTGCCTGTTCGTTGGATTTTGTAAGTTCAGACTACATTGTATGGTTCGACAGTGGTCACAAAGAGTTATCCACTTTTTGATGCCGCACATTAATTTATGCAAGTGAGTGGGGTCTTGGTAAACGGGCTGAGGCTAGCCTATATTTTGCTGATTGCAGCATCGAGTTGACGTTAATTAAATCACTGGCTTCATTAAATGGTTGACATATGGCTGGGGCTGAAAATCGATAGCCATGTCGTGGTAAACAAAACCACGTTGCAAGCAAGTAACTATGTCTTTGCATCGATGTTTTTTGTTGGGTCCGATAGAGAGATGGAGGCTTTGGACAAAGATCCTGCTCAACTGCACGACGCCGGCGATTGAACCCCAGAAAGCCTTTTGCGTGGAAGCTTTCCATATTATTAATACATAGCGCGATGGAATTGCCAAACTATATGAACGCCAAATAGAATATACTAACTAACTATACTTGTATGGACAGTAGATGGGGCGGCGGGAGCAGCAGAATTAATGGATAACATGGATACTGAAACATATATGTTTTTTTTTAATTTTCCGTCTAATCCGTTATGATAACAAAATAGGTGTACGGGATTCCCAATTAGTATTGAATCATTTCACATGTTCCACCTTTTCCGGGGCACTCATGTTTATTCTGTTCATTTCGGCTGCCAAAACAGTTATCTGTCTTTGGATAAGTTCTTGACAGTTACAGTACGTTCATTGTGTTTGTCGAATTGCCCCCATTGACGCTTATGCGTCCTGTGTTTTGGGCTACACTGCCGCCGAGTATTGCTGGAGGAGTTTTCCACCGGTGCAATCAGTTACACATTGTGTGGAGGAGATATCTACTACTTGCTTCAACCCTACGGAAACGCTGGAGCTGTGTAGTCTGTAAATGTAGTATTACTTGCCTCTGTGATTGAAAACCCATTGTGATATCAATTTAGCTTAACCTTAGCCCGCTTATTCATTGATATCGTGTTTGACTTTTGTAATCCAGTGTGGGTTGTGGTAGATGCCGCTTTGTTTTTGTCGCTTACTGCTGGTGTCAAGCGAACCAGTATTTGCGAAACATCGGCTTATAAATGCCTTACCTTGCGTGTTTGTTTCACGAATCGATACCATAGAGGTTAATACATTATAATATTTTGTGACATATGGGTACCATAAATATCTGTCAATGTGTGTTGCGTGTGCATAACGATTATTGCATGACCATTGAAGCAGCTCTGGTTTGTTATTCTGTGAATATCAATGCTCATATCGATAGCCATGTGGCATCAAATGGTTCTGCAAAGTCACACTTCTTGGTTTGATTGGCCGCTAATCCAAGAGGTCCCAGGATATCAAATGTCAACACAACAATCAACAACCAACTGTCCAACAAGCTGGCAACTAACTACTCTGAAATTAGCATAGCACATTTGACCAATGCCATGGGTAATGTGCCTTTCATAACGTTTTCGTCCTAATGGAATAGTTCTTGTTGAAGGGTCCATGCAGGATTCATATGTTTGGCATAATACTTGATAAAACCAAGACATACAACCACTAGGAATGTGGAACAGTGGCGGATCATGCGGGCAAAATGATGCGCTACAATGCAAAAGCATGATTGCAGTGGTGACATCCAACTGACAGCCAGATTGCCGTGAACATAGCGTGAACCACAAAAGTTTATGGATGGATATTCATGGCTTCACAGACAAGTTGACCCACACATGCTCATTGCTAGGTAGTTCAGGGTTATTTGGTAACAACTTGTTCAACATGTCAATAACCCGTCAGTTCATGTACAACTTTTGCTGTCAGAATCACACGTCGTTAACTATTGTCATAAGCATGCCAGATTATGAGCAATCTGTTGCAGGTCATGAAGCACAGTTACAGCCACAGCAAGCTGTCTATTCGACTTTATTCCGTTCACTGATTGACAGAGAGGATACAATATCATAGAAACTACCATTGGAGCCCATTGTGTAATTCGCACAGGTGCAGTGTTTGGATTGGCAGTTACAGCTGGTCATCAGAGGACGTTGCTCTTCACGATTTAATTTTATAAGCAATGTGAATTGGGCTGACTTTAACGCGGCAGAGTGGAATATTGTAAATCGTCCAAGCCCGTTGCTGCAAATGTTTCTGTACCATTGATTGTGGTACGTACTTTCATCGATATTGTTGCCAGCATTATCGCAGTGAAGTTCAACTGACTAATGTATGAATTCTGGCTACACAACAAAAGCTGGCCCTGTAAACTGGGAGGGATTGTTTATGTTGAATCGGACAACGAGAAACGTCTTGTCGCTTCCGATTCTCCATTATTAGGATGATAACTGCATTAATCATCAGTTTAAAAAGATTTTTGTTAATTGAGAACAGGCTGCAGATGAGAGCATACCGTGCCGTAAAACGTAAGTACTCCGGAAACATGATAATTGAAATGTCGTAGAACATATGAAAAGCTAAATCATGATAAATTTAATTGAAAACGGCACATTGAGAAGAAGTCTATCTGCTGTGAATCGACCATCTCAATCACAATTCTCTAAAAGCAAACGGATATCAGTTCCGCATCAACCCTGGTATACGTATGGCAGAGCAATGTCCTTATAGTGTTCTGGTAGCATCGTTAGTACAAACTAAAAGTTTCTGTTTCTACTCGGTCTCATGCACACAGACCCGTTCATTCATCCGACTGTGCGCTAGTTTGTTTTACAGCCGGTAGACAGGCGTGATGTACGACCTCTCTCTCTGCGGCTTGGTCATAAGTAATTATAATAACAGCTCTAGATAAAAAAAAAGAGAAACATGCGAAGGTGAAACATCTGGCTCTAGAGGTAATAAGCACATAAAATGACTTCACTCAGGCACTCACAGTTTTGAACGATATCGGTAGCTTCAAGGTCCTATTAAAAAACCATGAGAGAGCCTACGCGTTAAATTGAGGTAAGTCGTCGTCGAAGCTTGGATTCGTGCGAATTCCCCATTTTACCCTGCCAGAACACAAAGGGAATGGCTTTGTTGCTGAATTGGTTTAACACAAAGAGTCAACTAACCTCGCTCTAGGTCACTCGTCCTCAGTGATATTTCCAACGGCAACTTTATCACTGCAATATAAGAGTTACGACTATCCAAGGTGCAAGTTGTTTTAGCGGCCTACAAGCTGCATGAACATTCAATGTGACGCTGTTATACCCGGTAAGAATTATGCTTGCGCTCATATGCTAAGCTGGGCTGTTGGAACTTGGATGGAATTGAAGGTCACACAGACAGATTTTGGCAAAGAGAAACACCTTATTACCGTCCATTACGCCTTGTATAACGCCTATCCTCGGTATACTCCCAGCATTCTTATTCTATTGACAGTAATGCAAAACGAACAATCAGTATACAGCCCATCAAATGGTAGAAATAGTTCTGACCTGAAAAAGAGCCAATTAGCAATTGTTTGTTCTCAGGATGCCTGTGCAATGAATTAATTAACATATGAAGGAAGACATCACAGGCCATGCTTCCCGATATTGTAAGTGTATCTGCAACTGAGAAAATTACTGGGAAATGATCACCTCAATTATTATTTCTATTATTTTCCTTTGCTCAGCCACGTTAACTATTGGTGCTAGCAAGGGCTTCAGCAACGATTTAAAGTCAAAAATGGCAGTGTACGAGTGCCACTCTGACGGGGTTATTCCAAGAGAATACATCGTCCTCAGAAGATTATGAGTAACCTGTCAGGTTGTACCACTTTGAGGTGGAGCCCACAACATGTGACGCATGGTTAGCGTATTCACACTTCAACCAACAACATATGGGTTCACATGTGAATCAGCGACCCACGCACCAAGGGAATTGGCTTCGGTGAGAGACAAACATCCAGCTCATATTTGGCTGTGAATTCAGCCACTAAGAGCAAATAATAAATTCTTGCTTGGGAACATACTGCATGCTGCGCAGCATTAGCAGATGCTCTGAATGATTATCTGGCTTATTGATTATGACAAGAGCGAACTAACGGGAGGTATAAAGTTGTTGCTGATTTTTCTAAGCTGCTTCTAAGTTATACAATAAGGGCGAGCATAATGGTATACAACTTCGACTTCTGTGTGTTATGTTGGTTTTAAAGAACGCATACACAATGTTTTGTTGGATTACTGGCGATAAACATGCTCAAATAAACTACCACCATTTGGCTTTCCAAGCTCACCTCGTGAAAATAACACTTGCATGTTCAGTTGGCAGACTGAGTGCGCAAAAATTCTTCAAATTGATCGCAGCTGGGCAAATATTCATAAATATGAACAGTGCTCTGAAACGGAGATTTTTAAAGAAAATGATTGAAACCAAGAGAATGTGACGCACGCTCGAGAGCACATAAAGGGCTTTAATAATGACATATTTAGTCTCGTTGGAAAGGTGGTAAGGTGTATCTGACCCCATTGAAAAGATCGATTCATGTAACTTGGTTAGCATTCCTCGTACTCGGATGAAGTAAATTTCGTGTCCACCAAACTATTCACTCGCTGGCTTAATTTTGATCATCACGCTTGCCACATGTCGATAACAATGATACAAACAAGAAGCCGTTTGTCACTGGGCCGCACATAGAACCACTCCATATAGCTGGCTATACAACACTAGATTACGCTTTAGGTATTGGTAACCTCGGAAGACGATACCCTAAAGAGATCATAAAGGCGTGCTTAGTGTTCAAATTCCTTGGTGCTGTTACGGAATAAAAGCATAGTAAAGGCAAAGTATTTTGACCAAAACGTTTTTCTGACCGTTTATTAAGACCATTGCCAGCCGTCCGTTGTTACACTTGCAAATGGTTACAGGCTTCAATACCGTTGTTGTCTATCCGTGATGCGTAATAGTATAATCTTTCTGTACGAGCAACCTGCCTCAACTAGACAGACCATTGTTCATGCAGTCACCCAGTGGACCGTATACAAATCACTGACATAAGATTGTCTTGCCAACCCTGTAGACTGTTCGGATCGCTTGACGCTGGCGATAAATTCAGTTGTGTTTTAAGTAAACAGGAAAAAGGCCATGGATTGGTCAATGCTTTTCAAATATTCATCTAACATAAAATATAATCTATCAGTTGCTGCTTGTAAGGCTGATAAATACGCATAAGTGGTCAACAGATCGCATGCAGACAGTATGTCAGGATCGCGTAAATAGGACTCACATGTTCGTTTAGATCTGTGGCTGTAAGCATAGTCAGGTGTTAGTATAGGAAAATGATATTTAACCAGTAAAACCTGGCAACATGTTTAATAACCACAACAGTCAATGAACTAGTTCATCAACATGGACATTGCCAGTCCGCTAACTGCATCGCGCTATGTCGTTAGGACAGCTTACCAGTCATATACTCACATAAATTGCCCTGTACATTGCATTGCCTTATAATTCATTATGCTGTTTATTAGAACACCGAACATTGTAATGTCATAAACATATAAATGAATGCGGGCAGAAATAAACACGTGAACGGGCGAGCTGCTCCACTGGATCCAGTACATCTGCGCATAATACCTCCTCCACATTAATCATTAGAACGCCATTCATAGAAAGCGTGCCGTTCCATGGCAAAATCATTATTTTGACAGAGGGAAAACGGTACACAGCATCAAGTGGGTTTTCGGCAGCACATATGAGGCTAGTTAGTAAATAGGCGGGTTAAATCAAGTTCAGTGGCAAAGAGGGCACTCTTTATCTTGTACTTTTGATGTTGTTTCAATGGGATATAGACAAGGACTTTTTTGCATTCTGCAGCAGTTGCGTGAATTATTGCTCAGTGGTGGTAATTATTGTTATGCTTATAACATGGGTATTAGCTTTTATCATTGTAAGTATGAGTGATCAATTATAACATATGCTACTGCCATAAATAAAATATACTGCACATTCTTCTGACGCTCGGTTTTTGTATCTGTAGGCGTTTTGTTTAAGGGCATATCGTCCCGAGACGACGGCCCGGTCAAATGCCCCTTCAGCACTCTATCAGGGGACGATGGACAATATGCTTTAGATTTATTGAAGGCACGATTCGATTTGATTGGGGGGAAAATCAAACATTACTCAAGTGTCACAATCCTGAATCATGAACATCTGCATAATTTGCGTTACTGAAGCCAGCCCGGCCAAATGCCCTTGCCGCCGAGTCAAAACGCACTTACAGCACTCTATCAGGGGACGATGGACGGTAGACATTATGCTTTAAATTTATTGAAGGCACGATTCGATTTGATCGCAGGGAAAATCAAACATTACTCGGCCAATATTTAAATGTGATATAACCAAAATAACATATATGAAAGTTCATTAATTCAATGCGGCTCTCCGCAGCTGCGCTGCATTCGTAGATGCGAATTGCTTGCCATTGACTACTAATAATACCTCGTCCGTTCATTATAGGCGAGTTTAATTCTGTGTGTTGGATCACTGAATTCGGAAGTAATATTAGCATACCAATATGTGTGGACGGAAGTAAATCAAACACGTTAATGGGTGAGCTGCTTCGGCGGACTCAATGCATCCGCGGATAATATCCCATCCAGCCTGATCAATAACACGCTCTTTACAGGAACCATGGCTAGCCATGGTGTGTTATTCTGTGCGTAGGCGTGACTTTAGATGAACATTCGGTGGCTGAAACAACCAGTCAATGATCTACCTGTAATAATGAACCCTAAATCGCCTGTAGATATACCAGGGACAATTCGTCCTGGCTTTGTGCAATATCCGCTTCACCTGGTAGATTGATCTGGAACGGCATGAGTGACTTTAATGAATGAGAAAATGGTCTACTTGGAATACATTTCGATGCTTAAAAAATGCATTCAGGCACTGATAGACGGACATACAGAACAAATATGAACAAACAGTGATGAACAGACAGGACGATAAACAGGTTTACATTATAAGCATAACCTACAAAATGAAAATATTTGCACCATGTTCAGGTGGAAATATTACAGTAAAAGAATTACCGGGTCTAACAAGACATTTTCCATACATGACGCTGAATCTGCTTAGGTCGCCCGAAGTGGCAACGAAAAACAATGAAATGGCTGAAAGTTTGACGTTGGCTTGATGTTATTTCTTTAACCGGGCCTTTATTTCGAAAAGAGAACAGTTGCTATATTTGCGCTGCCTGCGACTTATTACGTCATTGAAATCAATGGAGTATTTTCAACCGGAGAGACCCGTCCTATGGATGTGTTCGAAATGATCAGGCGTATAAATGTTTACAAATAAAGTTCTCTGGATAACAGCTGTTCGATTCTCCACAGTCGTGATAATTGCATGAAAGTATTTGAAAAAACGGTTCACGTCGTAATACGAAACGCGTCGCTTATGTCGAGTTAATACATATTGCTATAAGAAATACCACATTGCAGAGGACAAGTGCAACGCTTCGACTTTCACTGAAATTGTGGATTTCAGCAGCTTGTCGAATCAGACAGGGTGCCTCTGTCTAATTAAATGTAACCTTTGAAGGGTCACATTTATTTACCGTTGTTATGTGCTATACCCTTTACTTGTTGGCGTTTTCACTTACACATTATAAATTTTACTTCTCCAAGCCGTTAGAAATGACTCTGATTTATGTAGATGATTGTAGACTCATTTCTTGATACTCAAGCCCTAATGCACGACACCGCAACGTATGTCTGCCTTAGACTCCTCATTAGGAGCATCCGAATTAGCACCAAAATGAAACTAAACTAGCGAAAAACACCAATCAATAATACTAAATCAGAGAGGATGATTCACGCAACGAACTCTCTTTGCCTCACTGGAATACCACACGACATAGAGTGCCCCCTCCAGCATGGATTGATTGCATCATCGGTCGTCCAATAAAACACCACAATAGATCTTGGAAATGACATTCATAAAACCAAATCAACTGGCATTTTGAGTTTAACTAGGTGCCATAAGAGTCATGGATAAACGCCGCTGCATGTCTGCAGTTGTTCTACTTGCTTGGGTTGCATTGTGCATCAATATTCTAACTACCGAAAAGCTGCGATTCAGACTGAGGCAGGCTCAGGAAGAACACAGTCATCCTATGCAATTACTGGAAGAACCCAGCCAACTCATGCAATCACTGAGAGAGCGTCATCAACCCATGCAATCACTTTGGGAGCGCCGTCAATCATTCGAAGAGCTCAATAGACCTCGACTACCGATGACAGAACGAAAACAATCGCAACTTCCTGTGAATGGGAACGATAAGTACATTGTACTAAGAAATCCGGCTGATGACGTCACCAATCAAAGCTATGATCCGCAGAGGGACATACAGATACTGATATGGGCCAAAGCAATCGGCATGTCTCCAAGTACGACTTGTAGACTACTCCCTCCGGGAACGAAATGTATCTTAACCACAAATCGAGCTGATGAATACACCAGTGACGCCATCTTCATTCATATGCGTGAGATTAGAAATGTGAATATGCTCCCTAAACACCGAAAACGATCCCAAAAATGGTTATTCTATGAGCACGAACCTCCCACGAAAACATGGTCATATTTACCGAAGCTTGACACCAACGCTGTCAGAGGATTGTTTAATATCACTATCACTTTTACCCAAGATGCAAGTATAACGGTGTCTCCGTTACGCTGTGAGAGGGATCAACGTAAGTATGAGGAGCTCTCTGGAGTAAACTTCGTGTCAGGAAAGACCCGGAATGTGGCTTGGTTCGCAAGTCATTGTGACACTCCCAATAAACGAGAGGACTACGTTCATGAGCTGAGTAAACATATTGATATCTATGCAACATGCGGACCTCTCTCATGTGGCAACCGATCTCGTAATGCCAAAGCAAAGATAGAATGCGATCAGGTCCTCTTAAACAAACGCTACAAATTCTACCTATCGTTTGAGAGCAGTTTCTGTGAGGACTATTATACAGAGAAGTTGACCAGGATCCTTGGCATAAATGTCATACCAGTGGTGATGGGATTTACTAATTATACAGACATAATGCCGTCAGATTCGTTTATTGATGTGCGGGATTTCTCTTCGCCAAAGCACCTGGCCAAATACCTTAACAAGATTTCCAATGACGACAAACTCTTCAACCAGTACATCCAAAATAAAAATTCTTTGGTATGTGGCAGGGGGAAGTTAAGTAGCACATATTGTCGTATTTGCAGTCATTTACTTAACAACAGTGATAAACAAGAACTTGTTGAGGATGTTGTCGACTTTTGGAGTGTCGACAAAAAATGCAAAAACAAGGAACAGTTTTTCGAACAGTTTTTCGAACACCATCATGAAGTTGGTTACTCAAACGTTAAACTCTGATCATACAATTCATTCTATCGTATATGTATATATATATATATATATATATATATATATATATATATATATATATATATATATATATATATATATATATATATATATATATATATATATATATATATATATATGTAAAATATATATATATATATATATATATGTATATAAACATATATATTTATCTGATCACGTAATATATATATAAATATATATATATACATATATATAAGCATATATATACATATATATATATATATATTATCACGTATATATACATATATACATCTATATATACATGTATATTTCTATACATATAACGATATGAAAGACTATGATATGAAAACTATGTGAATACCTTATTTTGTATGTGATCAGCTACCTTAATCAGTCACATTTTGTTATTTAAAGTTTTTTGTCTAATATATATCATGGCTTCATTTTGATGGTATTTTGGACAAATAAATTTGCGTGAGCACTAGGGAGTGGCTAGAAATTAAACAAAGAGGGCATGATTCACATTTAATTTTAAAGCACACTGATTCAAATGTCACAATGAGGCATCACGTTATGAGATATTTCCTTGCGCTGAATCATCTTGATCCATCTAACTGGCTTTGTAATCGTTGATGATGGCTGGGATCAAAGAGTTTTTATTTTTTACGCACTGAGGTTAGTGATGAAAGGAGAGCAATGCGTCTAGCGGCCAGTCAAGCTGTCTCCTGAGAGTGCTCGATGTAGGAAACACCTACCTATTGGCCTGTGATTTTTTAACCCAGATTGTGTATGTACAATGCCAAACCTCCGTAAATATTAGCTAAGAAGAGAAATTGGAGTTTCCTAGGCTAGGGTTTTGTATTTTGACGTTGATGCTCTATGCACTCATAAAATGACAATAGGCGTTTACGATAGATATTGTCTCAGTACTGCATAATGTATATGATGGATACCGTCATGGTGATGAGATGAATGGATGAACCTGTATAACGTCAGCAAGCAGCTTTGATTAATTACCGCTCGGCACTTGTTGTGCCTCTAAATGCATCAGTACAATCGGAAACCTGACAGGAGCAAGGCTGATTGGGCACCGCGAAAACCAATCACTTTCATTCATAACACAATACATGTTGTTCTTAGACTGTGTGAATGCAACCCTATGCGTTGGTATCGGACGTTGATTATTGTGCGTTGTCGAACCTTACCTTCTTGAGTAACCGCACGCCCAGTGGAAGTTGTTTGGCGTGCATATGATACAGTGACTGCCGCTGGCCTAATAATTACGACTACAATTTCAGAAGTCCGTTTTACAAGTGAACGTGATAATTAAGGGCCATGAGTTTTCGACAGGTGTAGATTTCATTTGAGTGCGTTGCTCTGCATAACGGTTGAAGTGCTTTTGGCGTCATTTGTTAGGTTGCAATAGAGCCTGCTGAAGCGTCACTCGCCTCGTGCATTACAGCCTGCCGAAGTGTCACTCACCTCGTGCAATACATCCTGCTGAAGCATCACTCACCTCGTGCAAAACAGCCTGCTGATGCGTCACTCACCTCGTGCAATACAGGCTGCTGAAGTGTTACACGCATGGTGGATTGCTACTGCTTTAGCTCACACGAGGAGGATGCGTCTTGGCCGGTCTCTGTTGGTGATATGGCGAGCGTCTGTGAGGTCTTTGTTTGGAGCTCGAGGGCCTGCGCCTAAATAAAGCGGGCAGTGGAAGTGCGAGGTGTGAGGACACTGAAAAAGGCGAGGATTTGGTGTTTGCGATGTGAAGATTTGCTTGGTAATCTTCGTAGTTTCACTCACAGTTTTGACAGTCTCGCCCTAGCCATCCCCAAATACAAATAGTTGCGTTGATGTTGCGAAGGATCCGGAATTCTTCTCTCAGATCTGGTTTGATAGCCGTACGAAGCCTCGTCAGTTCCATGCGATTCATCTAGCACGTGAGAAATTCACTGGCATAACCCGTACTTCCAGCCTGTCACAGCTACCCGGCTTCATTGATTTCTGCAACAGGTTTTCTTTCGTGTCAACGTCCATTCCTTGCTGTATAAGGCTCCGGATGGCGGAAGCTAAATTGGGGTGGATGGGGGGCCCGACATTGTCCGCATTTTTCAATGCAGCGAGTTCAGACTGTTGGGGAGAAGTGGGATTATAACCCACGTCATCAGTGTTATCATTATCCATCCCCGGTGCAGTCATCACGCTCCTATTCCTCACAATCTATTTTGTAACCATCGCATGCACATTGAAGTTGTAACACAACTGGGGCATACGTCCATAGAGACCGTGAGGGAGGCCAGTGTTTGGTTAATACCACTGATATCTGATTACTGGTCGGGGTGATCTGGCCTGCATCACTTCTTGCGAAGGTTGCACAATGGCGTCTTATTTGTAGCCTTGAGCAGCCGTGTGTTGCTGTGTCTTTTGGAAGATTTGCCATTGTCTTTGCTGATTTCTTTGCTGGTTAATTCAGCAACGGCAGACGTGTCTTGACGGGGATCCTCGGAAGATCAAGCGTCGCCTATCAGAGTTGATACTTCATGGTGTGCATGCGATGAGCCATGATTAACATTCTTGGACGCCATGATGTCACCTAAAATGTCAAAGTTGTTCACCGATGACATAGCACCGCATTTATAATGCAGACTGCAGTGAAAATCTAGCAACAGTGATAAGCAGATAGGTTTGCCAACGTTTGCCGTAAATTGTCAAGTAAATATTTGCCCAGCGACGCTGCTTGAGCTGAGTTCTGCGACGCAGAAATTACAACTATTTAATCAAACATTAATTGCAGATCGTCACAAGATTCCTGAAAATAGAGTCATACAAAACACAAGCACAAATGAACGTCAAAATCATAGGTCAAAAGACAAAGCACAATAAGTAGTCCAAAGTTGGCAAATATCCAAAGTCAAAGCAAAATCCAGAGAGAGAGGGAAAAGTATGCGAACGTCGCCAAAAGCACAATGAAGTCACTTCGCGCATGCGCTTTCTCGTTTTGTCTGAATGCTATTGATGCAAGGGAGAAAGAATTAGCCATAACGCCGCAATCATTTCTTGCAAGGGCAAAACTGCGGTTCAACAAGAAGATTGCTCCCTATCTTGGACGGCGCTGGTTGATCAGAGAAGCGATATATCGGGATCCAGGTTGATATCAAGACGCACATGTCGTTGCAGATGTGGGTCAAAACCTGAATATGAGATATTGTCACGATACCTCACACATTGCAGACAGTGACCCAGAGCCATTGAACTATAAACATTTTGAAGAATGAAGTTTAATCAAGTGGATAATATCAGATTTAACGTTGTAAACTTGCTTAAGGCACAAGACTGGGCCTGCTTCAAGTGATTACTTCTATTGCTTATTTTAATCTATTATACAAAACTTCACAACACCATTTAATGATCGCAACAACTCCATTTAATGGTCGTAGCATCATGTGTATATTCTCAGCTAAACGGATTCAACGACGCAAACGGCAGATTCAGTGCGCGTAAAGATTGTGGTCGCATGACCAGTCAACATGTTGTGCCAGCTCCATTTGTGATAGCTTTACAGCATGTTGGCAATTTGTGTCTATACCGTCTGAAGTGATGGAACGTGACAAGTGAATGACAACTATGATATGATATGCTCTGCACTGGCCAAGCTTTTGCTGTTGCATAACAGCCATTATTACTGCAAAGCAATATCTTACACTGATTGCCCGCGCCGCGGTCAAACAGATTACTTAGTACTGAACGTCGACGGCGTATTGAAACTTTGGCACTGGTTAGCATCTATGAAGTGTTTGTATGGGGAAAAGCTTGCATGGTGTTTATAAATATAAGATACAAAAGGTATATTATGGGTTGTGTAATTGATTAAACTCGTTACTTACTTTAAATTTACTTTTACTTTATATTTAACATACTTTAAAAAGGCTGCATCTTTTTTCAAAGGGGGGAAATTTAGTAATGCAGCATTAACATGAATGGGCAATGGTCATGGGAACACGGAATCATATTGTCAGTCCTAGAGCCAAGCGAATTATACTTTCTCCAAGATGATTGAATCCATGATTTACGTCGCGCAACTTTTGTATTATTTATGAACGATAAGTAAGTGATAGGCCCATCCACAGGCTTTATCAGTGACTATCCCATCCACAGGCTGCATCAGTGATTCGCCCTCCACAGGCTGTATCAGTTATCCCCTCCACAAACTGTATCAGATCTCCTCCACAGGTTGTATTACTGATGTACCCGTCCTCTGGCTGTGTCTATCCCCTTCACAGGCTGTAGCATTGATGTGCCCACCCACAGTCTATATCAGTGACGATTCCCTCCGCAGGTTGTATCAGTGATGTAACCATCCACAGGCTGTATCAGTGATTCGCCATTTCACAGGCGGTATCACTGAGGAAAAGCAAGGCGTGTGAGCGTGTTTGCTCCTCCCTAATAAAGATTGAGTGGATAGGCATGTACTGTAATCATAATGAACCAGCGATGTAGATACTCAATAATTGTTCTGGTCTCCTAACACAATGAAATGGTAGATGCCATTACATGTATCATTACACGCCCAGCAAACTTGAAAGTGCATTACCAACTTGGGTCGATATTTGCGGGCCACGTGCCATTATTATCATTGCCGCAAATGCCCAATATCGCAATGGCGACGCTGTGCCAAGCCATCGACTGCATCGCCAATTAATGATGAGTGCATCCTTCAGCAATAACACATGCGTCTCAGTGCGGTAATGTTTATCACAATGCTCATTTGATTATTTCGTACGATGACAATTATCATTCGTGGCTGGATTAATGAATAAACATTTGGTATAAGATGTGCACACATTAACAATGACTATTTACTGCTCTAGATTTACATAGTACCGATTCTTTTAGTTTAACCCGCTACGCTGGGAACTGCACAGCTCATTAGGGGAAGGGGCGCTGCTTCCGAGGGCATTGTATATTGATCTACCGTTTCCCGTGTTAAACCATCCATAAAATAATGAACTGTTCTATCGCTTTTTGCAAGTCTTTTGTACATTATTGTCAGATTTTACACAGCGCAACATCCTTCAATCATCAGAAAAAGACACAGCCGACCGTCACATGTACAATCGAAAAACATTTCATTGTAGTACAATTGTAGTGAATTATGCATAGGGCAGGCTCTCACAGGGCACCACTATAAGATGTCTTTAATTGTAGAGAATGCATCGTACAAACCGTTCTCGGCTGTAGCTTGCTTCGTTCTATTTCGCACCAGGCACTTCATCATATTCAATGAATACTTAATGGTAGCTTCGGTGGAGATTTGTAATATACAATGAATTCAATTGTACGCCCATAATGCATGGCAACACACTAAGAGACTGGTGAACACGATCCCGATAGACTGATCAGTAATGGTCGGAGTGTAAGGTGTCCTATACAATGGCGCAAAACGAAGGGATGCAACGGATACCCGTTTCAGGTCACACGTTCAAATATAGCATCTCATTATGCGATGCAACAGATACTGCAATTTGACTGAGAAATATACTTTCATATGCATTTTCATACCACCACCCGCCTTGCACTCAGCCTGGTATAAGTGACTGCTTGTACAACTGGATGTGTCACATTTGCTAGTAGTAACATTTGATCATTGTTGGACATTTTAAAATAAGTATCACGCTTATCAATTCAACACCCAACCATTAATTCATCCATGATAGGAACACTTAAAGCTACTTGACGACTGACTTAGAACACATGCAAAGGCGTTTCATTTACCATCTCGGCCGTCGATTTTTCCCACAGCAAAGGTACACTTACAATACAACCATGGCGCTAAGTGGTGTCTACATGTGCCATGTTGACGTTAAAAAGCCGCAAAACTAATAAAATTTCAGCCAAACAGCAGGCGGCTGTGATGAATATATCTTGATTGGCATATCTAGGCTTGGGGATATTTACATAAAAGTACGATCTCATGCTGTGTTTCGATGTATACTTACCATCACGCACAGATAATTTAGCTCGTAAGATCGTAAGAGGGTACGAGGCGCGTGGGATATTACTCCTCGTACAAACAGAGCAAGCCCGATGTCGTGGATACCTGCTATTTCTTGATAGCACCAAGTGCGTAAGAATGATTTAGATGTATCGGAATAACATGATAACGTACCAGGACATCTAGGATCACAGCAATGACTCTGACTGTCAGCATGCAACGGTCGATAGAAAGCGGTCTACAGGAAACAGTCAAAGGTCAAGTTTCTTCAATAGACCAACAATCAGATAAGCAATGCTAATCATTTGCAATATGCATTACAATATAACAATGTAAAATTAATGATTCCCAACTAAGTTGCATTCAGCATGATTTATATAAGAAATATCTTACTTTCAAATAGTCGTCGTGCATCTTTTGAACATTTGAATTTTATCAGTTCATGTGCTGAAATACATCATTCTTTTACAAGCAGAGCATAGTGTCTCAATTCACAAGAAATGATTACAATCCATCCAATCGGCACTATGAACGAGTGTATTAGGGAAGTGGCGTACAGAACACTTCGAACCGCTGTTAAACAAACGATCTTTGGTTAAATACCCAATGGGAGCAACTCTACTCTCTCTTCTGGACCCCATTGGCCAAACATTTTTGGTAGATAGTATAACCTCTTGGGCAATCCAAAGACGGAAAGAACCAGAACATAATTGCTATTGAAAATTTGACGAGTATCATAGGTGGCTTGCTGTGTGAAGGCTGACCCAATTCAGGATAGCATAACTTATGAGGTGAAGTAAATGTGTCGGATTACGATAGCAAATTGGCTATAGGGCAAGCCTTCAACAGCGACAAATAGTCAAAGTCATAGGATTAGTCAGCATGCGGCTCCGAATGGTGTGACATTGATGAGGTTACTAATAGGTCACGAGCAGGGTGAACAAAAAGACAACAGATACGAATGAACGTCAGTTAATCAGATTGGTGCGAGAATCCCGTTTTTTTCTCGAATCAGAGACTGGATGGCAGCAGACTGCTAACATGGACCAGTGATCAATCATAAACTTGTTAACAAGCGTCTTCTGGTAGCGGGTGTGAAAATTTATATCTCGGCAAAACCATGTTCGTTGGTAATTGGCCAGAAAGGGAATATTTGTCGGCGACCGAATTAGATTACAAACTCCTTAGAGCGACTGAGACGCCTGGAGAAAGAACCTTCCGTGGCGATTGCGTGATGGCGAAGGTAGTACGGCGGTGCCTGTTCAGACCACGTAAGGAATGCATCATGCTTTGTGATATACTTCTGGGTTTTACTTATTCTGATTCTTGGGTTTGTTGTCTATGATGTATTTGCATTATGGGAAATTCTTTGCTTTACGGCACCTTAATGCCGACATGCACAACTAAAGGTTAAGTATGTGTGCGATGGGTATACTTATGGTGTACTGCAGTGTATCAACATAGGGACATCGCGACATTTTATGCTTTTTGATGTGGCATAGAACACTTCAAGGAAGATGAGCTCAAAAAAATTTCAGCGTTTTGCATGCATTCATATCACGGACCAGCTGGTTTATGTTGCCCTGTACGCTATCACGTGGACGAGAGCGGAGTGCCTCAAGGTATCATCATGAGGATGTTCCTTTTATGTACTGATGGCTTAGTAGAAACAAATCGCCAGCGAATGTCATTAACATTTAATCAACACTGAGATTGTATTCCGCGAAAGCGATTTGATTGGAACATTAAACATAGCTCCTGTGTTGATTAAGCTGGCTCTAGTGACACTCAAGCTCCGAGGCTGGCGAGTACACACCAAAGGTATACGTGGTTCATTTGATTTTTTCACAATGTATGTGGGAAAGTGAAAACTGGCGCGTATACCATCCGCATATTAGCATTATGGACTGGTGGTAATGGCATTTTAGCTGTCGTTCTTCCACTTGGCATCGCTGACACCGTACAATGAATGTCGCTGAATAGCAGAATCTGTTTGCTGCTCATATGGACGTCAAAACGGCAACAATCTGCTCCCTGAATTCACAGTGGTGCACTTCTAATGCTATCGTATAATACTCAGCGAATTCATGTTCCGTGTACGTGTTGTGCAACATACATTTAATGGAATGAGCGGACATTGTTATGGGAGCCAAACGTGGTCGTATTCAAAGCATCAATCTGCCATATAACCAACACTCGCTTCAGCTCATATGCTCCGTTAAACACGTATTGTTCCAGAGAGAGCCCCTCGCTGGATGAATGGCAGGCGCATTGACGATTTTCCGGGCCAGTTTACAGGATTGTTTTATCTGATTTACTGAAACACCAGCACGTATAATATAAAGTGTGTACACTCTGAACTAAGCAAAAACGAATCCGTATGCTTGACTCGAACGGTCAGCATTTTGGCAGCAGTAGATAATCGCATTAGCATACAGAGAGGTAGTTCCTTTGTCTGGTGTTTCGTTTGTAAATTTCAAAAATGATAAATATCTAATTTATGCACGGCGCCGGGTTCATACGGCGGGACCATTGTTCTTTAGTATGGTTAGCGCTTCTGAGCGAACATTCATCAAGGTCAAAGTTGAAACCGAAGCATTTCCATCGTTATCCATGTGGGTAAAGTCTTCACGAGTAGCTCGGTCGCGAATCCCATTGCACATGATAGTGACTGGGATTCATGGGTGCTTTGATACACTCAGGCAAATAAGATTTACAGTCGTTTTAATTGCGCCTAATCAAACTCATAGAAAAAGGACAAAACTGTTTATATATATATATATATATATATATATATATATATATATATATATATATATATATATATATATATATATATATATATATATATATATAAATATAGATATTTATATATATATATATATATATAGATATATATATATATATCTATCTATATCTCTCTATATATCTCTATATATATATATATATATATATATATATATATATCTATATATCTCTATATATATATATATATATATATATATATATTGTGTGTACGCTTACAAACAGTCCAAATGTTGCGCCTGGGCAGGATATCAGAGTGATTAATGTATAACATGTCGGCAATATGTAACCTGTTAGTTTTGCATTCCAGCAAGGAGAGGTTAATGCAGATACAGAGAATGGATGAGCTGATAATGCCGCCTCACGTGATGCAACGCGACATGTGAAACACACTACTGGCCAAGGCAGACAGTCTACAGCAAGTTTTGATGACACACGAGCAATAATGGCGCCTCCCATGTAATAAAACTAAACAGTATTACCCCTCAATGACGCGATTGTACGGGTCCATGTTATAGCAAAAATGCAAATGTCACGCTTACAGTTAACGTGACATAAATAAAAACCATATTGTTACCCAATTTGACTTGTGTTGGCAAAACAAATGTTTTCAGTTTCGGAGAGAGCAAAAAAACCCAAAACAACAGTTCAATGCAACGCCAGTTATTGATGAAAGCAGCCTCACTACGGTTGTATCAGCAGGTGTACACTGGGGGTGGCCTTGTGGCGACTACATGACAGCTGTCTTTGTAGCGGTAGTCTGAGCTGGGACAGCTATGGTAAACACTAATGAAAACGAACATTAACCTTGTGCGAATGTGATTGGGTTGAGCATAGTTCTGTACAGTGACGGAACGCCGACTTCGTGTTTCACCGTTGGCTGCGTCAGAGTCGGATTTCTCTCCCTGTACAGTTCTATGGATGTAGGCAGCATGACGTGTTTATAGCTGTGCAGGCTTCTCTGTGATGTACGACAAACAGTGGCCGGGCGAACCCACATGATCAGTGGTGCAAGACACCTAACTGCGTACTGATAATTGAAGTCAGGGATGGATCTGTATTTTCCATTTCCTGCAAATGTCTAAGTTGATGAAGGTAGAAAAGAGATAACAAAGATATGGCAGGTGAGGGTACAATAATTAAGGCGTAAGAAGAACACAGCACCAGGAAGAGTTTACAAAACTACATTTACTAGGACGGAATTATTGGTGCTTAGCTTATTTGTTAATCACATGAGTATGGAATATCAGATGAATGGTAATGCATGGATGTGATAACTGGAAAGGTGTATACTTCTGACTCTATATCTCGAAATGCAAATACCAGTTCGGGAAATGGATGCAGTTAGCATGAACGTGCACGTACGGTTGTGTATCAGTTAAGGTGTGAATCGCTGTGTGCGTGATTTTATGCCTGAATAAGTTCAACAAGTGAAGCCGTTTCAGCACAGGGTTAGCAATTGGTGCAACCATCCAAATCACAAATAAATTGAACGAGCCTTGACTGTACTTATGTTAACAGGGCAGGGCATCCTATGAGACCACCTATGTTTGAATCATAATGTACTGCATTAATGCTGGCTCATATGGAACTTAGTGAACTTATTTCTTACAATGTTGAAAAGGTTTACAAATGGGTGCGATTGAAATAATGTAACAATGTATTTTTGCAATGGGAAGTATTTGTAACCAGACGCTGCATATACCGATAGTCGAATTCTGATTGATTACGTCCTAAGCAAACTTTATCCATTCGTTATTGTAGAAGCTATATATATATTCAATTAGGATTGCTGTATCTGTTTGCTGCCTATAGCGAGAAAAAATTGCCTCCTCGTCAACTGTGGAACTATACCGTTGGTTGCGTCATCAATGTGATTTGTGTGCTGCTTTGATTCTATGCTCAATTGATATTTGACTGATCATTTATTAATCACACCAGAACATCAACTCATCACTGATAACCACGCCTTGCCGTGAACGTAGGAAACTTTCAGCTGAACTTATTACGTGCATGAAAATTCACGTAAGATCAAGACGCATTAGGTTGGGTGCCACCGAAGTAATCCGATAATAAACTCACAGGCCATGAATATAAGAAGACTAATGCAGCATTAGAGTCTAATGCAGCAACTATCTATAGCGTGACGAATATCATTAGCTAAACAGGTTGTCTAGAAGTACCAATGTCCCTTTCAAACGCGGCGAAGGTATGTATTTATTACACGATCACAAAGCTAGCTTGCACTAACAAAATTGCACTTACAATTTTGGTCAAAATATACATGCCACGTGCCATTAATATCATTCCCCGCATCACAATGGCGTCACTGTGCTGGCACTCGAGTTATGGTGGGGATATTGTCGCGTTTAATCTTGACTGGACTAATAGGATGAACCGTATAATCAAGATGTTGTTTGGGCACGATGTTAACGAAATCGCTAAGATATAACCCATTTAGGAATATATTCCCCTGAATCCCCGATCATTACTCGAACCGTATGAGAAGTAGATTAAAACACATCTTCAAGGTGTTGCGATTGTTACATTTGGTGTTGCATGGTGTTAGATTCTGTCAAAATTGTACTACAATAAAAAAAAAATCGGTATAGATATTTTAGGATTAGTCGAAACGCTTGCATTTTATATGCTATTGATCCGACAATGGTCACACTTTGTCACCACCGAAGGACGATAGTGTTATAGCATAAACTACACAAGTGGTCCATACATTACAAACATTTACAGTAATATCGAGCACTAACGGAACTAAGTCGTATTTGGTATACGACGTATCAGAGTTTACGTGCAGTGTGGTGAATATGTTCCTATCGTGAAACATCAACGATGATTGACAAAAATACCTCAATGAGTTTGAGGCCTCTTTTTCCATTAGCCAGGTTCCTATATCAGTAGACGTATGGGTGTTAATAATAGTAATCTTGAATGCAATGCGATATCATTATGTATCATCTCAGCGGAATCTTTACCGAGAGCTTATGAAACTACAAAGGGATCTGATTGATTTGCAGTGCATTGCATGACAAGGAGAGCGGAATACATTATAACATATATTTTGATTAATTAGGAGCAATTGTGATTGTGTTGAGATCAGCCTGTTTGCTCAATGACTTAGATTAACGACATGTTTAGAAGAAATAATAAAAGTAACGATCCGTGATCACTTGAATCATGCCAGCCATACATAGAACTATGCCGAGTGTAACATGTAATTGTTTGATTATCAGCAAGTTGAAGGGTTAAAGCTGTGAATGGAAGACTATCCCACATGGTGGAGCGCAGTGCCTCGGTAGACATGGTGGAGTGTGATGCCTTAGTATACATGGTGGAGCGTGGTGCCTAGGTAGACATGGTGGAGCGTGGTGCTTCGGTAGACATGATGAAGCGTGGTGTCTTGGTACACATGGTGGAGCGTGGTGCATTGGTAGACATGGTGGAGCGTGGTGCCTCGGTAGACATGGTGGAGCGTGGTGCCTTGGTAGACATGGTGGAGCGTGGCGCCTTGGTGGACATGGTAGAGCGTGGTGCCTTTGTAGACATGGTGGAGCGTGGTGCATTCGTAGACATGGTGGAACGTGGTGCCTCGGTAGACATGGTGGAGCGTGGTGCCTTGGTAGACATGGTGGAGCGTGGTGCATTGGTAGACATGGTGGAGCGTGGTGCATTGGTAGACATGGTGGAGCGTGGTGCCTTGGTAGACATGATGGAGCGTGGTGCCTTGGTAGACATGGTGGAGCGTGGTGCCTTGGTAGACACGGTGGAGCGTGGTGCATTGGTAGACCTGGTGTAGCGTGGTGCCTTGGTAAACATGATGGAGCATGGTGCCTTGGTAGACATGTTGGAGCGTGGTGCCTCGGTAGACATTGTGGAGCGTGGTGTCTTGTTAAACGTGATTAGCGCCGTGAGGTTTGCCAATATATTCACAGTACACGGCGTCTGGCAATATTAATGAGATGGCAGGCTGGGGCAAAACAATTAAAGCCATGGCAAAAAAAAGTTATCGTGGTATAAATTCAATGGCTTTTTCTTGCATTTGTTGGGGAGAAGAAGGATTGGATCCAAAGATAAAGGCACAGCTGAGGGAGACGATGGAACATGGCGAAGCATTGGCTTGGATGCAATCAATATAACGGTAGAATGCTTCATATTATAATCCAGCCATATGCAGAACGCCAGCAAGAAAGAGGTTACCGAATGAACTTAAATGGTCGGTAGGAAGGCAAGCGTATATTTTAAATGTGCAGAATTAATAGAATGTATGGAAACATGAATATGATTTATAATGTCTTAAAGATAATCTTTGCTGTTAAACTCCTTGCCATGTTAGATCATTTTCAATATTACCTTAAATTAATGCATAGTATCTGGATAGTTCACCGTCAACACTGCTCTATGGAGCTGTCAGGATTGTTAATTACACGCCAACACAACGTTAATAACCTATCCATGGTTGTGTGAGCAATTCAATCAGAGGTTCTGGTCTTGATATGATCACGGATGTCTTTCGCTGACAAATCCACATATTGTATTTAATAATTTGCAATACTCACACCCATCCGTCTGTTGCCATTAGGACATCGCTTGTAGTAAGGGATGCCTCAATCATATTTGAGATATTTTTGTGAATAAACTTCATTGCTTTGCATTGATTATCATTTCAATCTAACTTGAATACTTGAGAAGAAATGGGTCGATATCAAAATCTAGTTCTCAAGCAAATTTCAATGACACGCTAGCGGCATTATTACCACATAATGACCACATTGTCGGTAACATCTATCATAACCACTGCTTGTTTAAAACAAGCCGCTGGTGAGTAATCGATAATTCTGCACATCTTTTTCTGTTCGTTACGACATTTTTAGCTGTGAGGATGTAGCACGGTAATCTATCAGGTGAAGAAGTTAAGAAGCAAGAACCTTAGCCGTAACGATGTTATTGAAGCATAACTGATCATTGTGTGATCAAAGCGTCCATCTCATTATATCATCGGCGTCAAAAGCCTTGAGAAACAGAATGAGAAAATAGTCCATTTTACCCCCTCTCTTACGCGGGTCTTCATTTAGAGGCTCCGGAGCATATTTTGACGGCTCCTCTTCATGATCAGAGCGCGGTGCAGATGTCTAGTTGACCTGGAAAACCTCGTTGATGGGTTTGCTGACTTCGTTATCGTGGTTCCGTAGGTGATGCACACTGATGTTCGAGAACGAATACACGCATACATATAGTGACAGCCCGATATGCACCATAGCTTCGACGCTGCAGCTGGATTTATGACTACGCTTAATACTTCACTCGTCGCCGAATCGATACAAGGTAATTCCTGTAGCTCAATGATAGTAATCGCACTTGCAATATGAATATTAGCTTGAGTAGCCATTGCAATTGTGCAACATCATGGTCTGTGTTCGTGTAATTAGCGTGACATTGGTAGTTCTAGGTAATTAGTCATATTCGTCAGTGTTGAGACCGTTGGTACATACATTATTAAATATTGCTTTCGTCTTCGTGGAATCATGGCTCACTGAGATATTGTCCGTGGGGTTGTCATGCTGTACCATGTTTATATATTACATGTTATAATCTATGACGACAACTGAGCGAGACGCATGTCGAACCATGAATATACCATTATTTAGGTTAGACCTTCCCTCATCTCGATGATGTTAACCTTGTTGGTTATGGCGAGACCTTCCCTTTTGTCCATGCACGAGCAGCATTAGAAAGACGAGGCTCATTATGTACATACAATAATCTCGACAAAGTCTGATAAAGTCACTTTGCACAAAGCCTTTTAAGATCGATATAATCGTCCTGAGAATCTTTCACCCGGAGACAGCAGCAGTGCTTCGCGGAAAATGATGCATACTATGCGTATTTGGTAAGAGGAAACCGATGGAGTTAACTGCTCTGGTTCACGTCATGACACAGCAGTAACATATCAGCATTTGTTTGGAAAACCTGATCAGTACCTCCTGTCACAGCACTCAGCATATACAAACTGTGCGTGTCGGGCTTAGGAATTGCAATGAAGCACACTTGCCAATGATATATCCACTAACCCTATGTAGTTTCTCATACAAGCACTTAATAATCACATATCAGGGCCCAAGTTTCTATGCACTAATGATTCAAATCGCCCTGGATTCGTGTCGTCGTTATGGGATGCTTTGCATACTTCAAAGTGGTATTATTAATGCCGTCTGGTCGAGGATGGCTCACACCCAATGAGTTGTAATACACAGACCATGACCATGGCGCTGACAACAAGCTGGTTCACCACTCATCCGGTGGTGAAACTGTAATTGGGGCCTTAAAGTATTCCGTTTCAAGGATAATGTCACATCAAACGAGTGGAGCCTTGCGGGGGTGCGATAATCATAACAGCAGACCTAACGCATTGACTATTCTGCCACTGTGTTAATGGCGCACACAATGTACAATTGAGCTTCAAAACGAAGAATATTTTTCGTTAAACAGTACAGTACAGCTGCGAATTACAGTAGTTAGTTCGATATCTCTGTATCTGTTTCACCTCACTCTGTGCAGAGATCTGTATTGATGAATATATAACTTCAGTACAAGCGCCATTACCCGTCATTAAATACAGGATCATATGCGGCCCATATATACAACAGCTCTCACTTTCCCACCCTTTTAACAACTGTTTTGCAGTAGGTGACAATGACATGACCCATATATTGTGAATAAATCGACTGCTTTATCTCACTTTACCTCACTTTGGTTAGAAAACAGACTCAGCTATACAGCAACGTATGTTATAGGACAGCAACAATAAAGATGCTTTTGCACGTGACAATTTACCCTGTCTTTCCCATTATCGTCATAACATCCAGTCATACACACTCTAGCTACACTGTTCATTCATATAAATTGCTTCATCATTCGGGATATAAATGAGGTGGTTATCATACACATTATAGCATTATAGCAGTAGATGAATTGTGAGGTAGGATGTCATGTCATGACAATAATGTTAACTGCCATGACTCTCTCAGTTTAAGTGGTAAATGTGTGCCAGCAGTAACTGTTACACCGCGTTGTTTAATATGATAAATATTGTCGCACGTAGCAATATTTCATATGACGTGGAGTGTCTACAAGTTATGCATGGTTTACAATGAGAGCAGGAATGCGTCTTCATGGCAACCTCTTGCTTTGTTTCTTAGCATAGAATGCCTTGGATGATACAACCCTAATCTCATCTGTAGTCTATTCAGTGCGTTACCATCTAAGTCCCCTAGTGTACGGCGATACATTACGTAGGTGTAAATCGCTGGAGCTATTGTATTGAACTAATAGCCGGGTTTGATGTGGTTATATTTTCAGATCAAATAACAAATATTTGATTTCATTGTACATTGATATGTCTACCTGTGCGTCTATATAATGAACCCGTTTGCTCGTCTTAATTCCATGTTAATATACTGCTCAGAGTCCGATTGCTCGTGCATTGCATGTGATGAGCTGCCGCATCCTCGTCTATCAACACATAACGGCCGCTTATACAACATCAGCGCTTGCTAGAATATGTATTACAGACCATCTCTTCCCAAAATGAGGTCATGTCGTGCAATTACATCACACCGCCAGTATGATGACGCGGGCACAATGAAGGTATGGCTAAGAGAACAGCCAGGTTTTTATGGATGGTAACCAATTGTTTATTTGCCGAGAATTTTGATATCATGAATATAACCTTCTATCATGAATATAAAGTTGTGAATTCATGGCAAATCAAAACATGGCTCATTACCAATCAAAACAGATTTAGCCTAATGACATAGGTACAATGTAAGATACAGCCCGCAGATGTTATGTTAATTGGTCCATCCATCACTAAGTATACACGATAACAGCACAAGTGGTGCTAGATAGACGAGGTTAACCATGGCCAAAAACATTTTGCAGGCATTCTCCACCTGAGTTTTTTCCTGACTGTGCCCTGTATCTTTCCCAATACATTGCATCGACTGTCATGACAAGAAAAACAATGGATTTTGTTACACAGCTGTGTATTATAGACAGGCCATAATCTGCGGTGTAAATTGCTTGAGAAATTGATAGACTGGTCAATTATTTTATGGAGGGCTTGGCATGTGAAACACCTGACCAATATAGAACGCTCTACTGAGGTCAGTGTTTACTTCTTATCACCACGAAATACATGGTAACTCTCATTCTGTATTCTTAAATAAAAAGGTGAACAAATACTAGGATAAAGGGATAAAAAAAACCGCCCATTGCTCTGGCCGAATAGCTTCTGGCTGCTACCCGTCACGCCAACTGACTCGCCTCCTGGTCTCTAAATAATATATATATATATATATATATAGATATATATATATATATAGATATATATATATATATATATATATATATATATATATATATATAGATATATAGAGATATATATATGCATATATATATATTTTATATATACATATAGATATATATATATATATATATGCATATATAATTACATACATATATAGAGATAGAGAGACACATATATAGATATTTATTTTTATATATTTATATATATACATAAAAAGATATATAGATATATATATATATCTATATAGATAGATATTTATATATAGACACATATATATATACAGATATATATATCTATATATATATATATGTATAGATCTATATATATATATATATATATATATATATCTCTATATATATATATATATATATATATATATATATATATATATAGGTCAGTGTTTACTTCTTATCACCACGAAATACATGGTAACTCTCATTCTGTATTCTTAAATAAAAAGGTGAACAAATACTAGGATAAAGGGATAAAAAAAACCGCCCATTGCTCTGGCCGAATAGCTTCTGGCTGCTACCCGTCACGCCAACTGACTCGCCTCCTGGTCGCTAAATAATATATATAGATAGATATATATATATATATATATATATATAGATATATATATATATAGATATATATATATATATATATATATATATATATATATATATATAGGCATATATGCATATATACATATTATATATATAGACACATATATATATATATATATATTTGCATATAAATTACATATAGATATATAGATATACATATATATATATATATTTTTTATATATTTATATATATATATACATAAATATATATATATATATATATACATATATATATCTATATATATATATATTTATATATATATCTATATATATATATATATATATATATATATATAATATATATATATATATATATATACAGATATATATAGATATATATATATTACGCCTAGTTTTGTTGCTTTCCTTTAGTACAGCTACATTGCACGGTCGGTTCATCATGGCATTTCGTGGTCTTCACATTTAGTTAAAGGGTAAACTAAATTCCAAATCCACTCTCGTGTATAGTTCTTGCGTGTGTACGTGAAGCGGTGTTGTACACACCTCCATTTGTCTTATCCATATCGAGTGGAGCATACCCAGACGGAAACTCTTAAAAGACAATAAATATTTTAGAGACATAACCGTGTCCTGTTTTCAGTAACAGCCAATAATATGTCGGTCGAATTGTAACTGACAAGATGTAGGTTAATGGTCCTTATAATATCATGGCCCGAGCTAGGGTAATCGGCACATTGCCTCACTAGCTATCAAGTTAAAGCAGTTTCTTTAAATTGCAAGCATTGGATGGCTGGGGTGTAGACGATTCGCATTAATGACATGGGTGATTCGAGGCCCATCCAGTTGCAGCATATCGCTGTGGTACAGTCATGCATAAGTTGCATATGCCACATCACATTGCTTACATACGAACATAACTCCTGTAAGAAAGTCTGAATCGTTTCGTCTACTAAAGCATTGAACAAATGGAATAAGTGTATGTAAAACGAATATTCTTTTCCATTGAAAGAAATTGTGGAAATATATCCCTCCTTTATAGGTTTTAAGGAGCGGACAAATTAGGCATGCGCAAAATATTTATCGGCGAATCCAACCCGGTTTGGTGATTAAAGTGACCCGAACTAAAAAAAACGGCATAGTGCATTTCAACAAAGCTTTCTTTCTTTACCCTGGGCACTATGAACCATTACAGTTCGCTATTCAAACTATGTTGCCTAAAACCAATTGCAATTAGAGCTTCGCACAAGGTTCATTTTAGTTTCTACCAGTGAATGTTCCAGTTCAGACTACTGATGCAAAGACGTTAGTTTTACCGACGCCAGTACAAGGACACGTGGCCAAACGCAGTCTACACCTGCTAACTTAACTCTATATAGGGAAAGGGGAAATCACAGTTGATGACTGTAACCCTTTCATGTGAGACTGCATTTAACATTAATTGGCGGTGCATTGAACCAACTGAATATATCGAGTGAGTATTTCAATCAGCAAGACCCCTTATTTAACGCACCTCGGTTTAACAATAGTTTGCATATAACGTGATGGGTCGTTGAATCCTCCTGTGTTCCTCTTTGCTGGAACTGAATTGGTGTTTTATCACTGGTCACCTAGGGTTACAACATAGTTTTGTTTATCATATCTTGTCAGCAGTTAGCCTTCACATTCATGCAAGAACAGGGTGACACAGTTCTTTGCTGGCGCTGGTAGCTGTTGTATGAATGATTAATTGCCATCACACCATCACGTATCACGACATGAATCGCGACACGAATCGGCATCAGGATGATGTTGGTTTCGATTAAGTGATGTGTGTTTTGTACTCTATACAGATTCCTATATCCAGGTTCAATAAACTCAGATATTCAGGTCAACATATTCATCACAGATAGATAACATTGTCTCGAGTAACGTTGAATTGTGATTTTCTGTGTCAACGGTGATTTATCAATCTGAAACAAATAAACATTGAATTTATGTTGCCTATCTGTGGACAACTTGAACACTGGCTGGTAATCGTACCAAACGTCATGTGTAATGCATGTCAATCAGGTTTGACTTGCGGCTTATATTCGAGGTAATGTTCAAATCACATATCACCCGCATTTCAATTCAGTTGCACCTATCAGTAAAACCGAACAGAATTCATGGGTTGCTGTTTTGTTAGAGTCTAGACGTTATGTTCCTAGAGATTACCTCGATGGCAGCAGTGGAGCCAGGGGCTTCTTATTGTCTGGTAACATCGAAAGCAAATGACGTCATCAATGGTGCCAGGGTACTCCAAACAGATACTCAACATGTTAAATAGCGTGGATATGGCTGAGCGTCAGAAAACACTATTGAAAAGTGTGGTCATTGATGTTCGATTCAAAGCCATTGTTTGAAATATTGGTTGACATTGATTCCTACGATGTCTGAGGTAACTACGACGTGTATTTGATATATGAAGCGATATGAAATTAGATACGCTAGTTCAGAATTCGTCTCGAATGGGCATGTACACTACCAATACACATGCATTGTTATACATGCATTCAACTACTTTTTAATATCTTATTAACTGACATATATATCGTACTTGCAATGACAAATAGCATCCTGTGTCCAGCTATCTTGCAGCACATGACTGAGACATGACATCGCGGTCTGCACTGATAATATTGATCAAGTGATTGGCAGGAGTCGCTGACAGGAATCATTGGTACAGTGAAGCAGAATCATCACTCTTACGGGCGTATGAAAAGCAATTGAAGCGAAGCCACATTAGCTTGTAATCGACGAGCCGTATTGTCTATTTGCTGTGCCTATCGATTGCCGGCACGTGCCAGATTCTTACCTTGATATAACGCCAGTGATCTCATAACCGACGAATGCTTCAATACGCCACTCAGTGTCTGGCATTTCAGTCAATGAACCGCACCTACATGAACGTCAACAAGCCTACTGGAGTAGAAGAATGCAGGTAACTCATGACATGGGCAATGCATGGCCGTGATGATATATATGAGCTTGTATATTGTGTTTTTAAACTGTATGAGTGATTGATGTAAACATTGGATTGAAGCCATAACGACACAAGAGAATATATTATTGTGAACGGTTATGCTGGTGCGATGAATTCTATTATGTCACTTCCATATGATGTGTAAACGAATAAGCACTGACGAAAAGGGCTAACATACTGTGATTGAAATGGGCCATCGCTCCCTATAAACAATGAACAAATGTTAAATTTATGCCAAATCGCCACATCTTAACCGTGCGCATGTGAAGTAAGTACTGCTAGGAGATGCCATTGCGCTACCAATATAAAATACATTATATCACCAATAGTCATCGGTTTGGAACAATCCACAGAATTCTATATTGATTATCAGCAGTATAACAGCATGTAGCGGGTTATATGATTACATAAATGACGTCATCGATCATGCAGTCACCTCAGTAGACCTGATTCGTATCAATGTCAGCAAATAGTTTACAATAGTTTGGAATCTATAATCAATAACCACACCTTACCAGGTGTAATGCGGGATGCTTAGCCTAGCCAGTGGTATTAAGCATTCTGATTTTTTAATCATCTGGCAAGATCAATGACTTCAAACGCCTTTTGTATGACTAGGCAAACAAAAGAGCCCGATGGCCCGTGGCTTCGTTAAAATGCTGATCGCGCTCCGTTTCCGCTCCGTCAGTGTTTCTGTGGCAGGCGCAAAATTCCACATCCTGTCAACGTATGGAATTATCACAATGGCACCAAGGCTATGTTTATACAGGGAGGAAGTGCAAATACACTACGCGTACCATTGTCGGTTGCCCTAGATGTTAATTAGAAATTGGAGATATTTCATTGCTATTAACGTCAATGCAGATCCGTTATGCAGCCCGTTAGAGTGCACCGTAGAAAAAGCCATGGCGTGATGTAACTCCTGTGATGTAACGCCTCGCAGTTATCCGATGCGTACGGCGAATGGGAACATAATGTAAAGAGAATGATATAGCATCGGGGATAATGGAAACCATAATGCCGTCCATGTGTTACCGATCGCACCGTCTGAGAATTTCATTCATTGTTTGCATTATTTGTAAATTAGGAATGATTCACGAGCTCGTCTGCAAGGTGTAAACAACAACGCACGTGTCTAAGCAGACAGACCTTTTTCTGAAACTAATCATTTTCACGTATTGCAAGCTCTATATAAATGGTAATACGAAACACAAAACACATCTTATAGAAGCTATATTATTACTTTCCCATGGAATCTGACAAACAATTTCCAAACAAAAGTAGTGTATAACTGCATACTCCGTTACCAATGATACTCTATCCTGGTGCTGCAAGCGTTGTGTCAATCCAGCTACACTATCAGCTAAGGTCTTACTTTCCGTGGTGATTAATGATAGGCGTACTGTCAGAAAGAGAAACACTTTGTACTCATACAGAAACAGTGGCCACACCCACAGGACGTGTGGATTGAATGTCAACAGTAAACCGTGTTTCGCGTATTTTTAATTTAGGTCTAGCACGATTGACATGTAATAGCCCAACACCCTTATATCAGACTCAAGTTAACAACGAACTACTAAAGTGCCTCCTAACACGATTTACTGAATTATTACACGCCCACAAAGCTGTCAATGGCGAATTGCTTCATCAACTCTTGCCAATGTTTTATGATTCCGTGCTTTTAGGATGATTTGACTGTAGCAGCTTCCCAATATCGCTATGGCATCACTTTACTGTCATCCGAGTTATTTCTGGCTTATAGCTGATGTTGATGAAATCAAGAAAAGTCACGATGATGCTGCCGTATTGTTGCAATATCCTGGCCAACCACATTTATTATATTGCGTCAGTTGCGATTCGACGGATACCATGCCAGTGCCATTCCTGATATAACTGCATACAACCAGCTTGAACACTTGGCCGAATCAATGAGGCTTTCAGGACAGCTGTGCATCTGTACTTCGCTCGTTACAAGAAAAGGGGAAGTACCATAACGAGCATACTCAGGTGGAGTGAAATAATCCCGTGTACTGCTTTGACTGTAATTAGTACAACTGCACGATGAGAAAGCCTGACTAAGAAAAGGTAACCTTCTTGTTGTCAACTGAGATCAGCCCGCTGATATACTACCTCCGTAAGCGGGTGTAAATTATATGGCCAAGTGTCCTTGTATAAGTGACAGCATGATGGCCGGTTTGATATCGGTTCTCTGAGCTGTGAAAGCCAACGACAAGCACTGTTAGACATGATAATGTGTGATGCTTTTAATGAAACAGGGTTAAGGCATCGTAACTTATTCTTAAAAAAAGTGAATGTTATTATTCCACGATTTGCTTTGTTAGAATGCTGATGTTTATTGAGGGTCGCAAAATCACTAATACAATGAAGTTAGAATAATCCATTATATATTTAATTTTTTGTATGTTTATTTTTATTTAACAAGGACAATTTATGTTGTGAAAATCATTATTTCTCTTAAATGGAAAATAGTTAGTTTGGCATTCATTTATACGATGTTTTCATTTCCACGGTGAGAGTAAGACCACCTGCTTTACCTGGATACAGTATAAAGCAGGGGGTTCCATGAAGAGGGAAATATGTCGGAATGGGTTTTTATTGAACATACTTAATTGCGTGTGTGTGGATTGTAATTGTCTGCACTTAATCAATAACTAATAAAATTGCACTAGATTGAGGCAGAGAAAATGGAGGGTTTATGAGTCGCATGCTCAGTGTGAGAGTCGAAGGCTAACGTCACGCCTTCATACAAATTTGGGAAAGATAAGAGAGACTTATTCGACACCCTTATTCCTCCCACTGATTTCCTTGCTTAATTTGCCTGCAACAAAGCACCACACAGAACATGCAAAAAACTGACAATGCATTAAGAGCCACCGAATCCATGGCAGGAAACAATCACTAAAGGCTCACCATTAGCGAGGGGTAGTCTTTAGCCTAAGGAGGACGTCGCCATAAAATACGGTAATGACCGGTTAATGCCGCGTGGCACGGACAATGATTTCAGAAAACATCAAAGTTAATGAGTTATACGATAAACACCATAGACATGCAATTGATAGATATGCTCAGAATACCGTTTTAGAGCCAGCGTACTGTATTAGACCTGAACAAGGACTGGAACGATGATCAACAAGTGGTCATTGTCTGTTAGCCAGGTGCCTGAGGTGACGGATGGATGAGAATCATGACAAGTATGGGGTTATCATTTATCAGCTCTATAGGGTCTCCAGGGAAGGGAATACCGCAATATTAAAGGTAGTAGAATCTCAGATCAATATGGGAAAGCTAGGTGAGCTAGAAGGGCCATATAGGGAGAATATATAAGAATACCATATCCTTGGTAACAAAATATCTTTTTTCATACTAACACCCCAATTCAGGCTTCTGTGACTTCTGTGGTCAGTTTTCCAAACGTATACACCTGCATTACACAGATTCGTAATGGAAACAGGAGTGAGTTAATGGATTACATGGATACTGAAACATATGTGAATACAGATGGTTTTTTTTTAAATTTCCCCTCAAATCCGTTATGATAACAAAACAGATGTACGGGATTCCAAATTAGTATTGAATCATTTCACATGCACCACCAATCCCGGGGCACTTATGTTTATTCTGTTCATTTCGGCTTGCAAAACTGTTATCTTGGCAGTAACAGAACGTTCATTGTGTTTGTCGAATTGCCCCATTGAGAAGGAGCTTATCTGCTCAATCACAATTCTCTAAAAGCAAACGGATATCAGGTCCGCATCAACCCTGGTTCACGTATGGCAGCATCATTAGTACGAACTACCAAGTTTCTGTTTTTACTCGGTCTCATGCACACATACCCGTTCATTCATCCAACTGTGCGTTAGTATGTTTTACAGATGACAGAGAGGCTTTGCTGCTGAATTGGTTACACACAAAGTGTCAACTAGCCTCGCTCTGGGTCACTCGTCCTCAGTGATATTTCCAACAGCAATTTTATCACCGCAATAAAAGAGTTACGACTATCCAAGGTGCAAGTTGTTTTAGCGCCAACAGGCTGCATGAACATACAATGTGACGCTGTTATACCCGCTAACAATTATGTTTGTGTTCATATGCTTTCGGGTCGTTGTTTCAATTGAAGGTAACAGGGACAGATTTTGGTAAACAGAAACACCTTGTAACCTTCAATTACATCTTGAATAACGCCTGTCCTGGTTAAACTCCCAATATCAAAAGTGATTTTCCGTCTTCAATCGATAGTAATGCAAAACGAACAATCAGTATTTTCGCACCAATACAGCCCATCAAACGGGAATCATTCAACATGGTAGAAATAGTTCTGCCCTGATAAAGTGGCAATGGGCAATGGTTTGTTCTCAGACTGCCTGTGGCATGAATTAATTAACATATGACAGAATACATAACAGGCCATGCTTCCTGAAATTGTAAGATATAAAAGAACCGACGTGTTTAGCGACGGTAAATGTTTTCATCTGCAACTGAGAAAATACTGGGAAATGACCACCACAATTATTATTTTTATTATTTTTCTTTGCTCAGCCATGTTAACTATTGGTGCCAGTAACAGCTTCAGCAACGATTTAAAGTCAAAAATAGCAGCGTACGAGTGACACTCTGAGGGGTTTATTCCCAGTGAACACATCGTCTTTAGAAGATTATGAGTAACCTGTCAGGTTGTCCCACCTTGAGGTCGAGCCCACAACATGTGACGCATGGTTAGCGTATTCACATTTTTACCAAACACATATGTGAATCAGCGACCCACGCACCAAGGGGATGGGCTTCGGTAAGAGACAAACATCCAGCTCATATTTGGCTGTGAATTCAGCCATTAAGAGCAAATAATGAATTCTTGCTCGGGAACATACTGCATGCTGCGCTGCGTTAGCAGATGCTATGAATGATCAGCTGGTTTATTGATTTTGACAAGAGAGAACTAATGGGAGGGATAAACAAGTTGTTGATGTTTCTTAGCTGTTTCGAAGTTAGACAATAAGGGCGAGCATGATGGTATAAAACTTTGACTTCTGTGTGCTATGTTGGTTTCACAGAACGCGTACACAGGTGTTTTGTTGGATTACTGGCGATAAACATGCTCAAAAAAACTACTATCATTTGGCTTTCCAAGCTCACCTCGTGAAAATAACACTTGCATGTTCAGTTGGCAGAATGGGAGCGCACAAATTCTTCATATTGATCGCAGCTGGGCAAATATTCATAAATATGAACACGGCTCTGAAGCGGAGATTTTCAGAGGGCATGCTTGGAAATGAAATATAGTACATACTACCAGGAGAATGTGACGAACGTTCTAGAGCTCATAAAGGGCTTTAATAAAGACATATTTAGTCTCGTTGGAGAGATGGTGAGGTTTATCTAACCCCATGAGATCGATCCACGCAACTTGGTTAACAAGGTCTTCGAATTCGGATAAATTCAATTACCCGTCCGCCAAACCATTCACTCGCCTGCGTTATTTTGATATTCAAGGTTGCCACATGTCGAGAACAAACCAGCAGCCGTTTGCCACTGGGCCGCACATAGTACCACTCCATATAGCTGTCTATACAAGACTAGATTACGCATTAAATATTGGTTACCTCGGAAGACGATACCCTAAAGAGATCATAAAGGCGGGCTTGGTGTTCACATTCCTTGGTGCAGTTACGGAATAAAAGCATAGTAAAGGCAAAGTAATTTCACCAAAAACGTTTTTCTGACCGTTTATTAAGACCATCGCCAGCCGTCCATTGTTACATTTGCAAATAGCTTCAATACAATTGTGCAAATCACTAATCAATAAGCTTGTCTTGCCAACCCTGTAGACTGTTCGAATCGCTTGACGCTGGCGATAACTTCAGTTGTCATTTTAGTAAATAAGCAACAAGAAAAAGGCTAGGGATTGGTCAATACTTTTAAAAATATTCATCTAACATAAAATATAATCTATCAGTTGCTGCTTGTAAGGCTGATAAATACGCATAAGTGGTCAACAGATCGCATGCAGACAGTATGTCAGGATCGCATAAATAGGACTCACATGTTGGTTTAGATCTGTGGCTTTAAGCATAGTCAGGTGTTAGTATAGGAAAATGATATTTAACCAGTACAACCTGGCAACATGTTTAATAACCACAACAGTCAATGAACTAGTTCATCAACATGGACATTGCCAGTCCGCTAACTGCATCGCGCTATGTGCGTTAGGACAGCTTACCAGTCATAGACTCACATAAATTGCCCTGTACAATGCATTGCCTTATAATTCATTATGCTGTTTATTAGAACACCGAACATTGTAATGTCATAAACATATCAATGAATGCGGGCAGAAATAAATACGTGAACGGGAGAGCTGCTCCACTGGATCCAATATATCTGCGCATAATACCTCCTCCAGATTAATCATTAGAACGCCATTCGTAGAAAGCGTGCCATTCCATGGCAAATCATTATTTTGACAGAGGGAAAACGGTACACAGCATCAAGTGGGTTTTCGGCAGCACATATGAGGCTATTTAGTAAATAGGCGGGTTAAATCAAGTTCAGTGGCAAAGAGGGCACTCTTTATCTTGTACTTTTGATGTTGTTTCAATGGAATATAGACAAGGACTTTTTTGCATTCTGCAGCAGTTGCGTGAATTATTGCTCAGTAGTGGTAATTATTGTTATGCTTATAACATGGGTATTAGCTTTTATCATTGTAAGTATGAGTGATCAATTATAACATATGCTACTGCCATAAATAAAATATACCGCACATTCTTCTGACGCTCGGTTTTTGTATATGTACGCATTTTGTTCAAGGGCATATCGTCCCGAGACGACGGCCCGGCCAAATGCCCTGGCCGCCGAGTCCAAACGCCCTTACAGCACTCTATCAGGGGACGATGGACAATATGCTTTAAATTTATTGAAGTCACGAATCGATTTGATTGCAGGGAAAATCAAACATTACTCAAGTGTCACAATCCTGAATCATGAACATCTGCATAATTTGCGTTACTGAAGTCAGCCCGGCCAAATGCCTTTGCCACCGAGTCAAAACGCACTTACAGCACTCTATCAGGGGACGATGGACGGTAGACATTATGCTTTAAATTTATTGAAGGCACGATTCGATTTGATCGCAGAGAAAATCAAACATTACTCGGCCAATATGTTAAAATGTGATATAACCAAAATAACATATATGAAAGTTCATTAATTCAATGCGGCTCTCCGCAGCTGCGCTGCATTCGTAGATGCGAATTGCTTGCAATTGACTACTAATAATACCTCGGTCCTTTCATTATAGGCGAGTTTAATTCTGTTTGTTGGATCACTGAATTCGGAAGTAATATTAGCATACCAATATGTGTGGACGGAAGTAAATCAAACACGTTAATGGGTGAGCTGCTTCGGCGGACTCAATGCATCCGCGTATAATATCCCATCCAGCCTGATCAATAACACGCTCTTTACAGGAACCATGGCTGGCCATGGTGTGTTATTCTGTGCGTAGGCGTGACTTTAGATGAACATTCGGTGGCCCAGGGACAATTCGTCCTGGCTTTGTGCAATATCCGCTTCACCTGGTAGATTGATCTGGAACGGCATGAGTGACTTTAATGAATGAGAAAATGGTCTACTTGGAATACATTTCGATGCTTAAAAAATGCATTCAGGCACTGATAGACGGACATACAGAACAAATATGAACAAAGAGTGATGAACAGACAGGACGATAAACAGGTTTACATTACAAGCATAACCTACAAAATGAAAATATTTGCACCATGTTCAGGTGGAAATATTACAGTAAAAGAATTACCGGGTCCAACAAGACATTTTCCATACATGACGCTGAATCTGCTTAGGTCGCCCGAAGTGGCTACGAAAAACAATGAAATGGCTGAAAGTTTGACGTTGGCTTGATGTTATTTCTTTAACCGGGCCTTTATTTCGAAAAGAGAACAGTTGCTATATTTGCGCTGCCTGCGACTTATTACGTCATTGAAATCAATGGAGTATTTTCAACCGGAGAGACCCGTCCTATGGATGTGTTCGAAATGATCAGGCGTATAAATGTTTACAAATAAAGTTCTCTGGATAACAGCTGTTCGATTCTCCACAGTCATGATAATTGCATGAAAGTATTTGAAAAACCGGTTCACGTCGTAATACGAAACGCGTCGCTTCTGTCGAGTTAATACATATTGCTATAAGAAATACCACATTGCAGAGGACAAGTGCAACGCGTGGACTTTCACTGAAATGTGGATTTCAGCAGCTTGTCGAATCAGACAGGGTGCCTCTGTCTAATTGAATGTAACCTTTGAACGGTCACATTTATTTGCCGTTGTTATGTGCTATACCCTTTACTTGTTGGCGTTTTCACATACAAATTATAAATTGTACTTCTCCAAGTCGTTAGAAATGACTCTGATTTATGTAGATGATTGTAGACCCCTTTCTTGATACTCAAGCCCTAATGCACGACACCGCAACGTATGTCTGCCTTAGACTCATCATTAGGAACATCCGAATTAGCACCAAAATGAAACTGAACTAGCGAAAAACACCAATCAATAATACTAAATCAGAGAGGATAATTCGCGCAACGAACTCTCTTTGCCTCACTGGAGACCACACGACATAGAGTGCCCCCTCCAGCATGGATTGATTGCATCATCGGTCGTCCAATAAAACACCAAAAGAGATCTTGGAAATGACATTCATAAAACCAAATCAACTGGCATTTTGAGTTTAACTAGGTGCCATAAGAGTCATGGATAAACGCCGCTGCATGTCCGCAGTTGTTCTACTTGCTTGGGTTGCATTGTGCATCAATATTCTAACTACCGAAAAGCTACGATTCAAACTGAGGCAGGCTCAGGGAGAACACAGTCATCCTATGCAATTACTGGAAGAACCCAGCCAACTCATACAATCACTAGGAGAGCGTCGTCAACGAATGCAATCACTTGGGGAGCGCCGTCAATCATTCGAAGAGCTCAATAGACCTCGACTACCGATGACAGAACGAAAACTTCCGGTGAATGGGAACGATAAGTACATTGTACTAAGAAATCCGGCTGATGACGTCACCAATCAAAGCTATGATCCGCAGAGGGACATACAGATACTGATATGGGCCAAAGCAATCGGCATGTCTCCAAGAACGACTTGTAGACTACTCCCTCCGGGAACGAAATGTATCTTAACCACAAATCGAGATGATGAATACACCAGTGACGCCATCTTCATTCATATGCGTGAGATTAGAAATGTGAATATGCTCCCTAAACACCGAAAACGATCCCAAAAATGGTTATTCTATGAGCACGAACCTCCCACGAAAACCTGGTCATATTTACCGAAGCTTGACACCAACGCTGTCAGAGGATTGTTTAATATCACTGTCACTTTTACCCAAGATGCAAGTATAACGGAGTCTCCGTTACGCTGTGAGAGGGATCAACGTAAGTATGAGGAGCTCTCTGGAGTAAACTTCGCGGCAGGAAAGACCCGGAATGTGGCTTGGTTCGCGAGTCATTGTGACACTCCCAATAAACGAGAGGACTACGTTCATGAGCTGAGTAAACATATTGATATCTATGCAACATGCGGACCTCTCTCATGTGGCAACCGATCTCGTAATGCCAAAGCAAAGATAGAATGCGATCAGGTCCTCTTAAACAAACGCTACAAATTCTACCTATCGTTTGAGAGCAGTTTCTGTGAGGACTATTATACGGAGAAGTTGACCAGGATCCTTGGCATAAATGTCATACCAGTGGTGATGGGATTTACTAATTATACAGACATAATGCCATCAGATTCGTTTATTGATGTGCGGGATTTCTCTTCGCCAAAGCACCTGGCCAAATACCTTAACAAGATTTCCAATGACGACAAACTCTTCAACAAGTACATCCAAAATAAAAATTCTTTGGTATGTGGCAGGGGGAAGTTTAGTAGCACATATTGTCGTATTTGCAGTCATTTACTTAACAACAGTGATAAACAAGAAGTTGTTGAGGATGTTGTCGACTTTTGGAGTGTCGACAAAAAATGCAAAAACAAGGAACAGTTTTTCGAACACCAATGAAGTTGGTTACTCAAACGTTAAACTCTGATCATACAATTCATTCTATCGTATATATATATATATATATATATATATATATATATATATATATATATATATATATATATATATGTATATATATATATATATATATATATATATATATATATATATATATATATATATATATATATATCTATATATATATATATATATGTATATATATATATATATATCTATATATATATATATAGGTCTATATAGTATATATATGTATTAACTATATATATGTATATATGTAAATATATATATGTATATATATATACGTATATATATGTATATATATATGTACATGAATAATTATTATCTTTATATATAAATATATACATGTATATATATCCCTATATATATAGAATATCTATATATATATATATATATATATATATATATATATGAATATACATATATATACACATACATATAAACATATATATTAATCTGATCACGTAAATATATATATATATATATACATATATATATATAAACATATATATACATATATATATATTAACACGTATATATACATATATACATCTATATATACATGTATATTTCTATACATATAACGATATGAAAGACTATGTGAATACCTTATTTTGTATGTGATCAGCTACCTTAATCAGTCACATTTTGTTATTCAAAGTTTTTTGTCTAATATATATCATGGCTTCATTTTGATGGTATTTTGGACAAATAAATTTGCGTGAACACTAGGGAGTGGCTAGAAAATAAACAAAGAGGGTATGATTCACATTTAATTTTAAAGCGCACTGATTCAAATGTCACAATGAGGCATCACGTTATGAGATATTTCCTTGTGCGGAATCATCTTGATCCATCTAACTGGCTTTGTAATCGTTGATGATGGCTGGGATCAAAGAGTTTTTATTTTTTACGCACTGAGGTTAGTGATGAAAGGAGAGCAATGCGTCTAGCGGCCAGTCAAGCTGTCTCCTGAGAGTGCTCGATGTAGGAAACACCTCTACCTATTGGCCTGTGATTTTTTAACCCAGATTGTGTATGTACAATGCCAAACCTCCGTAAATATTAGCTAAGAAGAGAAATTGGAGTTTCCTAGGCTAGGGTTTTGTATTTTGACGTTGATGCTCTATGCACTCATAAAATGATAATAGGCGTTTTCGATAGGTATTGTCTCAGTACTGCATAATGTATATGATGGATACCGTCATGGTGATGAGATGAATGGATGAACCTGTATAACGTCAGCAAGCAGCTTTGATTAAATACCGCTCGGCACTTGTTGTGCCTCTAAATGCATCAGTACAATCGGAAACCTGACAGGAGCAATGCTGATTGGGCACCGCGAAACACCAATCACTTTCATTCATAACACAATACATGTTGTTCTTAGACTGTGTGAATGCAACCCTATGCGTTGGTATCGGACGTTGATTATTGTGCGTTGTCGAACCTTACCTTCTTGAGTAACCGCACGCCCAGTGGAAGTTGTTTGGCGTGCATATGATACAGTGACTGCCGCTGGCCTAATAATTACGACTACAATTTCAGAAGTCCGTTTTACAAGTGAACGTGATAATTAAGGGCCATGAGTTTTCGACAGGTGTAGATTTCATTTGAGTGCGTTGCTCTGCATAACGGTTGAAGTGCTTTTGGCGTGATTTGTTAGGTTGCAATAGAGCCTGTGCTTTATAGCCTGCTGAAACGTCACTCACCTCGTGCAACAGAGCCTGCTGAAGCGTCACTCGCCTCGTGCATTACAGCCTGCCGAAGTGTCACTCACCTCGTGCAATACATCCTGCTGAAGCATCACTCACCTCGTGCAAAACAGCCTGCTGATGCGTCACTCACCTCGTGCAATACAGTCTGCTGAAGTGTTACACGCATGGTGGATTGCTACTGCTTTAGCTCACACGAGGAGGATGCGTCTTGGCCGGTCTCTGTTGCTGATATGGCGAGCGTCTGTGAGGTCTTTGTTTGGAGCTCGAGGGCCTGCGCCTAAATAAAGCGGGCAGTGGAAGTGCGAGGTGTGAGGACACTGAAAAAGGCGAGGATTTGGTGTTTGCGATGTGAAGATTTGCTTGGTAATCTTCGTAGTTTCACTCACAGTTTTGACAGTCTCGCCCTAGCCATCCCCAAATACAAATAGTCGCGTTGATGTTGCGAAGGATCCGGAATTCTTCTCTCAGATCTGGTTTGATAGCCGTACGAAGCCTCGTCAGTTCCATGCGATTCATCTAGCACGTGAGAAATTCACTGGCATAACCCGTACTTCCAGCCTGTCACAGCTACCCGGCTTCACTGATTTCTGCAACAGGTTTTCTTTCGTGTCAACGTCCATACCTTGCTGTATAAGGCTCCGGATGCCGGAAGCTAAATTGGGGTGGATGGGGGGCCCGACATTGTCCGCATTTTTCAATGCAGCGAGTTCAGACTGTTGGGGAGAAGTGGGATTATAACCCACGTCATCAGTGTTATCATTATCCATCCCCGGTGCAGTCATCACGCTCCTATTCCTCACAATCTATTTTGTAACCATCGCATGCACATTGAAGTTGTAATACAACTGGGGCAGACAGACGTCCATAGAGACCGTGAGGGAGGCCAGTGTTTGGTTAATACCACTGATATCTGATTACTGGTCGGGGTGATCTGGCCTGCATCACTTCTTGCGAAGGTTGCACAATGGCGTCTTATTTGTAGCCTTGAGCAGCCGTGTGTTGCTGTGTCTTTTGGAAGATTTGCCATTGTCTTTGCTGATTTCTTTGCTGGTTAATTCAGCAACGGCAGTCGTGTCTTGACGGGGATCCTCGGAAGATCAAGCGTCGCCTATCAGAGTTGATACTTCATGGTGTGCATGCGATGAGCCATGATTAACATTCTTGGACGCCATGATGTCACCTAAAATGTTGTTCACCGATGACATAGCACCGCATTTATAATGCAGACTGCAGTGAAAATCTAGCAATAGTGATAAGCAGATAGGTTTGTCAACGTTTGCCGTAAATTGTCAAGTAAATGGTTGCCCAGCGACGCTGCTTGAGCTGAGTTCTGCGACGCAGAAATTACAACTATTTAATCAAACATTAATTGCAGATCGTCACAAGATTCCTGAAAATAGAGTCATACAAAACACAAGCACAAATGAACGTCAAAATCATCGGTCAAAAGACAAAGCACAATAAGTAGTCCAAAGTTGGCAAATATCCAAAGTCAAAGCAAAATCCAGAGAGAGAGGGAAAAGTATGCGAACGTCGCCAAAAGCACAATGAAGTCACTTCGCGCATGCGCTTTCTCGTTTTGTCTGAATGCTATTGATGCAAGGGAAAAAGAATTAGCCATAACGCCGCAATCATTTCTTGCAAGGGCAAAACTGCCGGTTCAACAAGAAGATTGCTCCCTATCTTGGACGGCGCGTTGGTTGATCAGAGAAGCGATATATCGGGATCCAGGTTGATATCAAGACGCACATGTCGTTGCAGATGTGGGTCAAAACCTGAACATGAGATATTGTCACGATACCTCACACATTGCAGACAGTGACCCAGAGCCATTGAACTATAAACATTTTGAAGAATGAAGTTTAATCAAGTGGATAATATCAGATTTAACGTTGTAAACTTGCTTAAGGCACAAGATTGGGCCTGCTTCAAGTGATTACTTCTATTGTTTATTTTAATCTATTATACAAAACTTCACAACACCATTTAATGATCGCAACAACTCCATTTAATGGTCGTAGCATCATGTGTATATTCTCAGCTAAACGGATTCAACGACGCAAACGGCAGATTCAGTGCGCGTAAAGATTGTGGTCGCATGACCAGTCAACATATTGTGCCAGCTTAACAGCATGTTGGCAATTTGTGTCTATACCGTCTGAAGTGATGGAACGTGACAAGTGAATGATACACTATGATATGATATGCTATGCACTGGCCAAGCTTTTGCTGTTGCATAACAGCCATTATTACTGCAAAGCAATATCTTACACTGATTGCCCGCGCCGCGGTCAAACAGATTACTTAGTACTGAACGTGGACAGCGTATTGAAACTTTGGCACTGGTTAGCATCTATGAAGTGTTTGTATGGGGAAAAGCTTGCATGGTGTTTATAAATATAAGATACAAAAGGTATATTATGGGTTGTGTAATTGATTAAACTCGTTACTTACTTTAAATTTACTTTTACTTTATATTTACCATACTTTAAAAAGGCTGCATCTTTTTTCAAAGGGGGGAAAATTTAGTAATGCAGCATTAACATGAATGGGCAATGGTCATGGGAACACGGAATCATATTGTCAGTCCTAGAGCCAAGCGAATTATACTTTCTCCAAGATGATTGAATCCATGATTTAACCTCGCGCAAACATTTCATTGTAGTACAACTGTAGTGAATTATGCATAGGGCAGGCTCTCACAGGGCACCACTATAAGATGTCTTTAATAGTGGAGAATGCATCGTACAAACCGTTCCCGGCTGTAGCTTGCCTCGTTCTATTTCGCACCAGGCACTTCATCATATTCAATGAACACTTAATGGTAGCTTCGGTGGAGATTTGTTATATACAATGAATTCAATTGTACGCCCATAATGCTTGCCAACACACTAAGAGACTGGTGAACACGATCGCGATAGACTGATCAGTAATAGTCGGAGTGTAAGGTGTCCTATACAATGGCGCAAAACGAAGGGATGCAACGGATACCCATTTCAGCTCACACTTTCAAATATAGCATCACGGTTAATCATCCTTGTGTAGTATGTTGTCGTTTTGCAGTACAGCAAATATTCTGAAATTTGTAATTTAATACAAATGTGGGGTGCCATAAATTTGATTTAGTTCTCCGGGTATACGGCGACGACGTTAGTTGTTTTTCGATTTGTATGGTTTTTTGGATTTGTTCTGCAAATACGACTAAAGCATATAATCAGGAATGTAATAGAGCTGGTACAAATTATGAGGAATGTAATACAACACATGATCAGGCATTAAATACAAATCATATACATGATCAGGGATGCAATACGGCTGATACACATGATCAGGGATGAAATACAACAGATATACATGATAAGGGATGTAATATAACATATACACATGATAAGAGATGTAATATAACTTATACACATGATCAGGGATGTAATACATATGATACACATCATTAGGGATGAAATACGACTGATGCACATGATTCGGGACGTAATGTTACTGAAACACATGATCACTGATGTTAACTAATCATGCTGATATTGGACAATCCATAGCGGTAAATATATCAGTTGGACATCTAATGAGACCATCTATCCATTTAACTTCATATAGGTCGTTAATGCTGGTTGATAGTGACCTCAGAGAACTTATTTCACGCCTCAATGTTGGAACCATATATATCAGTGATCACCTCAATGATTCTTTGAACCAATGAGCTTGACCGCTGTGATGGGAACATTAGACTGGCTTGTCACTGGAAGTAGTGCTCGTGACCAGCAAATGCAAATAGCGAGAGCTGAAAGCAGGCTGATAGCGCCCTCGGTTAACTTATTCCTTTCGTTATTTGTGCAGTCATAAACGCTGTATTGTTCTGTTTTCTCATTAAGCGATGCAACAGATACTGCAATTTGCCTGAGAAATATACTTTCATATGCATTTTCATACTACCACCCGCCTTGCACTCAGACTGGTATAAGTGACTGCTTGTACAACTGGATGTGTCACATTTGCTAGTAGTAACATTTGATCATTGTTGGACATTTTAAAATAAGTATCACGCTTATCAATTCAACACCCAACCATTAATTCATCCATGATAGGAACACTTAAAGCTACTTGACGACTGACTTAGAACACGTGCCAAAGGCGTTTCATTTACCATGTCAGCCGTCGATTTTTCCCTCAGCAAAGGTACATTTACAATACAACCATGGCGCTAAGTGGTGTCTACATGTGCCATGTTGACGTTAAAAAGCCGCAAAACTAATAAAATTTCAGCCAAACAGCAGGCGGCTGTGATGAATATATCTCGATTGGCATATCTAGGCTTGGGGATATTTACATAAAAGTACGATCTCATGCTGTGTTTCGATGTATACTTACCATCACGCACAGATAATTTAGCTCGTAAGATCGTAAGAGGGTACGAGGCGCGTGGGATATTACTCCTCGTACAAACAGAGCAAGCCCGATATCGTGGATACCTGCAATTTCTTGATAGCACAAAGTGCGTAAGAATGATTTAGATGTATCGGAATAACGTGATAACGTACCAGGACATCTAGGACCACAGCAATGACTCTGACTGTCAGCATGCAACGGTCGATTGAAAGCGGTCAGCAGGAAACAGTCAAAAGTCAAGTTTCTTCAATAGACCAACAATCAGAAAAGCAATGCTAATCATTTACAATATTCATTACAATATAACAATGTAAAATTAATGATTCCCATTCACAACTAAGTTGCATTCAGCATGATTAATATAAGAAATATCTTACTTTCAAATAGTCGTCGTGCATCTGTTGAACATTTGAATTTTATCAGTTCATGTGCTGAAATACATCATTCTTTTACAAGCAGAGCATAGTGTCTCAATTCACTTGAGATGATTACAATCCATCCAATCGGCACTACGAACGAGTATATAAGGGAAGTGGCGTACAAAACACTGCGAACCGCTGTTAAACCAACGCTCTTTGGTTAAATACCCAATGTGAGCAACTCTACTCTGTCTTCTGGACCCCATTGGCCAAACATTTTTGGTGGATAGTATAACCTCTTGGGCAACTCTCCAAAGACGGAATGAACCAGAACATAATTGCTATTGAAAATTTTCCGAGTATCATAGGCGGTTTGCTGTGTGAAGGCTGACCCAATTCATTCATTATTCACGAACAGTCAGGGGCTATATGTGCATAACATAACTCATGAGGTGAAGTAAATGTGTCGGATTACGATGGCAAATTGGCTATAGGGCAAGCCTTTCACAGAGACAAATAGTCAAAGTCATAGGATTAGTCAGCATGCGGCTCCGAATTGTGTGACATTGATGAGTACTAATAGGTCACGAGCAGGGTGAACAAAAAGACTACAGATACGGATGAACGTCAGTTAATCAGATTGTTTTTTTCTCGAATCAGAGACTGGATGGCAGCAGACTGCTAACATGGACACGGTGATCAATCATAAACTTGTTAACAAGCGTCTTCTGGTGGCGGGTGTGAAAATTTATATCTCGGCACAACCAAGTTCGTTGGTAATTGGCCAGAAAGGGAATATTTGTCGGCGACCGAATTAGATTACAAACTCCTAAGAGCGACTGAGACGCCTGGAGAAAGAACCTTCCGTGGCGATTGCGTGATGGCGAAGGTAGTACGGCGGTGCCTGTTCGGACCACGTAAGGAATGCATCATGCTTTGTGATATACTTCTGGGTTTTACTTATTCTGATTATTGGATTTGTTGTCTATGATGTATTTGCATTATGGGAAATTCTTTGCTTTACATCACCTTAATGCCGACATGCACAACTAAAGGTTAAGTATGTGTGCGATGGGTATACATATGGTGTACTGCAGTGTATCAACATAGGGACATCGCGACATTTTATGCTTTTTGATGTGACATAGAACACTTCAAGGAAGATGAGCTCAAATAAATTTCAGCGTGTTGCATGCATTCATATCACGGACCAGCTGGTTTATGTTGCCCTGTACGCTATCACGTGGACGAGAGTGGAGTCCCTCAAGGTATCATCATGAGGATGTTCCTTTTATGTACTGATGACTTAGTAGAAACAAATCGCCAGCGAATGTCATTAACATTTAATCAACGCTGAGATTGTATTCTGCGAAAGCGATTTGATTGGAACATTAAACATAGCTCCTGTGTTGATTAAGTTCTAGTGACACTCAAGCTCCGAGGCTGGCGTGTACACACCAAAGGTATACGTGGTTCATTTGATTTTTTCACAATGTATGTGGGAAAGTGAAAACTGGCGCGTATACCATCCGCATATTAGCATTATGGACTGGCGGTAATGGCATTTGAGCTGTAGTTCTTCCACTTGGCATGGCTGACACCGTACAATTGATGTCGCTGAATAGCAGAATCTGTTTGCTGCTCATATGGACGTCAAAACGGCAACAATCTGCTCCCTGAATTCACAGTGGTGCACTTCTAATGCTATCGTATAATACTCAGCGAATTCATGTTCCGTGTACGTGTTGTGCAACATACATTTAATGGTATGAGCGGACAATGTTTTGGGAGCCAAACGTGGTCGTATTCAAAGCATCAATCTGCCATATAACCAACTCTCGCTTCAGCTCATATCCTCCGTTAAACACGGTAACGTATTGCTCCAGAGAGAGCCCCTCGCTGGATGAATGGCAGGCGCATTGACGATTTTCCGGGCCAGTTTACAGGATTGTTTTATCTGATTTACTGAAACACCAGCACGTATAATATAAAGTGTGTACACTCTGAACTAAGCAAAAACGAATCCGCATGCTTGACTCGAACGGTCAGCATTTTGGCAGCAGTAGATAATCGCATTAGCATACAGAGAGGTAGTTCCTTTGTCTGGTGTTTCGTTTGCAAATTTGAAAATTGATCAATATCTAATTTATGCACGGCGCCGGGTTCATACGGCGGGACTATTGTTCTTTAGTATGGTTGGCGCTTCTGAGCGAACATTCATCAAGGTCAATGTTGAAACCGAAGCATTTCCATCGTTATCCATGTCTTCACGAGTAACTCGGTCGCGAATCCCATTGCACATTACCAACAGTGACTTGGATTCATGGGTGCTTTGATACACTCAGGCAAATAAGATTTACAGTCGTTTTAATTGCGCCTTATCAAACTCATAGAAAAAGGGCAAAACGGTTATATATATATATATATATATATATATATATATATATATATATATAGAGAGAGAGAGAGAGAGAGAGAGAGAGAGAGAGAGAGAGAGAGAGAGAGAGAGAGAGAGAGAGAGAGAGAGAGAGAGAGAGAGAGAGATATACATATATAGATATATATATACATATATATATATATATATAGATATATAGAGATATAGATATATATATATATAGATATATATAGAGATATATATATATATATATATATATATATATATATATATATATATATATATATATATATATATATATATATATATATTAAATGAGGATGGTAAACAGTTACACCCCGTCTTCATCACTTCATAACATCATTAACAAATCACCTATTCCATGGAACACCCGTAAAACGGCGCGATATTCATGACTTGTGTACGCTAACAGACAGTCCAAATGTTGCGCCTGGGCAGGATTTCAGTGTGATTAATGTATAACATGTCGGCAATATGTAACCTGATAGTTTTGCATTCCACAAGGATAGGTTAATGCAGATACAGAGAATGGATGTGCTGATAATGCCGCCTCATGTGATGAAACGCGACATGTGAAACACACTACTGGCCAAGGCAGACAGTCTACGGTATTACCCCTCAATGACGCGATTGTACGGGTCCATGTTATAGCAAAAATGCAAATGTCACGCTTACAGTTAACATGACAAAAATAAAAACCATATTGTCACCCAATTTGACATGTGTTGGCAAAACAAATGTTTTCATTTTCGGAAAGAGCAAAAAAAAAAAAAAAAAACCAGTTCAATGCAACGCCAGTTATTGATGAAAGCAGCCTCACTACGGTTGTATCAGCAGGTGTACACTGCGGGTGGCCTTGTGGCGACTACATGGCTGCTGTCTTTGTAGCGGTAGTCTGAGCTGGGACAGCTATGGTAAACACTAATGAAAACGAACATTAACCTTGTGCGAATGTGATTGGGTTGAGCATAGACCTGTACAGTGACGGAACGCCGACTTCGTGTTTCACCGTTGGCTGCGTCAGAGTCGGATTTCTCTCCCTGTACGGTTCTATGGATGTAGGCAGCATAACGTGTATATAAGTGTGCAGGTTTTTCCGTGATGTACGACAAACTGTGGCCGGGCGAACCTACATGATCAGTGGTGCAAGACACCTAACTGCGTACTGATAATTGAAGTCAGGGATTGATCTGTATTTTCCATTTCCTGCAAATGTCTAAGTTGATGAAGGTAGAAAAGAGATAACAAAGATATGGCAGGTGAGGGTACAATATTAAGGCGTAAGAAGAACATAGCACCAGGAAGAGTTTACAAAACTACACTTACTAGGACGGCATTATTGGTGCTTAGCTTATTTTTAATCACATGAGTATGGAATATCAGATGAATGGTGATGCAGGGATGTGATGACTGGAATGGTGTATACTTCTGACTGATGGCTATATCTCGAAATGCAAATACCAGTCCGGGAAATGGATGCAGTTAGCATGAACGTGCACGTACGATTGTGTATCAGTTAAGGTGTGAATCGCTGTGTGCGTGATTTTATGCCTGAATAAGTTCAACAAGTGAAGCCGTTTCAGCACAGGGTTAGCAAATTGGTGCAACCATCCAAATCACAAATAAGTTGAACGAGCCTTGACTGTACTTATGTTAACAGGGCAGGACATCCTATGAGACCATCTATGTTTGAATCATAATGTACTGCATTAATGCTGGCTCATATGGAACTTAGTGAACTTATTTCTTACAATGTTGAAAAGGTTTACAAATGGGTGCGATTGAAATAATGTAACAATGTATTTTTGCAATGGGAAGTATTTGTAACCAGACGCTGAATATACCGATAGTCGAATTCTGATTGATTACGTCCTCAGCAAACTTTATCCATTCGTTATTGTAGAAGCTATATATATATTCAATTAGGATTGCTGTATCTGTTTGCTTTCTATAGTGAGAAAAAATTGCCTCCTCGTCAACTGTGGAACTATACCGTTGGTTGCGTCATCAATGTGATTTGTGTGCTGCTTTGATTCTATGCTCAATTGATATTTGACTGATCATGTATTAATCACACCAGAACATCAACTCATCACTGATAACCACGCCTTACCATGAATGTAGGAAACTTTCAGCTGAACGTATTACGTGCATGAAAATTCACGTTCGATCGAGACGCATTAGGTTGGGTGCCACCGAAGTAATCTATAGCGTGACGAATATCATTAGCAAAACAGGTTGTCTAGAAGTACCAATGTCTCTTTCAAACGCGACGAAGGTATGTATTTATTACACGATCACAAAGCTAGCTTGCACTAACAAATTGCACTAACAATTTTGGTCAAAATATACATGCCACGTGCCATTAATATCATTGTTTTCTGCAAATTCCCCGCATCACAATGGCGTCACTGTGCTGGCACTCGAGTTATGGTGGGGTTATTGTCGCTTTTAATCTTGACTGGACTAATAGGATGACCTGTATAATCAAGACGTTGTTTCCAAGCGCGAATCGAGGAGGTACATTGACGTTGCCGTCCAGTCGGCAAACGCAGACCTAACAATATGATTGTTGTGTTTGCTTCACGATGTGACAGAGAATGTCACCGCGTTGTTCGTCTGCCGATATCATTGTATATCTTAACTTAAAAACAATGGTGAGCGGCTATTTGCTACTGTGTGATTTTACTCCACGCCTTTTACCCAGATATGATAAAGTATTGTCGTGGCGATTGATTACTGATGCACGACGAATACCCTTCGCAGGTATTGAGTGATATTAGACGGTGATCGACCATTTGGGCTTTTTGCTTGCGACTGCATGACTACCACGTTAAGCACTGGTAGAACCGAATAATCATCCCCTGTGAAGCTTTGAATGTACTGATCAGCAGGCATGCAGTCACCTAACATGACCCTGTGTAGATCGATGACAGGGATCACAATCCGCCAGACCGGTGTACAATCAATACACGAGCCGCCATCAGTGTTAGTGGGATAGTCTAGAGTATATACATGGCCAAGTTGATAAATTCTAGGCGAACATGGTAAAAGGTGCTCGTTTTGGGTCGCTGACAATGACCTCATACAACACTAAAGGTATATATTAATTAATGGACGCGGAATCCAACGATACGAACAGTGCGATGGAGCGTAGGAGCAAACTAAATAGGTGAAGGAAAGGACTTGCTACTGTACATGTACAACATTCCAAAATGTTCGAAAAAAACTCAGCTACGTTAGTTAGCCAGACCACGTATTGTGCACTGATGTGTGCTTCAGGAGCATCACGATAAAGCAATAATTATCGGCAAGCAGGGAGAACTAGATTGACTTAGCATGCATGTATGGGCATGATGTTAACGAAATCGCTAAGATATAACCCATTCAGGAATATATTCCCCTGAATCCCCGATCATTACTCGAACCGTATCAGAAGTAGATTAAAACACATCTTCAAGGTGTTGCGATTGTTACATTTGGTGTTGGATGGTGTTAGATTCTGTCAAAACTGTACTACAAATAAAAAAAATCGGTATAGATATTTTAGGATTAGTCGAAATGCTTGCATTTTATATGCCATTGATCCGACAATGGTCACACTTTGTCACCACCGAAGGACGATAGTGTTATAGCATCAGATACACAAGTGGTCCATACATTACAAACATTTACAGTAATATCGAGCACTAACGGAACTAAGTCGTATTTAGTATGCGAATATGTTCCTAAAACATTAACGATGATTGACAAAAAACCTCAAAAAGTTTGAGGCCTCTTTCTCCATTGGCCAGTTTCCTGAAGCAATAGATGTATGGGTGTTAATAACAGTAATCATTGAATGCAATGTGATATCATTATGTATCATCTCAGTGGAGTCTTGAGCGAGAGCTTATGAAACTACAAGGGCATCTGATGGATATGTAGTGCATTGCATGACAGGGAGAGAGCGGAATACATTATAACATATGTTTTGATTAATTAGGAGCAATTGTGATTGTGTTGAGATCAGCCGGTTTGCAGTAGGTGACAATGACATGACCCAGATATTGCGAATAAATCGACTGCTTTATCTCACTTTACCTCACTTTGGTTAGCAAACAGACTCAGCTATACAGCAACGTATGCTATATGACAGCAGCAATAAAGATGCTTTTGTTCGTGACTGTTTACCCTGTCTTTCCCATTATCGTCATCACATCCAGTCGTACACATTCTAGCTACACTGTTTATTCAGATAAATGGCTTCATCATTCGGGATATAAATAAGGTGGTTGTCATACACATTGTAGAATTATAGCAGTAGATTAAGATGAATTGTGAGATGGGATGTCATGTCATGACAATAATGTTATCTGCCATCTTCTCTGTTTAAGTGGTAAATGTGTGCCAGCAGAAACAGTTAAACCGCGTTGTTTATTATGACAAATATTGTCGCACGTAGCAATATTTCATGTGACGTGGAATGTCTTCAAGTTATGCATGGTTTACAATGCGAGCAGGAATGCGTCTTTATTGCAACCTCTCGCTTTGTTTCATAGCATAGAATGCCTTGGATAATGCACCCTAATTTCTTTGTAGTCTATTCAGTCCCCTAGTGTGCTGCGATACATTGCGTAGGTGTAAATCGCTGGAGCTGTTGTATTGAACTAATATCCGGGTTTGATGTGGTTATATTTTCAGATTGAATAACAAATATTTGATTTCATTGTACATTGAAATATCTACCTGGCCTGTGCCTGTGTCTATATAAGAAACCCATTTGCTCGTCCTAATTCCGTGTTAATACACTGCTCAGAGTCCGATTGCTCGTGCATTGCATGTGATGAGCTGCCGCATCCTCGTCTATCAACATAAAACGTCCGCTTATACAACATCAGTGCTAGCTAAAATCTTTATTTATGACTATCCCTTACCCAAATGTGGCCTTGTCGTGCAATTGCATCACTCCGCCAGTATGATGACGCGGGCATAATGAAGGTATGGCTAAGAGAACAGCCAGGTTTTATAGATGTTAACCAATGGTTTATAAAATCATTTTTTTTTCTTGTTATTTGCCGAGAATTTTACATCATGAATATAATCTTCTATCATGAATATAAATTTGTGAATTCATGACGAATCAAAACATGGCCTATTACCAATCAAAACAGATTTTACTTAATGACATAGGTACAATGTAAGATACAGCCCGCAGATTTTATGTTAATTGGCACGATAACAGCACAAGTGGTGCTAGATAGGACAAGGTTAAACATGGCTGAGGTCAGTGTTTACTATTTATCATAACGAAATACATGGTAACTCTCACTCTGTATTCTTAAATAAAAAGGTGAACAAATACTAGGAAAAAGGGAGAAAAAACCCGCCCATTGCTCTAGCCGAATAGCTGCTGGCTGCTACCCGTCACGCCAACTCACTCGCCTTCTGGTCGCTAAGTAATTTCTCTCTCTCTCTCTCTCTCTCTCTCTCTCTCTCTCTCTCTCTCTCTCTCTCTCTCTCTCTCTCTCTCGCTCTCTCTCTCTCTCTCTCTCGCGCGCGCTCTCTCTCTCTCTCTCTCTCTCTCTCTCTCTCTCGCTCTCTCTCTCTCTCTCTCTCTCTCTAGATATATAGATATAATATATATATATATATATATATATATATATATATATATATATATATATATATATATATATATATATATATATATATATGCATATTTATATATATGTATATTTATATATTTATATATATATACTTAAAATATATATATATATATGTAAATATATTTATATATATATATATAATCTTATTAGAAGTGTACGTGAGCAAGCATGCATACCTAGTACTGCATGTTTTGCATTGTAGATGAAGGAATCCAGTGTGTGCGTATCAATGCCTCCTAAATTACGCCTCCAAACTAGTGCGGTTGAATTCTTTTAGTACAGCTACATTGGACGGTAGGTTTATCATGGCAATTCATGGTCTTCACATTTAGTTAAATGGTTAACTAAATTCCTAATCCACTATCGTGGATGGTACTTGTGTCTTTACGTGAAGCTTTGCTCTACACAGCCCCATTTGTCTTATCCTATATTGATTACCAGCAGTATAACAGCATGTAGGGAGTGTTATATGATTACATAAATGACGTCATCGATCATGCAGTCACCTCAATAGAACTGATTCGTATCAATATCAGCAAATAGTTTACACAATAGCTTGGAATCTATAATCAATAACCACACCTTACAAGGTGTAATTATGGGACGCTTAGCCCAGCCAGCTGTATAAAGCAATCTGATTGGTTTTTTTAAAATCATCTGGCGAGATCAATGACTTCAAACGCCTTTTGTATGATTAGGCAAACAAAAGAGCCCGATGGCCCGTGGCTTCGTTATAATGCTGATCGCGTTGTTTCCGCTCCATCTGTGTTTCCGTGGCAGGCGCAATATTCCACATCCTGTCAACGTATGCAATTATCACAATGGCGCCAAGGCTATGTGTATACAGGGAGGAAGGAGAGAAGGATTAATGCAAATACACTACGCGTAAAGGGTACCTTTCGCGGTTGCCATAGACATTAATTAGAAAATAGAGATATTACATTGCTATTACCGTCAATGCAGATCCGTTGTGCAGCCCACTAGAACGCACCATGCGTATACTTCACTGTTAGTATAAGGCACTGCAGAAAAAACCGTGGCGTGATGTAGCTCCTGTCCGATGCATACGCGGGTGGGAACATACTGTGAAGAGAATGATATAGCATCGGGGATAATGGAAACCATAATGCCGTCCATGTGTAACTGATCGCAACGTCTGAGAATTACGTTCAACCTTTGCATTATTTACAAATTGGGAATGATTCACGAGGTCATCTGTATGGTGTGCAAACAGCAAAACACGCGTCTGACCAGACAGACCTTTTTCTGAAACTAATCATTTTCACGTATCACAAGCTCTCTGTAAATGGTAATACGAAACACATCTTATAGGAACTATATTATTACTTTCCCATGGAATCTGACAATCAATTTCCAAACAAAAGTAGCGTATAACAATGATACTCTATCCTGTTGCTGCAACCTTTATGTCAATCCAGCCACACAATCAGCTTAGGTCTTACTTTCCGTGGTGATTAATGATAGGCGTACTGTCTGACAAGAGAAACACTTTGTACCCATTACAGAATGCAGAATGTGGATGGAATGCCAACCGTAAACCGTGTTTCGGGTATCCTTCGTTTAGGTCTAGCACGATTGACATGTAATAGCCCAACACCCTTATATCAGACTCAATTTAACAACGAACTTCCACAAAGTACCTCGTTCGTTCAAGGAAAAGGTTAAGTGCCATAATTCAGGTGCAGTGAAATAGTCCCGTGTACTGCTTTGACTGTAATTAGTACAACAGCACGATGAAAAAGTCTGGCTACGAAAAGGTAATCTTCTTGTTGTCAACTGAGATCAGCCCGCTAATATACTACCTCCTTAAGCGGGCGTAGACTGTAAGACCAAGTGGCCATGTATTAGTGACAGCATGATGGCCGCTTTTATATCGGTTCTCTGACTGAGCTGTGAAAGCCAACGACAAGCACTGTTAGACATGATAATGTGTGATGTTTTTAATGAAACTGGGTTAAGACATCATAATGTATTCTTAACAACAGTGAATGTTAATATTCCATGATTTGCTTTGCCAGAATGCATTTGTTTATTGAGGGTCGCAAAATCGCTCAACCAATGGAGTTAGAATAATCCATTGTATATTTATTATCAAGAACAATTTATATTGTGAAAATCATTATTTCTCTTAAACGGAAAATAGTTAGTTTGATATTCATTCATACGACGTTTTCGTTTCCCTGATAACAGTAAGACCTGCTTTACCTGAGTACAGTATAAAGCAGGCAGTACCATGAAGAGGGAAATATGTCGGAATGGTTTTTTATTAAACATACTTAATTGCGTGTGTTTGGATTGTAATTGTCTGCACTTAATCGATATCTTATAAAATTGCACTAGATTGATGCAGAGAAAATAGAGGGGTCATGAGTCGTATACTCAGGGTGAGTCGTAAGACAATGTCACGCCTTCATACAATTTTGGGAAAGATAAGAGATACTTATTCGACTCCCTCATTCCTGCCGCTAATTTCCTTGCTTAATTTAGCTGCACTAAAGCACACAGAACATTAAAAAAACTGACAATACAATAAGAGCCATCGAACCAATGGCAGGAAACAAGGGGTAGTCTGCAGCTCAAGGAGGCCGCCGCCATAAAATACGGTAATGGCTGGTTAATGCGGCATGGCACGGGCAATAATTTCAGACAACATCGAAGTTAATGAGTTATACGATGAGCACCATAGACATGCAATCTATAGATATGCTCGATTCTTAAAATACCGTTTTTTAGAGCCAGCGTTCTGTATCAGAACTGAGTGAAGCACTGTAAAGATAATCAACAAGTGGTCATGTCTGTTAGCCAGGTGCCTGAGGTGACGGATGGTTGAGAATTATGAGAATTATGGGGTTATCATTTATCAGCTCTACAGGGTATCCAGGGAAGGGAATACCGCATTATTAAAGACAGTAGAATCTCAGATCAATATGGGAAAGCTAGGTTAGCTAGAAGAGCCGGATAGGGAGAGAATATAAGAATATACTTGGTAACAAAATATCTTTTTTCATACTAACACCCCAATTCAGGTTTATGCAATGACTTCTGTGGTCAGATACCAGAACATAGACACACGCATTGCACCGATTCGTGATCGAAGCAGGAGTGAGTTACTCACACTAGATCGAAGCACAATATATACGCATGCTATAATGATTGCCTGCCTGTGTAAGTTTTTGAGGAGCATATCAAACTAATGATTTTATTTTTAGGGCAGTTTCCTTCGTGAAGTTGATGACCTTGCAAACTGTAATGCACAGCAGCAGATTCCGTGTGAGTATTTGTATGCTAGGACCAGTCTACAACAGTCATAGTATGGCCGTTTAAGAGGTGAATATTGAACTAATGATTTGTTCTTGAATGGCGAATTTCTTGAATATTTACTGGATGAGGCAAGAGAGGCGTTTTGTGACTCGAGTGTCTGTTCAGATTGCATAGAATGGTTCGACAGGGGTCACAAAGAGTTACCCACCTCTTGATGCCGCCATTAATTTATGCAAGTGAGTGGTGTCTTGGTTAACGTGCTGAGGCTTGCTTATATTTTGCTGATTGCAGCATCGAGCTGACGTTTTAATTAAATCACTGGCTTCATTCAATGGTTGGCATCTGGCTGGGGCCGAACATCAATAACCATGTACAGTAAACAAAACCACGTGGCAAGCAAGTATGTCTTTGCATCGGTGTTTTTTGTTGATTCCGATAGAGAGATGGATGCTTTGAACACAGATCTTGCTTGACTGCACGATGACGGCGACGCGCCCCAGAAAGCCACTAGAGTGGAAGCTGTCTATACTACCAATACATAGCGCGATGAGATTGCCCAGTGACGTGAACGCCAAATAGAATATTCTATCTGTACTTGTATGGACAGTATATGGGTCGGCGGGAGTAGCAGAATGAATGGAATACATGGTTACTGACATAGATGTGGATACAGATGGGTTTTCATTATTTCCCGTCAAATCCGTTATGATAACAAAACAGGTGTACGGGGTTCCCAATTAGTATTGAATCATTGCACATCCTTCACCTTTCCTGGGGAACTTTATTCTGTTCATTTTGGCTTGCAAAACTGTTATCTGTCCTCGGATAAGTTCTTGACAGTAACGGAACGTTCATTGTGTTTGTCGAATTGCCACCATTGACGCTTATGCGTCCTGTGTCTCGGGCTACCGTGCTGCCGAGTATTGTTGTAGGAGTTTTCAACCGGTGGAGATTGCTACAACTCGCTTCAACCCTATGGAAACGCTGGAGCTGTGTACTTTGCTAATGCAGTAGTACTCTGAAATAGAAAACCCATCGTGTTATAAATTTAGCTTAATCTTAGCCCGACCCGCTTATTCATTGATATCGTATTGGACTTTTGTGATCCAGTGTGGGTTGTGGTCCATGCCGCTCGGTTTTCGTCGCTAACTGCAAGCAATTTCTTGTAACCGTTTGGTGTCAAGCTACCAAGTATTTGCGAAACATAGGCTGATCAATGCCTAGCCTTGCTTGTATGTCTTACGAATCGATGCCATAGACGTTAATACATTATAATATATTGTGACATATGGGTACCATAAATATCTGTCAATGTGTGTTGCATGCGCATAACGATTATTGCATGACAATTGAAGCAGCTCTGGTTTGTTTTTCGGTGATTATCATTGCTCATATCGATAGCCATGTGGCATCAAATGGTTCTGCAAAGTCACGGTTCTTGGATTGGATTTGCCGCTAATCCAAGAGGCCCCAGGATAATAACTATTAACACAATAATCAACAACCGACTGTTCGACAAGCTGGCAACTAACTACTCATTTCATTGTTCTGAAAATAGAACAGCACAATTGACCCATGTCATGAGTAATATTCCTTTCATATCAGTGTCGTCCAAATATAATAGTTCTTGTTAAAAGGACTTTACAGGATTCATATGTTTGGCATAATACTTGATAAGACCAAGACATGAAACCACTAGGAATGTGGAACAGTGGCGGATCAAGGGGGTTAAAGGATAAGCTATTTTGCAAGAGCATGATTGCAGTGGTTACAGCCAACTGACAGCCAGATTGCCGTGAACATAGCGTGAACCACAAAGGTTTATGGATGGACATCCATGGCTTCGCAGGCAGTTTAACGCAAACATGCTCATTTTAAGGAAGGTCAGGGTTATTTGGTAACAATTCGTTTAACTTGTCAATAACCCGTCAGTGCAACTTTTGCTGTCAGAATCACAAGTTAACTATTGTAATAAGCATGCCAAATTATGAGCAATCTGTTGCAGGCCATGATGCGCAGTTACAGCCACAGCAAGCTGTCTACTCGACTTTATTCCGTTCACTGATTGACGGAGAGGATACTTTATCATACAAAATACCATTGGAGCCCATTTTGTAATTTGCACAGGAGCAGTGTAGAGATTGGCCGTTACAGCTGGTCATCAGAGGACGTTGCTCTTCACGATTTAATTTCATAAGCAATGTGAATTGGGCTGACTTTAACGCGGCAGAGTGGAATATTGTAATTTGTCCAAGCCGGTTGCTGCCAAAGCTTTCTGTACCATTGATAGTGGTGTGTACTTCCATCGATATTGTTTCCAGAATTATCGTTTCCAATACTCCATTGCTGGGATGAAAACTGCCTTAATCGTAAAATATTTATGTTAATTGAGAACAGGCTGCAGATGAGAGCAAACAGGGCCGTAAAACGTAAGTACACCTGAAACATGATAATTGAAATGTCGTAGAACATATGAAAACCTAATAAGTTAATTGCAAACGGAACATTGAGAAAGAGCTTATCTGCTGTGAATCGACCATCTCCATCACAATTCTCTAAAAGCAAACGGATATCAGTTCCGCATCAACCCCAGTTTACGTATGACAGAGAAATGTTCTTGTAGTGTTCTGGTAGCATCGTTAGTACAAACTAACATGTTTCTGTTTTTACTCGCTCTCATGCACACGAACTCGTTCATTCATCTGACTATGCGTTAGTAAGTTTTACAGACAGCCTTAGGCACGATGTACGACCTCTCTTTCTGCGCCTTGGCAATAAGTAATTGTAATAACAGCTCCAGATAAAAACAAAGAGAAACTTGCGAAGGTGAAACATCTGGCTCTAGAGGTAATAGGCACATAAATTGACATGTTCGCTCGGACACTTACAGTTTTGCACGATAAAGGTAGCTTCAAGGTCCTATAAAAACCCATGAGAGAGCCAACGCGTTAAATTGAGGTAAGTCGTCGTTGAAGCTTGGATTCGTGCGAATTCTCCATTTTACTCAGCTTTGTTGCTGAATGTGTTTAACACAAAGAGTCAACTAGCCTCGCTCTGGGTCACTCGTCTTCAGTGATATTTCTAACGGCAACTTTATCACCGCAATGTAAGAGTTACGTCTATCCAAGGTGCAAGTTGTGTTGAACAATTGTTAACACGCTAACAATTATGCTTGCGCTCATATGTTCAGCTGGGCTGTTGGATCTTTTCGGAATGCAGGTGGAATTGAAGGTCACAGAGACAGATTTTGGTAAAGAGAAACACCTTATTACCGTCCATTACACCTTGAATAACGCCTAACCTCTGTATACTACCACCACCCTTCTACAATCGACAGTAATGCAAAACCAACAATCAGTATTTTTGCATCTATACAGTCTATCAAACGGGAATCATTAAAAATGGTAGAAATAGTTCTGCCCTGAAAAAGAGGCAATGGGCAACTGTTTGTTCTCAGGATGCCTGTAGCATGAATAAATTAACATATGAAAGAATAAATAACAGGCCATGCTTCCCGACATTGTAAGATATAAAGGGACCAACTTGATTTGCGACGGTACATTTTTTCATCTGCAACTGAGAAAGTTACTGGGAAGTGACCACCACAATTATTAATTCTGTTATTTTTCTTTGCTCAGCTGTGTTAGCTGTTGGTGCTAGTAAGAGCTTCAGCAACGATTTAAAGTCAAAAATGATAGTGTACGAGTGACACTCTGATGGGGATATTCCCAAGGATCACATCGTCCTCAGAAGATTATGAATAACATGTCAGGTTGTCCCACCTTGAGGTCGAGCCCACAACATGTGACGCATGGTTAGCGTATTTACATGTCAACCAACAACATATGGGTTCACTTGTGAATCAGCGACCCACGCACCAAGGGGATTGGCTTCGATGAGAGACAAACATCCAGCTTATATTTGGCTGTGAATTCAGCCACTAAGAGAAAATAATTAATTCTTGCTTGGGAACATATTGCATGCTGCGCTACGTTAGCAGATGCTCTGAACTAATTGGGGGGGGGATAAACAAGTTCTTGATGTTTCTAAGTTAGGCATTAAGGGTGAGCATTATGGTATACACCTTCGACTTCTGTGTGTTATGTTTGTTTCAAAGAACGCATACACAAGAGCTTTGTTGGATTACTGGCGATAAACATGCTCAAACAAACTTCTACCATTACGCTTTCCAAGCTCACCTCGTGCAAATAACACTTGCATGTTTAGTTGGCAGACTGAGAGTGCAAAAATACTTCAAATTGATCGCAGCTGGGAAAATATTCATGAATATGAAAACCTCTCTGAAACGGAGCCTTTCAGAGGACATGATTGGAAACGAAATTAAGTACATATTACAAGGAGAATGTGTGGATACTCGAGAGCTCATAAAGGGATTTAATAAAATAATAATTAAGTCTTGGATAGATGGTGAGGTGTATCTAACCCCATGGAAAAGATTGATCCACGCAACTTGGTTAACATTACTCGCATTCACTCGCCTGCTTTATTTTGATAATCACGTTTGCCACATCTAGATCACAATGAAGCAAACCACCTATCGTTTGTCACTTGGCCGCACATAGTATTGGTCAATGCTTTTCAAAATATTCGTCTAAATTAAAATATAATCTATCAGTTGCTGCTGGTAAGACTGATTATTACGCATAAGTAGTATGCTGGCCATTCGGACTTGCCAGTGGTTCATTCGTCGACAGATCGCAGGATTGCGTAAATAGGACTCACATATTCGTTTAGATCTGTGGCTCTAAGCATAATCAGGTGTTAGTATAGGAACAAAGCAAAATGATATTTAACAAGTACAACGTGGCAACATGATTAATAACCACAACAGTCAATGAACTAGTTCATTTACATGGACAATGCCAGTCTGCTATCTGCATCGCGCTTTGTACGTTAGGACAGCTTACCAGTTGCCGACTCACACAAATTGCCCTTATTAATTGGAGGTACAGTGGCTGCCTCTGGTACCCTTCTGGGGGATTTCACGAGATGGCGATGCAAATTTCGAATGGAATAGAGCTTATAGTAAGCATATTGGTTCTATGGTTATCGGGATAGATTGGTTACAAAACAGATCAGGTTGAATAATCCACGATAATTTTATCAATCGAATATATCAAATATAAACCAGTGTCCTTATCAGGTCGGTTTTTTCATTGCGCCTGCAACTGTGCCGTGGTCAATGGTTGGACATGATAATATAACGAGTTACTAGACACAGCAGCATCAACGGCAACCAAGCATATATTATGCAATTATACATTGAATACATGCTACCTTCACGAAAATCATGTCCATATATGTAATTTGCACACATCACTGGCGCTTGAATTGGATTCCAGGCGTGGATCATTGTGTGGATTGGTCAATAAAGATTGCACAGTCCAGTATGGCACAAACTACACATGAATGAATGAATATGTGTCTGATGTTGCCTGACGATGAAATGAATAATGAGCACCCCCTGCCTCTACATCAAATACGCCATGGCCAGTGCTGATCGTGCGTCCATCAATAAACCAACATTTAAGCTGTTGTTGTTTTTTATTTTGATTAGTGCCGTTTTGGCTACAAAGGCCATCTACAGCTATACACTATGATTTCTTAGTAGTTTTTCACCTCAAAACAACTCTTATGTATGCATTAGAGGTTGCTGAATTTGCAATGCACTTTCGTGACATTTTCCTCTATGTAGAGACAAGGTCTCCTTTTTCAGAGCCTCATCCTGTTCGGTGATGTGTGGTACATGACAGAAACGATACTCCTAATCAAGTGGATTATATAATACATGATAAGGCAACTAATCAATCTACCATATGCCCTCTCACCCTGAAGTGGAATAAGACCAGCATTGCCCACCTTCTGAAAACATGCCCATGTAAATATGATTTCATCGAGGGAATATTTACGCGCAATGTCAAGTCTGTGTTAAAAAAACGCACACGAGGAGCGGGTGTTTCATGTTGAATCCGTCTGCTGCGTGAACAGCTGTTGTCGTTTCTTAGAGCTACGGGTGAGTAAAGTAAAGGGTGAGTAACCGGGTCTGAGCTGATGCAACGTGACTCAGCAAGTCCAGAGAAGATTAATGGCAAGTAAACCTCAATAGGCAAAAGGTGAGTGAACAAACACGGATAGATACAGGTTAGTTAGTCTGAATATATGTAAAGCTAGCAAGTATTAATAACAACCTACAGCACATATTATATATGATTTTATTATGTTACTTTAGATGGGAAGAATGCCAATGAAATTCCCCAGTCCGACCCTTGTCTTTGTGGTATGCACATCATTTCACATGGCTACGGCGCTAATTTAACAGTTAGAAGAGCAGAATGTCGTGTGGTTAATCATATTGTACGCAAGAAACGTTGGGAAAGATTCTGAGATTTATTGTAAAACTACTGTTTATAGCTGAAAACCACCCCTGCTAGAACTTCATAATTGCCGACATTGCAGGGGATGCTATTCAGTCCAATTGACCGCAGCATATTGCTTGTCAACCGAGCTATTTCTGCACTTGCTTGAGCCAAATGATGAATAAATGTCGAAACCAACTTTTGTTAGACCTTCGTTTGTTCTCTCGCAATGACTAAACCCACCAATATTACTGTCCAAATGTCTGTGACTTTTGAATGACGATATCGGAATACTTTACCTTTACATGTGTGAATATGCAGGAGCATTAGCATTTGCCCTGCATGTATACCACCTTATAAACATCTACCTGAATTCAATGTGGTCTAATAGCGGATAATTCAGGATAAACAGCCAGTCAGCATCAATTGCATATGACTATTATTAGAACAATATCAATTTTAGGTGAAGAGTATGATAACAAGTCATAGATGTGAGTATGTTCCAGGAAAACCCACTCATGTATACGCCCAGCTGGGTGTTAGGCGGAAATTGTTGTCACATCCCCTGCTGTGATTTATGAGAAATATATTGTCTCTCACCAAGCACGGGAAATGGAATACCGTCATGGGAATCATCGGTGTTAGTGTCTGATGGCAACCTAAAATGTAATTTTATGGAACGATGACAATCAATAATGCAATCACCACTCCAATAATGTATGTAATTGAATACAATGTCCCAATGTAATTGAATACAAAGTCATTTACCAATTACAGTCACAGGCAAACCCCAAAGAACAAGCACAAAATCAGCCCATGTTTGTTGGTAATCACCATTGGTTAGGTTTTCATCGGTGATGTCTGCAACTCCTTAAACGATCACGTTAATATGAGGTATATGCAACTCACGATGGACATCGAATTAGCGTGGAAAATCGCTTATATACACGGGCAATATTGTGGGGATCAAATGATAATTGGACATTTGCCCGCAATATATCGAAAAAAACTGAAATTCGTATATCCTGGTAATTCTGAAAAAAAGACATTGCAAGACAGCATTACGTCGAACCAAATCGATTTATATTATTGAACATTGATAAAGAATATTGTCTTACAGTTTGGCTAGCCTTATCAATGTTAGCTTAAGGATGCATGTGAGCAATAATGGCATGTACCAATAATAGTCCCTGCCCGTCTCTCTGATGCAGTAAGGATCGCAGTGAGAGCTGAATTGAATATACACCACTAAGCATTGTCCTTCATATCGCCTCAAAACATGATTGCAAGACAGATATCTATGATTAACGATGATACACTGTCTATAAATCCCCAGAGGTTGACAAGTCATGTCTCAGTAGAATCGCTCTCCCTCTGATGCGTCAGGTCTCCATTTGCAACCATTGGCTTCACATGCATTTTCCACACCTTCCTGATGTCCAACTCAGCTATCGTCTGAGATAAGCAGTTCGCGATTGTGCTCTCCATTGAATAAATTGATTCAATTGTCACTCATACCGGGCAGAGTAAATTAATCTGTTTGGCATATATGACGGATCCGTACGAACGACAGGCATCCTTAACATACCGCACTATCTGATCCTGTCACACCAGATCTATAAACAATGACCACTCAATGCGTTGGGTATTACCTGGATACTTAAAGAGACCGACGCCGGAAAAAACGGTGCTTGTCGTTTCGGCTCATTTGACAATCACAATAATTTCATTTGCTCAATACAATATGACAAGTACCCCTGGTCCATATATTCGGCTGACGAGTTCCCCTTTAGATTTCTATTTGTAAAGGTTAATTTAACGACATGATCAATATTAGTCAACATCGCGTAATCCAGTTCGAGTGGTAACCGATGGCTGTTTCATTTGTCAGATGCACTCCATAACGGCAGCAAGCTGCCAGCATGACGTCATTGATATCTTCAAATGGAATTACAACTAATTGACTGAAGTTGAAGGCACGATTCGATTTGATTGCAGGGAAAATTATATATTACTCGGCCAATATGTTAAAATGTGATATAACTAAAATAAAAGTAATTTAGTAATTTAATGCGGCTCTCTTCAGCTGCACTACACTCGTAGATGCGAATTGCCTGTCATTCAATGACTGATATTAATGCCTCGGCCCTTGCATTATAAGCGAGATTAATTCTGTGTTTTGGATCACTGAATTCGGAAGTAATATTAGCACACCAATATGTGTGGACGGAAGTAAAACAAACACGTTAATGGGTGAGCTGCTTCGGCGGACTCAATGCATCCGCGGATAATATCCCATCCAGCCTGATCATAACACGCTCTTAACAGGAACCATGGCTAACCATGGTGTGTTATTTTGTGCGTAGGCGTGACTTTAGATGAACATTCAGTGACTGAAACAACCAGTCAATGATCTACCTGTAATAATGAACCCTAAATCGCCTGTAGATATACCAGGGACAATTCGTCCTGGCTTTGTGCAATATCCGCTTCACCTGGTAGACTGATATGGAACGGCATGAGTGACTTCATTGAGTGAGAAAATTATCTACTTGTAATACAGTTCGATGCTCAATAAATGCATTCAGGCACAGATAGACGGACAGACAGATCAAACATGGACAATACAGTGATAAACAGACAAGACGATAGACAGGTTTACATTACAAGCATAACATAGCATAAATATGATAATATTTGCACCATGCTCAGTTGGAAATATTCCAGTAAAACTATTTCCGGGTCCAACAAGACAGGAAAACATTTGTTAAAGTCAAAAAAGTAGGTGTCATTTTCCGTACATGACGCTGTATCTGCTTAGTGGTTACGAAAAACAATGGAATGGCTGAGAGTTTGACGTTGGCTTGATGTTATTTCTTTAACCGGGCCGTTAATTCGAAAAGAGAACAGTTGCTATATTTGCGCTGCCTGCGACTAATTACGTCATTGAAATCAATTGAGTATTTTCAACCGGAGAGACCCTTGCTACGGATGTGTTCGAAATGATCAGGCGTATAGATGTTTACAAATAAAGTCCTCTGGATAACAATTGTTCTGTTCTCCACAGTCATGATAATTTTATGAAAGTATTTGAAAAAACGATTCACGTCGTAATACGAAACGCGTCGCTACTGTCGAGTTAATACATATTGCTATAAGAATACCACATGGCAGAGGACGACAAGTGCAACGCTTTGACCTCCACTGAATTGTGGATTTCAGCAGATTGGCGAATCAGACAGGGTGCCTCTGTCCAATTGAATGTAACCTTTGAACGGACACTTGTTTGCCGTTTTTATGTGCTATACCCTTTACTTGCTGGCGTTTTCACTTACAATTTATAAATTTTACTTCTCCAAGTCGTTAGAGATTTTTCTCATTGATGTAGATGATTGTAGATCCATTTCTTGATACTCAAGCCCTAATGCACGACACCGCAACGTATGTCTGCCTTAGACTCATCATTAGGAGCATCCGAATTAGCACCAAAATGAAACTAAACTAGCGAAAAACACCAATCAATAATACTAAATCAGAGAGGATGATTCACGCAACGAGCTCTCTTTGCCTCACTGGAATACCACACGACATAGAGTGCCCCCTCCAGCATGGATTGATTGCATCATCGGTCGTCCAATAAAACACCAAAAGAGATCTTGGAAATGACATTCATAAAACCAAATCAACTAGCATTTGGAGTTTAACTAGGTACCATAAGAGTCATGGATAAACGCCGCTGCATGTCCGCAGTTGTTCTACTTGCTTGGGTTGCATTGTGCATCAATATTCTAACTACCGAAAAGCTACGATTCAGACTGAGGCAGGCTCAGGAAGAACACAGTCATTCTATGCAATTACTGGAAGAACCCAGCCAACTCATGCAATCACTGGGAGAGCGTCGTCAACCCATGCAATCACTTGGGGAGCGCCGTCAATCATTCGAAGAGCTCAATAGACCTCGACTACCGATGACAGAACGAAAACAATCGCAACTTCCGGTGAATGGGAACGATAAGTACATTGTACTAAGAAATCCGGCTGATGACGTCACCAATCAAAGCTATGATCCGCAGAGGGACATAAAGATACTGATATGGGCCAAAGCAATCGGCATGTCTCCAAGTACGACTTGTAGACTACCAGGTCAAAGACGACCGCAGAAGGAAGTACGTACCTCGATCGAGGTACGTACCTCGTTCCTAGTACGGCGTACTTGGTTTGAAGTATGCATACATAAACATTAATTTTCTCAACTGTTTTGCAAATTGTGACATTATTTACTGAGATTTGGTTGGGTTAAATCGTGGAAACCCTCTTAGTAGTCACAGCTTCGATTTGGGACCATATTTAGCGTTGCCATTGTACGAGAAGGCTTTTCTACGCGTTTTCAAACTTTAGTTCGGCGGCCATCGCGTGTCTTTTCCGACGATTGATGAGACAAAAATCCTTTTTGAATCAGTCTGGCAAAGTAAAGAACTTACTTTTTGCGGAGCATAGTTTGTCTAGATTATATGAAATACTGTTTAGTGAAAATTGTATGGCATATTTGTGACTTATGGATGATAACATCACACCCCATGTCAGTCCATTTGCACAACCGATATTTGCGTACTCCAATCGAAGTACGCCGTACCATGGTGGTTTCAAACTTCGCTTGTTGTCTACCCGGGTCTGATTGAGAGTGTTCATATACGCATTCAGTTGTGTTCAAAATTGAATGGTCTTCTCAAATAGAATAACAAAGCAGCCAGGTGTTTGATATTGAACAGAATGCCCCCAAAAACACCACAACAGTAAGTTTTCATACTTTTGTTGACCTGTTCTGTTTGTGTTTTTGAAAACTTTTGTTTTTGTTTTAATTGGATGTTAGATTATTATTTAAGGCTTAACAGATGGAAATGAGCATCATTACATATGTAATGAACATTATCATTTTAGAATACTTAAGGTTTACCAGATATGGAATGGAATGTTCACAAAATTACAGGGTCAGCAATCATGTTGTATTGATATTGACTATGCTTTATTACAATTACTTCCATAGCAATGTGGACAGTGGTCATAAGATCATTCCTCATCTGTAAACTTCTTGATGGTATTTATCCTACATGCTGCTAATAAATGAGTTTCTATCGGCCAAATCATATGCCTTTAATCATATGCAATATATCATGCAGATCCATATTTTGATAAGAAGTGGAGGAACAGCAATGTTTGAGTTAATTATATTTTAGAAATAATTCTCAAGTAGCAAATTGTGTTCAAAATCACATACATACAATATTCGTTATTACATAATAGGATACTGAGTAATCCCAAGAGCAGGTACACTACCAATCAATTACCAGTATCACAATGAGGCAGATAATGATAACAACTATAGAAATGTTAATTATTGTTACGACTGTTTGACAGCTAAAGGTATATGTATGATGTTGATGCAATGAGTGAGATACAAAACTATGATATGTCTAGGACAGGTTACACAACGCAGGATAAAGCTACTTTAATAGGTCATGACCCAGATAGGATTAATTGATATACCTATACATGTACAGACATACATATGACAACAGTGAGTGTTGAATGACAAAACTAGAGGGAAGCATGTACAAAAGGTGGGATGGCATTGAAAACGGAAGGGATCTCGTTGAAATCTAAATGCAAAAGACAAAGAAGTGCTGGTTACCTGACCATATCCGCGCGGGATTTAATTGGGGCAGCCTCTTCCCTTCTAAAGAGAAAAGATAAGGACGTTTACAAATTCGACAAATTCAACCTATGTTTTCATGAAAATGGAATCCAGAATAAAATATTCTCTCTGTCTCTGTTGTTTGGAATGGAATATATTGGAAAAAATTACTAAAACTTTCAGAGATCCCAAGTGGAAACACCACACAGGTAAAATACATATTGCATACATAGCTGATGAATGCCGCGAGAGCGGAAACGAGAGGAAGAGGATAATATGCACAAAGTCTTATGAACTTGTTCAGCGGTGTGAGGGCAATATTCTGGTTGAGTATATAGACGAGAACAGGCAATGCTGGTACACCCCTCACAGGAATAGTTTCTTCATTGAGAGAGCTGTAACCAACTTTCAGCGGCTGGGAAGGCAGCTCCATGGACTCATCACTAACGGCTGAAGGAATGTTCAAGTCTTGATAGATTTCATCCACTTCGTCAATGCATGATTGACAGAACTTAGGAGCAGTTTGTGTGTAATGGACAGATTCTGTTTTTCTTTGACACCACTTGGAAATTTTAATTTCAGGTTGGAAATTTTAATTTCAGGTTTCCAGTTTCCAAACATCCTCATTGTGATTGAAGGCTTTCAGAAGAACACCGTTTTGAAAATGGCTTGGCCCATAGCTGTTCCATTCTGAAAAAAAAACCAAAGTAAATCAGATACTGTCTAGTCAAATACATAACATTAAATATTATAATCTATGTTTAAGTACACAACACAAACCAGCAATTCCTGTGAGATTGTTTTATATCACCCTCTACTAGACTAATAGACTAAATCATATTCGGTTGGAAATATTGACATTGTCACTTCAAGCCGTGCACGACAAATTCCAAAACAAATTATCTTATAACTTGCGATTCGGTCGTATGATTCATAAGTGTCATTCTTTTATCTGTATACGATCTACTATCAGAATATGGCACCAATTCAAAAGGAAGCACACCATACTTCGATTTAAGTACGATCGCATCACTACGCCATTGTTTCAGAAAAATCATTCAACAGGGGTGTTATTTATTAGCGATAGCTCATTAATATGCCATAGAATTTTGAATAACATATAATGAATCATTAGATGATATACTTGTAAATTAGAAAACATAGACCTTACCTCTGCCATGTTGATGTGTGTACAAAATTTAAACCATGAACGCAGAAAAAGTTGAAGTCGCTGTCGAATAATGGAAGTGAAAACTCTTCTTGTGAAGGCCCAATATCGCCCACAACAACAGATTTGGTTTCAAATGTAGGCCATAATATATTTGCATAATTAAATCGTTTAAAGCCAATCACATTTCAGAAAATAATGTCATAAAATGCAAAACAGCAGAGGGCGGTGGCACGACTATCTTGCGTACCTCAATCGAGGTGCGCCGTACTGGGAACGAGGTACGTACCTCGATCGAGGTACGTACTTCGTTCTGCGGTCAGTCCGCGACCTGACTACTCCCTACGGGAACGAAATGTATCTTAACCACAAATCGAGTGGATGAATACAGCAGTGACGCCATCTACATTCATATGCGAGAGATTAGAAATATGAATATGCTCCCTAAACATCGAAAACGATCCCAGAAATGGATATTCTATGAGCACGAACCTCCCACGAAAACCTGGTCTCATATACCGAGGCTAGACACCAACGCTGTCAGAGGATTGTTTAATATCACTATCACTTTTACCCAAGATGCAAGTATAACGGTGTCTCTGTTACGCTGTGAGAGGGATCAACGTAAGTATGAGGAGCTCTCTGGAGTAAACTTTGCGGCAGGAAAGACCCGGAATGTGGCTTGGTTCGCAAGTCATTGTGACACTCCCAATAAACGAGAGGACTACGTGCATGAGCTGAGTAAGCACATTGACGTGGACATCTATGGAACATGCGGACCTCTCTCATGCGGCAACCGATCTCGTAATGCCAAAGCAAAGATAGAATGCGATCAGGTCCTCTTAAACAAACACTACAAATTCTACCTATCGTTTGAGAACAGTTTCTGTGAAGACTATTATACCGAGAAGTTGACCAGGATCCTTGGCATAAATATCATACCAGTGGTGATGGGATTTACTAATTATACAGATATAATGCCGTCAGATTCGTTTATTGATGTGCGGGATTTCTCCTCGCCAAAGCACCTTGCCAAATATCTTACCAAGATTTCCAATGACGACAATCTCTTCAACCAGTTCATCCAAAATAAAAATTCTTTGGTATGTGGCAGGGGGAAGTTAGGTAGCACATATTGTCGTATTTGCAGTCATTTACTTAACAACAGTGATAAACAAGAAGTAGTTGAGGATGTTGTCGACTTTTGGAGTGTGGAAAAAAAATGCAAAAGCAAGGAACAGTTTTTCGAACACCAATGAAGTATATGTCGATGTATATATATATATTTATATACACACACATATACATATATATATATGTATATATATATATATGCACATATATATATACATATATATATACATATATATATATATATATATATATATATATATATATATATAAAATATATATAGAGAGAGAGAGAGCTACATATATATAAAGATATTTGAGGATATGTGAAGGCTATGTGATCAACTACCTTAATCAGTCGCATTTTGTCATTTACAATTTGTTGTCTAATATTTATCATGGCTTCATATTGATGGTATTTAGGAAAAATAAATTTGCATGAGCATTATGGAATGGTTAGAGAATAAACTAACAGGCTATGAGTCAGATTGCATTTTAAAGCACACCGATTCCAATGTCACATTGAGGCATCACGTTATGTGATATCTCCTTGACAAATGTGCGGAATTATCTTGATCCTTCTAACTGGCTTAGTAATCGTTGCTGATGGCTCGGATCAGAAGTCGTTTTCGGCAGCTTTATTGTCAGGTCGTAACTATGAAATAGATTTACTAAACTCATTTTATTCAACCATAAAGAGCACTGAAGGAGCTGCTAGAATCAACGTCTGGTGGTTTTGAAACACCTTGGTATAAAATTGTGGAAAGTATCAGGCGTTTAATGTCGTTTTCAACGAAGATGGAAGATATAAGCGATGCTTGAGTGGAAGTCGAAGCAATCCACACCAAGAACACATTGCTCGCCCCTTGAGTGTGCTCCAGCAGGTCTACAAGATTGATTATTCATCACAATGATTATCATATCGGGTGGAGGATAAGCGACATAATGTAGATTCCAGCGGGGAGTCGGAAATGAAACAGACGAGTGTGCGTGTATTTGGATTTATGCGTATTTGTGCGTGAAATATAGGCACTTGTGAACAATGCAAATACGACCAGATGAGTGTGTGTACAATTTATCAGCTCATGGACAAACGAATTGAAATTCTGCGCATGCATATGGCATAGCTTTTACTATGACTAAAGCTGTGGTTGATAAGTATTTCCACCACATCCGCCAATTTTCTAAGTTCACCCGCACGAATACGCGGTGGCGAATATTCATGCTTTGACAGGTGTTATCAAGTTGCGCTGTTCCGAACAGGAAGCGATTATATAATCAGAATATTATCTATTTAAGTTGTCATGTTGCTGTCAGCCAATCCAACTCTCTTCAGCTGGTTTATTTCGTTGCAGAGCAGATCAGAAAAGGGATTCGCAGTGGCGTTGCACTGAATACATCGGATGCACGACTACTGGTACGACCCAGTGAAAGCATTCATACCCTCGACTGATGTTTGCTCATCTGTCACACAATGACCACACGAGATAATGGCCCCTCGTGCTGAGAGAGAAACATGGGTAGTACCGAGAAACATGGGCTTGATGCCGTTGACTTTAAAGGACAGTGAAAGTGGCCTTCTTTTGTGGCTGCAGGAAGTCAGTTAACTGATAAGCGATGTTCGTAATGAGGCATACAGCGGTTCCTCACGAGAGGTCCGATGAGGCCATATCCGCCTGCCGGGTCACATGGGGTCATGGGAGCTGACGGCAGGAAAAACTATCAGTTTATTAACCCAAATCGGCGAGCCGGACCTGTGGGTAAACTCATCTTGATATGACCGGGTTCCTCGTACATTAATTTGTAAGAAGCAAGCTGCATTGCAGCGTGGACTGCTGTCCTTGTCCAGATAGTGATTTGTTGCGAAATCAATCATGCGCAGAAGAGATGTTCAGTATGGATGCTATCAATAGATGATGACATCGCCTATAAGAAATGATTGACTGTGGCAGATTGGGTAAGTTTATTCTAGCAGTGCAGTGGACTGTATCACGAAGTCAAACTCATCCAAAAATGTCAGAAGGGAGTTAGTTCCTCTTTATACGCAATTTATCCTCATTTAGCAGCCTCTACTAGTGTCAACACGACCGGCTTTTCCAATCGATGATCATTATAGAGAAGCGCTCATCAGCTAACCTAGTATTTCCCCTTATGTTGTTATAACTGATATCGATCAGAAGCAACATAAGTAAAACGTGGAGGCAGATTGTCTTCTCAATATGTTATCATGGCTTCATACTTTATACGTGGGGGCATTTATCGTCGCAGTCCTTTCTTTTTTCCAGAAAGAGTTTGATGTTTTACTTACTGAGGTTAGTGATGAAAGGATAGCAATGCATCTAGCAGCCAGCCAGTCAAGCCTGAGACCTTTTTTTATGTGATTTTTTTTAACTCAGATTGTTTGTGTACTATTCAAAACCTCCGTAAATATTAGTTAAAAAGAGAAATTGGAGCTTCCTGTTGAATCCTGCTGTTTCGTAATTGGGCTGGGTCTCTCTTTACAGCACCAGGTGATTAAAGTGGATCACATTTCTAGACCAATGAAAGGCGCGTAGCGAGCCTAGAAAAGAGATGACTTATCGGCTAATTATTGTGACAGAATTTGTAAGGGTCATTTTTGTAACCGAGTAATAACCAGTATTCTTCTGTTTATCTTTCGGCAGGTATGGCCTCTACTGCTGACGCGTAATATCACTAGGCTTCATCCACTTCAGAAAGAAGACATCACTCAGACATTTTTCTCCGCTTGATAATTTCGTCGAGTTTTATATGCTTCTACGACCTGGCCAGGGTTTGCATTACAGCCCAGTGTTTTGGCATAATATAGCTACCAAACGAAGTTATTCATATGAACAGTGCTTCTCGTTTCCTTGCCAGCGTATTGTGCTGCGTTTGAATGCCATCAGAGGAGTAATGTTGCCTGTACGGCTCCTACTGCTTTTCTCACAATGCAGCCACACATAGCGCTTGTTAATTGGGCATAAGTCAAAATGCTTCTCTCGCTTTTGTCTCTTAGCTCAAACAGCCCATTACTTGTCACGTACCCTGACTCTGAACTGTTTGAAGTCTTAACTTAAGTTAAGATATTCCATGTGCGAGTTAAATACCAACATGTACACTAAAATCATATAAATACAAGTGGTGGTTGCCTTGAGCAGCTTCGGAGAGCAGAAACATTTGTTTTGTTGATGAGAACCAGCGTTCGTCGTCGAAGAGATCGGTGCGCAACAGCCACTTGGGATACTTCTTAATCTTGTAAGTTAAGGTTTAAAATAAATATCAGTTGCTGGAAGTAACTCCTTGAAGCGGATAACTTAAAGGTGAGCG
>CM067343.1:28489911-28544911 GCA_034190875.2 Urechis unicinctus
CCAGAGAGCTCCGCATACTTACGTTGATCCCTCTCACAGCGGAACGGAGACACTGTTATACTTGCATCTTGGGTAAAAGTGAGAGTGAGATTGAACAATCCTCTGACAGCGTTGGTGTCTAGCTTCGGTAAATATGACCAGGTTTTCGTGGGAGGTTCGTTTTCAAAGAATATCCATTTCTGGGATCGTTTTCGGTGTTTTGGGAGCATATTCACATTTCTAATCCCACGCATGTGTATGTAGATGGCGTCACTGATATTTTCTAATTTTCGATTGGTGGTCAAGATGCAACGCGTTTTAGGTGGGAGTAAACTACAAGTGGGATCCCTAAGGCGCAGCTTTTTTTTTGGGTCCATGATAGAACCATGACATCTCTTCGGGGGTCTAATCTTTCAGCTGGGATGTCAACATCCAAGTCTATGATCACCTTGTCGTCCATACGCGGACCGTTTTCATCCACAACGGAGTTCATGACCACCTTGTCGTCCACACGCGAGCCGTTTCCATCCACAACTGCTTGTTGAAATGCAGGCAGCAGTTGCATGGACTTGGATGGGGCGAAAATGCCCCATCCTACAAGAGCGAGGGGTATTAGAATAACAAGATATCTCCTTCTGCTAGAATACATAATGTGGGTGAGAACCAGCATTGCTTATTCTTATATTATATTAGTGATCGTTCACAGTTCCAAGGCTTTGATTGGCTAAATATGGCACTGTTTTAAGTTATAGCCATCGTGCTACCAGGCGAGAGGTGTCGTCTGTTAAACGTGACGGTTACAGGTTTCCATGGACTAACAGTCGTGAAAAGCCACTACCAACTCAGTCGTACGTACATTCGTTTAATCGAATTAAAGCCGTTTGTGTTTAAAGGGCGCTTGGCAGTGGTAACATGGGACTATTGATCCAACGTCTCCGGGCTCGGCAGCTGTTGATCAAAGAGGGGGCATACGGTTTACAGTCGTGCCCATCAGAGCCGGAGCCTCAACTCTCCCTCCTTCGAAGCGTTGTCCTGATGTTATTTATTTAACCGGGCCTTTAATTCAAAAAGAACACAGTAGCTACATTTGCGCTGCCTTCGACTAATTATGTCATTGAAATCAATGGAGTATTTTAAACAGGAGAGACCCGTCCAAAGGATGTGTTGGAAATTATCAGGCATAAAAATGTTAACAAATAAAGTCCTCTGGATAACAGCTGTTCAATTTTCCACAGTCATGATAATTGTACGAAAGTATCTGAAAAAACAGTTCACGTCGTAATACGAAACGCGTCACTTCTGCTAAAAGAAATACCACATGGCATTGGACGAGTGCAACGCGTCGACTTTCACAGAATTGTGGATTTCAGCAGCTGGTAACACGTCATCTTAGTCGAATCAGACAGGGTGCCTCTGTCCAATTGAATGTAACCTTTGAACGGTCACTTGTTTGCCGTTTTTATATGCTATACCCTTTACTTGTTGGCGTTTTCACAAACTAATTATAATTTTTACTTCTTCATGTCGTTAGAGATTTTTCTCATTGATGTAGATGATTGTAGACCCATTTCTTGATACTCAGGCCCTAATGCACGACACCGCAACGTATGTCTGCCTTAGACTCATCATTAGGAGCATCCGAATTAGCACTTAAATGAAATTGACCTAACGAAAAACACCAATCAATAATACTAAATCAGCGAGGATGATTCACGCAACGAACTCTCTTTGCCTTACTGGAATACACCACGACATAGAGTGCCCCCTCCCGCGTGGAACAGAAATCATTGTGATTGCATAATCGGTCGTTCAATATAACACCACTCTCCATGGCTGACATGTTTGACGCTTAGCTAACATAACAGAAGCTGATGCGCAAGATCATATAACACGACAAGAGATCTTGGAAATGACATTCATGAAACCAAATCAACTTGCATTTTGATTGTTAACAAGGTGCCAAAGGAGTCATGGATAAACGCCGCTGCATGTCCGCAGTTGTTCTACTTGCGTCGGTTGTATTTTGCATCAATATTCTAGCTACCGAAAAGCTACGATTTAGACTAAGGCGGGCTCAGGAAGAACGCAGTTACCATATGCAATCACTGGAAGAACGCAATTAACTCATGCAATCACTTTGAGGGCGTCGTCAACCAATGCAATCACTTGTACTAAGAAATTCGGCTGTTGACGTTACCAAACAAAGCTGTGATCCGCAGAGGGACATACAGATACTGATATTAGCCAAAGCAATCGGCATGTCTCCAAGTACGACTTGTAGACTACTCCCTCCAGGAACGAAATGTATCTTAACCACAAATCAAGTGGATGAATACAGCAGTGACGCCATCTACATTCATATGCGTGTGATTAGGCTTCCAAAACACCGCAAACGAACCCAGAAATGGATATTCTATGAGCTCGAACCTCCCGCGAAATCCTGGTCACATTTACCGAAGCTAGACGCCATCGCTGTCGCAGGATTGTTCAATCTCACCCTCACTTTCACCTAAGATGCAAGTATAACGGTGTCTCCGTTACGCTGTGAGAGGGATCAACGTAAGTATGAGTAGCTGTCAGGAGTAACCTTCGCGCCGGGAAAGAACCTGAATGTGGCTTGGTTCGCGAGTCATTGCAACACTCCCAATAAACGAGAAGACTACGTGTATGAGCTGAGTAAGCACATTGACGTGGACATCTATAGAACATGCGGACCTCTCACATATGGTAACCAATCTCGTAATGCCAAAGCAAAGATTGAATGCGATCAGGTCATCTTAAACAAACACTACAAATTCTGCCTATCGTTTGAGAACAGTTTCGGTGAAGTCTATTATACCGAGGAGTTGACCAGCATCCTTGGCATAAATGTCATACCAGTGGTGATGGGATTTACTAATTATACAGACATAATGCCTTCAGATTCGTTTATTGATGGGCGGGATTTCTCTTCGCCAAAGCACCTTGCCAAATACATTACCAAGAATTCTAATGACGACAAACTCTTCAACCAGTCTATCCAAAATAAAAATTCTTTGGGATCTGGCAGGGGGAAGTTTAGTGGCATATAATTTCGTATTTGCAGTCATTTACTTAACAACAGTGATGGACAAGAAGTCGGTTACTCAAACGTTAGAATCTCATCATGCCATTCATGCTATTGTGTATATATATATATATATATATAGAGATATATATATATATATATATATAGAGAGATATATATATATATATATATATATATATATATATATATATATATATAGATATATATATATATATATATATATCATATATATGTATATATATATATATATACATATATATACATATATATAAATATATATATATATCTATATATACATATATCTCTATATATATATATTTATATATATAGATATCTATGCTTATATATACATATATATGTATGAGACATTTATATAGATATAAATATATATATATTGATATATGTATATATAAGTATATATATATATATATATATATATATATATATTCAAGTGTATATTTAATAATTTGACAACGAATTGATGGAATCTACGAATGTATGTAATCGTCACTAAATATATATATATATATATATATATATATATATATATATATATATATATATATATATATATTCATATATCTATATATATATTTATATTTTTATATATATATATATATATTTATATATTTATAAATATATATAATCATAAATATATATTGACATGATCCGTCACATTCTGACTTTATTGCAGCGATGCGTTGCTCAATGACACGATTGCCACGCTCCACAACACCCAGTGATTGAGAGTGTCGAGGTCGACCTCTAACAAGCGTGACATCATCACCCAAAATCTCAAAGAGGGAATGCAAAAATTGATTCACAAATTCGCGCCATTGTCAGAGGGAAAAATCCGCGGTGGACCCAGATATGCCAGTACACGTTGTTCGATCATTGCTGCAACTTCGTGGGCTGTTTTCCTCTTTAAAGGAAAGAGTATATGAAACTTCGTGAAGTGCTCCACAAAATGGCCAATGTAATTGAATTCCTGGTCAGGCATGTGCCGCAAAACTCCTGTATGTAGCTACGTGTGATTCCGTAGTAGTGATTGTACACCTGACGACAGAAACATCAGCAACATGTATTTAGCGGGAAAAGAATTGCAAAAGTACCAGGAACTTTATTGACAATTATCAAGGTATCAAGAGTATAACCGTTAAATGCAGCAGCAGCAGCAGCAAATAGAATACTTACATAATAAGAGCATTTCTTGTACCCAGCAAGGTCCATTTCGGTCTCGTGTACAGTTTTGACCACATCGAAGATGGTGTCAGTGGAAACAACCCTCAAGAATTTCTGGTGCTCACCAGTAGCCGCTTTTTTAACAGGAACAACCAGCGCATCTCTTACGCCTAAGGCTGGCAAATCCATTAAGTCAAATTGCTTGGATTTAACGTAATGTCGAAAATGTGGATTGACTTCTTCAGCAGGGTTTTGAAGATGATGCACAATGTCTTTATATTTCTCGCCAGTTATCACTGGTGCTCTTTTACTCTCAAGACGTTTCCGAACGTGTTCATTCACGATGACACACCGGCGTTCTCTGTCAGCCATTTTTTTTCTTTTTGCGTTCTCTGTGGTCAGTTTGAAAGTGAAAAATAATTTTTATTGTCAGTGCTCATATTTAGAAACTCCTGCCCAGCAGGAGCACGGGAGCGTCCGTGACGTGGAGCGTCCGTGAAATGGAGCTTTCCGCGACGTATGATTGTCTCCAAGACGCCTGGTCCGTCGTTAACTTGCTCTTGTCCCTTCCAACAAACACCCATTCCCGATACGCCTTTGTCGCCAAGCGAGCTGACGCCAGGTGTTAACGATGACAATTATATCTATGATACCATCTACCAATAACAACACCGTGTAATCGGATAAACGAAACGGAGTCAATATCATGATTAAGTGCGTGCAGGTAAAAACATGGCTATTCACAAAAAAAAATTCATGTGGCATTGTGCAAGCTTTGATGGGAACATATGAGAAAAAATAATTTGCTAAAACTCACATAGATTGATTCACCGTCAGACCAACGGCAGCGATTGAGGAGTATTTGCCATCGCGTTTGCCAAGACCCTGCTAACAGCACACGATCGCTGCATCCTAAGCTATATCTACCCCAGACAACACCTTGTGGATTCACTGCCAGCTGGTGAATTGTCTCCATTCCCATCTAGCATAGTGATGCGGACACCTGACATTCTTATGTCACTTTAAGAAGGTCTTTGCTTCCACAATTTCAATGATGATATCTGTTGGATGTGATATCGATGTTGATTTCTATTACTTTTGATGATGATTTTCTTTTCACATACAATGGGTCTTATCCATCCTCAGAAATGGTCAGAAGCATATGCAGATGGGTCTGGCCCATTTGCAGATGGGTCAGACCCATCTGCAGATGGGTCAGAACCATCTGCAGATTATTTTTTTCTATATCATGTTTTCTCTGTGTTGCTTAGAATTTGGTACTACGGCACATATTTGCGTACATTAGGTTGCACGTAACGGAAAAAATCTTTAATTGTTTTTGCAATGAGTTTTTAATCAGCAGTTGCGTCAAAACCATTTATGGATGATTTTCTTTACATCGTATGTTTACAAAGTAATGCATGGGATTTGGCATAATGACTATGCCACTGAGTTTTTTGTTTGCTCGTATTGTAGCTAAAAGCAGGAATAACTTAAAATACATTAGTTAAGACGATGCAACCCTGATCCGCAATTGCGTCAGAACCATCTGCAGATGGGTCGCTCTCATTCCGTCAAGTGATCGGCATATGGGTCACCCATCTGCAGATGGGCGACCCATCTGTGGATCTGTAAACGGGTCAGACCCATCTGCAGATGGGTCAGATCGGCATATATATATATATATATATAGATATATATAGATATATAGAGAGAGAGAGAGAGAGAGAGAGAGAGAGAGAGAGAGAGAGAGAGAGAGAGAGAGATAGATAGATATATAGAGAGAGAGAGATATAGAGAGAGAGAGAGAGAGAGAGAGAGAGAGAGAGAGAGAGAGAGAGAGAGAGAGAGAGAGAGAGAGAGAGAGAGAGAGAGAGAGATAGAGAGAGAGAGAGAGATAGAGAGAGAGAGAGAGAGAGAGAGAGGAGAGAGAGAGAGAGAGAGAGAGGAGAGAGAGAGACAGAGAGAGAGAGGGAGAGAGAGACTATAGAGGGGGAGAGTCTCTCTCTCTCTAATATAGAGAGAGGGAGATAGAGATCTAGAGAGAGAGAGATATAGATATATATATATATATCTATATATTATATCTATATATCTCTCTCTCTTTGAGAGAGAGATATATATCTCTATATATCTAATATATCTCTCTATCTATATATATATATATCTCTATATATATATATATATCTATATATATATATATATATATATATATATATATCTATATATATATATATATAAGCCAATAGCCCTTAAGGACGGACAGCGAATGAGGTGAAAGGCAGGGCGGCCGTCACTCTGCATGACAGGGCCGTCGGACGCTGGGCTAGCATGGCATAACAATACGTTTATTATTCTTTACATCGGACGCAAGAAAAGTAATTGAGAGAAATAAATGGATGTTTTAATATAACGTCTATAATGTGCGTCTATGACTCGATTTGCCTCTATTGATAAACGAAGTGCACAAAATTGAATTTGTAGAAGTTTGTTGTTTCACTTCGATAATGCCTCGGTGGCAAGATCCGGTGCTATCCGCTGCTTCAACACCTGTGATTATATATTGTCCTTCTTGTTATAATGAGATATTGATGCGTATCGTTTGTTCAGACATACCGTCAGACGAATGTGAATAAAATCAATGCCATCTTTAGATAATTGTAGTGTGCCTTGTCTTACGGGCTGCCTGTGGGCGTTCTACGGTTTGTTCATATACTCTTTAAAGTTTCTTAGATATATAAAAATATTGTTAATTCCGACAGGAATGCTTTTTTTGAAGTGGCCACAGTTCAATTAATGAAATTGCTTAGTATTATAGAATAGCTTGACAAACACCCCGTATATGTCACACGCTTTATGGGCTGTGTACTGTTCATACTTTGTTTTTGTACTAATAAAAGCATCCTTTCATTATAATACTTATTTCTAATGAAATTGCTTAATTATAGAAAGCTTTAATACAATATACCCTAATTAAATCGTCGTTCATTATATACTTATTTCCGACAAAACATACATAATAAATCGTCGTTTAAACAGACAGACACACCTTACATATGACAAATTACACTGTCCTTCAGAACCACGTGCTTTATATCATTTTATATGGTCAAAAAGAAAAGTCCTATGTAACAATTAAAGTCCAGACCTCAAACTAAACATATAACTCTATATGATAACACGACGATGATATTTTGTACTAGTTCTAAACCCCGGGGTTCAAAACGTTGGCCGTTATATATACGACTGCAAAGACTAACAAAATGGCCGTATTGAGTTATACGGGACCCGTGCTTGGTCTGTGGGAGCCCGTCAGGATTTTCAGAGCCTATATGTGCGTGATGTAATTATGCATGTCGTTGACAATAATTGACATGTGTTAAGTTTTTAAATAATGCAGTAGGTGTCGTTGGTTGGATGTTCATTGTGAGTGAAGCTCCTTAATAACACCCTGGCTGTATTGGCTGGATAAGCCTGGGAAGTGAAATTACATCTTAAATTGCTGGCTGTTATTGGCTGGATGGTCACGGTGCTTTCCATGATAAAACACTTGATGCTATTGGCTTGATCGGTAGAGTAAGTAAAGTTCCTTTATAAAACATAGGCTGTCAATGGCTGAATATGCAGATTGTTTCGGTCCCCGACTGTCGAGGGGCTGGGTTGATATAGTAGGTGAATTGTTGATTTGTTGAAACAATGACAGTCGAGTTCTGGATGGTAATCACATGCGGGATATCCTAGGCGAAGTTCTTAAACATATCACTCACGGCGAGACCAACTAATAAAATCTGTCCCATGAGTTTATGCGGCTGTCTTGAATCCATTCATAGCATCAGTATGCGTATTGAACGCAACAATGTCCTAAGCCTCGTCATTGATTGATAACTTTTTGCTTGGACCAAGACATCAGACAGCAGACAAACCGGGCCTATAGACACACCGTACATGCAGCTATACACAATTAATGTTCATAGCGTAATGCTGCTGTATTATCGCTATACCCTCGTGATTATAATCAACTTTCCGAGTGAGATAATCTATATGCTTAAATAGTCATGGGTTGGGTGGGAAAGGTGAGCGAATATTTGATTGAAAAACACTGATAGTCGTTGGCTCTAGAGGCAGGGTTAGTGGGAGTTATTTATCAAATCACTAACGGTATTGGCTGGATTGTTGATGGTGACGTTTACTAGCTGTCGTGGGTAGATGGCGATGTCGGAGAAGTTGTTTAGACAAGCAGAAATGTTGGTATAGTGTTTGAAACGGCCTACTCAACTGACAATCGAGGTCTGGATGTGCATTATGGGGGGGGGGGTAAGCATTTAACCGCTGGCACGCAAATTGAGGTAGAGGAAAACCTGTCTAAGCAATTGACACTATGAGTTATGCAGACTTAAATGCTTAGAGGTGATCAACATTCAAATCCATAAACTCGTCCTGTCCAAGAGGACCTTACTGCTTTTAACTGGCACATATTTTGGAAATTTTCTGTTATTTCAAACGCCTGGCAGGATAGCAATACTGGAGCGTTTCCTGTGGGCAAAACCTTGCGTATTTCAGAGCCAAACTTAGTGGTGTTTTGTTTACCATTAATACAAAATGAAATAAATATCAATGCAAGCAAGGCATCCAAGCGAGAAAAACCTTCAACAACCCCATATTCGACCACACCGAATTCATACACACACACAGGATGTTTGTGTTTGGTTGCGTGCGCAATGGTCGTAAGTTAACCAAGGTTCATGCTGAAATGATAGGTTAAGCTGGTCATGTAAATACCAGCCTACTGAATATATGGGAATTCATTGTGTGAAATAATTGGTTCTGTTTCTGCATGTAAAATGAAATGCTAGATTTCATTCGAATAGCGCCTTCTCCTTGAGAACTCATTCACTAACCTCCTCGTAAAATAAGCAGCATTCACGGAAGATTGATTAGTGAATCGAATTATGACCTATCAACCCCTGCCTAACGACCGGTTCTTAGAATTGAGCAGAAAAGCCTTGGTGATTAAAACCAATAGATATGTCAAAGCATGAGGGTTTTTAAAGCTCCACTCTGTAAATATATATAGTGTTATACTTCCAACCAACATCGACTAACGGTATTTGCCGCTGTTTGTGACGCCGTTTCCATGCGCACAAAGCTAATAAGCACTAGAGAATTGAACTGTTGCCAGTTGGACATATTGTTAGATCGTGTGTATAGCGTCCGGTATGTAGTACATGCGTACAGAGCACACAAAGAAATATGTCAATATCCGAGACAGATATTGTTACATGCGGAATTATTGCTGTTGGTCTATCGCGTGTGGCAAAGGTGACGGCAATATGTGATCCGCATCGTAAGACGCTGGCTGTTTAGACGTGTCGCACACAGGAAATACCTTTACTGACAATACCAGAGTTTACAGGAACATGTTTGCGGGACGAGTGCTTTTGTTGTTGGCGTTATGGCAACTATATTCGGACAAGGCATGCGCACAAAGTGAGTCTCTGGTTTGATTATGTTTAAAGTCGTTTGATATGACTATAGCTCTAGGTATGCAACGCAATCGTTCTGGTCAGCTAGATGAAAGTATATAGCTAAGAGGACAATATTGTAATGAAAGTGAACATATTACGTACAACAGCGACTATGATAACGATGGTCACTAAAATAATAATGATGTTATGCAGTTTACTTGAACAGTATAATAGTGATGATGCAAACAATGTTGATGACGTCAAAGCTGCTGATGCAGTTGTGCGTAACGATTGCGAGGATGATAGTGCCTTGTTGAGTGACGCCCAACCATATTAACCTTCAATGTTAATCACTACAAACATTCCATGGTAACCTCAAACAGGGTACGTGCCGGGTAACAGCTTCACTTGTTTCTGTGCTGTGTTAAGTGATATGGCTAAACCTAGTGATGTAACTTAATTATGCAGGCGCAACTCACTGGGAATCAAAGTTGTATGATGACTTGATGTCCACCTATAACAAGGAGATCAGACCAGTGAGGAAACCTGATCAGCAACTCACCGTGATGATTGGCTTCACACTCTCCCAGGTTGAGAGTCTGGTGGGTGTATTTATAGCCTAGTATAGCTGTGCATACTTTATTACATAGATGATCGCAGTAGTGTCATTTATTTCATTACCTGTTGCGATCTAACAGAATGAGAAGGACCAGGTGCTGACAGCTGTGGGCTGGATGAACATGGTAAGTATGCTTGTTTAATTAAATCACACTCTAAGCGATTTGTAACAGCATTGCTTTAAAACCGAACTTAATTTAAAATGATAACAATGACACACTTCAATTGATGTAAGATTTGAGATAATCATTTTGGTAATATCATATCAAGTATATATGGATACTGAAAATAGACCCTGATTTCAGTTATGGAAAGATGAGACTCTACAATGGAATCCACTGTCCTACGGAGGTCTTGCCAGAATGGTTATCAGTGATAACAATATATGGACCCCCGAGATTGCCATGCTAAACAGCGTGGACGGTGGAGGAGAGCTGGTGGCCCTGGGAAATACAAAGTAACATTTTGGAAGTTCAGAATACTTGATCTGAGAGCACAATGGGTGCAATAGAATGTGTCAAGTATAATCTGTAATGCAATGTGTCATTAGGGTAGTAAATATAAACCAAAAACACGTCGACCCCAGTAATGCAACCTACTCAGTGAAATATTTGAACTATGAATATTTTTGTCTTTCTTTTTGTGTGGTCAGAGTCAATGTTAATTCTAATGGCATAATATCATGGTTACCGATGCTGAAATGGAAGACTACCTGCAAAGTCAACTTGAAGTATCTACCATTTGACACCCAGATCTGCGAGTAAAGTTCATCAACTGGGTGTACACAGCAACACTATTAAACCTTACACATCAAAATGAGTGAATGGGACTTGGTTTCGGCCCGAGTTTGTAGGGTTGATGCGGTAGGAAACATAAATGGTCAAGCGTTAACACTACCGGTGGTTGCTCTCCAGTTGGCTATGAAGAGAAAACCTCTATTTCTTGTTCTGAATCTTATTCTGCCAGCCATCATTATGTCATTTCTCTCTCTGCTCATCTTTTGTTTACCTCCTGCAGCAGGTGAAAAGGTGAGCCACAACGAGTTCTAATAGCTGTCAAGTTGTCTATTCCATGGTTCACATCGTATTTTATGGTGGTGATATTTGAAATACGGAATATAAAAAATAGCAGATAGATCTGCTGTTTATTAAACATAATGAAGGGCTATTCCTTGCAAAACAAACTTCAATATTGAATTTTTCTTCACACATCTTTGGTTAGCTTTGTTTCCTTGAGGAATGACATGTTACTTATGGTAGTATTTATTTCGTTTTGTCTTAGTTGACTAATTAGGAGATGTATGTTGGTGATTGCCTATAGATATCGCTTGGAATCACAGTACTACTTTCCTTCTCCGTCATGTTGTTGATGATGTCGGACATAACTCCGCGCACCAGCGAGTCCATCCCCGTTATGTGTGAGTCATTGTCCATTATAAAAGTGGTCACATTAATGTCAGGAATAGCAAATATTTACAAAATTCATTTTGCACCGAACCCAGTTGCGAGCTAATCACTATTTCCCACTGTCACGGGGTCCTGATTGCCATGGATAATTCTTCATATAATACGCAGACAAACAAATATTTGAATAATTTACTTATCCTGCCAATGTCTTATGTTGGCTGTCCGTACATCATAGATAACCTGCAGTACTATGTGGTGATTATTAATGTAAGTGTCTTACTTGTTACTGAATTTGCAAAATTCACGCAAGTCTATATGGCATCAGGTTTTCATTTATATTATCAATACCAGTATCTATGATGTTAACTGTGCCATCACACGGCTACCCTTGTTCCTGTTAATGTAAAGGATTTTGTTACACTAGTCTTTCCTAAGGGGCATTATCTCATTGTAGGGAACCATAGTTAATATGGAGTGTTTTGCTAATGCACTTTGCAGCTGTGTTTATCATCATCAGCATGGTGCTGGCTGCGTCGGCCCTCTGCTCTACCGTCCTCGTTCTCGTCGTGTACCACAAACCGGGAGATAAACAAGTCCCGCGCTGGGTGAGAACTCACCTCTTAGGCTGGGTCTCGCGTGTCGTCTGCATCCCAACAACCTTAACCACAGCTAACACTGCAGTCGGCAATTGCTCATCAATAGCAGACGAATGGAAAATTGAAGACATTCTGAAAGACGATAAAACAGTTGGCGTGGATCAGTTTGTCAAGAGGCAAGGGTCAGCGGCAGAGGGGCATTATGAACTTAAGGCTCGTTCGGCAAGTTGGGAGGACGTTGTTAAGATTTTGGACCGGTTGCTTTTGATAACACATGGTACTATTCTAAGTGTGACCATTGTGGTGGTTTTATGTGTGGCGTCTGATAATGACGACGACGTGTCTACAGATCCAAGTGTAATTTGTCGGTAAACGGATCAGTAGGTACTCGTTTTAAGTCTAGACAGGTGGAAATGATGGACGTTAACATTATTGATTGCATTTGCATTTTTTATTTAATAAATGTATGATTGCGCAACACTCTGCATTCTGTTGTATCATGTAAATGTCGTACTTCACCGGCTTCATTCTTTGTGTATGTACAGTGGAGTAGCTGCTTATTTGGTTGTATCAACTGTAAATCTAAATGTTGAAAGTTTTCTTCTAGATTCATGGATTACTCAAATATATGCAGTATCGATAAAGCCAAACTATGATGTGTGATATTACGAGGTAATATATTTCGATTGATGCCATAGATTTGTCGTATTCCCAGTTGTGAAAACGTGGTACTTAGAAATCTTTGAAATCCCACGAAGAAAACAAGAGGCGATAATCTTTAGTTGTTGAAAACATTGTTGTCAGCTGTCATAAAATGTAGCATAGCATATCCAGAAGAGCAATGCACTGATAACAAGCAATTATCTGTTTTGAGCTTTTGATTTCTGGGTCGAGCTTAAAGATGCTCCAGAATAACTAATTTGCAACGTCTATTAATTTATTTTCTTTATCAACGTCAACACTATTTCGCTTTACATAGGACCTGAAGTTTTGGCTGTCTTGGTGAGATATCAGTGATAACAGACCTTTGTTCAGGATTGAATATCTAGAAGCATATACAATGGCTAGGAAATGCCCATTCAAATTTGTTACGGACGCTGATATGGAAACAATTGAAATTAACAAGGACCTAGCTGGATTTTGCTTCAGGCAGTTAGGATAATGCCTTGAGGCGACGGTCATCTGGTCTCTTACCTATGAATCATTGCAATGTTGCAGCCCAACATAATATGAATATCCATGTAAATGTTATACCTTTCTATACATTGCCACTGAGAATTTTCCTCCCCGACATGATTATAATGATGCAGAAAAACCTATATTAATGAGCCAGTAAAGACAGTTATCATCGGTTTGACCCCACCCGCTGTAACCCTATTACCAACCTCGCGTAACGTGACGTTCCCACCTATAACTACGATCAAAAAGTCGATGTTTACCCATATCATAAACATATAGTTATTGCCTTATCACATAGGTACAGCGGCAAAGTTACGGGGGTGGCATAGTGTTAGTGAAAATTAATGATGCGCCCGATTCCATGACTCTTTCAACTTTTTTTTCTGGACAAGTTTATCAAGACCCAAGCTATATGGGCAGAGCGCGTGTTATTGCCGCTTTATCCAAACACAGTTGCTGAACTAAGTGAGCGTTGCGTTGTGTTGTGATTCCTTGTGCCACATTTGGTCAATAAACCTCTGAATACTAATTTGTAGCGCATTGTGTGACGATACACAGATACTTCGTGCGTCCAACATAAACAATGCTTCCACGGCCTTCATCATCTGGAATGTATCGTACCGCTGTTATGCCTCTCCAATACCTTTTTGAAGGAGGTTGTTGCTTCACTTCAATCATTTATCAATTGGCCCGTGGTGTGCGGGCCAAGCTCTGGCATTATCCACTAGTTCAACACACGTGATCATTGATTGTCATTCCTGCTAATCTGAACTATTGTATTCAATCTGTAGATAATTATTACGTAGAAGAGTATATTGCTGATTATGCTACAGGGATACTATGTTGATCGAGTCGCTGCTACCAACAACAACGACAGCGTTGATAATGATGATGATGATAATGATGATGATGATGATGATGATGATGATGATGATGATGATGATGATGATGATGATGATGATGATGATGATGATGATGATGATGATGATGATGATGAATATGATGATTGCCACTGATTATGACATCTTCTATCTACGACATATTTTTATACATGGTATGAGTGGCGTAGTATTTTCCAACTAACCATTTCGTTCTTGGTTCTATTCTCCCCCTTCTGATATATGCACCGCCTAATGAAATTGCGCCATGTGGACGCCATGACCCCAATGCGTCAAACGAAACTAACACTGCACGAGGCTTTACTACTTCGTTGGCATTTTGCGTTGATGCGTTGAATATAAGAATGGAACATGCCTTGATACATGTTCCGGAATGAATATATTATATAGGCGAGAGCTGAATGTACAAAGATGCATTATTGCAAGTTAGAAACTATTCAGAACAAGGGCTGGTGCTCACATTAAGACAGACTTCTTTGTCTTAACCAAGCGACCCGTATTGTACTTTAAATCACTTGCAATCTGGTAAACTGTTCTTTACGTTACCAAGCGCCGGTCGATTTTGTCGCAGCTTTGGGTCCCTCCTACATTGTGTTATAAGCATACCGCATTCCTGAAAATTAACTGATCGCCGCACTAAGGTATGTTATTGACTGTTGCTATACATTTGCGCAGGGAAGGTTCTATTTGTCGGTACAATGCCTTCAGCTTGAAAGGGCAGGCCTTGAAATGAGCCCTTTAGCTGGTAACCCTTATACAAATAACTTAGTCGACCGACAACCATAAGTAAGACAGTCATATCAGCCACATAGGGAACACCGTAATACAACTAACTGGCCGCCAGATACTGTTAATTACTATGTAACAATAATTTGTATAATTCTTAGCTGCATAAAGCAGACCTGTGAACTCCTGTTGTGATTCTGATAAGTGTATGGAACTCGATTTTCAACCACGCTGCTGTTGCTGCTTTATTATCGCCCCCCCCCCCCCCCCCGTTCGTTGTTAAGATAAACTTTCCCAGCGAATACTCATACATCAGGGCAACTGCTGGTAGGAAATCAATGCTGGTTCTCCTCTTAATGACAAATCCTTTCGTATTTAAGTTAACCATGGAAATGAAATGAGCTTTATTAATGAAGTCGATTCGTCAGACAGGTGGGAACAAACTAAATGTTACCTTTGAAAAGTTGTGGTGTGCGTTGTCTTTAGTGGCATCATAATATGTGCACTTATAAAGAACACTTATTAACACTTACAGCTCGTCGGGAATCGTAGCTGTGCGACGATTTTATGTTCAGATACAAGAAGGACATCCGACCAGTGAGGGGACCTAATAAACAACTCACTGGAAAAATTGGCTTCACAATCTATAGGATTGAAAGTCTGGTGGGTGTATTCATAGTCTTGTATAGGTGTACTCACTTTAGTACATAGATGGACCTGTTTAATCGAACCATACTTTATTTGTAACAACATTGAGATAATCATTTTGGTAATTATCATATAGAGTATATATGGATACTGAATCTAGACCCTCGTTTTATCTCTCCAATGGACTCGACTGTCCTAGGCTGGACTTGCCAGAATGGTTATCAGTGATAATAAAACCCTCGAGATTGCTATGCTGAACGGCGTAGGCGGTGAAAGAGTGCTGGTAACCCAGGCAAATGCAAGGCCTCATTAGGGTAGTAAATTTTACCCAAGAACACTTCAGCCCTAGTAGTGCAATCTACTCAGCGTGACATGTGCGAAATGGCATATACGTAAATTATTATATTTTTGTCTTTGACATTAAATAATGGGTACTAAGAATGAAATGTAGATCTACCTGCAACGTACATTTGAAGAATATATTTGTGAAGTGTAATTCATTAACTGGATGTGGTGATGGGATTTACTAATTATGCAGACATAATGCCGTCATATTCGTTTATTGATGTGCGGGATTTCTCTTCACCAAAGCACCTTGCCATATAGGTTAGCAAGAATTCAAACGACGACAAACTCTTCAACCTGTACATCAAAGATACAATTTCTTTGGTATGTGGCAGGGGGGAGTTTAGTAGCACTTATTGTCGTATTTGCAGTCATTTACTTAACAACAGAGATAAACAATAAGTTGTCGAGGATGTTGTAGACTTTTGGTGTCGAAAAAAAAAATGGTAAAGCAAGGAACAATTTTCGAACACCAATTAAAGTCGGTTACTCAAACTTGAGATTGCCATTCATTCTATCTAGTATATATATATATGACTCTGAACTGTGGGACGTTTATATACCAACTTCTCTACTAGAATCATATAATTCAAGTGGTGGTTGCCTATAGCAGCTTCGGAGACAGAATATATTAGTTTTATATATTATATGTGAGCCAGCCTTCGTTATCGATAATTAGATCGATGCGCAATGTGTCACGTGGGTCACTCCTGAAGCAGCCCATTATAGCTACGCACCCTGACTCTGAACTGTGTGACGTAACTTTTTAACTAAAGTCACGATATTCCATCGGCGATTTAAATACATACTTCTCTACTAGGCATATAAATTCAAGTGATGGTTGCCTTTAGCAGCTTCGGAGACAGAAACATTAGTTTTGTTGATGTGAGCCAGCCTTCGTCGTCGATGAGATCGGTGCGCAGGTTACATGAATACATATATATATATACTATATATATATATATATATATATATATATATGATATATTCGGATAAACTCACACCTTGTATATGAAATATATCAGATATATCATATGCGTTATGATATATTTAGGACGAATACTTACTCAGTCCATGAAAATTGACATAAATACAACCGTTTAGATAAAGGATATTTATCATATAAATATATATATATGCGCATACATTCCCGTGACACATATATATATCTAATATAATATATAATATTTACATTTTAAATATGCAGGATATATATATTTTTAGCAAATAAATCCTTTTGGGTCACGGCAGTGTAACCGTTATCAAGCTTTCAGATGCGTTCCCCTTAAGTACATTATGATCGTTTATATTCACCAATCGTACTTTCATTTCGTGTACCTGTTGCCTACGTTTCAATCTACTAGACATGTACACTCGTTCATGCATTTACCTCAACCCCCGCCCCCACCCCCCCCACACACACTCACACACGCATATGTATATATGTTGTTTTATTCAAATTAGAGAGTTTTTCAGCTTTGGCCATGAACCACAATATATATATATATATATATATATAGATATATATATATATATATATATATATATACATATATAGATATAGATATATATATATATATATATATATATATAGATATATATATATATAGTATAGATACATAAATATATGTATACATATATATATATATATATATATATATATATACATATATATATAATAGAAATATCTGAAATCTTATATCTATATAATGTATATATTACTTAATATATATATATATATATATATATATATATATATTTACATATATATATGTATATATATATGAAATATATATATATACATATATACATGTATTTGATTATATATTGAACAATACATATACATATTTAAAAATATATGTCTATATATATATATATATAGATATATATATATATATATATATATATATATATATATATATATTATATTATATTATATATATATATATATTATAAAGAGAAAACCTCTATTTCTTGTTCTGAATCTTATTTCTGCCAGCCATCATTATGTCATTTCTCTCTCTGCTCATCTTTTGTTTACCTCCTGCAGCAGGTGAAAAGGTGAGCTGCAACGAGTTCTAATACCTGTCAAGTTGTCTATTCCATGGTTCACATCGTATTTTATGGTGGTGATATTTGAAATACGGAATATAACAAATAGCAGATAGATCTGCTGTTTATTAAACATAATGAAGGGCTATTCCTTACAGAACAAACTTCAATATTGAATTTTTCTTTATCTATTTCGTTTTGTCTTAGTTGACTACTTAGGAGATGTATGTTGGTGATTGCCTAGAGATATCGCTTGGAATCACAGTACAACTTTCCTTCTCCGTCATGTTGTTGATGATGTCGGACATAACTCCGCGCACCAGCGAGTCCATCCCCGTTATGTGTGAGTCATTGTCCATTATAAAAGTGGTCACATTAATGTCAGCAATAGCAAATATTTACAAAATTCATTTTGCACCGAACCCAGTTGCGAGCTAATCACTATTTCCCACTGTCACTGGGTCCTGATTGCCATGGATAATTCTTCATATATATATATATATATATACATATATATATATATATATATATATATATATATATATATATATATATATATATATATATATATATATATATATATATATATATATATATAAACTTATTTATATTTTTTTGTAGAGTTTTTTTGGCATGCGTCAAAAAACATTGACATCGACTCCAGTCAGAGCGCTGTCATAACAAAGACCTCCGTTGTGACAGCATTTGCATGATAACCTTTACGTTATGATCGTAGTGTAGTGCATGGGATGTTTCTCGATAAAACAAGCGAATCCTTATAAACCATAATGCAGGCGACGTTCACACTTTGACTAAAGGAATAGTTACATATTTTGCTGTCATCCAGCTCATTGAAATTGTCCCCGTACGGGTTAAATATATTTCCTGTCAGAGCATCTGATTATAGGATTCCAATTTAAAATGTTTGAATGATGCAAAATGATGTTTGGAGTGAGGAAATGATTGACTGGATATCGGATGCCATTGATCTGCATAATACATTTACTATAGTGGAGAATAGAATGAACTAAATGTTGTCAGAATTTGTTGTAAAATATGCAGTATATGTAAACAAATTAGATAGCTATCAAAACAAAGACTTATAATAATGTTCAAAGAAAATTTCTCAGAATTGATACTTTTTATAGGAATTTGGCTAAACAATTTATGTCAAAATCCATGTGTATCAGATACATACGAAGAAGTTTATGCAGGAGGATACAGTTTGTCAATTCTACCCCCGGACTTGCAGATGGGGGACGGGTCGGGCTATTGCTGGGATGGAACCCTTCAAGCGCAGTTATAAGCTCATTGATTGCGCTGCCAATCAGGTCTTCTCTAACTAATTCGGAGCCGCGGAAGCATTATTGGCACACAGCTTAGCGAAGCTTTTAACTCTAAGCTTTAAGCCAACAAATGTTAAAGACTACCCCGGGCTAGTCAGACGCTGTCAATGGCAAACGGTTTTCGATAGGTCCACCTTGACAATTTATCAGTTGACATTATCGCTATTTTTAAGCCTATGTTCGGTAGCGGAAAAGCTATGAAAAAAACGTTTTTCCGGCTCTCATCAATCGCAGTGACGTTAGCCCAGTATTCCCATGTGCATTTGTTTATCTCACGGTAGTGCCACCTAACGATTGCAATGTACCATAATTAGGGAAACGATCACCACAGAGCCACTCGAAGTAAACCCTCTTAGCGAAGTGTACACTCTTTGACCTACTCCCCAGACAGCAGTCGAGCTTATAGGCACAGGCATGTGTATATAGATGGCGTCACTGATATTTACTGATTTTCGATAAGTGGTCAAGTTGTAACGCGATCCAGGAGGGAGTAAACTGCAAGTGGGATCACTCAGGCGCAGCTTTTTGATGGTCTATGATGTAACAATGACATATCTTCGGGGGTATAATCTTTCAGCTGCGATGTCAACATCCAAGTCTACGATCACCTTGTCGCGAGCCGTTTATATCCACAACTGAGTTTATGACCACATTGTCGTCCATACGCGAGCCGTTTATATCCACAACTGAGTTTATGACCACATTGTCGACCATACGCGAGCCGTTTTTATCCACAACTGATTGTTGAAATGCACACAGCAATTGGAGTGACTTGGATGAGGCGAAAATGCCCTATCCTACAGGAGCAAGGGGTAATATAATGACTGTATATACTGTTTATCTAATTTGCTATTTAGTCAAGCTTTTTTTAGGTTAAATTGATGTATATAGATTATGTGGAAGATAAATGTTTATTATGCATATAAGGGTGTTAATGTCATGCTTGCAGAAATAATGCACGGCTATCTATGATGCAAATCAAACAGTGAATTATACGCAAGTCTGTTCATTTATTTTATTTTCGATAAAGCATAATGATCAATCAATCTTCTGGGTGACTTAAAATCAATTGGTAATCACCCACAATCACGAAAACTATACTGCAAAACAGTTCAAGGGCCATACGAGTTACGGGCCGGATTGGGACGGGCCGAATGTGTGACGCGCCAGATGGGGGACGGGCCGTACGAGTGAAGGCCGGATGGGAGACGGGCCGAACAGTTGCCGGGCCAGATTGGGGACGGGCCGAATGGGTGACGGACCAGATGGGGGACGGGCCGAACGAGTGACGGTCCAGATGGAGGACGGACCGAATGGGTGACGGGCCGGAACATCCTGACACCCCTTCAACGGCTGTCTCTGTAGCTGTATGGGATGGATTTCATTTAGTTGGCACGGGAGTCATCCCACTCTTCTTGCCATTTCTGCTTAGAGTATTTGACGATCTCAGATTGAATGTCTGTAGAAGGGACTTTAACCTCAGTCACATCCTGTTTGAGCGTTTCTCCTGCAGCTCGGTCTCCCCTCTCATTGCCGGGACCCCAACAAACAAAACATCACTGCTTCGATCAGAGATGATGAGAACAGCAAATAAAATAAAAAATTCCAGCATTACGGAAATTATTCTCGGTGATTATTTCTAGGGCAGACAGGGAGCCGGAGAAGACGCTTTTTAAAACGCTATTGATTGGTGAATCGCATTATTGCCTATCAACCCATACCTAACGACGGGTCCAAATGATTGAGAAGTAAAGCCCCGTTGGTTAAAACCGATCGATATGTAAAAACATGAGGGTTATTAAAGCGCCCCTATGTGACTTTATATAGTGTTATACTTCCAACAACAATCGACCGACGATATTTGCCGCAGTTTGTGACGGAGTCCGATGTTGCTACATGGTTTCGCCATGCTTGCGAGAGTACGGATGCTTATGTTGTTGGCGCTATGGCAACTATATTCGGACAAGGCATGCGCACAAAGTGAGTTTCTGGTTTGATTACATTTAAAGCTGTTTGATATGACTATAGCTCAAAGCATGCATGACAACCTTACCGCACAGCTATTTTGCTTTCTTTAAATCACACAGTTAAAGGCACTTAACTTCTTATTCCCCGTATTCACCAATCTAATCATGGACAATTGTCCATGCATCGAAAAACAAAACTACATTAGAATTCATTTCATAAATACTTTATTCATGACTGGATTTGTCAATCTAATGTAATAGGAATAGAAGAATATCGTGTTTATGGTAAACCTCGATCTCATGTTGTAGTTAACCTCCAACATCCGATTAAAGATAGCACACGAACATTAAACAGAAACACTACCGATCCAGTCGAGCCAAAAAGGTTACATTTCTGGCGAGTATTGAACCATGTAATAATAGTAAACAGACAAATTAGTGAGACAGCCTGGCAAAGGCATCCAGGAACCACAATATGTACCACTACTTCGATTGTGTCTTGTGCTGCCTTGACTAGTGCGTGACGAAACTGATTCAATCCGACCTACATGCTCTTAGCGTTTTCTGGAGATGTCGTCTTCAGAACGTTCCCACCAGCTTAGTATTTTGGCGCTATTAACTTTTCCGCAAGCTTTGTGTACCTTATTTGGAAATGTTCCTGGCAAATGAAATACATAACGGTAATTCTGTCGAATGTTCAATAATGGCTACGTTCGTTGAGTACCTAAATCTTCTTAAATACGAACTATTCAATCACAATTTCAACAGTCGACTTACTGGTCGATCATCTCTCAAACTTCAGTTACTTCAACTCTCATCACGCAATCTGTAAAGACACGATCGAGTCATAACGTATCAACATAAGGATTTACTGGCATCCATTTAAGAATAATGTAATAAGACATACGCCAGGATGAATTCCTTGGTTTAATTCCTATTGATCCCTCACGTAGCACACAGTGAACATCCGGAACACGGAACATTATAGTTAAGCTTTTTGTCGATCATTGTGGTAATCGATCGAGGCTGTGTTCATTGGCACTCGTGCGTCGTGAATCATGAATGGCCATCGATGATATGGTAGACAGATTTATAGTTCATGACTTTTCTGCTTGTAAAAAATATATGTTACAGTCGGGCAGCCAGGGACCGACTTTCACGCAACGAATCTGTTCCACAGTTAGCTAACACTAGATGAGAGCATATCACAATGAGAACAATATTGTAATGATAGTGAATATATTACGTACAACAGTGAATATGATAACGATGGTCACTAAAATGGTATTGATGATTTGCAATGATTTGAGGAGGATAATAGTGATGTTGCAAACAATGATGATGACGTCAAAGTTGCTGATTCAGTTGTGCATAACGATGGCGAGGAGGACTGTGACCTGTTGAGTGACGCCCAACCATAAAAACATTCAACGTTAACAAATGCACACTTTCAATGGTAATCTCCAATAGGGTACGTTCCGGGTAGCAGATTCACTTGTGTCTGTGCTGTGTTAAGCGATATGGTTATACCTAGTGATGTGACTTAATTATACAGGTGCAACTCACTGGGAATCGAAGTTGTATGATGACTTGATGCCCACCTATAACAAGGAGATCAGACCAGTGAGGACACCCGATCAGCAGCTCACCGTAACTATTGGCTTCACACTCTCCCGGATTGAGAGTTTGGTGGGTGTATTTATAGTCTAGTATAGGTGTACATACTTTAGTACATAGATGAACGCAGTGTCATTTATTTCATTACCTGTTGCGATCTAACAGAATGAGAAGGACCAAGTGCTGACAGTTGTGGGTTGGATGACCGTAGTAAGTAAGCTTATTGTTAAGTTAAATCAGACTCAAGCTATTGGCAACAACAATGATATAAACTGAAACGAAATTTAAAACGATGACAATGACTCACATTTCAATTGATGTAAGATTTGAGACAATCATTATGGTATTATCATATCAAGTATATATGGATACTAAAAATTGACCCTGATTTCAGTCCTGGAAAGATGAGACTCTACAATGGAATCCACTGTCCTACGGAGGTCTTGCCAGAATGGTTATCAGTGATAACAAAATATGGACCCCCAACATTGCCATGCTGAACAGCGTTGACGGTGGAGAGCTTGTGGCCCAGGGAAATACAAAGTAACGTTTTGAAAGTTTAGTACACTGGAGCAGAGAGTATAATGGGTGCATAGAAATGTGTCAAGTAAAATCGGTAATGGGATGAGTCATTATGGTAGTAAATTTATGCAAAAAAAACGTTGCCCTAGTAATGCAATCTACTCAGTGATATATGCATGACATATGAGTCGATATGTGAACTATGAATTTCCTAGGCTTTCTGTTTGTGTGGTCAGGGTCAATGTAAATTTCAATGGCATTATATTATGGGTGCCGAGACTGAACTGGAGAACAACCTGCATAGTCAACTTGAAGTATCTACCGTTCGACACCCAGATCTGTGAAGTACAGTTCATTAACTGGGTGTATACAGCGGCACTATTAAACCTAACACATCACAATGAGGGAGTGGCTGTAGGATACTATTCTCCGAACGGTGAATGGGACTTGGTTTCGACGCGAGTTTGTAGGATTGATGCAGTAGGAAACATAAATGGTCAAGCGTCAAAACTACCAGTGGTTGCTCTCCAGTTGACTATGAAGAGAAAACCTCTATTTCTCGTTCTGAATCTTATTCTGCCAGCCATCATTATGTCATTTCTCTCTCTGCTCATCTTTTGGTTACCTCCTGCAGCAGGTGAAAAGGTGAGATGCAACGAGTTCTAATAGCGTGTCAAATTATCTATTTCGTGTATCACGTCGCATTTAATAGTGGTGATATTTGAAATACGGAATATAAAAATAGGTGATAGATCTGTTTTTGATTATCTATAATTAAAGGCCATTTAATGCCAAACAACATTGAATTTTTCTAAGTAAAAATTTGGCTAACTTTGTTTCCTTGTGGGATGACATGTTACTTGGGGTATTCTTGATTCCGTTTGTTCTTAGCTGACTTATTAGGAGATGTATATTGGTGATGCTGTATAGATATCGCTTGGAATCACAGTACTACTTTCCTTCTTCGTCATGCAGTTGATGATGTCGGACATCACTCCACGCACCAGCGAGTCCATCCCCGTTATGTGTGAGTTATTGTCCATTATACGAGTGGTCACATTAATGTCACGAATAGGACGTATTTACAAAATGCATTTTGCATATTTCCCACTGCCACGGGGTCCTGATCGCCATGGATAATATTTGAATAATACACTTATCCTACCATTGTCTTATGTTGGCTGTCCGTACATCAATTCATCATTGATAACCTCTGATGCTATGTGGTGATTATTAAAGCAAGTGTCTTACTTGTTTTCTGAATTTGCAAAATGCTCGCAAATCTATATGGCATCCCAAGAAGATTTTCATTTATAATATCTTGGTATTTTACCAGAATATATGATGTTATAGTAACTGTGCCACCACACAGCTACCCTTGTTCTTGTTGTTATAAAGAATTTCGTTACACAAGTCTTCCGTAAAGGGCATTATCTCATTGAACGGAACCATAGTTAATATGGAGTGTTATGCTAATGCACTTTGCAGCTGTGTTTATCATCATCAGCATGGTGCTGGCTGCGTCGGCCCTCTGGTCTACCGTCTTCGTTCTCATCGTGTACCACAAACCGGGAGATAAACAAGTCCCGCGCTGGGTGAGAACTCACCTCTTAGGTTGGGTCTCTCGTATCATCTGCATCACACCAACCTTAACCAGAGCTAAAACTGCAGTCGGCAATTGCTCATCAATAGCAGACAAATTGAAAATTGAAGACATTCTGAAAGACGATAAAACAGTTGGCGTGAATCAGTTTGTCAAGAGGCAAGGATCAGCGGCAGAGGGGCATTATGATCTGAATGCGCGTTCGGCAAGCTGGGAGGACGTTGTTAAGGTTTTGAACCGGCTGCTTTGGATAACAAATGGGACTATTCTAAGTGTGACCATTGTGGTGGTTCTTTGTGTGGCGTCAGCTCATGACGAAGACGTGTCTGCTGATGCAAGTGTGCTTTGTCTGTAAACGGATTACTACAGTACTCATTTTAAGTCTAGACAGGTGGAAATAATTGATGCTAACATTATTGCTAGCATTTGCAGTTTTGGTTTAATAAATGTATGGATAATTGCGTTTGTAACTTTTCACAACACTCTGCAACATGTCGTATCATGTAAATGCGTACTTTACCGGCTCCATTCTTTGTGTATGTACAGTGGTGTAGCTGCTTACTTGGTTGCATCGATTGTTAATTTAACTGCTGAAACTTTCTTCTAGATTCATGGATTACTAAAATATGTGTAGTATCAATGAAGTCAAACTGTAATGTATGTTATTCAGAGGTAATATGTTTCGTTAATGGGTGTTTAGACGCGTCGATAGATGCCATTGATTTGTCGTTGTGAACATGTGGTATTTGAAAACAATAATCGGTAATCTTTAGTGGTTGAAAATATTGCTGTCAGATTTCATTAAATGTAGCATAGCATATCCAGAAGAGCAATGCACTGACAACAAGCAATTATCTGTTTTGAGCTTTTGATTTCTGGGTCGAGCTCAACGATGCTCCAGAATAACTAATTTGCAACGTCTATTAATTTATTTTCTTTATCAACGTCAACACTATCTCGCTTTACATAGGACCTGGGGTTTTGGCTGTCTTGATGAGATATCAGTGATAACAGACCTTTGTTAAGAATTGAATATCTAGAAGCATATAAAATGGCTAGGCAATGCTCATTCAAATTTGTTACGACCTGGTTGGATTTTGCTTTAGGCAGTTACGATAAAGCCTTGAGGCGACAGTCATATGGCCTCTTACCTATGAATCATTGCAATGTTGCAGCCCCAGCTTTATATGAATATCCATGTAAATTATATACCTTTCTATAAGTTGTCATTGAGAATGTTCATCCCAGACATGATTACAATGATGCAGAAAAACTATATTAATGAGCCAGTAAGGACCGTTATGAGCGGTTTGATCCCTCCCGATGTAACCCTAGCGCCGGTCGATTTTGCCACAGCTTTGGTTCCCTCCTACATTATGTATAAGCATATCGCATTCCTGAGAATTAACTGATTGCCGCACTAAGGTATGTTATTGACTGTTCTTACACTTTTGAATCGGGGAGATGCTATTTGATTATAATGTCGGGATTCGTTGGTACTAAGATGATGGTAGTGTTTTGCAATTTGTTTGACGAGGATAAAAGAGATAATGCATACAATGATGAGGATGCAGCTGTACGTTAATATAGTGATGATGATGGTGAGCAACTGAGTGACGTCGAATGGACATAACCATATACTGAGGTCTCGCCAGAAAGGTTATCAGTGATGACAAAATATAGACCCCCGAGATTGCCATGCGTAACAGCGTAGTCGGTGGAGCAGAGCTGGTAGCCCAGGGAAATACAAAGTACCTTTTTGAAAGTTCAGTACACTGCATCGGAGAGCATGAGTGGGTGCAATAGAATATGTTAAGCATTATCGGTAATGCGAATAGTCATCGGGGTTGTGAATTTAAACAAAGACATTTTGCCTTAGTAATGCAATCTACTCAGTGAGTCAATATGTAAATTATGCTATTTTATTAGTCTTTGTTTCTGTGTGGTCGGAATCAGTGTAATTTCAAGGGCATTATATCATTTGTCCGAGACTGAAACGGAGAACTACCTGCAGTCCAGTTGAAGTATTTACCGATTAACACCCAGATATGTGAAGTGAAGTTCATTAACTGGGTGTACACAGCGACATTATTAAACCTAACACATCAAAATAAGTATGTGGCTTTAAAACATTACTCTCCGGACAGTGAACGGTTTCGAGGCTAGTTTGTAAGAATAATACGGTAGAAGACAATGCTGGCCGACATAGTGAGCTATCAGTGGTTGCTTTACAATTTGTTATGAAGAGTAAAACTCTATTTCTTGTTCTGAATCTTGTTCTGCGAGCCATCATCATGTCATTCGTCATTTGTTTACCTCCTTCAGCAGATTATGTGCAAAGTGTTCTAATAGCTTGTAAAGTTGTCTATCGGGGTGAGGTGGGGGGTGCGGGGGGGGGGGGGAGAGGGTTCATATCGTACTTGATGGTGGTGATATTTGAATTACGGAATATAAAAATAGGTGATAGATCTGTTGTTAATTATCCATAATGATAGGCCATTCAATGCCAAACCGCGAATTTGTCTTCACACAATTGTGGTAAATTTATTTCCTTTAGGGATGACATGTTACTTGGGGTATTCTTGATTCCGTTTTGTCTTAGCTGACTAATTAGGAGATGTATATAGGTGATTGTGTCAAGATATTCCATGGAATCACAGTTCTATTATCCTTCTTCGTCATGCTGTTGATTATCACGGACATCATTCCACGCACCAGCGAGTCCATCCCCGTTATGTGTGAGTCATTGTACACTATACGAGTGGTCACATTAATGTCACGAATAGGACGTATTTACAAAATGCATTTTGCATATTTCCCACTGCCACGGGGTCCTGATCGCCATGGATAATATTTGAATAATACACTTATCCTACCATTGTCTTATGTTGGCTGTCCGTACATCAATTCATCATTGATAACCTCTGATGCTATGTGGTGATTATTAAAGCAAGTGTCTTACTTGTTTTCTGAATTTGCAAAATGCTCGCAAATCTATATGGCATCCCAAGAAGATTTTCATTTATAATATCTTGGTATTTTACCAGAATATATGATGTTATAGTAACTGTGCCACCACACAGCTACCCTTGTTCTTGTTGTTATAAAGAATTTCGTTACACAAGTCTTCCGTAAAGGGCATTATCTCATTGAACGGAACCATAGTTAATATGGAGTGTTATGCTAATGCACTTTGCAGCTGTGTTTATCATCATCAGCATGGTGCTGGCTGCGTCGGCCCTCTGGTCTACCGTCTTCGTTCTCATCGTGTACCACAAACCGGGAGATAAACAAGTCCCGCGCTGGGTGAGAACTCACCTCTTAGGTTGGGTCTCTCGTATCATCTGCATCACACCAACCTTAACCAGAGCTAAAACTGCAGTCGGCAATTGCTCATCAATAGCAGACAAATTGAAAATTGAAGACATTCTGAAAGACGATAAAACAGTTGGCGTGAATCAGTTTGTCAAGAGGCAAGGATCAGCGGCAGAGGGGCATTATGATCTGAATGCGCGTTCGGCAAGCTGGGAGGACGTTGTTAAGGTTTTGAACCGGCTGCTTTGGATAACAAATGGGACTATTCTAAGTGTGACCATTGTGGTGGTTCTTTGTGTGGCGTCAGCTCATGACGAAGACGTGTCTGCTGATGCAAGTGTGCTTTGTCTGTAAACGGATTACTACAGTACTCATTTTAAGTCTAGACAGGTGGAAATAATTGATGCTAACATTATTGCTAGCATTTGCAGTTTTGGTTTAATAAATGTATGGATAATTGCGTTTGTAACTTTTCACAACACTCTGCAACATGTCGTATCATGTAAATGCGTACTTTACCGGCTCCATTCTTTGTGTATGTACAGTGGTGTAGCTGCTTACTTGGTTGCATCGATTGTTAATTTAACTGCTGAAACTTTCTTCTAGATTCATGGATTACTAAAATATGTGTAGTATCAATGAAGTCAAACTGTAATGTATGTTATTCAGAGGTAATATGTTTCGTTAATGGGTGTTTAGACGCGTCGATAGATGCCATTGATTTGTCGTTGTGAACATGTGGTATTTGAAAACAATAATCGGTAATCTTTAGTGGTTGAAAATATTGCTGTCAGATTTCATTAAATGTAGCATAGCATATCCAGAAGAGCAATGCACTGACAACAAGCAATTATCTGTTTTGAGCTTTTGATTTCTGGGTCGAGCTCAACGATGCTCCAGAATAACTAATTTGCAACGTCTATTAATTTATTTCCTTTATCAACGTCAACACTATTTCGCTTTACATAGGACCTGGGGTTTTGGCTGTCTTGGTGAGATATCAGTGATAACAGACCTTTGTTCAGAATTGAATATCTAGAAGTATATAAAATGGCTAGGCAATGCTCATTCAAATTTGTTACGACCTGGTTGGATTTTGCTTTAGGCAGTTACGATAAAGCCTTGAGGCGACAGTCATATGGCCTCTTACCTATGAATCATTGCAATGTTGCAGCCCCAGCTTTATATGAATATCCATGTAAATTATATACCTTTCTATAAGTTGTCATTGAGAATGTTCATCCCAGACATGATTACAATGATGCAGAAAAACTATATTAATGAGCCAGTAAGGACCGTTATGAGCGGTTTGATCCCTCCCGATGTAACCCTAGCGCCGTCGATTTTGCCACAACTTTGGTTCCCTCCTACATTATGTATAAGCATATCGCATTCCTGAGAATTAACTGATTGCCGCACTAAGGTATGTTATTGACTGTTCTTACACTTTTAAATCGGGAAGATGCTATTTGATTATAATGTCGGGATTCGTTGGTACTAAGATGATGGTAGTGTTTTGCAATTTGTTTGACGAGGATAAAAGAGATAATGCATACAATGATGAGGATGCAGCTGTACGTTAATATAGTGATGATGATGGTGAGCAACTGAGTGACGTCGAATGGACATAACCATATACTGAGGTCTCGCCAGAAAGGTTATCAGTGATGACAAAATATAGACCCCCGAGATTGCCATGCGTAACAGCGTAGTCGGTGGAGCAGAGCTGGTAGCCCAGGGAAATACAAAGTACCTTTTTGAAAGTTCAGTACACTGCATCGGAGAGCATGAGTGGGTGCAATAGAATATGTTAAGCATTATCGGTAATGCGAATAGTCATCGGGGTTGTGAATTTAAACAAAGACATTTTGCCTTAGTAATGCAATCTACTCAGTGAGTCAATATGTAAATTATGCTATTTTATTAGTCTTGTTTCTGTGTGGTCGGAATCAGTGTAATTTCAAGGGCATTATATCATTTGTCCGAGACTGAAACGGAGAACTACCTGCAGTCCAGTTGAAGTATTTACCGATTAACACCCAGATATGTGAAGTGAAGTTCATTAACTGGGTGTACACAGCGACATTATTAAACCTAACACATCAAAATAAGTATGTGGCTTTAAAACATTACTCTCCGGACAGTGAACGGTTTCGAGGCTAGTTTGTAAGAATAATACGGTAGAAGACAATGCTGGCCGACATAGTGAGCTATCAGTGGTTGCTTTACAATTTGTTATGAAGAGTAAAACTCTATTTCTTGTTCTGAATCTTGTTCTGCGAGCCATCATCATGTCATTCGTCATTTGTTTACCTCCTTCAGCAGATTATGTGCAAAGTGTTCTAATAGCTTGTAAAGTTGTCTATCGGGGTGAGGTGGGGGGGTGGGGGGGTGGGGGGGAGAGGGTTCATATCGTACTTGATGGTGGTGATATTTGAATTACGGAATATAAAAATAGGTGATAGATCTGTTGTTAATTATCCATAATGATAGGCCATTCAATGCCAAACCGCGAATTTGTCTTCACACAATTGTGGTAAATTTATTTCCTTTAGGGATGACATGTTACTTGGGGTTTTCTTGATTCCGTTTTGTCTTAGCTGACTAATTAGGAGATGTATATAGGTGATTGTGTCAAGATATTCCATGGAATCACAGTTCTATTATCCGTTCTTCGTCATGCTGTTGATTATCACGGACATCATTCCACGCACCAGCGAGTCCATCCCCGTTATGTGTGAGTCATTGTCCATTATACGAGTGGTCACATTAATGTCAGAAATAGCACATATTTACAAAATACATTTGCGCTTACACTCTTGGATGGAAATGTAGGCAATACCATATATAAGCTGTTCTGCTTGATGTTTACTATGTTCTTTTTCACTCCACAGTAGTCAGATATGCACTTAATTCATGCTTACACCAACTATACATGATAGTTGAGGATATTTGGATGAGAAATGAAGCTCGTAGTCGCTCATTTCGATGGGCGTCAAGCATAAACATTGCTGCCGCGTCGTTGGATTTTATCATCTCTAATGTCCCGTAGATGTGATGGTTATGCTTCTCTAGTTTAAAACGCTACCTTGTAGGAGGTTGAAGTATCACTTTGATCATTCATCGATTGACCCCGTGGTGTGTGGGTCAAGTTTTGATAGGTTAATGCGACGCAATATTAATTAATAGTTGTATACAAAATGTAATAGCTTATGCAAAGAATCAGATTTAATATACAAACTGTTAAGAAAAATGTCTGCTACCACGTTACGGACTACTCCCTGTTTCGATTATTGTGCATGAACTGATGGCATGCTTTGATCTGAACAGAAACTTAACTGGGCGCAATTAGGGTTCCAGCTTTGCCGAGTAAATATGCAACAAAATCAACATTCCCTTGTTCTACTGCCATGCGGGTTGAATATAGAAAGGAATGTAATCAGGCTCTTCAACGGTTCCGCAATTGAAACCGTGATGATTCATTATGTCATATTAACGACGAAGCGGTATGGTGATGGATATGACGTGGGCATTTTATGACAAACCATTGTGTTATTAGCAAACTGAATACGACACAGCAGAGAAATACTATTGAAGGGACATATGTTAGGTACGGTGATTGTTTACTTACGTTACAAATTAAGTGTCGGTCTCTGACACTCATGGATACGCTATAAATCTGCATGGCTCTACTTAAGTGTTTCGACAATACTAGATATTCGGTTCCATTCTAGATTCCTTAAGCGAGCAAAGATTTGGATGCTTGCTTGTTTTGTTTACATAATTGCTGTTACTTAGCCGCATGCTTTAAACAGTCTATGCATGGCATCTATATGTAAACATTTATCCCTGCTCGAGGTTTTTCTCGAAATGAACAAACAGCATCGTGTGTGCTTAGATAATTATGCATAGTAGACTACATAGCTCTCGAAAACCTACTGATTATGGTGCGGTGCTTAAAGTGATCTTAAGTATACAAAATGGAGTTTTTATCGATGATAAAGGTCTTCTATTCTGTATTTGGCGAATCACAACTTGTGAACTAACAATTCACATAGCAAATAGTACTAAACAAACTCACTGATTTCTTCAGTCTGATTGTTTATTTCACCACAACAAAGTACACAACACACTCATACACTTATATACTACTTGATAGGTCGAAATACAAAGTCTAAGAATATCCATCATATCTCAATCATGAATAGTTTCAGTCTTCTACTACACTAAATACAACTGTTATAATTGACATAAGTTTAAGATTTAATAAACTAAGCGTAAAGTATCATATTGATTAGGTTCGTCGCACAGACGACATTTTTGTGTCATTTGAAACACACAATTCTTTGGGTTCTGGATGAAACATCTTCTTGTACAACAACATCACTTTCTCAGTACAAACAAAGCACACACATATAAACACACCTTGCATAGAATTGAATGCAACAAACAAATAACTTACATAATATAGAGCTTGCACATTTGCCATAAATCCAAATATCCAAGTCAGCCCCATCAGTGACAACAGCTTATAATATATCTTAACGATATTTACATCGGACAGGTTTTGGCCCTGAAAATTCGTCGTTTGTACATGTGCATACACAAACCGAGCTACTAGGATAAAGCAAAAGCAATTAATAATTATCATGCATCCAACAGGAATGGCAAATCCATATATCAGTGCACTGTTTTGATTAAGCCAACAGACTCCGTCCTCTCGACAGTACGAGAACGGAATTTCAGAAATATATTCAAAAACTAAACAGACACCAACAACTATCCACGGCCAGCCTGCAACCAGTGTGTACTTCCAACCCATCATCTGCTGTCGTTCGTTGGGCTTTCTTATATGTGAGAAATATTTAGTTGTGGTTATTGCAATCAGACACATCCACGAGAACGCACTCAGCCAAGCTACATGCTGAATTACTGTCATTATCTTACATAGCCAGCTCACCGTGGTTGCTACGCCGCTGACCACCATCACTATCTGAGCGACGATAAGCCAGATGATAAGACACAGCATATGCTTCATTGCAGTATTGCGTAAAGTTTTGAACAAATTGAAAGTAACAAGTGTTATGAACAGTCCTATTACAGATAAGCAATTGCCAATCAGAGAACAAATAATTAAGGGTAAGTCATGTTCATCGCAAACATATATGACTTCATTTTGTCTATTTTTTAGAATTTGCACTTCCGTGATATCGGAAGAATCTGGCAAAGGATTACAAATGATAGCTACTTCACTAGATTTACCTATTTTGCCGTCATGAATGGCTACATGTTTTATCACAATCGCTTCGACATAGTTAAATATGATTCGATGCCCCGATTCCTCTACGAGGATTGATATATCACGTCCGTCTAAATAAAAGTAGTCATTGAAGTTACGGTTGTGAAAACGATCAGTGGCTTCCTGACTCATGATTATTATTGGATTGTTTTTTAAACTCGGTCGTGTATTGTCACTACAATCGACACCTTTTCTCATATCTCCACTTGCTAGCTCTATTTCAGCCTATGAAATGCCAAAACTAGACAGAGCAACGTCAATATCGTGGATGAGACGTAGGAATGACTCCTGCAAAGTCAATTCAGTAAATATGTACGGAACAAATAAATTGTCATTTGGAGTCATATAGATTGCAATACAAGTATAATCTTGGAATGTTCCTTGATTCCGTGCGGCATTAAACTTTGAGTAGACTCCAGTAGATGCGGTTATATTTATGGTAACATTTGTGGGTAATTCAATAAACATTTTCATAGTAACTGTGGCGATGCCTACTAAGCGCTCAGAAATCAAACTGTTATTCATCATCCTGTTGTCACTATACACGAGTATTTGAACCGTGGAGGAGCGGCTCATATTTAGCAGGGGTTTTTGGGTTAGATTGGCCTTAAAACAATTGCGCGAGACTCCATTGTCATTCAAATTACATTTAAGATCAACACAGTTACCGCTGGTGATATCAAAGAATTCTGAATCTAAACAGAGTGTTCGGTGGAATAATTGCACCTGCGGGCCCAATGTAAAATCTAAAAGAACCGAGAATGATGCTGTGTATGACAATCCAGGTGTCTTTGATCTGAGGTAAGTCCCCATACAGTATAAAGTTTCTGTTACACCGTTACATGCAGCACAGTGGCTGTTTTTATATGTAGTTACATTGGAGCTTACATAGTGCACCAAATACTGGTATGCATGGCATAATTTTTCACTTACACTAAAGTTTGGTACGACGTCTTTCAGTGACAAATTGCAACTATCAATTACTCCTTCGATACAGGAATCGAATGGGTGCAATTTATCATCAAGTTCAGAGAAAAACTTCAAGCAATTCAAACGTATTTGCTTGACCATCCTAGTCGATTCACCGTCTTGTATTGCTCGTATAATTGAAGATGTATTTGACTTCAGATAATCATAAGGACATTTAAAGTTAACTGATACACTCTCCAGATTGTCCAGTGATATACCGAGTATGTCGGCGTTGCAATAAGCACAAAAAACATTACGGAATAATAGATTACGATAACGAACTGGTACAATGTGCATTATATCGCTGTCCTTGGTTTCACAGTCAGCTTTAAATTCACTCTCAGGCCCGGAATTGACTTGCATGCAAGAAACTATTGTCAAGAGAAAAAGTACATTGGTGCTATCTATGTGATAGCCGACGCATTGTGTTTGGAGATGAGGCTCATCTAATCGTCTTTGAAAGTGGACGTAAGACATACCATGCGTGACACAAGAGTCGGTGTCATTCACTTGATTCGCGGCTCCTCGTCTACTAATGTCGCCTTCGCTGCAGTTGGCTTCATGGTGGATGCAACAATCGTGTCGCAGGTGACAAAATTCGTCGCATCGACAAGCAGTATCGAGTTTGTGAAGGCATTGAGTACAATTGGTAGCACAGACGGCAGATTCAGTACCATTGACTGATTCAATGCGGGTTGGTTTAAAGTAATGAGTTCTGTTTAGAATTATTGAGTCGTCTGCAGATAAGTCGAAATAAGCTATTTGCCCGGGACATGATGACCTCACGCTTGTAGCTGTGACACATATATTTGTGTTCAAAATCGAGAATTAAACTGCTGACTGCTTGGTAACCTATAAATTCAACAACTGAAATGCCTGTTGTTATAAAAATGTCGCTAAACGCACCGCATGTAATCCAAACAATATTGGATGCGTCAGATCCTTACGCTAGGGCGCTCAGATACGCATACGTCTATCCCCGTTCTATCCCACATACATTGACATGCAACCGAATACACTCGCGGTATTTCAAAGTGTCTGGTTTTTGTACAATAAAGTACAATACGGTTAAATTTAAGAAATGAACATGAAACAACGTGATTGTAAAATTCACAGGAAACACATCTACATATAATATAAAGGGAAACTTACCGAGTAAAGCGAATACAAGAACAAGGTAATTCAACCTTCCTTGGTGCCGTCGCATCATACTCACATCTTCCCACGATTCCATCCCGACCAATCCTTCGTTTCTTCAATCAACGCTACTTTATAGCTAACGTACCTCCTTCATCATATCCATGTGATGGCAATCTAAAGGCCAATATTTACACCTCTACCAAAAACGCCGTGTTTAATTAACACAAATTCAACTCTAACAACGTCCATTTATCGCCATTCAGCTATTATCGTCTGGACTCTCCTCTAATAGGGTGTGTTATTTTAAAGATTATATGATCTGGCGGCTTATGCAGGGTCATCTCCATCTGTCAGCAAGACGAATAGACATGTTTGGCTACGGAAGACTGTTTGTTAGGGGTCCACACAAGCCCAACGCTGTCCTCACGTAAACGATAGAAGCTGCTCGGGAAAGCGGATGTGTGATACACATGCCCATCGACGAGCGCTATGATTCATAAAAATTGTCAGCAAGTTGCCAATTAACATTCATTCAAGACATGTATAGAAGTCGATGAGTTATGTTTGTAAATAATGGCACCATAAAGGCTTAGTGTGATGTGCCTCGTTGTGAGGATGTGCCTATGTCCATCTTGCGTTTATGTACCCTTTAATTTGACACATTCACCATGACACTCAGGGACTAAGGGGGGCACTCTGTAAACTAAGCAATGTTTGCAAGTGCAAAAATTATGTGTTTCAGTAGTATAGAGACTGGGGGTACGAGCACAGCTATCAAACTGGACTAACATGAGCCAGCAAACCGCTCGCACCTCCCCCCTCCATACCAGGAGCCCTTCCAGCCCCCCATGGTCCAGGGCCACACCAGTAGTTAGTCACCATAGAGGTCCTCGAGTGAGAAATATCTGTGACCGTCGCTGTAAGTTCAATTTTTCACGCGGTCGAGGCCCTGTATAAATTGGGCAACCTTAGCGTCGTTCTTCTCGATAAAGTCGGGATCAGGACGAGCGGTTATCAATCTCATTGTAAAGAGCTTCCAACAGTAGAAAGCCCCCGTCAGCCTCTCCGTGGTCCCACTCGGACTTCCCAATCAAGGACCGTGATGCTCCTGTTCCAAGCCCAGGCAACTATTAAACCTCCCGTTAGCGCTATAGTCGCCATCTTCAAGCCCCTCCAACCCCGCCCACCCCCAAGCCACCGTCTCCTTATACTTCTTCCGATCCATGTGATACACCTGGTTATACGCCTCAGCCCTCCCCAGGTCCTCATAAGAGCACAACCTGAAGACGCAGTCGACAAACACCCCGATGGTCGCCACCTGACTGTGGTGCAGCCCCAACAGAACCTGAGGCTTATACATGTTCGGAATCACCCTCCCAGGACTCCGAGTGTAGGGGCACTTTATCTCGAGCAGCCTAACCTCCTCAGGATGCCCCAGACAGACAGCATCCACTCCACAACCCCCCCCCCCCTCCCCCACCCGGCCACCAGATCGGGAGCACACAAAAGCCATATAGATATTATTTCCGTAGACCTTGGTGCCGTACACCTTCTCCAATACCGCAATTGCAACCTCCTCTAAAGTCGTTGCTAGTTTTTTCAGTCAGCTTCTTGCTATGCTATAGCTGCTGAAGTAGTTTTGCCCTATAATGGCGGAGAAGTCACTTCCTGCAACGCAGCCCTTAGTCTCCCACTGGTCCGTATTTTGTTTGACTCCAGTATGATCGTTGCAGAAAGATTTTATCGCCGCCTCCATTATACCCAACAACCCGTACTCTTTAAATGGACTGTCGGGAAGGGAGGGGGGGTGGAAGGGCTTACCTTAGCAGGTCAAGGGGGCGATTCTGCCGCTTTCAAACAGTTTGCTTTAATGTCACTCTTCATTTGACTATATTTCATAATCTCGACCGAAACGAGCTTAAACTCATCATCCGAGATATACCCATCTTCAAGTGCCGCCGATACAATGTCAGCAATGGTATTTGCTTTGAGCGAGAATGCGGATCTGGTCATGCTTTTTTAACTTAATGGTCAGCCGCCGACTGATGAATTTTCCAGCAATTACAACTAGCCCACAAGCGGCACCAGTAGCACCCAACACTGTGGCAACAGGAATGGCAACTACTGTAGACATTACACCTGCACCACTGGCTCCAAGACAAATACCAACAGCAACTAAAACAGTGTGTACTGCGTCCACCGACTTTACTGCACACCTATATTTTTTGTACATTGCACAATATTTTTCAATCTCTTTCTCAAGGTATTGCTTCTTGAGGCTGATCTCATTCAACCGATAGGAGTGCCCTAGATCCTCACCAGACGGCTCCGGAGGAATGGTCGGGTGTTGTATAATACTACCGTTTTAGGCACATAAGTCTATAAGTCAAGTCCAATTAGGAGTGATACTACAGACAAAGTGGCCCCCCTCTTTTGAGTGGTTGTATAAAAGTTAATAACATTGCCTTGTTCTAGCTGTAAAGGCTGGTCTAAAGATATTACAACAGCCCGTTGGTCAGAAGGCTTACTTATTCCTACCGCTTGATTCGTTCCAGTAATAACAGGAACGACTGTTATAACAGCAGTATCAGCACCAACACCCGAAGACAACCCCATACGAATTATCCTACCATTGGATAACATGGTATATCCACAGCTTGAGTCTTGTGAGTCTCGACCCCTAGCCCCATGGCCAAACGACCACTCATATCCTCTGCGAAGAGCACCACTTGCTTCTGCCCTTATAGTAATGAGGGGTTTTGTTTGGGAGCTTATGTGTTCTCTCAGGTCCCTGCGATGCTGTCTGTGTCTGTCATCATCATACTTTTTATTAGCAGCATCCGTTGGCGATATTGGGTCTCCGAACTGAACGATTTTATTATCTCCCATTTTAAAGGTCTCCAGCCATAGTACCGCCACTTTTATTCATTATTTGTGAGTCAGCAATAGATACATAGGTCTTTGTTGCATATTCGGTGAGGTCGGCGCCGCCCTGATCCGGTTTCAGTTGAGTTCCATAAATACTTGCTTTTATTGACATCTTGTAAATAGAAGAACAACACCAATAGAAAGGTCGTGATTGTTCAATATACGTCTCTTATTATCCTTTATCTGAACCTTCAACTCATTCACACCTCCGACAGTAGCACGTTTTGACACAGGATTAGCAATGTTTGTGGTCATGATATCACCGAAAGAGCAGCCCCCACAACCCACAACTTCAAAAAGCGTAGTGGGCGCACTATGAAGCATGTTGTGCGTGGTACTGACTTGATCGAGGTGGACATAAAGTGGGTTAAAGATGCTAAAGTTCACGGGCCGGACGCCTTTGTGAAAACCTGAAGGAATCCATCCTCTACCCAGACCGGCATCAAGACCTAATATTTGTAACACACCGCCACATCGTAAAGACCCAGAAGGAGGAACTGAGAGGGTAACAATCCCAGTTGAATCACCAACCTCAAAACTAGGACCTAAAGTATCCTGACTTATACGTTCAAATTTCTCGTGTATATGCTTGAAGCTCCAGAGGCCAGGCGGGAGACTGGAACGTTTTAACCCCTCTAGCCCAGAACCATCTGGGCACATCTAATTCAATGTTATACCAACCCACAGTATACGTGATTGACCTGATACTTACGTATAGATCACCTGCACTATTGTCAATAGCATTTTGCAGGGACACAGCGTCGCCGCTTTGAACATTAGACAGAGTGTGATACATAGCACTATGAATAAACAAGCCTTTAGTTTCAACAGAATAAAACGTACAAAACCGGGCCGGTCTACCTACCCCATATTGCCCGTGAGGATCTGACACATCTCCTCACCCAGGTAAAATCAGATAATATCACAGATGCGTTTGGTGTAGAGTTCTCCAACCTGTTTGATAAATACGAAATGAGAATAGCACTGCCGGATGACGCCACATGGTCGGCTACAAACAATACCTTTGACAAGAGAATCTACCACCAGCTCTGCCATGAGTTTTGGGTTGACGAAAACAGCGACTGGAGGATGCCAGGCGGCAACCAGGGTTTAGAGCGGATCTACTTCACCGACCCCGAAACACACAAGGTACGGGTGATCATTCATTATGGAAACACCCACCTCTACGAATCCGTCAGGCAAACCTTTGAGAAATCAACCAACGGGTTTGTTTTCCAGGGCGGCAAGCTGCACATTGATTTCATAAAGCAAGACCAAGAGTGGGCAAACATCGCCTGGAACACATTCATCCTGGAAAAATCGGAGGGGTTCACATCCCCAGGTATCTCACAGATCAACGACAGCATTCGGACCTATGACTGGGCCATTCTTAGTGCTCTGGCGCAGACCCACTCAGAGATACTAGGTGTTGGCACGTCCTTTGATGCTCAAAAGCAATTTCAGGCCAACGTTGAGGATGCCATCAACTCCCCAGTGGACATTCCTTCATCCATCCGACGGTATCAGAACGTCCTCCAGAATGCATCCTCAAAGGTTGATTATGTCGTAAACAGTTTTACTTAACTTCACCCTCTCTACCTGGCTCGCTGGTTACCCGTAAGTTTTCCTTCCCCCCAATCTAACTACCTCATTAAGGGGCGACCTCATTGGTGATCCGGCTACAAGCCTCTTAGCCAATAGCACTCACCGATTGGGGACAGCCCGAAAGGTGACAGGTATATAAGGGAGGGAGGACACGCTCACAAGGGAGATCACCGACCATATTTAAGTATCATCCTTTCGGCCACGTTTATTAAATAAAGAAGTTATCTTGTATCAAGAAGAATAAAAAGATTTTTCATCCTTTTCGGCCCTACAACGTCGTTTGTGTCTTCAATTCATCACGTCTTCAAAGTCGACAAAACCAAGCTCGACAACTGGTGGAGAACCCAACTCGACCCCGGAACCTATATTACGTAAGTTACATTCATAATAGTTTGGTTTTTCCCGTTCCTATTTTTCCTTTCAACAAAATTAACCATGGTGGACACCCGATCACAATCTGCCGAGAGGGCCAGTTCCGATATCGAATCTCTACAGATTGCCTTGCACGACAAAGAGCAAGATTTAATGAAATTATTTAACTTACATACCTTATATACATTTGAATGTTTGACTTAAGCTTCTCTAGTGGAATTATTATTCTATTTTTTTTCTCGTACCACCATCTTCACCCGTATGCTTGCTTATGAATGCTCACCACCTCACGTCATTCATTCATTTTAGCTCTTAATTGTTGCCAGGGGGGAAGAGTACACTTCCCTTTTCCCAGCCGGTCTGAGCCTCATAGGACAAAACCTACCACCCCCTCCATGGGAGTTAGGGTTGGGTAGCCTGCTCGCGGCGCGCTAGTCTGTATCACACCCTAGTGCAGTATACATTTACTTGGCAACAGGTTCTTTCCCGTTTCGACCTTAAACTCTAAATTCCTCAAATATCGTTCCCCACTCATTCATACATTCATAATTGGTTAGCTGTACAGCCTGTCAGCATGATACGACTGTACGATCTTTACACTATTAATAATTGTTTAAAAAAAAAAAAAAAAAAAAAAACCAATTTTAAGAGTTTTAAAACAAATTAACAGTGATTAAATACTTAAGAGCTATTTGTTATGTTAAAGATCATACCAAAATTCTACTGAAATTTTTTTACAAACTCTTCCCAAATATTGCATAACAGTTAAATTCTTACACGCTAGCATTAAATGGATATTCATCCACCTTACAGGGGAGGGAGATGTCGTAAACAGTTTTACTTAACTTCGCCCTCTCTACCTGGCTCGCTGGTTACCCGTAAGTTTTCCTTCCCCCCAATCTAACTACCTCATTAAGGGGCGACCTCATTGGTGATCCGGCTACAAGCCTCTTAGCCAATAGCACTCACCGATTGGGGACAGCCCGAAAGGTGACAGGTATATAAGGGAGGGAGGACACGCTCACAAGGGAGATCACCGACCATATTTAAGTATCATCCTTTCGGCCACGTTTATTAAATAAAGAAGTTATCTTGTATTAAGAAGAATAAAAAGATATTTCATCCTTTTCGGCACTACAACGTCGTTTGTGTCTTCAATTCATCACGTCTTCAAAGTCGACAAAACCAAGCTCGACAATTATGTGTTTGGAACGGGCCTTTATATGGCTCCGTCGGATATGAGCCTTGAAATTGGAAACATTGCTGGGTACAACAATCTGATTACCATCGCGACTGCGGAACAGCAGATCGGCATCAATACTGATGTCAACTTGGTTCCGGTGGTTTCAGATAGAGGAAGCTTTGACCCTCCACCAGATACAGATATGGGAGTCCGCTCTTCAAGGCCGGCCCCTATGGCCGAAACCGGTCTGCGTAGGGCGCACGAGGATGAGAAAACCGCTCTTATTGTAGACGGAATCGCTATAGGCTTAGCTGTGCTTTGGTTTGCTACGTAGTAAGTCACGGAGTATCAGGAGGATAACTCCCCCCACCGCCACAGCAGCCATGATACGATGGAGCCAATGATTCCTGGAAGAGCAGCTGCTGCCTTCCTGGCTAGGCCCTTCAGGACGTTTGCCAAGGAGTTCAGCTGTTTTTTAATCCATTCCTTTACACCGGGCTTATGAGCTGGCGTCGGTGTTGGTGCAGCGGCTGGACTAGTGCTACCTCCGCCTGTCAAAGCAACAAGAAGAGTCGAGATTGCCAATCCAATTGCAGTGAGTATGGAGGCGAGTGTTATACCATGCTCTTGTAACAGAGTGCATACACGCTTAGCTAGCGTTGTGTCCTCGTTAAGAAGTCTGTTGATCGTTTCCCTGATGCGGTTAATTTGGGTTCGCAGACGTTCACGGTTTGAAGAGGCAGCCTCAACACGGAAACGCCGCAGGTCCTGCAGCTTTGTAAGCTCATTTGCTTGGAATCTTCACGCTCCACTTTCACCCCTCCCTGCCTACTCCAATCTTGCCATTTTAGCTTCCCGTCGGGCTATATCCCTTTCTATCTCAGTTATCTTAGCTAGGTTATTGACCAGCTCACCCCTCTGGGTCTGCATAGCCTTGTCAAGCCCAATAAACTCTCTGAGTGGTAGTTCGTGGTCTGTTTGTGTACCTAGGTCTTGTATTGTGTTATGAATGTCCTCTATTAATCTTGTTTCTTCCACACCACCTTGCTCTGTCACGGCTTCAGGGTCGAGGGCGCTCATTTCAATCTCTCCAGCTTCCGCTTTAGCAGTGGTTTGGTCAACGCCTTGTAGGGCTTTTACTGCCTTTGTGGATAGTTCAGGTGACATCCCAAGAGCCCGAGCAAGCTGTGTACCACGTAATCTAGGATACTCCTAGGAGAGAGGAATTTGTTTGGATTGTTCTTTGATGTCAGAAGCTTCCATTCTCGGCTCCACTTAACCCAAAGGTCACCTTGTTGGGACGATCTAAACTCCAGAGTGGCCTGCAGCCCATGCTTAGACACTGCCTTCTCCCACCTTGTAACTAAGACTTCTGTTTCTTCTTTGGAACCCTCCTGATCTTCAGTTAACCCAACAGGTATTTCAGTAATAGCCCATGGTGGACTAGTCGTACTCGACGTATCTAAAGTTTCGTCTATCAGGTTAGTCTCCTCCTCATCAAAGTTAGTCTCATTCCTCTCCCCTCCCATAGCCCCCTTCCTCATCTGCATCGTCAAATATTGGGTTATCAAACTCCATGTCTGTGTGTTAAAGATATAATTGTAATTAAGCATTCAAAATGACGAGTACTTACGGACGCAAACTAAACCCACACCGCCGGATATGCAAACCCCTCGGGGTAAAGGGCGTGCGACAGTCTGTAGACGTTACAAACAATCCAAGCACTATTGACACTTCCCCAATCTAGGCGCAGACGACGTCATTGTTCCAGGGACAGCACGGCTGGCTTTTACAATCACGCTGACCTCGAATGATCTTAACCGCGCGTTGTGCAAAACCTGGGCTGTGCCGTGGTCAATAAAATGACAATTAAGATTTCTGGCAATGAGGTCATGTCTATTGATGACAGCGATGTGTACCACTGCACAGGAGAGACAGGGCCTCCAGTATCAAGGCATTGACACATCAGATGACAGATACACAACTAAGATACGAATGGGGACAGGAGACAAGGATGAGACCGAGAAAGAGGACCTGGACATAGCAGATGTGTATTGTAATAGGTTCTACGTTCCACTTGACTTTGAACTCCTCGAGAGTCACATGCCATTCTACCAGAGTGCGCTTAATGACAGACTGGAGTATGAGCTCACGTTCAATGACTACAACCGCGTAATTCACTAATTCACGCAACGTGCGACACCGATGCCAGCTATAAAATTGATGGCATCTCGCTGGAGTATGACATGGTTACCCAAATGGAGTTGGGCCACATGATACGCACACAGTACACAGCTCGGCTCTCGATTCTGTATGACCGTGTGCTTTGTCACAGGAAGCTTGTATACAATAAAAGAGATACACTGTGGAACATCAACCTGAACGTGCCAGCTCGCAGCATGAAGGGCATCCTTTTGCTCTTTGAAGATCCAGCCAATGCCTCATTCACAAGGAAGACAGAGTCGTTCTACAACCCAAAGATTACAAAAGTTGAGGTGACGATAGAGGGCATCCCCAACCAACTCTATTTCCAGGTCATGCGTGGCTATCAGCATTGGGATGAAGTGAAGAAGGCCTTTGCAGCAACGAGTAAACGAGACCCCAGTGTAGCAATAACTGCAAAAGACTTGGCATTGTCGGACGTTTCCCTAGGAGAGTACCTAACCACCAAGTATGCTCTGTGGCTCGACTTAAGGACGAGTGATGACGACCAGCTGCACGGTAGTGCCAGGGCCGTGATGAATGCGTCTGAGGGTATTACCATTCAGATCACAAAACAATCACAGGCAGCCGGCGCATTGAACGTATATATGTATATTGTAATGGATGCACAGCTTAACATTAAAGATGGCAGGTTCGTCAGCTCGGTCTACTAACAAGGTTTTGATGAAACCGAAAATTGAGTTTACATTTCCAGATGCTCCCTGCTCGGCAATTGTTTTTGGGCAGACAGGATGTGGGAAAACCGCATTCAGCCTCAACCTACTTGAAGGGCCCTTCTTCGGTGCCTTCGAGTATATTGTAATCCTCTGTCCTACCATACGTTACAACTAGACCTATCAGTCGCGGTCATGGGTGTGGGAAGATTCAGAGGTCTACGTCGTCAACCCAGGGGAGCGACTCCATGACCACCTGGGGGCTTTCTACCACTGTTTCAATGGCGAGCCTACCCTCTACGTTATTGATGACTGTTCGGCAACAAAGGCCCTAACCAAGAAGAAAGACATGTTATCCGAACTGGCCTTTAGCGGACGCCATGCGCAGCCAAGGGTGTGGGTCCTCACCCAAAATTACAACTCTGTGCTGAAGGACTTACGTGAGCAGACTTGCTGGATGGTGCTCTTTCACACCTAGGACCGTGACTCGTTTTGAAGACGCCTTACGTGATAATGATGTAATTCCAACAAAGGAGGAACATGCCACAGTACACCAACTACTAGCAAAGACCAAGCACGCAAAACTGCTGCTGAAGACTGATCAACCTACTGCATATGCTGTCGATTGAAGTGCTATTGGCCTTGATATCAGCCCCTGCTTCAGTAACCAATTTAGGTTTCTACATCTGGGTAGAGGTGCAGTATTTTGAAGCTCGAAGGCGCATACGTATATTCATGGATCCTGATACCATTATTGATAAACTCCTTGAACAGGACACGACTAGCATAGTGGACACAAAGTCTGGGGGAGCAGAACTTAGTTACACCCCTGGTGTAGATGTGTCTTCTAAGAGAGATAGGCTAGCTGCCGTCATAGCCGGGGGTCAGGCCCATCAGTACCTTGGTTTGGAGCGCCTTACAATAATTGACCAGGTTGAATCAATGTCTGATGAAGAGATCATAAAGCTGTTTGTGAGATACGAGGCTTGGCTAGGCGCTAGCATGACGCGCACTCTAGGTCAATCATTGCTACAGCTATACTCAGGTATTGCTTGTATGTTTCTACCAATCCCACCAGAACATCAGCCAAAGCTAATTACAGACCTTGAGACTGACCCGTTTGTGGGACACGCGCTAAGCACTGCCACTTGTGAGCTATATCATCGCTATGGTATGTTTTCAGCTCCATTAACCGCGGCTTTAACAACAGTTAAGCACTGTCATTTTGGAAAAACAAGCACTGAAACAACAGGGGCTGAGGGAGAGGAAGACACTTGCGCACTATAGTATGTGTTTAACTCCACTATAGCATGAGCTCAACTACGCTATTACAGGTGCCTAACTCCGCTATAACAGGTGCTTACTAAGAGCTGTAAATTGGACAAATAAATTTAGTAAGTAAACATGGAAGAAACGAACACGAATCAAGGAGAGACAACACCAGGGGAGATAACGTCAGTGACCACTACGAAAAACGCTAAAAGGGTTGCGGCAGGACGAAAGGATGCTGCAGCTCGAAAAGCCAATCAAAATAAGCTTCTGAGAGAGCTCCGAGAGGCCAACGCCATGCTTACAGATGCTAGAGACGAAGCTGTCGAGCCAATATTAACCAGCAAGCCTCCGGAAAGGTGTGCGTGGGGAACATGGGCTGCACCTTTGGTTGTTGGGGTGTTTGGACTTGCATTGTATTGCTACAGGCACCAGATGGTAGCCTCACACCCTACACAGGTTGTGGTAAAAACAGCCTCCGGATGCTCATTTAAAGGATCCTTATATGGAATAAGTACAAGTACTGATGGAAAAATGCTCGTCAACGCTCTGTACCATGGTGCAGTTGTTTCCGGTTTATCAATAGGTTATGCTAAGCTTGCTAAGATGGCTCTGGGTGGTGGGGTGCCACGTCTTGATTTCATCCCATGCGTCCTGGCTATGGCTGTTGCCGATGTATCACTAGCTATGGCCACAAAGGATATGCTAATTAAACAAGGAATCTTACCAGTTGATAAACTGAAGTAATGGCCACCCTTGCGCTGCTTGTTGGAGGTGCTCTTGTTAACGCCCTTGCATTCTCTGGGAGCAACCAAGTGCCATGATATGACAATCGAGCTTCTTCAATCTGCTCAGGCAGCATGGGCCAAGAAGAGAACTGAGCGTTAAGACTTCATCAATGAGCAACTGCACCGCCAGGGACATGCCGAGCATACTTTTAGGGATGTGGACGAGGCTATGCGTAAGTACTCCCTGATTACAAATAAAACTGTTGACCCGCTGGACTCTGAGCCGCAGCTTTCAGACTTTTAAGAGCCCTCAGATGGTCAAAAACGGCGTGAGGTGGCGTTCATTATACAGGGTTTGGCTGTGACTGGGCTGGTTGCATACAGGCTTGCCAAGTAGGTCATTTGGAGACTCGGGCATTTACTTTGTATGGATCGTTGCATGCAGAAGATATACTATAGTCCTAAGGGCTACTGGAAAGGCATAACAGCTATCAAGAAGCTTGCAACAGAAGCGAGGGTTTCTGAGGAAGTTGCCAGGGGGTGGCTAACAAAGCAAGCTATATGGCAATTCTACCTGCCAGTGCCAAAACACATTCCCAGGCCAAAGTTTGATGTCCCTGTCCTTAATGAGGTTCACCAAGCCGATCTCTTATTTCTTCCTCATGACGTTGTGAAGCACCGGACTTACAAGTATGCCCTAACAGTGGTTGATGTGGCCTCCCGCTACAAGGCAGCTGAGCCATTGACTACAAAAGAGGCTAAAGAGGTCGCAGGTGCGCTCAAGAGGATATACATGCGAGGAACGCTACAGTGGCCTGAACTACTTCAGGTCGACACCGGACGGGAGTTTATGGGAGCAGTGAATCAGATGCTAGTAAAACATGGAGTATCAGTTAGGCGTGGCCGTGTGAATATCCATCGAGACCAGGGTATAGTGGAACGCTTTAACCGAACACTGGCTGAGCGTCTCTTTGGTCACCAGTATGCCGTAGAGTTAAAGGATACTGGTAAACGATCTAACGCGTGGGTTCCTGAGTCTCATCCCCTTAGCTCAGACCTTATGATGTTCTTAAAGGGCATGCGTCGGAAGATGCATAAAGTTTTGACTGGTTAGCTGGAAGAGCTAGGTGAAATCAAGTGTCAGTTTGCCCTTAAGGTAAGACTCTCCAAGCACACCGATGATGACAGCACTGAGTATTTTGAGCCTGTGTTGCGTAATAAGCAGCAGGTGGTTCTTTCCTCAGAGGACGTGAACGTTGTGCTGGACCAGAGTGCTGTTAATATCCAAGAGCGGTTGGAGAAGTGGACCAGCCAGGTTCTGGCTGGGAGTTTGAGGCGGTCACAACTCTCTGGATTGATATTGCCAACTACCAACCGCTAAAGGGTGGCTCCTACCTGCGACTTCCGGCTGCGCAGGCGGCTAAGCAGGCCATCATAAATGTAAAGAAAAGGGACGACTTCTGCATTCTATGGGCTTTTGTAGCCGCTCTGCACCAGGTTGCCAAGAACCCACAGCGACCATCAAAATATAACATTCAGTGGCTTTTGGATCTGCTGGAGGGTGCAGGTGTAGAATATCCTACACCGGTGTCGCATGTTGAGAAGATAGAAAAGTATGCTAATCTAGCCTTGAACGTTTTTGGATGGGATGGGAAGACCACTATTGTACATCGCATCATCAAGCACTGTCGAGCCAGGATGAGATCAAAAATGCAAAAGGTGTGAAGAAGGTGGAGGTGAAGAAGCATCTACAGCACGCTCAGTACGTGGAGTCGCTGTTCGCCCAAAAACGGGACAGGTCATCCCTTGACTTTGGCTGCACATATATCGAATCGCCTTGCAATAAAACTTGTTTTTTCGCAGTAATTTCGCAATAAGCAAACAGAACGGAGTTTTCCAATATAATGATTATATTTAATTACGTTATTGTTCTCTGTAAAAACAAGGTCCCAGTCCATGTCGATTTTATACCTTCTCTAAAATGATACCCGATATGTTTGAGGATTGTTTAAATAATGGCCACTAGATGGGAAACATATATTGTGCACGGTCGATTGGAGCATTGTTATGAAATGTCTTTTTACCATGATCTGAGAAACGTTTGGTCTGCTCTTTTGGCTCGCGCCAGAAGCTCACAAATAACAGTTTGGTAAAATATCACATCGCCGCATCTTTGACTTTGTAGATTTTTCATTTCGCAAAACATGTCTAAAGATATTGAAGCGATCGAACGTAGGCTTGTGCCAGCGCAAGTTAACGTCGCACAAACTGCCAGAACCGTGATAAGGGTGTTGTGAAAGGAAAGTGCTGTTGCGTAAACTGTTGTCGCAGTGGGTGGGGGTACTCGGATGGGGTCGATGACTATACGGAGGTGGCGAGTTGACTGTACCGCGGTGGGCGGAAGAAGGGGGGGGGGGGGGGCAGCGAGGACGACGCTGGTCCGTCGGTGTGACATTAACGTTACAAGGTGATGGCTTGATGGCCCTGGTGGTCAGGGGGGGGGGCGAGGGTAGGGCGGATGGATGGATGGGTTGAGGCTGCAGGTGGACGACAGGTTGAATTTGCTGGCTAAGGGTCTGTTTGTGTGTATGAGCGATTTTGGAGTAACATTGACGTTCATGACATTAAGTGAGACTTCATTGTTTCTCGAGTAACATTTCTGATAAACTCAGCAACCACAATTGATATTGAAGAATCTAAACAGGTTAATCGCCCGAAACATTGCACATTCGGCTCAAAGTGAAAATTAAAAGACCGAACAATGATGGAATGTGTGGAATCCCAGGCACCATTGATTAGGTTCTAGTACCCATTCACTATAATGCCGCAGTAACTCCATTACACACAGTGCAATGGCTTTTATTTGAAACTTGTATGCATGACATAAAGTTCAACTTATATAGAATTTTGCACGACGTCTTTCCGCAACTGATTATCTCTGCACATTGGTCCATCGTAACAAAAATCTAATTGGTTGTACTTACTACCCAGGTTTTTACCACAGAAGGGCCTCAAGCAATTCAAACGTATTTGCCCTAACAAAGCTATTTGAGTCACCGTTTTGTATTGCACGTATAATTGAAGCTGTGATTAAGTTTAAGATAATATGAAGAACAGTAGAATTTAACCAATATACTCTCCAGATTGTCCAGTGATACGCCTAGTATGTCGGCATTGCAAAATCACCGAAACTATTACGGAACAATAGATTACAATAACATGCAAGTACACTATTCATTGAATCACTATCCAATGCTTTGCAGTTAGCTCTAAATATGTTCTCTTGTCCTAAATTAACTTGCATGCAAGAAACTATTGTCACAAGATTAATTAATTTTGTTTTGTCGATTTCATAGTTGACTCATTGTGTTTTGAGATGAGGCTCACCGAGACATCTTGGAAAGTGGTCATGAGACATACTATGAATGGCAAAGAGGTGGTGTCATTAGGTGAATTTCTAGGTGTCATAAATGAATTTGTTGTTAATGAAATGATTAATGCAATGGTCAGTTGACAGCCACTGGTTTCACTTTTGTGCCTGAGACATGTCTCCAAAATTCACAATTACTCAACACATACAATCGCTTATTATGATTGCAAATTGCCATGACATATTTTGGTTAGCAGTACCGCATGTAATCCGAGCCAAAGGGATATGAAATATGAGCACAAACACACACACAGATTTCCCTAATAGGCACATCCCACCACACCTCAATCACATATGCACGCGCACTCACACACGTATTCACACACACGCAAATTCCCTCACACACACACACACACACACACACACACACACACGCACGCACGCACATAAACACACACACTAACACACACACCAACACACACACACACACACATACACTCGTCTGCATTTATCAATCAACACACGTACATATCAAATCATTACACGAGCGCAAACACAGAATCGCGAACACAGAAGCGCCATTCTTGCCGGATTCACTCGAAGAACCATCTAATTCATCCCTCAAGGACGCTGATATGTCCTTACGTTTTGCCAGATTTATACGCCTTCACGCGTAACGAAGGACATACCTAATACGTATCATTGTCATAATATAGTGGTATGGCAAAGCAAATAGAGTACACACCCACACATTAACTCATAGGTGTCGTACCGTGTAAATCAAATGCAATTACCAGGCAGCTCGATGAGCTAGCAGTCAAATACGTAAAATAATTCCTCAGCCAAGAATGACGGGCTTAATGAACCACTAAACGACATCTATTAACACCATAGGTTATCGCCCTGAATTCACATTACCAGGGCGTGACACTCAACGCCAATAAATGATGGACATTAGCAATGATAATGACATAAACAGGGACGATAAAGTATCATGTGTATTATATAGTGTTGGGACTGAATGATAAGGACATAAACAGGGACGATAAAGTATCATGTGTATTATATAGTGTTGGGACTGAATGATAATGACATAAACAGGGACGATAAAGTATCATGTGTATTATATAGTGTTGGGACTGAATGATAAGGACATAAACAGGGACGATAAAGTATCATGTGTATTATATAGTGTTGGGACTGAATGATAAGGACATAACAGGGACGATAAAGTATCATGTGTATTATATAGTGTTGGGACTGAATGATAAGGACATAAACAGGGACGATAAAGTATCATGTGTATTATATAGTGTTGGGACTGAATGATAAGGACATAAACAGGGACGATAAAGTATCATGTGTATTATATAGTGTTGGGACTGAATGATAATGACATAAACAGGGACGATAAAGTATCATGTGTATTATATAGTGTTGGGACTGAATGATAAGGACATAAACAGGGACGATAAAGTATCATGTGTATTATATAGTGTTGGGACTGAATGATAATGACATAAACAGGGACGATAAAGTATCATGTGTATTATATAGTGTTGGGACTGAATGATAAGGACATAAACAGGGACGATAAAGTATCATGTGTATTATATAGTGTTGGGACTGAATGATAAGGACATAAACAGGGACGATAAAGTATCATGTGTATTATATAGTGTTGGGACTGAATGATAAGGACATAAACAGGGACGATAAAGTATCATGTGTATTATATAGTGTTGGGACTGAATGATAAGGACATAAACAGGGACGATAAAGTATCATGTGTATTATATAGTGTTGGGACTGAGTGATAAGGACATCGATAAAGCTAACACGCGCTCCCAGCGAGGCGCGAAGTTTGCCACCACAGAAGTGGAGATACTTTCCGAGCAAGGTGCAAATAGCCATATTACGCAATGGAAGAATTTATTCGGGATCCGTGCTAGACACGAGCTCTTTGTTTCATGGGCACAAGAACTCACCGATAGGCCCAATGTGATAGTCTGATTTCATCCATGTCTCAATATCAATGTATATAACCCTGGAAGTGACTCACAGTAGGGCGTGCTAGTCTTCGGTAAGTATCTCGAGCAATGACTGCGTGCAAATCTTACCTGGTTTTAAACTGATTTGGTGCCATTTAGACTCGTAAATATCGCCTCTCGTGTCATGACGTATCGAATACTGGTGCCAAATAACCCTATCAGGCCACAATAATTACGTTCATCAAACAATGTACTTCCCCTTACCAATTAAGATTAAAACCAGGATTTTATTGTCACCATACTAACGTCAATGATGTGTATGTAGTTCAGCACGAGAGATAAGTATAAATTATTTGTTGCTGCTAGAATCATATACAAATTCACTTCAATGAGCGCTACCATTCATAAACATTGCGAGCAAGGTGGCAAAAACCATTCATTTAAGACATAAACATAAGTCGTGTAGACGTAAATAGTGAAATACTATCGTAAGCAATCGTTACGATTGAGATGGCCATAAATATTATCCTTCTCGTTTATCTCGCGGTATTGATGGTTATCGTTTGTTCATGTGTGTTATAATTGTTATGGCCACAATCCTGATTGTGACAATACAATTATGTTGATAACATTTATGCTGATGACAGTCATTGACTCTTTGCTAAACCACTCACAGCCGTTGTCTGAAAGCGGATGGTGAGTGATTTCGTTACTAATCATGGGTAGACAAAAACTCTCCAAAGCAGTTAGACAAGTATGTAATATCGAATTGGTTTTATTTGATTATTTATGTGTTACACGATTGTAAAATGCACGGGCACTGTAAGCCATTAAGATAACACAGCAATAGCACTGGTTTCAACAATTGTTAACATTCTGGCTCCAGCTATGGATGTGTGTCATTGTCGCTTTTTTAGGACACAGTAACTGCACTGGGTGAGCGTAACATTGCGATCCCTCGTGGCATATTTGGTCAATACACCTCTGAATGCTTATTTCTAGCGCATTGTGTAACAATGCACGGATATTCGGTGTAATTATGTCAAGCAGTAATTGAAAACGATTCTGGTCACTTTGGACGTAGATGTGAATCCCGTTCCGCTTCCTCGAGTCTTGGTGAGCCGAGCAGCTGACTTGGCAAAGGCATAGATGTGTTGCGATTTTCACACATTTACTAGCTATTAAGCTCATGCATAGTGCACCATACGTTATAGCGCAATTTGCATGGTTTTCCGGTAGGTTTCACTATCACCTTTATACACTCAAGGAAGGGAATGCCGACAATAGTACAAGCAAGGAGTTCTGCTATATGATTACAATTTGCATTTCAATCCACAGTGGTCAGATATATACGCAATTCATGCTTACAACAAAGGTACATTTGAATGAGTAATATAGCTCGTAGACGCAAGCTCTGGTAGTATCCACTTATTCAACACCCGTGATTATTGATTGTCATTCCTGCTAACCTGAACTATTGCATTCAATATGTAGACGATTATTTGTTGTACGCACTGTTCAGTGGCACGTATTTTGAATATATCAAGGTATATATCGTATACATTATCCAAACATGTACGCTCTGAGAAGAGTATAATGCTGATTATGCTACAGGGATACTATGCTGATCGAGTTGCCGCTGCCAACAACAACGAAAATAATTTGTATAATTCTTCGCTGCATAAGGCAGACATGTCAGCTGCTGTTGTGATTCTGATTGGTGAATGTAACTCGATTTTCTACCACAATCATAACGTGTTGCTGCTTTATTATCGCCCCCCCCCCCTGTTCGTTGTTAAGATAATCTTTCACAGCGAATACTCATACATCAGCGCAACTGTTTGCAGGAAAGCAATGCTGGTTCTCCTCTTGCTGACAAAACCTTTCGTATTTAAGTTTACCATTGAAATGAAATCAGCTAAATATCAATGCAAGCCAGGCAACGCCAACTTAGACCATCCCGATCTCGTACACACACCCAGTTTGGTTGCATGCACAATGGTCATATATTACACAAGGTACATATTGAAATAATAAGTTAAGCTGGTCATGTCAGCACTAGTTACTATTATATATATATGGGTTCGTTTGGGTCAACTGCTGGTTAAACATTAACTTATTGTCTTAAATATATATATATATATTTATAAAGATATATATATATATATATATATATATAAAGATATAAATATATATATTTATATATATGTAAAATATATATATATATATATATATATATATATATATATATATATATATATATATAGAGATCTCTCTATATATATATATATATATATATATATATATATATATATATATATATATATATAGATATATATATATATATATATATATATATATACTTCCAACAACAATCGACCAACGGTTTGTGACGCCGTTTCCATGCGCACAAAGCTAATAAGCACTAGAGATTCGGACTGTTTCAAGATGGACACATCTTCAGATCATGTATATAGCATGAATATGAGAACAGATAACCACCCAGAAATATGATAATATCGGAGACGGAGAGTGTAACATGGTCAAGCGAAATTATTGGCATTGGTCGACCGAAAACCGAATCAATAGAAGATATGATATATCCGATGTGGCACAACCACGTGTGGCACAGGTGACGAATCTCCGTATGCTAGAACAGCATGATGTGATCCACATCGTAAGGCGCTGGCTGTATAGACGTGTCGCACACAGAAACTGCTTTCACTGACCATACCAGA
>CM067343.1:28549911-28576292 GCA_034190875.2 Urechis unicinctus
TTCCATAAGCGAGCCGTTTTCGTCCACAACTGAGTTTATGACCACCATGTCGTCCACACGCGAGCCGTTTCCATCCACAACTGATTGTTGAAATGCAGGCAGCAGTTGCAGGGACTTGGATGGGGCGAAAATGCCCCATCCTACAAGAGCGAGGGGTATTAGAATAACAAGATATCTCCTTCTGCTAGAATACATAACGTGGGTGAGAACCAGCGTTGCCGATTCTTATATTATATTAGTGATCGTTCAAAGTTCCAAGGCTTTGACTGGCTAATTATGGCACCCTCTAAAGTTGTAGGCATCGTGCTACGAGGCGAGACGTGTCGCTCAGTTAAGCGTGACGGTTACATGTTTCCATGGTCTAACAGTTGTGAAAAGCCACCATCAACTCAGACGTTCGTTTGTTTAATCGAAATAAAGCCGTTTGTATTTAAAGGGCGCTTGGCAGTGGTAACATAGGACTATTGATCCAACGCCTGCGGGCTCAGCGGCTGTTAATAAATTGGGGGTATACGGAATAAAGTTGTGCCCATCAGAGCCTCAGCCTCAACTTTATCTCCCTCTAACGAAGCGTCTGTCAATTTGGCAGCACAGTCCGATATAAAATAGATATATATATATATATATAGATATAGAGATAGATATATATATATATAGAGATATAGAGAGATAGAGATAGATATATATATATATATAGAGAGATAGAGAGATATATGGATCTCTATATATAGAGAGGAGTAGAGATATATCTAGAGATATATCTATCTCTACAGATACAGAGAGAGACAGAGAGAGATATATATATAGAGAGGAGAGGGGGAGACAGCAAGAGATAGATATATATATCTTTCTATCTATACATAGATAGAGAGAAAGATAGAGAGATATATTGGAGGGAAAAACCCTCTATATCTCTATCTCTTTCTCTCTATAGAGAGAGGGATCGATGTCGAGGGAGAGGGGGAGAGATCTAGAGAGACAGAGAGATTTTATATGATATAGAGAGAAAAAGAGAGAGAGAGAGAGAGAGGGAGAGAGAGAGAGAAAGGGAGAGGGAGAGAAAGAGAGAGAGAGAGAGAGGGTCTGTCTCTCTATCTCTCTCTCTCTAGAGAGATCTCTCTCTGAGAGAGAGATAGATAGAGAGATCTCTCTCTATCTCTCTCTCCTCTCTATAGAGATAGAGATCTCTATATCTCCTATATAGATATATCTATCCTCTCTATCTATCTCTCTCTCTATATCTATATATATATCTATATATATATATATATATATATATATGTGTGTGTGTGTGTTTAAAGTCTTTTAACAACACCGGGTATTTATACCCGCGTACGAGTCTCCGTTGTCGTTTCAAAACTGCTTACTGCGAGTGACTCGCTTAGAGGGGTTATCATACGGCCGCGTAATGATAGACCGCCTGTTTTCGAAGCCATTTTTTGAAAATAAGCTAATAATAAACAACCAAAATACTCGGTACTGTCGATTGCATGTCTGGCACATTATTATTCAGAGATCATAATAAGTATACAAGTTATTATCTCATTGGAAGAATCCGTCGGAGAATGATATAATGACAAAGATGTTGAATGATAACAAAATCAGTTGTTCAGCCAGCAAGATGTTGACTTTCGAATGACGTGCTTCGAACTAGCCAACAGAGGCGTTTCCGGTCACTTCCGGCGCTTTGATCTTTGGTTTCGTTTCCACTCTAGTGTATGTAACTCTTTGATCTAAGGTAACGGCTTTGTTTACCATTGCTGTTGCGTTTGTGATGCCAACTTACGCTAACGGTTTCAGATGGATAATTATCCCCAAACCTGCCACCGAATGGAAGGCAGGTGCATACACACGCTTTATTGGGCTTAAGTCCAAGAACCCCGCTGCGCAGAGCTGGGGCAACCATTAAATGGCATAACAACATTAAGAACATTAGCAAGATAAATGGAATATGGCCTGGTAGGCCAGAAGGCCTGGGTGTCGAAATAAGAAAGAGGCAAAGAAAAACAACAAGATGGAAACGAAAGGGTTTAGAATAGGAGGTGGGTGGGAGTAACGAAGAAGGACTACCAAGTGAATCGACCCCTGGTTCAGCGGGGAGTGACCACGAGAGGCCGCGCGTGGGTATAATAGACGATGGAAGTCGTAAACACTGCAGGAGATGAGCTGAGACAGGAAAAGGGCGCTCTACGAAAACAAACGAAGATAGTGCCAGAGGGCGATAAACACGAGAGAGGAAGGGGCTAATTATTTGTTATTAAATTAAGATAATTAACGTAGCAAATAAATTATGCGTACGAATAAGCCAATAGTCCTGAAGGAGGGACAGCGGATAGAGGTGAAAGGCAGGGCGTTCGTCATTCTCCATGGCAGGGCCGTTGGTCGCAGGGCTAGCATAGCACAACAACATGTGTTTTATTCTTCACATCGAACGCAGCAGAAAGTAATTAGCGAACATATGAGAGAATTTAATGGATGTTTCAATAAAACGTCTATAATGTGCGTTTATGACTCGTAAACGAAGTGCACAAAATATAACGTACCAGGATTCTGCTATACTATAGCATATGATATCATATATGAAAAATAGTTACAAGGAGTTGACCAGGTACAAGAAAATTGTACTTATCGTCTACAATAAACAATGATACGTGTCACGATCCTTAATCATATCGATTGACCACTTCAACCCCGTTGTAGGAGGTTGTTATTTCACTTCGATAATGCCTCGGTTGCCATATCCGGTGCTATCCGCTGCTTCAACACCTGTGATTATATATTGTCCTTCTTGTTATACTGAGATATTGATGCATAACGTTCGTTCAGACATACCGTCAGACGAATGTGAATAAAATCAATGCCACCTTTGGAAAATGTTAGTGTGCCTTGTCTAGAATGGTTATCTAAAACCCCAAGCACACTCATCCGAGGATGTTGATATTTAAAAAAACCCACCTATAACAAGGGCGTCCGACCGGTGAGGATACCCAATAAATAACACAACGTAATGTCTAGGTCATATGAGACCTACAGGTGCTTACGGGCCTCGAATGACATTGAGGGACGTACGGGGCCTGTAGGAAGCCCGTCACAAATCACCCCCCCCCCCCGTACGATATTGTGGTCACATGCTTTACGTGTGGTCTGCGGGCGTTCAACGGTTTGTTCATATACTCTTTAAAGTTTCTTTGATATATAAAAATAGCATTAATTCTGACAGGAGTGCCTTTTTTTAAAGTGATCAAAGTTCATTTAATGTTATTTTTTAGTATTATAGAATAGCTTTAACACATATATTGTGTACTCCATACTTGTTTGTACTAATTAAAGCATCCCCGATGGGTTTTTTATTATAATACTTATTTCAAAAAAATAAATAAATGAAAGTACCCTAATTAAATCGCCGTTTATTACATACACCGACCACATACGTAATTATGAAAACAGTAGCACATAATATGTGGTAAATTACACTGTACACACAAATGGAATCCTTCAGAACTAAGCGCTTTATATCATTCTATGTGATCAAAAAGTAAAAAGCCCTTAGTAAAGTCCCATATATCAATTTAAGTCCAGATCTCAAACTAATCAGTCCCATAAAGTTCCATATGATAACACGGCAAAGTTTTTGTACTAGATCTGAACCTTGGGGTTCAAAACTTTGGTCATTATATATACACTGCAGAGACGCAACAAAATGGCAGTATTGAGTCATACGGGGCCGTGCCGGGCTCGTGGGAGCCCTTCAGGATTTTCAGTGCCTATATAAGCGTGTTGTAATTCTACATGTCGTTGGCAATAATTGACATGAGTTAAGTTTCTAAATAATGCTGTAGGTGTCGTTGGCTGGATGTTCTTTGTGAGTGAAGCTCCTTAATAACACACTGGCTGTATTTGCTGGATAGGCCTGGTAAGTGAATTTACATTTTAATTTGCTGGCTGTTATTGGCTGGATGGTCAAGGTGCTTTCCATGATAAAACACTTGATGCTATTGGCTTGATTGGCAGAGTGAGTTAAGTTCCTTGATAAAACAGTGGCTGTCATTGGCTGAATATGCAGATGTGTTCGGTCCCCGACTGTCGATGGGCTGGGTGGATGTGGTTGGTGAATTTTTGATTTGTTAAAGCAATGACAGTCGAGTTCTGGATGGTAATCACATGCGGGTTGTATCACGATTGATATCGTAGGCGAAGTACTTAAACATATCACTCACGGCGAGACCAACACAAAACAACCTGTCCCATCAGTTGATGCAGCTGTCTTGAATCCATACAAAGCATTAGTATGCGTATTAAACGCTACAATGATTTAAGCCTCGTCATTGATTAATTTCATTTTGCTTCGACCAAGACATCCTACGCTTCTAGTGGAGACAACAGATAAAACCGGGCGTATCGACACACCGTACATGCAGCGCAACAAAAATAATTGTCATAACGTAAAGCCGCTGCATTATCGCCATGCCCCTCGTGATTATAATCAACTCTCCAGTGAGTTATCGTACATCAGCGCAACTGCAGTTTTATTGAATTATACTATCAATGTACTCGTAATCAGTTTGATACACAAAAGCGTCAGCGATGAATTTTTATAACACTGCTACATAAGCAAAGTTCATAACTCAGCAAGTTCCAGTTTTAATGCACTATTCGCTGGCATTCGACAAGATGCTTTATAAGATTTCACAATTATCGAACCCCATGGGGAAGATAACCAGGTACTGATGTAAGCATCAACCTAGCGTTACCTACGGGCAGTTGTTTCACTGGAAACAAGTATGGTTTTGTAGATACTCTCCAAAACTGGTTAATATAAGCACGTAAATTGAGGTAGAGGAAAACCTGTCTAGGCAATTGACATTATGCGTTATGCCGACGTAATCGCTTAGAAGTGATCAACATTCAAATCCATAAACTCGCCCTGTCCAAGAGAACCTTACTGCTTTTAACTAGCACATATTATGGGAATTTTCTACTGTTTCAAACGCCTGTCTGGATAACAATATTGAAGCCCTTCTTGTGGGCAAAACCTTGCGTATTTCAGAGCCACATTCCGTGGGTTTGTTTGTTTACCATTAAAACAAAATGAAATAAATATCAATGCAAGCAAGGCATCCAAGCGAGAAAAACCTTCGACAACCCGATCATCGACCAACACGATCTCATACACACACCCAGGATGTTTGAGTTTGGTTGCGTGCGCAATGGTCGTAAGTTAACCAAGGTTCATGCTGAAATGATAGGTTAAGCTGGTCATGTGAACACCAGCTTACTGAATATATGGAAATAATTGGTTCTGTTTCTGCATGGTTTACATGTAACATGAAATGCTAGATTTCATTCGAATAGCGCTTTCTCCTTGAGAACTTATTCACTAACCTCCTCGTAAAATAAGCAGCATTCACGGGAGATTGATTAGTGAATCGAATTATGGCCTATCAACCCCTGCCTAACGACCGGTCTTTAGAATTGAGCAGAAAAGCCTTGGTGGTAAAATCCAATAGATATGTAAAAGCATAAGGGTTTTTAAAGCGCCACTCTGTAAATATATATAGTGTTTTACTTCCAACCAACATCGACTAACGGTATTTGCCGCTGTTTGTGACGCCGTTTCCATGCGCACAAAGCTAATAAGAACTAGAGAATCGAACTGTTGCCAGTTGGACATATCGTTAGATCGTTTATATAACGTCTGGTATGTAGTACATGCGAAGTATCACAAAACATAACTACAATAGAATAAATTTCAAAATACTATTTTTTCGTTGATATGGTAGACTATTATAGTGCACGTGTTCTCCGCTTGTCAATAATATACGTTGCAGTCGGAGAGCAAGGGATAGGCCTTCACGCAACGAATCAATTATACACTTAGCTAACACTAGATGAAAGCATATCGCTAAGAGGACAATATGAAAATGGTAGGGAACATATTAAGTACAACAGCGACTATGATAACGATGGTCACTAAAATGATATTGATGTTTTGCATTTAATTTGAAGAGGATAATAGTGATGATGCAAACAATGTTGATGACGTCAAAGCTGCTGATGCAGTTGTGCGTAACGATTGCGAGGATGATAGCGACCTGTTGAGTGACGCCCAACCACTAAAACCTTCAATGTTATCCACTACAAACATTCAATGGTAATCTCCAATAGGGTATGTGTCGGGTAACAGCGTCACTTGTTTCTGTGCTGTGTTAAGCGATGTGGTCATATCTAGCGATGTTACTTAATTATACAGGTGCAACTCACTGGGAATCGAAGTTGTATGATGACTTGATGTCCACCTATAACAAGGAAATCAGACCAGTGAGGACCCCCGGTAAGCAACTCACCGTAACGATTTGCTTCACACTCTCCCGGATTGAGAGTCTGGTAGGTGTATTTATAGGCCAGTATAGCTGTACATACTTTAGTACATAGATGATCGCAGTCATTTTTTTAATAACCTGTTGCGATCTAACAGAATGAGAAGGACCAGGTGCTGACAGTTGTGGGCTGGATGAACATGGTAAATAAGCTTGTTTAATTAAATCACTCTCTAAGCGATTTGTAACAGCATTGCTATTAAAACAAAGTAAATTTAAAATGATGACAATGACACACTTCAATTGGTTTAAGATTTGAGATAATCATTTTGGTAATATCATATCAAGTATATATGGATACTAAAAATAGACCCTGATTTCAGTCCTGGAAAGTTGAGACTCTCCAATGAAATCCACTGTCCTACGGAGGTCTTGCCAGAATGGTTATCAGTGATAACAAAATATGGAGCCCCGAGATTGCCATGCTGAACAGCGTGGACGGTGGAGGAGAGCTGGTGGCCCTGGGAAATACAAAGTACCATTTTGAAAGTTTAGTATACTGGATCTGATAATGGGTGCAATAGAATGTGTCAAGCATAATCGGTATTGCGATGTGTCATTAGGGTAGTAAATTTGAAAACCAAAAATATGTCGACCCTAGTAATGGTATCTTCTCAGTGAAGCATGTGAACTTTGAATTTCTTAAACTTTCGTTTTTGTGTGTTCAGAGTCAGTGTAAATTTCAATGGCATAATTTCATGGTTACCGATGCTGAAATGGAGAACTACCTGCAAAGTCAACTTGAAGTATCTACCATTTGACACCCAGATCTGTGAAGTACAGTTCATTAACTGTGTGTTCACAGTGACACTATAAAACCTTACACATCATAATAAGGAAGTGGCTTTGGAATATTATTCTCCGAACGGGGAATGGAACTTGGTTTCGGCGCGAGCTTGTATGATTGATGCTGTAGGAAATAGTAATGGTCAACTGTTGACACCACCAGTGGTTGCTTTCCAGTTGGCTATGAAGAGAAAACCTCTATTTCTTGCTCTGAATCTTATTCAACAAGCCATCGTTATGTCATTTCTCTATCCTCTCATCTTTTGTTTACCTCCTGCAGCAGGTGTAAAAGTAAGGTGTGATGAGTTCTAATAGCGTGTTAAGTTGTCTATTCCGTGGCGCATATCGAATCATACGGTGGTGATATTTGAAATACGGAATATAAAAATAACTGATAGATCTGTTGTTAATTATACATAATGAAAGGCCATTCAATGCTAAACAGACTTCAACATAGACTTTTTCTTCACACAACTTTGGCTAGCTTTATTTTCTTGAAGGATGGCATGTTACTTAGGGTATTCTTGATTCAGTTTTGTCTTAGCTGACTTATTAGGAGATGTATGTTGGTGATTGTGTATAGATATCGCTTGGAATCACAGTACTACTTTCCTTCTCCGTCATGCTGTTGATGATGTCGGACATCACTCCACGCACCAGCGAGTCCATCCGCGTAATGAGTCAGTCATTGTCCATTATACGAGTGGTCACATTAATGTCAGGAATAGCACATATTTACAAAATACATTTGCGCTTACACTCTTGGATGGAAATGTAGGCAATACCATATATAAGCAGTTCTGCTTGATGTTTACTATGTTCATTTCACTCCACAGTAGTCAGATATGCACTTAATCCATGCTTACACCAACTATACATGATAGTTGAGGATATTTGGATGAGGAATGAAGCTCGTAGTCGCTCATTTCGATGGGCGTCCAGCATAAACATTGCTGCCGCGTCGTTGGATTTTATCATCTCTAATGTCCCGTAGATGTGACGGTTATGCTTCTCTAGTTTAAAACGCTACCTTGTAGGAGGTTGAAGTATCACTTTGATCATTCATCGATTGACCCCGTGGTGTGTGGGTCAAGTTTTGATAGGTTATTGCGACGCAATATTAATTAATAGTTGTATACAAAATGTAATAGCTTATGCAAAGAATCAGATTTAATATATAAACTGTTAAGAAAAATGTCTGCTACCACGTTACGGACTACTCCCTGTTTCGAATATTGTGCATGAACTGATGACATGCTTTGATCTGAACAGAAACTTAACTGGGCGCAATTAGGGTTCCACTTTGCCGAGTAAATATGCAACAAAATCAACATTCCCTTGTTCTACTGCCATGCGAGTTGAATATAGAAAGGAATGTAATCAGGCTCTTCAACGGTTCCACAATTGAAACCGTGATGATTCATTATGTCATATTAACGACGAAGCGGTATGGTGATGGATATGACGTGGGCATTTTAAGACAAACCATTGTGTTATTAGCAAACTGAATACGACACAGCAGAGAAATACTATAGAAGGGACATATGTTAGGTACGGTGATTGTTAACTTACTAGATATTGGTTTCCATTCTAGATTCCTTAAGCGAGCAAAGATTTGGATGCTTACTTGTTTTGTTTACATAATTGCTGTTACTTAGCCGCATGCTTTAAACAGTCTATGCATGGCATCTATATGTAAATATTTATCCCTGCTCGAGGTTTTTCTCGAAATGAACAAACAGCATCATGTGTGCTTAGATAATTATGCATAGTAGACTACATAGCTCTCGGAAACCTACTGATTATGGTGCGGTGCTTAAAGTGATCTTAAGTATACAAAATGGAGTGTTATCGATGATAAAGGTCTTCTATTCTGTATTTGGCGAATCACAACTTGTGAACTAACAATTCACATAGCAAATAGTACTAAACAAACTCACTGATTTCTTCAGTCTGATTGTTTATTTCACCACAACAAAGTACACAACACACTCGTACACTTATATACTACTTGATAGGTCGAAATACAAAGTCTAAGAATATCCATCATATCTCAATCATGAATAGTTTTAATCTTCTACTACACTAAATACAACTGTTATAATTGACATAAGTTTAAGATTTAATAAACTAGGGGCAAGCGTAAAGTATCATATTGATTAGGTTCGTCGCACAGACGACATTTTTGTGTCATTTGAAACACACAATTCTTTGGGTTCTGGATGAAACATCTTCTTGTACAACAACATCACTTTCTCAGTACAAACAAAGCAAACACATATAAACACGCCTTGCATGGAATTGAATGCAACAAACAAATAACTTACATAATATAGAGCTTGCACATTTGCCATAAATCCAAATATCCAAGTCAGCCCCATCAGTGACAACAGCTTACAATATATCTTAACGATATTTACATCGGACAGGTTTTGGCCCTGAAAATTCGTCGTTTGTACATGTGCATACACAAACCGAGCTACTAGGATAAAGCAAAAGCAATTAATAATTATCATGCATCCAACAGGAATGGCAAATCCATATATAAGTGCACTGTTTTGATTAAGCCAACAGACTCTGTCCTCTCGCCAGTACGAGAACGGAATTTCAGGAATATAATCAAGAACTAAACAGACCCCAACAACTACCCACGGCCAGCCTGCAACCAGTGTGTACTTCCAACCCATCGTCTGCTGTCGTTCGTTGGGCTGTCTAATATGTGAGAAAGATTCTGCTGTGGTTATTGCAATCAAACACATCCACGAGAACGCACTCAGCCAAGCTACATGCTGAATTACTGTCATTATCTTACATAGCCAGCTCACCGTGGTCGCTACGCCGCTGACCACCATCACTATCTGAGCGACGATGAGACAGATGATAAGACACAGCATATGCTTCATTGCAGTATTGCGTAAAGTTTTGAACAAATTGAAAGTAACAAGTGTTATGAACAGTCCTATTACAGATAAGCAATTGCCAATCAGAGAACAAATAATTAATGGTAAGTCATGTTCATCGCAAACATATATGACTTCATTTTGTCTATTTTTTAGAATTTGCACTTCCGTGATATCGCAGGAATCTGGCAAAGGATTACAAATGATAGCTACTTCACTAGATTTACCTATTTTGCCGTCATGAATGGCTACATGTTTTATCACAATCGCTTCGACATAGTTAAATGTGATTCGATGCCCCGATTCCTCTACGAGGATTAATATATCACTTCCGTCTAAATAAAAGTAGTCATTGGAGTTGCGGTTGTGAAAACGATCAGTGGCTTCCCGACTCATGATTAATATTGGATTGTTTTTTAAACTCGGTCGTGTACTGTCACTACAATCGACACCTTTTCTCATATCTCCGTTCGCAAGCTCTATTTCAGCCTCCGAAATGCCAAAACCAGACAGAACTAAGTCAATTTCGTTGATGAGACGTAGGAATGACTCCTGCAAAGTCAATTCAGTAAATATGTACGGAACAAATAAATTGTCATTTGGAGTCATATAGATTGCAATACAAGTATAATCTTGGAATGTTCCTTGATTCCGTGCGGCATTAAACTTTGAGTAGACTCCATTAGATGCGGTTATATTTATGGTAACATTTGTGGGTAATTCAATAAACAAATCCACATAACCTGTGGCGATGCCTACTAAGCGCTCAGAAATCAAACTGTTATTCATCATCCTGTTTTCACTATACACGAGTATTTGAACCGTGGAGGAGCGGCTCATATTTAGCAGGGGTTTTCGGGTTACATTGGCGTAAAGACAATTGCGCGAGACTCCATTGTCATTCAAATTACATTTAAGATCAACACAGTTACCGCTGGTGATATCAAAGAATTCTGAATCTAAACAGAGTGTTCGGTGGAATAATTGCACCTGCGGGCCCAATGTAAAATCTAAAAGAACCGAGAATGATGCTGTGTATGGCAATCCAGGTGTCCTTGATCTGAAGTAAGTCCCCATACAGTACAATGTATCTGTTACACCGTTACATGCAGCACAGTGGCTGTTTTTATATGTAGTTATATTGGAGCTTACATAGTGCACCAAATACTGGTATGCATGACATAAATTTTCACTTACACTAAAGTTTGGTACGACGTCTTTCAGTGACAAATTGCAACTATCAATTACTCCTTCGATACAGGAATCGAATGGGTGCAATTTATCATCAAGTTCAGAGAAAAACTGCAAGCAATTCAAACGTATTTGCTTGACCATCCTAGTCGATTCACCGTCTTGTATTGCTCGTATAATTGAAGATGTATTTGACTTGAGATAATCAAAAGGACATTCAAAGTTAACTGATACACTCTCCAGATTGTCCAGTGATATACCGAGTATGTCGGCATTGCAATAAGCACAAAAAACATTACGGAATAATAGATTACGATAACGAACTGGTACAATGTGCATTATATCGCTGTCTTTAGTTTCACAGTCAGCTTTAAAATCACTCTCAGGTTCGGAAATGACTTTCATGCAAGAAACTATTGTCAAGAGAAAAAGTACATTGGTGCTATCTATGTGATAGCCGACGCATTGTGTTTGGAGATGAGGCTCATCTAATCGTCTTTGAAAGTGGACGTAAGACATACCATGCGTGACACAAGAGTCGGTGTCATTCACTTGATTCGCGGCTCCTCGTCTACTAATGTCGCCTTCGCTGCAGTTGGCTTCATGGTGGATGCAACAATCACGTCGCAGGTGACAAAATTCGTCGCACCGACAAGCAGAATCGTGTTTGTGAAGGCAGTGAGTACAATTGGTAGCACAGACGGCAGATTCAGTACCATTGACTGATTCAATGCGGGTTGGTTTAAAGTAATGAGTTCTGTTTAGATATATTGAGTCGTCTGCAGATAAGTCGAAATAAGCTATTTGCCCGGGACATGATGACATCACGCTTGTAGCTGTGACACAAATATTTGTGTTGAAACATTGCTAATGAGATGGTCAGCCCGCAACCACTGACTGCGTCTTGACCTATAAATTCAACAATTGAATGCCTGTTGTTATGAAAATGTCGTTAAATGCACCGCATGTAATCCAAATAAAATTGGATACGTCAAATACTAAAGCTAGGGCGCTCAGATACGCATACCTCCATTCACGTTCCATCCAACATACACTTATATGCAACCAAACACACTCGCAGTTTAAAATTAAGAAAAGCGCACGAAACAACGTAATTGGAATATTCACAGGAAATACATCTACAGTTTATATAAAGGGAGCCTTACCGTGTATAGCAAATACAAGAACAAGGTAAGTCAATCTTCCTTGATGCCGTCGCATCATACACACATCTTCCCACGATTCCATCTTGACTAATCCTTCGTTTCTTGGTCTCAGTGCTTCTTTATAGCAAACGTACCTCCGTCATTATATCCGTGTGCAGGCAATCTAACGCGCAATATTTACACCTCTACCAATGATGATGTGTTTAATGTAACACTAACAATTCAACAATGACAACGCTCATTTATCACCATTAAGCTATTATCACCTGGAATCCTCTTTTAAAGGGTGTGTCGTTTTAAAGATTATATGATCTTGCGGCAGCTGCAGGGTCATCTCAATCAGTCAACGAGAGGCTATGTGTTTCCAATAAAAAGGACGGTTAGTCATGTGAGGCAACGGAAGACTGCTGGTTAGGGGTCCACGCAAGCCCAGCGCTGTTCTAAAGTAAACGACAGAAGGCGATCGGGAACGCGGATGCGTGATACACATGCCCATCAACAAGCGCTACATTGCGAGCATGTTGGCAAATAGCATTCATTCAAGACGTCGATGAGTTATGTTCGTAAATAATCACATTCCATTGATACACTGCTTCTGGTTCTACACAACAATGCATGGTTTTGATGGCACCATAAGGGCTTAGTGTGATGTGCCTCGTTGTGAGGATGTGCCTATGTCCATCGTGTGTTAATGCACCCTTGAATTTGACATATGCACCATGACACTCAGGGACTAGGGGGGGGGGGGCACTCTTTAAACTGAGCAATGTGTGCTTGTCCTGGACCTTCTCCTTCGTATGCTTGAATGCGGTAACTTGTTATGATGAATTGGTGCGGTATTGGCGATGTCTCGGCAAGCATTCGTAAATACAGACAAAATGACTGCAGTGGCTTTTAGATGAGGAAAGGTGCAGACATTAATGTGGCGTCCTGGCACAGCATATGTCTTAACTCTCTGGCAGATGAAGCTGCGATTACGCACGCTTTAACTTGGAAAAAGTCTGTCAACCTCTATTGAAATATTGCACGAATATATTTATTTCGGTTGAAGTACTAAGGCGGATTTAGGAGGCAGGCTATGGGGTCGGCTGCCTTTCATGAACCACTCAGGCGGCTTTATAAGGAGGCGTGATCACCTTGACCAATCAGACACGGAATCCCAAGACGTTGGCTCGACTTTCCAATGTGTTTTCGTCGATAACATGGTGGAGTGGCCTGGTGACGGATATGAATTTCATGTAATTTCATAAGCCCCAAACAACTTAATGAAGTAAACCTTTTTTGGCAGCTATTAGCTCTTTGATTACGGAGTGAGGATAGCGCTTTTATGAGATATGGTGTTGAATCAGCGTCATAAGAGTTTTATGATAGTGAATGGAGTGACGACCGTCTTCGTGTTCTCGCAAAACATGGTCCCAGTCCATGTCGATTTTATACCTTCTCTAAAATGATACCCAATATGTTCGGATTTTTAAAATAATGACTAATAGAAGGGAGATACTTTGTGCACGGTCGATTGGAGCATCGTTCTGAAAAATTTCTTTTTGCCATGATCTGAGAAACGTTTGGTCTGCTCTTTTGGCTCACGCATGAAGCTTGGTAAAATATCATATCGCCGAGTCTTTGACATTCTTGAGTCAAAAGATATTGCAGCGATTGCACGTAGGCTTGTGCCAGCGCAAGTTAACGTCGCACAAACTGCCACCACCGCGATAAAGGGTACTGTGAAAGGAAAGGGCCGTTGTGTAAACTGTTGTCGCGGAGGTTGGGGGTGCTCGGGTGGGGTCGATTACTGTTTGGAGGTGGCTTGTTGACTGTGGTGGGCGGAGTGGGGGGGGGGCGACGACGACGACGAATAGATTGTATTAACGTACTGGTACACTATTCCTTGAATAACTCTCAATTGTTTTGCAGTCTGCTCTAAATATTTTCTCATGTACTAAATTAGCTTGCATGCAAGGAACTATTGTCAAAAGATAAATTAATTTAGTTTTGTCGATTTGATAGTCGACTCATTGCGCTTTGAGATGAGGCTCAACTTAACGTCTTGGAAAGTGCTCACGAGTCTTCTAGCTGTCAAAAATGAATTTGTTGTTAATGAAATGATTTATACAACTGTCAGTTGGCAGCCACTGACTTTTCGTTTGTGCTTGAGACATGTCTTCAAGATTCACATACTCAACACATACAATAGTTAATTATGAATGCAAATTGCCGTGCCATATTTTGGTTAGCAGTAACGCATGTAATCCGAGCCAAAAGGGATATGTAATATACGCACAAACACACACACAGATTTCTCCAATAGGCACGTCCCACCACACCTCGCACACACAAATGCATCTACCAGGCAGCTCGATGAGCCAGCAATCAAATACGTAATATAATTCCTCTGCCAATAATGACGGGATTAATGTATTACAAAACGAAATCAATTTTCGCCATAGATTAATTATCGCCCTGAATTCACATTAACAGGGCATGACACTCAACGCCAATAAATGATGGACACAAACAATTATAATGACATAAACAGGGACGATAAAGTAACATGCGCATATATAGTGTTGCGTCTGAATGAATAGGACATCGAGGAAGCTAATTACACACGCTCCCAGTGAGGCGCGACGTTGCCATCGCGGAAGATCAACTGGTGAGAATAGTGATTTTACACAATTTATTCGGGGTCCATGCTACGCCCGAGCTCATGAACACAAGAACTCACCATATTTTGCATAGCCGACGCATTGTGTTTTAAGATGCCTCAATATCAATCTCTATTACCTTAGCATTGACTCAATGAGTAATTATCCCGAATGGTTATAATGAAATCCCGTAGGTTTTAACATTACTGCGTGTTAGTTATCTTTCTAAAATAGATCAGCTCAGAGATAAAGGTTCATAAGGTATTTCGTGCACTGACTGTTTGCAAATCCTACCTGGTTTTAAACTGATTTGGTGCCATTTAGACTCGCAAATATCACCTCTCAGGTCCTGGGGTTAAATAACCTCATCTGGCAACAATAATGATGTTGATCAAACAATGTACTTCTCCTTACCAATAAAGATTAAAACCATGATATTATTGGCGCTATATTAGTGTCAATGTTGTGTATGTATTTCAGCACGAGAGATGAATACAAATCATTTGTTGATGCTAGATTCATATACAAATTCATTGTTGTTGTTGTTCTTGTTGCTGTTGCTGTTGTTATATTAAGGCTAAGCAGTTCGGCAACTATAGGCCATGTACTCGTCTTGCCAGGTTGGTATGAAGTTTTTGTTTATGATAGAATAGTGGGTGTTTAGATCTAAGGTGTAGGAGGTACTTGTGTTATTTTTGAAGCCATGTGTGTAGATATGTCTAGAGTTTAAGGGGAATTGACTGATGAGCTGAAAAGCTAAATTTGTATTGTATGCAGGGTTGTCTATAATTAATTTGTCGGTTAGTTCAGTGTTTAATAAAGGGTTTACTGGATGCCAGGGTAGAAGGGGGTATGCGCAGAGGTGATTAGGTGAGAAGATAATGTGAAAGGGAAGGTTGAGCTGCTGTCAATTTTAAGTTTATGTTTAATATTGTTATGCAAAGAGCCTTGAAAAATATGTTGGGTATGAAATTATGGGTTTTAGATCTTATTTGATATTTGAAGGTGGATTTTGGAAGCTGTAAAGGGATTGCCTGGAGAGGAATTATATGGGTAGATTGGTTAGATTTAATGATGGCTGTGATAGTGGCTGATTGAGCAATGTCTAATTTGTGGATGGTTGTTTTATATGCAGTGATTGTGGTTAGGGCTCCATAAAGGATGTATTGTAATGATTGTGATGAATGGATTTTGCATGTTGATTTGTTTGTGCCCCAGGAAGTGCCACTGATGTATCTAATAAGGTTGGTGATTTTTGGGCAACTCGAGACTGCATGTGATGTGCATTCTCAAACTTAGATCTTTGTTGAGGATTATTTCTTGATATTTATTTGAGTCGTGGTTAGGGATAGGTTTATTGCTAAAGTAGAAAGTGGGGATGATGATGTTTTTTGTTATTTCCAAAGTGGACAGTTTTTGATTTTGAAGGGGTAAAAGGAGACGTCTCATTTAGATGCACATTTGTGAATATTCAGTGGGTGGGTTTGTAAACATGTGGTGAGTCTGGATAATAGGTTACCAGTAGCCCATATGATAATGTCATCTGCATAAATAGAAGCAGTACTAGGGGTGGAAATGTCATTGATAAATATGTTGAAGAGAGTAGGGGATATTACACTACTTTGATGTACTCCATTATTTGTGGATCGTGAAGAGGAAAGGGTGTTGTTGGCTTTAACTTGAATGGTTCTATTACATAGGAAGCCATGAATCCATTTAAGGGCAAGTCCTGTAATTCGTAATGTTTCAGCTTTAATTTCTATTGAGGGTCTGTTTACCATGTCGAAAGCTTTGGAGATTTCGAGGAAAATAGCATATGTTTTTTTTATTGTTAAGGAGACCTTTATTAATAGAGACAATAAGGAGCAGAATGGTATCGAACGCACTATGGTGGGGTCGTAAAGCTGTGCGATGGGGATGATATAGATTATTGTGCTCAAGATGCCAGGAAATTATGTTATTTAACATGGATTCAAACATTTGGTAGGCAATAGAGGTGAGGCTTATTGGACGGAAGGAAGGAGGATCATGCGAGTTAAGATTGAGTTTTAGAATGGATATAATCGTAGAAGTATTCCAGGAAGGGGGTGGGGTAGTAGAAGATTGCATAATTGGTTACATGTCGATAGGAGCTCTTCAAGGGAATCAAGAGAGAGAAAGAAGAAAAAAGGGTTATAGATTCTTTCCCAGGGATGTGTATTTTTGCTTTGTTAACTGCGTGTGCTATTTCTTGAATGGTGAAAGGTTCATTAAGAGGAGAGGTTTCTTGTTATTACGAGAAATTGAGGCCTATCGTTTGTTCAGGTATGCCACATTCATACTGCAGGTAATAATCCATAAAATGCACATAATGTTCATATACAACGCGGTTAAATGTACCTTGAATATATTACTTTATATCGTATAAGCTCTCCGGCAATGTATATCATGGCGTAACATTAATGTTCGTAACATTAACGCTGATAATTATGACAATGACGACGACACTGATAATGATGACGATTGTATCAAAGGGTTGATGATGACTGGCCAATGAAATTAAATGAAGCCGAGCCGTCAGACTGGTGGGAACAAACTCAATGTCACCTTCGAAAAATTATATAGAAACATTTCAAAACAAGGCACTCATCATTATAAACGGTTGTAAATTCTACAGCCCAAGAACACTTGTCCTAGCTAGTGTAATCTGTTTAATCGAATCACACTCTATTTGCATTGCGATAATCATGGCATTTACGTACAGAACCTAGTTCAATGTCTCCAATGGACTCTTCCTAGGGTTGCAAGAATGGCTTGTGTTTCGTCCCCGAGATTGCCATGCTGAACAAGGCGGTGGTCAGCTGTAGCCCAGGCAAATGAGAAACATTTTCAAAGGCGTCAATAGGTACTAAAGAGAACACTTGAAATGGCAAGATCTACATGCGACTTACTGTTGAATTATATCTTTATTTTTGTGTCGTCAGAGTTGTCACAACCATATCTGTGAAGAATGGAGTGCGACTTACAATAACTGGGTTTGCACAGCGACACAAGTAAAACTAAAACATCAAAATGAGGCAGTGGCTTTGGAATATTATTCTCCGAGCGATGGATGAGGCTGGGATTGGATGCGATTTTGTAGGAATGATGCTGTAGGAGAATGGCCAACCAATGACACATCCAATAGTCGCTGTCCAGTTGGCTATGAAGAGAAAACTTCTATTACTTGTTCTGAATATTGTTCTGCCAGCCATCATTATATCATTAATCTCTCTTCTGGTCTTTTGTTTACCTTCTGCAGCAGAGGCAAATATGAGGTTTAACGAGTTCGAATAGTGTGTCAAGTTGTCTATTCGGGGGTTCACATCGTATTTGATGGTGGTGATGTTTGAAATAGGAATATTTTTAATGATTCCTGTATTACAGCAATATGTGTAATACCAATGAAGCCTAATTAATATGCATGTTATTCAAAGGAAATATGTCTCGTTAATCGGTGCTAAGACGCATTGATTGATTCCATTTATTCGTGGTATTCCCAGTTTTGACAATGTGGTACTTATCCTTATTCAAATCCCAGCACGAAAAAAATAATTGGAACAAAATATTGTTGCCAGATGTCTGGCTGTAATGCCCATTGCATTATAAAATGTCATTAAATGTTCACAAAGTGCATTTTCCTCGAATGTGGTCAGATATGCACACAATTTATGCTTATACAAACGATTCATCATAATGACCATATTTGGATGAGGTATGAAGCTCGTAGACACAGAATCTGCTCATCGTCAAACATAAACAATGCTACCGCGTCCAATGTCATGGTGTGCAGGTCAAGCTCCGGTATTATCCTTTAGCTCAACGACTCTTGTTATCCTGAAATAATTATGCTTACGTTTGCTCAGATGTGTGGCATTCATTCTGTCGATAATAATTGATTAAAGGCACGGTTCAGTAACACGGACAGATTCACTTGAAAGAGAGGTACTTTGATGCATTAAGGAATATCGAACCATTATCATACAAAATGTATGACACTGTGAAGTGTATGATGCTGATTACGTCAATAGCGGGATAGTATGTTGGTCTAGTCACCGCCAATTTTGTCATAACGACATGCAGATGATGATGATGATGATGATGATGATGATGATGATGATGATTGTTATGATCACAGGACCTAGATCACTTTACGTTCATATGTTAATGCGTTAAATAGCTTTATAATATTGATGTCATTTCACGTTGATGTATTGAATACAAGAAGGGAACAAGCCTTGCTACAGGTTGGGGAGTGAATATATGATATTGGCGAGAGCTGAATATACAAGACGCATAAAAACAGAGAATTCCTACAAGTAAGACGTGGTAACTATTCCGTCACAACAAGGGCTGGTGCTCACATTGAAGACACTTCGTTGCCTTTGCCAAGCGACCCCGTATTCTATTTTGAGCCTCAGAGCCTCGACATGACTACAATGGCATTCAACAATGATGCCAATTTTACCTGGTTTTTTAAATGTCAGCAAGGGATGGGCACTTTTGACGCCTATATTGCGTTATAATCGTATCGCGTTTCTGAGAATTAACTTAAACGTTTGTTATTAACTGTTATTATATCCAGTGCTGCGCCACTGGCGACAAATTCACTTAAATTGTCTCTTAATTATATTGTTGGAACTCGTCGGCAAATTACCTTTAGTATGAAGGGGCATACATGAGTGAAATATTTAAGCTGAAAACACTGACACGAGTATATTGGCCAAGTAAGACATCAGAAGCAAAGTACAATTTCAATATCGTGTCAAATAAAGTAAAGCCAAATTAACTTAGCATGCAAGTCGCAAATGCGGTGACTGGTGGAATGTATTGGTGCAGTTTGAGTGACGCGCAATCGATAATTGTCATGAGGCAGCAGCTTCGCGTGCGGGTAGCAGCCTTCAATTGATGCAATCGCTCGAGAACGCGTGGTCTCAAATTCTTATTGCACAATTTGAATTATACTGAATGTATAAGACAGATCACCTGTCAATATACTGACACCATCGTAGTTTTATGCAAACGAAGACATTATAGGGATATGGCAGGGTGCTTTAATGGAAGCCAATTAACTTAAATGAAGTTTGAATGATGGACCGTGATCAAAACATGCAAACGTTTTGTGTAAACACTGTTGAGGAAATTAAAAGATACATTAATTTTCGGGCAAGGGAGGTCTTTTGTGTAATCTACGGATCAAATGTTGTGCTGAGTTTTAGAAAGCCGCCACTAGTGGGACTCAGAGGCATTCACTCCATGTGCCTCGTTCGTTTTTGATGGAAACTTGATGGCGGGCAGGCGTCAGGTGCATTGCATGTGGATTTCAAGTGGCTTGTCGTTTCTAAGGAAAAAAGTGATTCAAAACGATGTCGTCAAAAATTGAAAGCGCTAATTACATAAGCAGCCATAATTTAACTGTCTATATAATTGCTCTATTTCTCCTACGTATGTCAGTCTGTTTATTCGAACCACTTATCCAATTAAGTATAATTTTGAACCCGCTCATTCCGTACCTTGGTCTGTTGGTTGTGTGATTAACTGGCGCTTTTTGTAGTGAAGTCAACGTCACAGGTTGCAACAAGAAAAACAGAAAAGACGGTACATCCGCTTCTCAGTGATGGCTGAATTCATACAATTAGAAGATATGTAATTAACGTCGAAACATCAGGCTGTTACAAATTCAGAATTAGGCGTCTACCCAATCAGACTAGGCTATCGACATTGTGAACACCCCCTTTTGCAATAAAACAGCATCTGGTATTTGATTCAGATTCACAGAGCATTACTCAACTGATCAATACGTTTGGCACGTGACCCGAAGAGGGGAATGGATTGCGAAAGAATGTCAAATATCGTATGTAACTTGTAACTGTATACCGACAATATGGTAGAAGCAACAACTGAGTGGAGGTTTACTTTCCTAAGCCACCATTCGTAATTGTCAGTGCATTCTTATTGATATGAATGTAATATATTCAAAACGGAATGAATAAACTGCTATTGTGTTTTTCACACGTATTGCGGGCCAAGTAAAGAGCACGCAGAGGATTTAGAGGATAGATTACATTGAAGTGAGGAAGTTAATGCGGAGGGTTATCAGGTTATTTGGGTTAAGGGTAGGCCGATGTGTTGCACACAGTGGTGACCATAGGTGTTTGGTTCCCGACGCTAAGCCTCCGAACCCGAAGTTGATCTTTCTCTTATGTGTTCCGCGATTCATAGAGATCTAGTGACTCTGACTCTGACGTTCAGAAGCTTGGCATTGGGAACCGCGCGTAACTTGAATCTCATGCATCATGAAAGCATACACTTTTCTAACTGTGTATGATGATGATTGAACTTTTGGATTCTGATTTTATAGACCAGTTTGGAACACCTAAAAATATTATGTAGACTTTTCATGGGGAATTTTAGGAATGTTTACTCTTGGTGTTACGGACCCCTGAGCAATTTGGGTTAGTAAGAGCTAACGATATTCTCGGCAAACACTTTGCAGCAAATTGTGGATACTTTGTATGCTCCCTCACAATTGCTTGATATTGGTTCAGTTCACAACATCCCGTCTGTTAATCCCTTATCGATACTTTTTGTATAATGGACCATGTTTTCCTGGTCTTTGCAGCCTAAATGACTGAGGCGGATTAGTCGCTGGCTAGGCTTTATGAGGTAGTTTAGGATACAGTGGAGTTGTTAGAATGGTTGGTTGTTGTTTCTCTATGTTGGAACTGGTAGCATTAAATCACATTTGCTTGTTTCAGCCCTAAAAGTAGGTCGAAAGTTATTGAAAGAGCTGGTTGGCCAGCAGGCTTACTTGCTAATACCTCCTTATTTGTTCCATTCAGCATAAGCAATTGTAAGTTGAATAACCCTATCTACAGCATCAGCATCCATCTAAAATTGCCTCCTGCAGAATATTAAAACTCCGAATTTGGTTTCAAAGTAGTACACGAAGATCACTTGCAGTGTTGCCAATAATGATAATGCAAAGGTACGGCATTTCATGTTTGCAAATTAATCAGAGTCTGACAGGTAGTGATAATGCCTACACAAGCCTGTCAAGTCAATAGTAAGGCTACATTTAAAACAGGTGGGATATACGCAGCAAATGCAAGGGCGGAACAGCTTGTTCATCTCATCACCCAGGTCAAAGCACGACCAAGTGTTGGTTCCGGGTCAACTTCTCTAACCTGGTGCCAAGGAGGAAAAGTTGTTCCATTATTCTCCGGCCCTGGTGGTTTGAGTGCTGTGAGCGTAGCTGCTCAACCGTTTCCCAACCATGCTGGCCAACCGACCGACCATGCTGCCTCTGCCATACCACTGCCTTCAGCCCCTACGCCGGCTACTGTCTGTTTCTGATACCTAGTACGATGCATACCATCGGAATGTGTTAGACGGGGAGGTAGCTTTGTGATGGTTGATTATTCCTTTCCTTATATGGAGGCGGTAAAGCCAATTCTTTGGTATATAAACTCCAAGGAGCAGACTCCTAGCACACACTCACTTCGACTCCAAGAAACCACGTCTACCTCGTTTTCTGTTTGTTTCCAGATATACTGAAAATAAACCAACATTAGCTCAAAACGGAGTCTTTCGTTTACCTATGCACTCATAACCTGTGTTGGTAAATCAGGCAATCCAGATATCTTTGTTGCTAGGATAGTCTCTATACAGTACAATGTATCTGTAACACCGTTACAGGCAGCGCAGTGGCTGTATTTATATGTAGTTTTATTCGAGTTTATATGGTGCACCAAATACTGGTATGCATGACATAAGGTTTCACTTACACTAAAGTTTGATACGCCGTCTTTCAATGACAAATTGCAACTATCAATTACTCCTTCGTCACAGGAATCGAATGGGTGCAATTTATCATCAATATCAGAGAAAAACTTCAAGCAATTTAAACGTAATTGCTTAACAATACTAGTTGATTTAGTGTTTTGTAATGTACATATAAATGAAGATGTATTTGACTTTATATAATCCAAAGGACAGTTGAAGTTAACTGATTCACTCTCCAGATTGTCCAGTGATATACCTAGAATGTCGGCATTGCAATGAGCACAAAAAACATTACGGAATAATAGATTACGATAACGAACTGGTACAATGTGCATTATATCGCTGTCCTTAGTTTCACAGTCAGCTTTAAATTCACTCTCAGGCCCGGAATCGACTTGCATGCAAGAAACTATCGTCAAGAGAAAAAGCATTTTGGTTCTATCGATTCGATGGCCGACGCATTGAGTTTTGAGATGTGGCTCATCTCATCGTCGTTGAGAGTAGACGTAAGACATACCATGCGTGACACAAGAGTCGGTATCATTCACTTGATTCGCGGCTCCTCGTCTACTAATGTCGCCTTCGCCGCAGTTGGCTTCATGGTAGATGCAACAATCACGTCGTAGGTGACAAAATTCGTCGCACCGACATGCATAATCGTGTTTGTGAAGGCATTGAGTACAATTTGTACCACAGACGGCAGCTTCAGTACCATTGACTAATTATGTGCGTGTCGGTATAAGGTAATGAGTCAAGTTTAGCATTATTGAGTCTGCAGATGGGTTGACTGAAGCTATTTGCCCGGGACATGATGACCTCGCGCTTGCAGTTGTCAAACAAATATTTGCGATGGAACAACTGTGAATGACGTGTCTAGTAAATTTACTGATGTTCAACGATTAAAATGCCTATTGTCGCTAAAAGCACTGCATTTATTCCAATACATATTAGCAGGCGCTCAGATACGCGTCCCATCGCACGTACACGTGCATAAAGCCAAACACACTTGCAGACTCACGTGTACAGTATCACCAAGCATGGTCGTAATCCATTAGTATTTCAAAGCGTCCGGTTTTATTAGAGTATGACACGGTTCCAATTAAGGAAAGCACATAAAACAACGTAATCGAAATATTCACAGGAAATACATCTACAGATCATCTAAAGCGAGTCTTACCATGTAAAGCAAATACAGGAGCAAGGCAGCTCCATTTTCCTTGATGTCACCGTCGCATCATGAAAAAATCTTCACGTTATTCCATCCCAACTAATCCTTTGGTCCTTGGTCTCGACGCTTGTATAGGGCTATTGCCGACGTAATTCCGTCATTATATCCATGTGTTGGCAATATATTGCGCAATGTTTATATATCTACCAATAACGACATGATTAATGAAACGCACAAATTAACTCTAATAACATCACCATGAAGTTATTGTCTCCTGGAATCCGCTTTTAATGGGCGTGTCATTCTGAGTATTACATGATCTTTGCGAATTTTGCAATGTCATCTCACTCATTCATCGAGGAGGTACACTCTCTGAACAAGAGGCTATGTGTTTTCAATAACAGGAACCAATAGTTATGTTAGGGGTCCACGCATGATCAGGGCTGTTCTAACGTAAACGTCAGAGGCTGCTCGTGAAAGCATATGGTTCGATTTCATCTCTAAATTAATCTACATGAACTCAACTTCAACTCCAGGAACTTTTGTGCGTATGTTTCTGATAGAATAACGACATTAGGAGCTAGTGAGTGAATAAAGTGACTGACTATGATCAAGTTTTGTTTATGTTGCGATGATATGTCCAGCAGTAGAGGTTGCTGCTGTTCTGAAGAAGGAGGATTGCAAACGGCGCCAACTGTTTTTAATAGATCTTCCCCAAACCGGGCAATTTATTAAGCTGACATTTATCAAATATTTTGCAATTTTAAGCCTATTTTGCTACGCAAAACGACATTTGCACCAATCTCATCAATAGCAGTGGCGTCAGCCCAGTATTCACATGTGTTTGTTTATCTCGCAGTAGTGCCACATATTGATGGCTGTGTATTTTTAGTAGGGAAGCGATCACCATAGAGCCAATCAGAGTTAACCCTTCCAGAGAAGCTAATAACTCATTGGATCAGTAGAACAGATTTAGTTGGAATATTGATACATATTGTTGCTTTGATGTGTATTAAATACCGAATGATTAATACATGTTGCTAGGGCATCGTTTGGTTACCTGCACCATATGTAATCCTAGAGAAATGCGCGCAAATGGTCGGGTCAGCAAACACACAGACTTCCACCCTAGACACACCCCTCTAATATGCACCATAGTAAACACTTGCAACCTTCCCCTCCACGCCCATACAAACTCTCGTTTATCAGTCAGCACACGTTCATAACACAATCTAACGACTTCTCACGACATCAATTTACGCCTTACATTTATTTTCACCTAGCATCCACTTTTAAAGGGCGTGCCGCTAAAACGCCTATAATTATGAGCAGAACCAACGATTATGACAGAAACATTGACGTAAAGCAACAGTGCTTATTATATAGTGTTGCGCCTGAATGAGGGTCGTTTCGTATAGACATTGTGAGGGTTAATAGTGCATGCTCCCAACGAGGCGCCAAGTTTCCACCACTTTTTTATTTAGCAAAAAGTCTGAACAGTCATGTTAGGATATGGGAGACTTCATAAGGGGTTCCTTGTAGCCCAGAGCGATTTGTTCCGTGTTTTCAAAAATCCAATATGACCCACTGTAGAGCGTGCTGGTCTTTTCATGCAAAGTAATGAGCTCAGAAACGTGCGCTTCAATAAGATTCAGATGGTAAGTGGGTAATGTCATTTGGTGCCTTTTGGTTTCGCAAATATTACCTTTCGTGCCATGACTAGTCGAATGATTGTGTTACACAACCTTATCCGGCAACGATAATGACATTCAACAATTCATTGACTATCCTTACACAAGTACATTATTATCATGATATTATGGGCACTATGCTAACGTCAATACTGTGTGTACAAAATACAGAGAGAAACGCATGTGCGGTAGTTGTTGCTCATCAGACGGTCGTTAACATGGGTTTTTTTTAGTAGCATGCTACAGATTCGATGCAACTAAATGCGCTGAATGTCCAGCAACTTAGGTTTGTGAAAATGCCCTTTAATATTATACATGCAACAACGTTAGCCTCAATGATGCTCTTTCAGGTGTTAAAATGATTGCAGTTACCTGTGATCATTGTGGTGGTTCTATGTGTGGCGTCTGTTAATGACGACCAAATATCCAAGGATATAAGAGTAGCTTGTCTTTAAACGGATCACCATGTATTCGCTTTTAAACTAGATAGGTGCAAAGGATGGATATTAAATTTATTGCTTGCATTTGCGTTTATGATTTGATAAATGTATGAATAATTGTGTTGGCCATTTTCCACATCACTCTGCATCCTGCTGTATCCAGTGAATGTATTTGTTACCGTATGCATTATATGTGCTTTGTTCAGTGGAGTAG
>CM067343.1:28584021-28604187 GCA_034190875.2 Urechis unicinctus
TTAAAACAGACGATGTGTGCGTGTGTGGATGGATTTTCCGTACTTATGGACAATGCAAATACGGCCTGGATGAGTGTGTGCGTAATGTATCAGCTCATGGACAACGATTGAAATCCGGCGAATGCGGATGGCGTCGTAGCTATCACTATTTAATGAAGCTGTGGTTTATAAGTATTTCCCCCACAGACGCCAATCTCTAAGCTTCGCCCCGCACGGAATACGCGGTGCTTCAAAGTTGCCGCGTCTGAACAGAATGATTGCGTTAAACAATTTAACTCAGGCAACTGGTAATGACATTGACAATTCAACTTATCCTTACCCAACACGTTATTACATGATATAATGGGCACTATACTAAGGTCAATGCGGTTTCGGGTGTGATGTACATTTGACACACCAACGATGGTGCAAAATACAAGGACCAAAAGTATGTGTAGATTAAGTGCGGTTAGTTATTGTTCTAAACGGTCGTTAAGATGCTTTTCAAAGTGCATCCTACAGTTCGATGCAACTCATAAGCTGAATGTCAAGCTAGTAGGTTAGTGAAAATGCCCTTTTAATTGGTACATGCAACAACGACTAGCCTTATTGATGCTCTGTCAGGTGTTCAACTGATTTCATTACATGGAAGTCATATTGTAACTTAAGGCGACTGTACTGTAACCATAATACATCGCAAGTCCGACCAAATGAAGCATCCGCCACCATCAGGTGGACTTGCAAGGAACAGCCTTAAAGCCACGAACAGGGCACATCTCTGGTCTCAACTAGAAAGCCATTCGGCCAAACCAAGAAATTTCGGCCCGCTTTTTACCATAATTGTGGAGCGTCATTAGTGCTTTTACCGTTTATTTAAGCATTTCACATTATATATGGTAACAGCAATATCATACATGGTGCACTTAACCCAGTTGCGAAATAATCCTATTTCTCACGCCACGGAAGTCCTGATTGCCACGGATAAGGCTTATTTAATTAGCAGAAGCATCCAAAAAGTAACTATCCATTTTTGTCTTGTTTGCAACAAAAGGGGGTATTCATTTACAATGCCTTCGATATTATACAGATCTAGGGAGTCATAGCAACTGCCCCCATCACACAGTCACCTTGCTCCTGTTAATGTAAAGGATTTCGTACACCCGTCTTTCATAGGGGTATATCTCATTAAACGGAACCATAGTTAATATGGAGTGTTATGCTAATGCAATTTGCAGCTGTGTTTATCATCATCAGAATGATCTGGCTGCGTCGGCCGTCTGCCCTTCAGTCCTCATTCCCATCGTGTACCACAAACGGGAGATAAACCAGTCCCGCGCTGGGTGAGAATCACCGGATATGTGGGTCTCTCGTGTCATCTGCAGTCGGCAATTGCTCATTTACAGCAGGAAGACACTCAGAAAGATGATAAAAACAGTTTGAGAGGATCGGTTGTCAAGAGCCAAGGCTGAGTAGTAAGCAGCGGTGCATTATGATCTGAATGCCAGTACAGTAAGTTGGAAGGGCGTTGTTAAGGTATCTGACTGGTTGCTTTTGATAACACATGGGACTATTCTAAGTTTCCATTGTGTGGTTCGATGTGTGGCCGTCTGTTAATGAGGACCAATATCCAAGGATATAAGGTAACTCGTCTTTAAGGATCACAATGTATTCGCTTTTAAATAGATAGGTGCAAAGGATGGATATTAAATTTATTGCTTGCATTTGCGTTTATGATTGATAAATGTATGAATAATTGTGTCGCCATTTTCCACATCACTCTGCATCCAGCTGTTCCATGAATGTATTTGTTACCGTATGCATTATATGTGCTTGTTCAGTGGAGTAGTTGCTTAAGGTTGTATCGATGTAGTTAAAGTCGAAACTTTACTCGGGACCCATGGGTTCCAAATCATGTGCAGTACTATGTTGCGATATAATGGGTGCCTAAACGTGTGTGGTTCGTAAGTGTTTTTGGCATTTGTCTGGCTATAACTGCCTCTGGCTTCAACATATAAAGTATTAAATGTATCATAGCATATACAGAGACACGATATATGACAACAGTCAATAATCTGATTCGAGCATTTGATTTTTGAGTAAGTCATATACAGCATTGCTCCAAAGTCATATTTCGCAACCCGACGAAAATGATGTGATGTGCTGTAAAATCCCAGTTTTTTTATTGTATCATAATGCACGGCTATCATGTTTGTCCAAACCAAGTTAATCATAATGTTGGCACGTTATGACTCGATCGGATCATTACAGATTGCGGTGATAGGTGGATTCATCCTGGATGTTCGCTAAGGTAGTTGAAAACCTTACACGCATGACTGAATCATTTACCACATTCCTGAAAGGTGTTAATTGGCTAGACAAGCAGATTTGAAATAAGTTTATAGATATGGGATTATCCCATATTTGTTTTCCTTTATTTGCAAATTTATATTTATTTATATCTAGCCAAAAATCAACTTGTCGAGGGCCATGATTATTCCAAGCCTTCGTCACGCATCCTCTTCCTGGTCGCTAATAGCATCTATGTCAGAGCAATGGGCCAGGGCGCTGCCAACAGGCGGCATCAAGCATGGTAAAACAATCCCCTTTGACCCCAGAACCTCCTATGAGCGCGGACCAGGAACAGGGATCATGCATCGCTCCTCTAAATTGACACTGACGGAGGTGTGTACTGCACCTGACCAAGGGCCAGGAAATTACCTACCAGAGCACCTCTGTAAAGTAATTCTCACAAGATGGTCGTTACGAAATAACGATGAGTGTTAAGGGCTTACCTTAGCCGAAAATGTTTGCCTTCGACATAAAAAACCGTTTGGTACTCATTCTCGAACGGACGTAAGAATTGAATGAGATCACCCGTGTATGCAAACGATGTCATAAATACTGATATCCGCCATAAAACGTGTTAGCCAGGTTTTAAATCGCAGACGACCATCAAGCCATCAGGACAGCTTGGCCTGGCAACGCCAAGCTCATAACCGACTCCATGTTTGGCCCTCACCTCATCGCGACAGTGTAAGCATGTCCCGGATGTCATACCCGGCAACTTGGGATTCTGGCTGATACGCTGGCAGTCGGTTAATTTATGGTAGCCACATCTTTGCGTATCATCTGGACCACGAGTGGCGAATCACAAAAACAACTCTTTCAACCCTGCAGAACAAAGCTTAAAAGATGCTCCTCATGAACGATCTGAAAGTCTAGTTCAGCACACCTGGAAGGACCCAAAAGGTAATCTCGCGATGGCGGTGTATTTCAGCCACGAGGGTGCCACTTAAACATCCCACACACCCCCCCCCCACATGGCAGCATTAGTTCCGACCGAGTTGTTCTGGAACCACAGTAGAAGGTAGCTGTGTAGCTTAAACGAAGACGCTACCATTGGTTGCAGGGAACCTCAAGCATTTGTGTGATTCATTCCAATGAAGCTCCCAACCTTTTGCATACTGATGCCGTCAAATACAAAATGCTGCACGAAGTTCAGAAAGGGGGGGGGGGCGCTCAGCCATAGCCTGGCTTCCACACGCCAAGTTTAACAGAGACTCCATGTCGGGCCAATGTCTGATGGAGTGTCAGCAAATAGGATTCTCTGCTCTGTGGGGATTCTGCTGCTACGCTTATGTTGGTTACTTCACAGCATGGTTTTGCTTATCAGCCGACCACTGTGGCAGAGGTAAATCAACTCTTTTGGATGGATTAAAGCAACGAACACGATCAAATCAAACACAGTCACTTTCGGTGAGCGTTGCGGTGCTTAGATTTCACACAGATGCGATCTAATTCCTTGATCATAAGGGGTACATTTACGCTAACATATATGTACACGTAGATCTAATATTTAACTTGCTTGTATCAAAGAAAATGCTAGCTGTTATCATAAATGTAAATGAATGTCAGCTTGTGTATTGTAAAAAGATGTGGGCAACCATTAACGACATATGTCCTCACTGACATCATACCGCAATCATGCGGGATGGTAAACTGGTGCACTACCATGTCCTCAAACATCATGTCAATTGTTGATAATAATATGCTTTCTGCAATCTATACACTGTAGTCACCCTAGCTAGAATACTCGATAGCTTCTTGTAATGCCACTCATACCATTGTAATCTTTTCGCGTTTTTTGGACGTCTAGATATGAGTAACCGAGTATTTATATAATCACGTGTTGAGAAAATAAATACGTTAATGTAACTCTGGGTAGAGGGATTAACGTCCTGTGCTAAGCTATGCTCTGAAGATAAAGAAAAATTTGCATGTGCACGCCAATCAATATCTAGCTATTTCATACAATTAGATGAACTGTACACTTGATTTGTAAAATGCTACGGAGTTAACGACATATTTCTCTTTGTCCAAAATGCGATGTAACCGCAAACGCTTACGATTCACAATATTCAATTGTTAATAATGGTCATCCTTCAATAGTCGACTATCTGATAGCATTGTACAAGAAATCCCCTAGCTTGAATATGCTAGTTTGTAACCCCATGACCGTTTTTGTCAGCTGATAACCGTTAGAGAAGAACTATGCAAACATTACGAACATTGACCTTAGGGTGATTATCCAACCTCATGGCTAATGTATCTCCCTATTGTAGGCACGATCACATAATTGATTGCGTACAATGGAGACATGCACAGGTCTCGCTCAAGAATCGGCTTCTGGGGGCAATTACCGAAATCTGCTACAAGTGATCTGGTTCATAGAATAATTTTCATTAGTCGACTATCTGATCAATAGGCAATTTGTCCTATTGCCGCCCACTTAACTTACTCTACGTGTCCTCAGCTAGGTACGAACGATTGTACTCTCGATCACATAATGCACTGCAGCGCAGCTGCGGTCTTCGTGTCACGTAAAGCCTGGTGCATAGAAATCTTAGCAAGTGCCCTTTGTCGTAGATAGAACACAAGTTTAATATACGCACGTGACCACGGCGTCTATTATGTACTTAAAACCTTGCCAAGCAACGAATTTACTTCGAATATGTTTATAAGATATAGAATAGCGTATGATAAGGGGGTCAACGACCATAGTGCTTTAATGCATCTTCTGCATAAATACCGACTTATGGTACAATCGTGGTTGACCTATACATGTGGAAATTGAAATCGTTTGCTTATCTGTTTGATAAATGGAAACAAGGAGTCTTTAATGACGTAACCAGTGAAAGAAGCTGTTTCATCTAATCTCACAGTATTCTTTAATGGAACTATGTATCTACCGACAACAAAAGACAGCGTGATGTTACTACGACATTAACAGGCCTTATCTATATAGAGGATCTGTACGTTGGTGACATGCCTCACGTTTGAATAGACTACTATGTGATGGCGCTCTGTAAATAAGCATAACGTTTGTCCAACCAAAAACGGTAGTGGATGTAAACCAGGGGGCTGTAATCCTTATGTGTACCAAGAAAAAACATGAATACAACAAGAAAAAATGCCTAACGTTTGGTGCCTACGTTATTCGGTTTTGTGAACAGGAATCAGCGTAAAATCATTCTTGCGAGATTGGTATTCAGTTACGTAGTGATTGGATACGGACGAAGACTACCGCATTGATTCAGTTGACTCTTTGATTAGATTATGGTCATATAATCAAATAGCAAGATGTAGGCTCACCTGAAAAAAACCCCAATGAAGATGGATTGGGCATGTATTGACCGGCTTACTATTTAGGTTGTTGGTAAGTTAGAGGGATAGCACGGATGTAGAAATCCTAGGTCGTATAGCCAGAATGAGTAAATCCCTAATACGTATACACAGACAATTAAGAACCGGGGCACAATGGGTCAAAATCATACGAAATATCAACATACCAATGAACGTGGGTCACACGGAAAATGTGGGTATTGTACACACTATATAAAATCAGTACCCTACAGTGTTAACGGAATGGCTTACAAAACGGGATTACTAACAACACCAATTTATAAAATAGAAAAAATTTCCACACGAAACGAGGATAATGCCTGACCCTCAGAAAACTCACCTAAACACAGACCACATCACATTGTGAACGTTATCACGGGGAATAAACGTAGCGTTGGGGTTAACAAAATTATGGGAAAGTAAAGGAGTATAAGAGCCCATGGTGCCGTTGTCAAGCAGCATATATGTACAAGCGGCATATGAATGCCGTCGAATAAAAACGCGGGGCGGTGGCATATGTTCAGACTAACAACTAAACATGCAGATTTGTAATAATATTTCAGCGCTATACATTCTCAAATTGTACTTTTGTTCATGATGGGTATTAGTTTGAAAAAACTTTCATTATCATGGAAAAAAAGGCGGGATAGGAACCAAAACAGCAAAATATTACATCGTGAAGTCCCTGCACAGAAAGAAAAAAAAAAGGTAAAGTAGTGGTCACATGAATGATCCGAGATGACTAAGAAATTTTCTGCTGTTAAAAATTCCCAATAAGTTATCAGAGATGGCTAAAATGTTAATCATCCCACAAAAATATCGTCGTTTCAGGCTGCAAATCAAATTTCTATTGTCCCCTTGTGTTGCCCCACCCCCAAGCTTCCTCGGAATCAGCATGATATAACAAACAATAAAATATTTTGATGGAAAGCCTGCGGCTTTCGAGATACAACACCAGGGATGAGTTTGGGCCGTGTAGTCGTTGTTTATATATTCTTCTAGGGTAAGCAAATGAGTGGCGTCGCATGCGTAAAAAGAATACTTTTTTTACTCAATGAGGTCTCACATTTATACCAGACAGCCATGATAATCAATGATGAGCGCTAAGCGATATGTTTTTAAATAATATATGAAGAATATTCAAAAAATTGGAAAACGATGTTTGCAAGTATAACCCGGTAGATAGTCAAACTTTTGATACAGATTGTTGCGAATAAAACATGCCCCCATAATAGGCCAGCAGTGGAAAACATGACTGATCTATGAGGTTATGATTGAAGGTATAAATTTTAGCTACGAGCCTTTATCATGCATATTTAAGGCACGGGGAAACCCCAAAACAATTGCAGTCCCACGCTTCCCCCCCCCATGTAAAGACTATTATACCGAGAAGTTGACAAAGATCCTTGGCATTAATGTCATACCTGTTGTGATGGGATATACTAATTACAAAGACATAATGCCGTCAGACTCGTTTATTGATGTGCGGGATTTCTCTTCGCCAAAGCACCTTGCCAAATATCTTATCGAGATTTCCAACGACGTCAAAATCTTCAACCAGTACATCCTAAATAAAAATTCTTTGGTATGTGGCAGGGGGAAGTATAGTAGCGCATATTGTCGTATTTGCAGTCATTTACTTAACAACAGAGACAAACAAGAAGTTGTTGAGGATGTTGTCGACTTTTGGAGTGTCGACAAAAAATGCAGAAGCAAGGAACAGTTTTTCGAACACCAATGAAGTCGGTTACTCAAACGTGAGTCTCTGATAATGCCATTTATTCCGATATATATATATATATATATATATATATAGAGAGAGAGATATATAGATATATATATATATATATATATATATATATATATATATATATATATATATATATATATATATATATATATATATATATATATATATATATATATATATATCTATATATATATATATATATATATATATATATATATATCTCTATCTATATCTATATATCTATATATATATATACCTTTCTTGTGGGGGGCGTATAAATTTTATGTGGTTTTTCTATCTTCTCTGGCCTCCTGCAATATTGTCATTACCTTTTATTATAAGGATGTTTTATTTCAAAATCGCTGGTGCGATTAACATGGGCATATGTATATATATATATATATATATATATATATATATATATATATATATATATATATATATATATATATATATATATATATATATATATATATATATATATATATATATATATATATATATATATATATATATATATATATATATATATATATATATATATATATATATATATATATATATATATATATATATATATATATATATATATATATATATATATATATGAAAGGCTAATTGAATATCTGGTTTTGTGTGTGTGTGACAGCTACCTTCGTTGTCGCATCTGTGATTTACTGTTTTTTTTGTCTAATATATATCTTGGCTTAATATTGATGGCATTTAAGATAAATAAATTGGTGTGTGAGCATGACAATGGTTAGAGAATAAACTAACAGGCTATAAGTCATATGTCGTGTTAGATCACCCCGATTCTAATGTCACATGCAGGTGTCACGTTATACGCCATCTCCTTGACAAATGTAATGAATAAGCTTGATCCCGCTAACCTGCTTAGTAATCGTTGTTGATGGCTTGGATTGATGTCGTTTTTAGAAGCTGTATTGGTAGGTCGTAACTGCAAACTGGATTTTCAAATTTCCGACTAAACTCATTTCATTCAACCATAAAGAGCATTTAAAGAGCTGCTGGAATCAACGTCTGGTTGTTTTTTATAACACTTTGGTATGAAATTGTAGAAAGTATCAGGCGTTTAATGTCGCTTTCAAAGAATACGGAAGATGATAGGGGGGCTTGGAGGAAGTCTAAGCAAACCAGACAAAAACCCGTTGCTCATCCTAGAGTAGGCTCCAGCAGGACTACAAGATTGATACTTCATCACAATGATTATCAAATCGGATGGAAGATAAGTGACATAACGTCGATATCAGCGGGGAGTCGGAAATTAAACAGACGAGTGTGCGTGTGTGGATGGATTTTTGCGTACTTATGCGTGCATTATATACTCAATGTGAACAATGCAAATACGGCCGGATGAGTGTGTGCGTAATGTATCAGCTCATGGACAAACGAATTGAAATTCCGCGCATGCGTATGGCGTAGCTATCACTATGACTGAAGCTGTGGTTGTTAAGTATTTCCACCACATACGCCAACTTCTAAGTGCACCCGCACGAATACGCGGTGCTATCAAGTTGCGCTGTTCTGAACAGAATGATTGCGTTAAACAACTTTAATCGGCAACGGTAATGACATTGGACAATTCATAGCTTATCCTTACCCAAACACGTTATTACCATGATATTATGGGCACTATACTAAGGTCAATGCGGTGTGTACATTTGAACACCAAAACGATGCGTGCAAAATGCAGAGACAAAAGTATGTGTCGATTAAGTGCAGTAGTTATTGTTCATCGTTCATCAAACGGTCGTTAAGATGCTTTTAAGTTACATCCTACTGATTCGATGCAACTCATTAAGCTGAATGTCAAGCTACGTAGGTTAGTGAAAATGCCCTTTCATATTGTACATGCAACAACGATACCCCATTGATGCTCTTTCAGTTGTTCAACTGATTGCAGTTACCTGGAAGTAATATTGTAACATTAAGGCGACTGTACTCTAAACCATAATACATCGGTCTCTGCGCCCGCAAAGTCCGACCAAATGAAGGCCTCCGCCACCCTCAGGTGGACTTGCAGGGAATCAGCCTTAAGCCATCGAACAGGGCACATCTCTTGATCTCCAACTAGAAGCCATTTCGGCATACCAAGAACTTTCGGCAAGCTTTTTACCATTAATTGTGTAGGTCATTAGTTGCTTCTTACCGTTTTATTTAAGCATTTCACATATATATGTACAGCAATATCATACATTTTGCACTTAACCCAATTGCGAAATAATCCTTATTTCTCACTGCCACGGAGTCCTGATTGCCACGGATAAGGCTTCATTTAATTAGCAGAGCATCCAAAAAGTAACTTATCCCATCATTGTCTTGTGTTGGCAACAAAAGGGAGGCATTCATTTACAATGCCTTCGATATTATACACGTATCTATGATGTCATAGCAACTGCGCCATCACACAGTCACCCTTGCTCCTGTTAATGTAAAGGATTTCGTTACACCAGTCTTTCATAGGGGGCATCATCTCATTGAACGGAACCATAGTTAATATGGAGTGTTATGCTAATGCACTTTGCAGCTGTGTTTATCATCATCAGCATGATCCTGGCTGCGTCGGCCCGTCTGCCCTTCAGTCCTCATTCCCATCGTGTACCACAAAACGGGAGATAAACCAGTCCCGCGCTGGGTGAGAACTCATCTGATATGCTGGGTCTCTCGTGTCATCTGCAGTCGGCAATTGCTCATTTACAGCAGGAAGACACTCAGAAAGATGATACAACAGTTTGAGAGGATCGGGTTGTCAAGAGCCAAGGCTCAGTAGCAGCGGTGCATTATGATCTGAATGCCAGTACAGTAAGTTGGAAGGGCGTTGTTAAGGTATCTGACTGGTTGCTTTTGATAACACATGAGACTATTCTAAGTGTGACCATTGTGGTGGTTCGATGTGTGGCGTCTGTTAATGAGGACCAAATATCCAAGGATATAAGAGTAAGTTGTCTTTAAACGGATCACCATGTATTCGCTTTTAAACTAGATAGGTGCAAAGGATGGATATTAAATTTATTGCTTGCATTTGCGTTTATGATTTGATAAATGTATGAATAATTGTGTTGGCCATTTTCCACATCACTCTGCATCCTGCTGTATCCAGTGAATGTATTTGTTACCGTATGCATTATATGTGCTTTGTTCAGTGGAGTAGTTGCTTAATGGTTGTATCGATTGTTAGTTTAAAGATCGAAACTTTCCTCGGGACCCATGGGTTCCAAATTCATGTGCAGTACCTATGTTGCCGATATAATGGGTGCCAAAACGTGAGTGGTTCGTAAGTGTTATTGGCTATAACTGCCTCTGGCTTCAACATATAAAGTATTTAAATGTATCATAGCATATACAGAGACACGATATATTGACAACAGGCAATAATCTGATTCGAGCATTTGATTTTTGAGTCGATCACTAAGATGCCCTAACATAAGTCATATACAGCATTGCTCCAAATGCATTAATAACCGATATTATTTACATGATTGCAACACTGTTGCTTATGGTTATATTCATTTTATTATCAGCGTCAACACTTTTGTTGTCATAATGCAATATCATAATGATTTAGGGCCTGGGCTTTTGACTATATATCCAAAGAGTTTATAGCTACGCTAAGAGGGCTCTGCTGTGATCGCTTCCCTAATTATGATACATTGCAATCGTCAGATGGCGCTCCCGTTACACAAACAAAATCACTTGAGAATACTGGGCTGACGTCACTGCGATTGTTGAGAGCGGGAAAAATGTCTTTTCCCAAAGCCTTGCTACTGCCAAAACACGTCGCACAAAAGGCTTATGAATAGCGAAAATAGCAAGTACTCTACTAAATAAAGTGTCAACTTGATGAATTATGGAAATCAGTTCGCCTATAACAGCGTCCGCGCAGTTTACGATCCTCGACCCTTCATGTTCGCACTGTGGGTGGTAGTTTTAGGTTGTCATGGGGTCGACATAAACAATTTTGGCACATCAGGGGTTGTGAAGGTCTCGAGCGAAGAGATTATAGCAGATTATGAAATTACTCGAAAGACACCCCCGACATCAGGCGACAATACCAAGAAATTAACAAAAACACATTGGACTGTTGATCCAACGTCTCGGGTCTCGGCGGCTGTTAAAGATATGGAGTCATCTGATTAGTGGAGGCGACTACAGCTCCAAAGTAAGCAGATCATTCCATTTAATTATTGTGGATATCAGGATCATTAAGGATCTGCCATCCCAAACTTTAATATTTGTCCCAAAGATACAAGGGCAGACAATTATCTCATGTAAGGGAAAAGACAAACCTGACCATGAGATTAACTAGCCTTCTTGTCATTATTCGGAAAAAGTCAGCTGGGCTTATACGCTTTGGTGATGTTCATCGATAGTCTTATGCTACACATTCTGCCATAGTGTATTCCATGAAATATAGCAATGTAATAAGTTGCTACTAGGTTCGGCTAAACATAAGCTGTATTCTAGGAAAATATAGAAGCATATAAAATGTCTTGGAAATGCTCATTTCGCGCTTGGTGAGGTGACATTGTGATTCCTTGTTGTACAATGAATCTATGAAAGTTCTTGTAAGTATGCCTATTGGTGAATTGTGCGATAATTCACACATAATGCACAGATATTCAATGTAATTATCACACACTATAAAAGACAATGATACTAGTCACTTTGCTTATGAATGCAAATCCCCGTCCGGGTTCTTCTAGAGTCTTGATGTGTCAAACCAATATCTTGCCAAAAAAATAGATATGTTGAGATTTTCAGATATTAACTAACTGTTAGTAATTGAAACTCCACAGTTGTCAAATAGGTATAGAATTCGCCTAATCGTATTTGTAATAGCATGGAGTGCAATTAGTAACACAGACGGCAATTTCAATACCGTTGACTGATTCTACGCGGATTGGTATAAGGTATTGAGTCCTGTTTAGAATTATTGAGTCTGCAAACAGGTCGACATAAGCTATTTGCCCGGGACATGATGACATTACGCTAGTAGCTTTTACACAAACATTTGTGTTAAAAAATTGTTAATGAGATAGTCAGCCAGTCACTACTGACTGCTTGTTTATCTGTAAATTCAACAATTGAAACGCTTACTGTTTTGAAAATGTCGCTAAAAGCACCGCATGTAATCCAAACAAAATAAGATACGTCAAATACTTATGCTAGGGCGATTAGATACGCGTACCTTCATCCCCTTAAACACGTACACTAACATATAACACATTCACAGACACACGTGCACACTATCACACAGCATGGTCATAATCCATTAGTATTTCAAAGCGTCAGGTTTTATTACATTAGAATTTAAAACGGTTCAAATTATGAAAAGCACATGAAACAACGTAATTGAAATATTCACAGGAAGTACATCTACAGATCATATAAAGGGAGCCTTACCGTGCAAATCAAATACAAGAACAAGGTAACTCAATCTTACTTAGTGCCGTCGCATCATACACACATCTTCCCACGATGATTTCTATTCCGACTTATATCTCACCGCTAGGTCTCAACGGCAATTTATAGGACCTTTGCAAACAATTTACTGTCATGTTCATTGAAATCTTGTAGCAGTGTACAATTTGTATTGTTTGTATGCCAGGCATTACAGTATTTATTCAGCTAAAGAAAAGCGGTAGACTATCACATTATTTTACCTCACCAGCTCTCGGTTGAGGCGCATACATGTATGGATGAGGTATTGAAGCTGCTACAGTGTCTATGTCATCACTTCTTATGCATTCTCGTATCGAGAATGCATAACTGCTTGCAATAGGTCTACCCTAGAACGGTAACTTAATCAAGATTTATTGTACTATGTCTATGATCTAACAATCAAATGCGTAACCTCTGCCAAAAATGACGTTCTTCATGCAACACAAAAGTTAATCTCCAATGGCATTTATTTAAGCCATATATTTATTATAACCTTGAATGCACTTATCCAGGGCGTGCCGCTTAACACATATATCTGATAGACCAATAATTATGATAGAAACAGGGACTTAAAGCAACAGCGCACACGTTTCTGACAGATATCTAGGAGACTAATAACACATGCTCCTAATGAGGCGCAAGATTGCCACCACGTAAGCAGAGATAGTTATTCATCAAAAAGTGTGAATAGTCATGTTAGGCAATGGAAGACTTTAAGCGGGGTCCATGTAAGCCCAGAACGATTTGTTTCGTGAACAAAAGAAGCTCATCGTAAGGTCGTATGTGATGAGCCCATTCCATCCAAGTCTCTTCATCAACTTATATCACCCTAGAATTAACTCACGGAATTTCGCTCCAAAATTTGTTATGGACGTACCATTAACTCCGCGAGTAATTATCGTGAATGGTTTTAATCAAATCACGTGGATATCAGAGCGTGCAGGCCTTCATTTTTAAAGGAGATTTACTCAGAAATATAGGTGCATATGTTAAGTAGCTTGCACATAGACAGTATGTAGATCTTGCGTGGTTTTAATATCATTTATTGCCAATTACATTCCCAAATATCGCCTCGCGTGTCGTGACTTATCGAATGCTAGTGGTAAACAACGTTATGTGGCAAAAATAATGACGTTCAGGTTAGTTTTAGGCCACCGAACGGAACACATCTCCTTATCTCCAACTAAATGCCTTCTGTTCCCCACTAATAGTAATTTGAACCACAATAGGTAAAAATATGATATTGCAAGAAGTAATAATAAACCTAAATTGCTAATACTTACATAATAGTGGTAATAAATTCCTTCATTGATTGTCTTACTACAATATTATTCATAGTTTGAATATCATTTTCCGGGACATTGGCCAAATATGTTGCTGCTGGAATCATATACAAATGGATATGAACATGCGCTACAACGCATGTGCATTGCGAACATATTGGCAACAACCTTTCTGTTAAATCATGATCATAAGTAGCCCTACAAGACGTCTGAGTAGACGACTTACTTTCTCTTAAAACGACGCAATGTAAACAAATTTAGGTCGATTCAGACGACTACCAAACACCAAACATACCCAAGTGATGGTGCTTTAGAATGCAATGATGTTCACGCACATTTTTTTCCCATTTTTGGCGGAGGATTTCATTCATGGTAATAAGTTATAGTTCGATCAATTTGGGAAGCGGTAAAAAGTCCGAAACACAGCAACATGTTTGTTTTCATGTTCAAGACCACGTGCATCGCGCAAGCGCAGAATGACCTGACCCATCTAATGCTAAAGCAATGAGGATAAGGTGGCGGGATATCGCAGGAAAATGTTGAAGCGATATGCCATTGCATTGAATTGCTATGAAGCCTGATTGATCGACCGCCAATAGCCAAGCAACAATGTAATAGTTAGTTGTGAGCGACTCCGGCTAAAACAGATGAAATGAACAAAATTCACCTCGTCACTTCAGCCTATATCGGTTTAAGAATATGCTTATGGTTTTAATGATCCCTTCTATCCAAAGATATTTGTCTCCACGCTCGAGAATAGTACATCATAAATTTTGACCCGCCAGCAAGAGCCTATGAAAAAGGAAATGCGCCGTTGCAAATTTGTGAAAGAATAATAACCTGTGCCTGTATGTGATAGACTTCTCAGTTGCCATGGTATATTCTACACTCAGCAGTAGCAACAACAACATCTGATATTACTCGTTTGGTTGTTCTTCAAAATTTATGTACCATACAGTTACTATCATATTCATTTAGCTCTGTCAAGGACAAGGCGGTACGGTGCAAAGAATGAAATTCCCTTGCGTTGTAACGTAGTTATGGATAGTGGCTTGTGAAGCGGGACATGCGTTTTATACATCAAAAGCCCGAATGTTTGTACATCAATTACTAGCGTTGTTCTAATACCATATTTACTATCACAGAATATTTCGCAAACCCGACGAAATTGCTGTGATGTGGCTGTAAAATGCCAGTTTTTTCTATTGTATCATAATGCACGGCTATCATGTTTGTCCAAACCAAGTATATCATAATGTTTGCACGTTATGACTCGATCGGGTCATTACAGATTACGTGATAGGTGGTTCCATCCTGGATGTTCATGTCGCAATAATTCCTGGGCTAAGGTAGTTGTAAACATTTCACGCATGACTGACTCATATACCACATCCCTGAAAGGTGTTAATTGACTGGACAAGCAGATTTGAAATAATGTTTATAGATATGGGATTATCCCATATTCGTTTTCCTTGATATTGCTAATTATATTGATTTATATCTAGCCAACAATCAACTTGTCGAGGGTCATGATCCTTCCAAGCCTTCGACACGCATCCTCTTCCTGGTCGCTAATAGCCTCTATGTCAGAGCAATGAGCCAGGCGCTGCCAACAGGCATCAAGCATGGTCAACAAGCCCCTTTGACCCCAGAACCTCCTATGACCACGGACCAGGAACAGGGATCAGGCATCGCTCCTCTAAACTGACACTGACGGAGGACGTGTACTTGCACCTGACCAAGGGCCAGGAAATATACCTACAAGAGCACCCTCTGTAAAGTAATTCTCACAAGATGGTCGTTTACGAAGATGAACGATGAGTGTGAAGGGCGTACCTTAGCCGAAAATGTTGGCCTTCGACACAATAGGTACTCATATCTCGAAACTTGCGTAAAGAATCTAATGATGGTCAACCGTGTAAACAACGATGTCATAAATATGCATATCCGCCACAATCAGTTAAAGGAGGTTTTAAATCAACAGACGACCATCCACCACAGGACAGACGTGCTGCAATCGAAGCTCATTAACAAGGTATCGCCCTCACCTCATGGAACAAACAGATGGATAGTCACGGATGTCATACGCACACTAACATACGCCCTCATCTATGCTGCAGTGCGCAGCGGATGGTAGCCCCATCAGTGGCCAGCTGGGTATCGAGTGACGTCACAAAAAACCCACGGTGCAACCCCTGCAGAAAAAAGTGGAGAAGATGCTCCTCAGGCTTGGTGTCTGAGCCTCTAGTCAGCAAACCTGGAAGGACCCCAAAGGGTAATCGCGCGACGGCGGTTGCCTTTCCGCTCGATGTGCAAATACAAACACCAGAGGGCAGCATTAGTTCCCGACCGAGTGTTCTGGAACCACAGTAGAAGGGTATGTGTGTAGCTGCGAACGAGGTACCTAATTGTTCAGAGAAGAGACTACCATTGGTTGCAGGGAAACTTACTCAGGTGATCATTCCCATGAAGCTCCCAACTCTTATGCATACTGATGCCCAAAGAAACGTGCTGCACGAGTTCAGTAAAGGCGTTCCTCCATGTTTGGCCAGCAGCTCATTACCAAGATCGACCGACCTAAAACAGCTTGAGCCAGCACAGCGGACTTCTTTTTATATTCTGTCAAGGACGTCTTCTACCTAAATTAAATGCGAGACGTGGTTAAATAACACGATGGAACCATGAAAAGCGTGGTCAAGTAGCATTGATGATTTATGATCAATTGTAACTGTCGGTTGTTTAGATGCGATTATTTTTACCGACATGGCACTATTGAGGGTTAGGCAAGTATTGCGGTTAGCCTCAGCAATTTTGATGGCATGGAAGCTGTAAATACAATGAAGAAGCGATCTGAAACGAATTTTAAGCATGATAGATTACCTTCCTATCTTGTGGTTGCAAATTTAACCATATATTGTTTGCATTTTACAGCACCTACTTGGCCGGGTGTCTAGTTACCTTAAAAATCTACGGGTCCACTCAAAAATTTAGTTTGTTATTTCTCTATAAAGATAAACCTGCAGCGTAGGTAGTTTTAGTCAACGACCATAGCTCGTTAATGCATCTTCTGCGACGAATACAGAATATGGTACATATGGTAGAGTAGCATGATCAATCGATTGCTTATCGCTTTGATATTATTAACCAATAAACTCTTTTTGTGAAGATTAGGTGACAAACGGATGCTGCTAGGTCAATCCATTAGCATAACTCTCCCATAGGTTTTACGAGGAAATACACTTGACGGCACATTGCTGTCACATAAATTGCTTTTTTTCATTGTTCCATTTACATTGGAGATTCAGTTCATTCACGATATGTTGCACTATTTTATTCAGACAGCGATGCTTTGTGTGATATGGGGTCAGCTATCAAGCATTAAATTGAAACCTGGCCGCTTAGCTCAGATGAGGGAACATTGTCTTCATGCATCAGCAACCATATGTGCACCGAAGCACTACATGCCGGATGTAGGATACGGGTCTTATCGCCGATAGGTTCTTAATCGTTTCGAAGTATACCGCACTCAAACATCGAAATATCACAAACACAACTTGTCACCAAAATGTTATTTACACTATAAATCAGACACATAATGTTAACGATGGCTTAAAAAACAATTACTACCTATTTGTAAAATATCCACAAAACAAATAATGCCTGACCATCAGAAAAAGCTACACTAAACACAGGAACCACATCACATTGTACGTTATCACGAGGGAATGACGTAGAGTGTGGGGTTAACATATACATCGGAAGGTGATGAGTATAAGAGCCCATGGTGCAGTGGCAAGCATATTGTAACAAGCGTCATCGGAATGCCATCGAATAAACAGCGGGGCTGTGGCTTATGTTCAGACTAACACATAAACATGCGACATGCAGACGTGTAATAAAGATTTCAGCTGCTTATACATTTTCAAATTTTACTTTTTAGTCATGATGGGTATTATGTTCGAGGTAGAACATTCATTTATCATGGAAAAGGCGAGATAGGAACCAAACAGCAACATATTACATCGTGAGTCCCAGCACAGAAAACAAAAACGGTGAGCAGTGGTCACATGAATCATCCGAGACTGACTAAGCAATTCTGCTGGTCACATTCAATAAGTTATCAATGATGGCTCAATGTTGATACATGGCACCGCATATCGTCGCATCAGGCTGCAATGCAAATATCATAATTTATGTCGCTTAGTGTTGACCAGCCATAGCTATCCTTGGAATCAGCAAGATATATACAAACAATCAATATATTTTGGTGGAAGCCTGCGGCTATCGATGATACATACACCAGGGATGAGCTCTTGGGCCGTGTAGTCGTTGTTTATATATTCTTCTAGGGTAGCAAATTGATGTGGCTGTCGCCTGCGGTAACTCAGAATAGTTGTTTACTCCAATGAGGTCTCACATTATTACCAGACAGCCACTGTATCCACCATATATATTGAGCGCTAAGCGATATGCAATTTGAATAATTTACATGAAGAATTATTCAACCAATGACAGACGATGTTTGGCAAGTATACCAATCCGGTTAGAGATTATGTCAAACTGTGATACAGATTAGAATATGCGATGAACATGCCTCATAATAGGCCAGCAGTGGAAACATGACTAGATCTATGATTGTTATCGATGAATGTGTATATAATGTTATGCTACGAGCCTTTATTCATTGCATTATTTCAAGGCACAGGACACACTAATGCAATTTTGCAGTCCCATCACTTGTCACCCTCAAAAGTTTAGAAATATCATTGTATAGGCATCGAACTGGCAGGTGGATTTCACTTGTTCGTCTGTACAGCATCAAGAGAAACAAGCATGCTATACAAATCACAAGAAGCTCACATACTTGGTTATAAGGACTTGATCATGACACCACGCTCAACCTCAAAATATACGTTTTCCAAGGTCAATCTTATGTAATCACCCATGAGTGAACATATTGGTACAATTATGCACTCAGCAATTCAGCTATTTGCTCCAGTATTCGTTCCGAAACAAATGGAAAGAGTGCTTTATTCAATTAAATTTCATTCCAATTAATTTAGAATTTTGAGTTATGGTTAGAGTCTTAAAACCTTAGTATGTCTGACAGAGAGATTGTGTTAACCTTACCACCAACAGTTCATTAAAAGGGACCCAGCGCATACCAATCTCATGCGCTACTGTTTGCTTCATTGATATTTACTTTGGCGTTCAATGGTGAAGTAGGGTTCAGCAGTGGCATGAGATAAGTTAACAAGGATTGTCGCGAGACACGTAGGCTTATGATGAAATATCGTGTTCTACAAATGCGCTTATAAAGTGTCGGCTAAGCGCAACCATTACATTAAGCAAGCTATTTTTATTGCTCGGAACACATTGCACATATTCTGAATGTTTGAATGTCATGCACCTCATTGATTTTGCGTAAGGAAATGACACGTCCAAAGTTAACAATAAAAAATAATCATTTGTCACTATATCATGATTTATTGCTCCATAAACGTTCAATAGCTCCATGAGGTCGCTTATTCAACAAGGCGGCCATCAGTACAACACTTACTGTGTGTTCTGAATGGTGTCTATGCTTTATGGAAGACGGTACATACTGTGATTGACATTTATGTAGCATTGTTACGTACGAGCTTCCTTTATTAAAACTAATGTCAAGATTCAGCTGTGCCTTAAGCCGCGCATGCCTCAAGCTGCCCATGCCTCAGACCGCCCATGTCTAAAGCTGCACTTGCCTCAGGCCGTCCATGTCACAAGCCGCCTAGCCATTGTGATAACTTTTCCAACATGATGGTCGTAGATTGTCTTCGGCGACCTGCTTCTAGCCAAATATCGGTGTATGCAAAAGTCAACGCCCAATGTCGGTGAACAAAGTAATAATAGATGCCCACATGTAATGTTCGGTACGTTTTGGATATGTTATAATAAGTAAAGACAGCTTTCAAATGCCAATACCAGGTACAGTAGTGAATTTGCTCCTAACGCACCTTGAATTTATTT
>CM067343.1:28612132-28628806 GCA_034190875.2 Urechis unicinctus
AAAACATCACTGTCTTAGTATTTGTTATTCAGACGAATGTGGTTCCTTTGTCCATTTTACGAATTCCTTTGATGTACCGTCATTACCAATTATGACTCTCGCTTACTGAAGATCATATATTTCGTTTGTTTTTTATGTTATTTTTTAACCAAGTGGTTAATTTGGTTAATTCACTATTTACCATGTCTACACCCTTTATTGCAATTTGTACAAGTATAATTTATTGTGGTGTCAACGGCTTATTATATATATTTAGGGAATGTGAGATACATACCATAATTATATGATAAAAATAGTAAAGGTCCAAGAATACACCCCTTTGGTACTCCACAGGTAATTCCTAAAATATTGGATATGCAGTGTTTGTATATAATTTGCTGTTTCCTTGGAGTTAATTTTTTTTATCCATACTTACACTGTTCCACAACCACCATTACATGCGAGGTATGTAAATAGAATATCATGGTCAATCGTGTCAAAAGCCTCTTTTAAGTCAATATAAACTCCAACAGTAGTTTTTCATTGTTATCCAAAGCTAGTGATATCTATTTGGTTAAGACTGTCGGAGCATGTGCTGTAGCATGTCCACTTCTATGGTCATACTGACCACTGCTAGCAGTCGTGAGTCACGTGCTGATGATACAAACTACACTTACTAGTTGGAATATTATATTGATTGCCCGTGAGGGCTTCATGATGCAGTATACAGACTAATGTAACGTGAGGATAATGCTCCCCACAGTTCTTAATCAGTATTTGGGTGATTAAATGTCTTGCTTAGCTGTCGCTATTTATATTGTCGCTCAACTTTATGAGACAACAGCGATACCGATGGCTCGTAATGAGTATCAATTCGCATAAGACTTGAGCCTGGTCTCAATATGCTTGATTCCATGAACGAATTCATAGCTCAACCCATTACCCTGCCAACCAGAGATAGTCTACCCACTGTTAACAACAGCAAACTCTATTGATTGTCGTATGGGTACAATGTCCTCGGCCAGATGAGCCTTACTAAACCATACCCAGTATTATACACAGGAGTATAGACCGGGAAAGCCTGATATATATCCCACTTCCAAATTGTTGTGTTGTTGCTTAAAGTATCAACTACATCTACGTCGCGAGTTTCCCGCAGCAGTAATTGACTACACGAATAACGAACCACGGGCCATAATATATTACCAACAGTCGGTATGCATCTTAGGCCTCAACTGCTGAGAATGAGCTTATCAATATTCACATCGATTAGTTGCTCTTGATTGGAGCATAGTTTATCTCGTCGATTTGTCCATGTTAGTTAGTTAGCCACGAGCCAGCACCAAAGGCATTGTTTTCGTTCTATAAAAGGAACAACAACTGAAGAAATATGCGTTTACTTGTATGCATAAGTAAGATTATGACATGGCGGTACAGTTTACTTAACTTGTATGACACCATCTGACACTCCTGAGAACCGGTTCAGGTACTATGGTATCTCGTATTGTAAATACTGAATACGAGCGAACCATTTACGATAATCCTACTTTTGTGTTTCAATAAGATCCTCGAATCCGGTTTACTCGAAAACATGGCACTAGTATATTCATTCCATTCGTTAACTATCCGAGCTCTGAAACCTGGCCATAGCGCGTCATTTTTATGCAGCACAACAAGAAACCTGAGAATAACGATTTAATGTACCCAAAACGTTCCCCTTGCTCATAAGATAATTCATGGCACCATCTGTGTTTTCTGCTGATCCATGAAAACTTTCAAAACGTTGTATGTATTTTTACGGTTTGTTCAATGACTACAGCGATGATAACTTGTGACCCCCAAAATATCAATTAAGAAAAGGATGAGCAAATATAGGATGTGCAACTAAACATGAGATTTTTGCAGACTGATTTTGCGCAGTTTCGAGCCGCTTTTTGAAAGGGAATCAATTGTCAAATACAACCATAAGCAGGAACGGTTCACAACCACCAGGGAAAACAGCGCACTTTGAGAAGAGGAATGCATAGAATATAATACATGAACTATTTTTTATCATTTAACTAGATGGCGAGATAGCGTTATTATTGTTAGGTTATATTCGGTAAACCATATAGTTGGTGTAATCTACAGGCCTCTTGTTGCCTGCAATTTAGATGTTTGTGAAAGTGGTTGCACATGTGCGTTTTCGCCCGTTGTGAATACCAAATTTATGCAAATTACAATGCATTCAGCGATGAGTGATTGATTAAGACGCACTCCACAATTAAGTGTCTTATAGTCAAAATACACGGCATGTGCACAGCTTGGAGCGACGTTAGAAGATATTGAAGTATTGGCGTGGGCGCAATCAATATAACAGTATATAACTTCATATTATAACCTGGCCATATGCAGAACGCCAGCAAGAAAGAGGCTACCGATTAACTTAAATGGACGGTAGGAAGGCGAGCCTATATATTAAATGTGCATAAGTAATATAATGTATGGAAACAGATATGAATATGATTTAAAAAGTCTTAAAGATAATCTTTGCTGTTTAACACCTTGCATTGTAAGATCATTTACAATATTAACATTAATGCATAGAATCTGGATAATTTACCGTCAATACCATTTGTCTGTTCTCTGTTAATTACACGCCAACACGACCTCAATGACCTAACCACGGGTGTAAGAGCAATTATACGACTGGGGTCGGTCATGACGTCACTCCTACTGGGCTTGTCAATATACTACAAAACTTAACATTGGCTCATCAATCAGATTATTGCAAACAGCTGGTACTGTGCATGAGAGAGTGCATGGAGACTATTGCACACCACCTAATGGGCTTGTCAACATACTACAAAGCTTAACATTGGGCTCAGCAATCAGGTTATAGCAAACAGCTGGATTGATTGCATTATCCTTCGTCCAATATAACACGACATGAGATCTTGGAAATGACATTCATAGAACAAATATAAACTGGCATTTTGAGTTTAACTAGGTGCCATAAGAGTCATGAATAAACGCAGCTGCATATCCGCCGTTGTTCTACTTGTTGTGGTTGGATTTTGCATCAATATTCTAACTACCGAAAAGCTACGATTCAGACCGAGGCAGGCTCAGGAAGAACCCAGTCATCCTATGCAATTACTAGAAGAACGCAGCCAACTCATGCAATCACTGGGAGAGCGTCGTCAACGAATGCAATCACTTGGGGATCGCCGTCAATCATTCGAAGAGCTCAATAGACCTCGACTACCGATGACAGAACGAAAACAATCGCAACTTCCTGTGAATGGGAACGATACGTATATTGTAGTAAGAAATCCGGCTGATGACGTCACCAATCAAAGCTATGATCCGCAGAGGGACATACAGATACTGATATGGACCAAAGGAATCAGCATGTCTACAAGTACGACTTGTAGACTACTCCCTCCGGGAACGAAATGTATCTTAACCACAAATCGAGCAGATGGACACAGCAGCGACGCCATCTACATTCATATGCGTGAGATTAGAAATGTTAATCTGCTCCCTAAAAACACCGAAAACGATCCCAGAAATGGATATTCTATGAGCACGAACCTCCCACGAAAACCTGGTCATATTTACCGAAGCTAGACACAAACGCTGTCAGAGGATTGTTCAATGTCACTTACACTTTTACCCAAGATGCAAGTATAACGGTGTCTCCGTTACGCTGTGAGAGGGATCAACGTAAGTATGAGAAGCTCTCTGGAGTAAAACTCGCGTCGCGTCAAAAGACCCGGAATGTGGCTTGGTTCGCGAGTCATTGCGACACTCCCAATAAACGAGAGGACTACGTGCATGAGCTGAGTAAGCACATTGACGTGGACATCTATGGAAAATGCGGACCTCTCACATGTGGCGACCGATATCGTAATGCCACAGTAAAGATAGAATGCGATCAGGTTCTCTTAAACAAACATTACAAATTCTATCTATCGTTTGAGAACAGTTTCTGTAAAGACTATTATACCGAGAAGTTGACAAAGATCCTTGGCATTAATGTCATACCTGTTGTGATGGGATATACTAATTACAAAGACATAATGCCGTCAGACTCGTTTATTGATGTGCGGGATTTTCTCTTCGCCAAAGCACCTTGCCAAATATCTTATCGAGATTTCCAACGACGTCAAAATCTTCAACCAGTACATCCTAAATAAAAATTCTTTGGTATGTGGCAGGGGGAAGTATAGTAGCGCATTGTCGTATTTGCAGTCATTTACTTAACAACAGAGAGACAAACAAGAAGTTGTTGAGGATGTTGTCGACTTTTGGAGTGTCGACAAAAAATGCAGAAGCAAGGAACAGTTTTTCGAACACCAATGAAGTCGGTTACTGATAAAACGTGAGTCTCTGATAATGCCATTTATTCCGATATATATATATATATATATATATATATATATATATATATATATATATATATATATATATATATATATATATATATATATATATATATATATATATATATATATATATATATATATATATATATATATATATATATATATATATATATATATATATATATATATATATATATATATATATATATATATATATATATATATATATATATATATATATATATATATATATATATATATACCAAGAGATTATCCGTATAAAAAACCTTTCTTGTGGGGCGTATAAATTTTATGTGGTTTTTCTATCTTCTCTGGCCTCCTGCAATATTGTCATTACCTTTTATTATAAGGATGTTTTATTTCAAAATCGCTGGTGCGATTAACATGGGCATATGTATATATATATATATATATATATATATATATATATATATATATATATATATATATATATATATATATATATATATATATATATATATATATATATATATATATATATATATATATATATATATATATATATATATATATATATATATATATATATATATATATATATATATATATATATATATATATATATATATATATATATGAAAGGCTAATTGAATATCTGGTTTTTTGTGTGTGATCAGCTACCTTAGTTGGTCGCATTCTGTGATTTACTGTTTTTTGTCTAATATATATCCTGGCTTAATATTGATGGCATTTAAGATAAATAAATTGGTGTGAGCATGACAATGGTTAGAGAATAAACTAACAGGCTATAAGTCATATGTCGTGTTAGATCACCCCGATTCTAATGTCACATGCAGGTGTCACGTTATACGCCATCTCCTTGACAAATGTAATGAATAAGCTTGATCCCGCTAACCTGCTTAGTAATCGTTGTTGATGGCTTGGATTGATGTCGTTTTTAGAAGCTGTATTGGTAGGTCGTAACTGCAAACTGGATTTTCAAATTTCCGACTAAACTCATTTCATTCAACCATAAAGAGCATTTAAAGAGCTGCTGGAATCAACGTCTGGTGTTTTTTATAACACTTTGGTATGAAATTGTAGAAAGTATCAGGCGTTTAATGTCGCTTTCAAAGAATACGGAAGATGGGGGGGGGGGCTTGGGAGGAAGTCTAAGCAAACCAGACAAAAAACCCGTTGCTCATCCTAGAGTAGGCTCCAGCAGGACTACAAGATTGATACTTCATCACAATGATTATCAAATCGGATGGAAGATAAGTGACATAACGTCGATATCAGCGGGGAGTCGGAAATTAAACAGACGAGTGTGCGTGTGTGGATGGATTTTTGCGTACTTATGCGTGCATTATATACTCAATGTGAACAATGCAAATACGGCCGGATGAGTGTGTGCGTAATGTATCAGCTCATGGACAAACGAATTGAAATTCCGCGCATGCGTATGGCGTAGCTATCACTATGACTGAAGCTGTGGTTGTTAAGTATTTCCACCACATACGCCAACTTCTAAGTGCACCCGCACGAATACGCGGTGTTATCAAGTTGCGCTGTTCTGAACAGAATGATTGCGTTAAACAACTTTAATCGGCAACGGTAATGACATTGGACAATTCATAGCTTATCCTTACCCAAACACGTTATTACCATGATATAATGGGCACTATACTAAGGTCAATGCGGTGTGTACATTTGAACACCAACGATGCGTGCAAAATACAGAGACAAAAGTATGTGTCGATTAAGTGCGGTAGTTATTGTTCATCAAACGGTCGTTAAGATGCTTTTAAGTTGCATCCTACAGATTCGATGCAACTCATTAAGCTGAATGTCAAGCTACGTAGGTTAGTGAAAATGCCCTTTTATATTGTACATGCAACAACGATAGCCTTATTGATGCTCTGTCAGGTGTTCAACTGATTTCAGTTACCTGGAAGTAATATTGTAACATTAAGGCGACTGTACTGTAACTATAATACATCGGTCTCTGCGCCCGCAAAGTCCGACCAAATGAAGGCCTCCGCCACCCTCAGGTGGACTTGCAGGGAATCAGCCTTAAGCCATCGAACAGGGCACATCTCTTGTTCTCCAACTAGAAGCCATTTTGGCATACCAAGAACTTTCGGCAAGCTTTTTACCATTAATTGTGTAGGTCATTAGTTGCTTCTTACCGTTTTATTTAAGCACTTCACATATATATGTACAGCAATATCATACATTTTGCGGAGTCCTGATTGCCACGGATAAGTCTTCATTTAAATAGCAGAGCATCCAAAAATTAACTTATCCCATCATTGTCTTGTGTTGGCAACAAAAGGGAGGTATTCATTTACAATGCCTTCGATATTATACACGTATCTATGATGTCATAGCAACTGCGCCATCACACAGTCACCCTTGCTCCTGTTAATGTAAAGGATTTCGTTACACCAGTCTTTCCTAAGGGGCATTATCTCATTGAACGGAACCATAGTTAATATGGAGTGTTATGCTAATGCACTTTGCAGCTGTGTTTATCAGCATCAGCATGGTCCTGGCTGCGTCGGCCGTCTGCCCATCAGTCCTCATTCTCATCGTGTACCACAAAACGGGAGATAAACCAGTCCCGCGCTGGGTGAGAACTCACCTGATAGGCTGGGTCTCTCGTGTCATCTGCAGTCGGCAATTGCTCATTCACAGCAGGTAGACACTCAGAAAGATGCTACAACAGTTTGAGAGGATCGGGTTGTCAAGAGCCAAGGCTCAGTAGCAGCGGTGCATTATGAGCTGAATGCCAGTACTGTAAGTTGGAAGGGCGTTGTTAAGGTATCTGACTGGTTGCTTTTGATAACACATGAGACTATTCTAAGTTTCACCATTGTGGTGGTTCGATGTGTGGCGTCTGTTAATGAGGACCAAATATCCAAGGATATAAGAGTAAGTTGTCTTTAAACGGATCACCATGTATTCGCTTTTAAACTAGATAGGTGCAAAGGATGGATATTAAATTTATTGCTTGCATTTGCGTTTATGATTTGATAAATGTATGAATAATTGTGTTGGCCATTTTCCACATCACTCTGCATCCTGCTGTATCCAGTGAATGTATTTGTTACCGTATGCATTATATGTGCTTTGTTCAGTGGAGTAGTTGCTTAATGGTTGTATCGATTGTTAGTTTACAGATCGAAACTTTCCTCGGGACCCATGGGTTCCAAATTCATGTGCAGTACCTATGTTGCCGATATAATGGGTGCCAAAACGTGAGTGGTTCGTAAGTGTTATTGGCATATGTCTGGCTATAACTGCCTCTGGCTTCAACATATAAAGTATTTAAATGTATCATAGCATATACAGAGACACGATATATTGACAACAGTCAATAATCTGATTCGAGCATTTGATTTTTGAGTCGATCACTAAGATGCCCTAACATAAGTCATATACAGCATTGCTCCAAATGCATTAATAACCGATATTATTTACATGATTGCAACACTGTTGCTTATGGTTATATTCATTTTATTATCAGCGTCAACACTTTTGTTGTCATAATGCAATATCATAATGATTTAGGGCCTGGGCTTTTGACTATATATCCAAAGAGTTTATAGCTACGCTAAGAGGGCTCTGCTGTGATCGCTTCCCTAATTATGATACATTGCAATCGTCAGATGGCGCTCCCGTTACACAAACAAAATCACTTGAGAATACTGGGCGACGTCACTGCGATTGTTGAGAGCGGGAAAAATGTCTTTTCCCAAAGCCTTGCCACTGCCAAAACACGTCGCACAAAAGGCTTATGAATAGCGAAAATAGCAAGTACTCTATAAATGTCAACTTGATGAATTATGGAAATCAGTTCGCCTATAACAGCGTCCGCGCAGTTTACGATCCTCGACCCTTCATGTTCGCACTGTGGATGGTAGTTTTAGGATTGTCATGGGGTCGACATAAACAATTTTGGCACATCAGGGGTTGTGAAGGTCTCGAGCGAAGAGATTATAGCTAGCTGATGCGTGACGATTATGAAAACACGAAAAACACCCCCGACATCAGGCGACAATACCAAGAAATTAACAAAAACACATTGGACTGTTGATCCAACGTCTCAGGTCTCGGCGGCTGTTAAAGATATGGAGTCATCTGATAAGTGGAGGCGACTACAGCTCCAAAGTAAGCAGATCATTCCATTTAATTATTGTGGATATCAGGATCATTAAGGATCTGCCATCCCAAACTTTAATATTTGTCCCAAAGATACAAGGGCAGACAATTATCTCATGTAAGGGAAAAGACAGACCTGACCATGAGATTAACTAGCCTTCTTGTCATTATTCGGAAAAAAAAGTCACCTGTGCTTATACGCTTTGGTGATGTTCATCGATAGTCTTATGCTACACATTCTGCCATATTGTATTCCATGAAATAAAGCAATGTAATAAGTTGCTACTAGGTTCGACTAAAAAATTAGCTGTATTCTAGGAAAATATAGAAGCATATAAAATGTCTTGGAAATGCTCATTTCGCGCTTGGTGAGGTGACATTGTGATTCCTTGTTGTACAATGAATCTATGAAAGTTCTTGTCAGTATGCCTATTGGTGAATTGTGCGATAATTCACACATAATGCACAGATATTCAATGTAATTATCACACACTATAATTGACAACGATACTAGTCACTTTGCTTATGAATGTAAATCCCCGTCCGGGTTCTAGAGTCTTGATGTGTCAAACCAATATCTTGCCAAAAAAGAGATATGTTGAGATTTTCAGATATTAACTAACTGTTGGTAACTGAAACTCCACAGTTGTCAAATAGGTAACCAAATTCGTCGCATCGACGAGCAGAATCGTGTTTGTAATAGCATGGAGTGCAATTGGTAACAGACGAAATATTCAATACCGTTGACTGATTCTATGCGGGTTGGTTTAAGGTCCGGTTTAGAATTATTGAATCTGTGGACAGGTCGACAGAAGCTATTTGCGCGGGATATGATGACCTCACGATTGTAGCTGTTACACACACATTTGTATTGAAAAATGTTAATGAGAGCAACTACTGACTGCTTGTTAATCTGTAAATTCAACAATTGAAACGCCTGTTTTTTTGAAAATATCGCTAAAAGCACCGCATGTAATCCAAGCAAAATAAATACGTCAAATACTTATGCTAGGGCGATTAGATACGCGTTCCCCTTCCGTCCCACCACACGTACACTAACATATAACTCAGCACATTCACAGACACACGCGTACACTATCACACAGCATGGTCATAATCCATTAGTATTTTAAAGCGTCAGGTTTTATTACAGTAGAATTTAAAACGGTTCAAATGAAGAAAAGCACATGAAACAACGTAATCGAAATATTCACAGGAAATACATCTACAGATCATATAAAGGGAGCCTTACCGTGTAAAGCAAATACAAGAACAAGGTTACTCATTTTTCCTTGGTGCCGTCGCATCATACACACATCTTCCAACAATTCCATCCAGACTACCTCACCGCTTGGTCTCAACGGTAATTTGTAGGACTTTTGCAAACAATTTACTGTCAATATAACCATGTTAAAATGAAATTTAATGTGCAATATATTTACATCTTCCAATGACGACGTTCTTTATGTAAGACGAAAAAAACTTATCATCCATTTAAACAGGGCGTGTCATTGCAAAATCCTGTAGAAGTCTACAATTGTTATTGCTTTTATTGCCAAGGCATTGCAGTTTTTATTCACAAAATTTAATATCTAATGACATCAATTTATGCCATATATTTATTGTAACATTGAATGCACTTACACAGGGCGTGCCGCTTAACGCACATATATAATGGACAGAACCAATAATTATGATAGAAACAGGTACGCACAGCAACAGCGCCGATATCGAGGAAACTAATAACACCTGCTCCTAATGAGGCGTAAGATTTCCACCACGTTAGCAGAGATAGTTATTCACCAAAAGGTGTGAATAGTCATGCAAGCAATGGAAGACTTTATTCGGGGTCCATGTAAGTCCAAAACGGTTTGTTTCGTGAACACAAGAAGCTCACCTTAAGGTCGTAAGTGATGGGTCCATTCCACTCTTTATCAACCTATATCACCCTAGAATTAACTCACGGAATTACTCGCCAAAATTTGTTAGGGACGTAGCATTGACTCAGCGAGTAATTATCGTGAATGGTTTTAATCAAATCACGTGGATATCAGAGCGTGCAGGCCTTCATTTTTAAAGGAGATTTGCTCAAAAACATAGGTGCATATGTTAAGTAGCTTGCACATAGACAGTATGTAGATCTTGCGTTGTTCTTCAAAATTTATGTACCATACAGTTACTATCATATTTATTCCTGACAAGGACTACGGGGGTACAATGCAAAGAATGAAATTCCCTTGTGAGGTAACCTAGTTCTGGTTGGTTGCTTGTGAGGTGGGACATGCCTTTTATAAATCAAAAGCCCGAATGCTTGTACATCAATTACTAGCGTTGTTCTAATACCATATTTACTAGAACAGACTATTTCGCAAACCCGACGAAATTGCTGTGATGTGGCTGTAAAATCCCAGTTTTTTCTATTGTATCATAATGCACTGCTACCTTGTTTGTCCAAACTAAGTACATCATAATGTTGGCACGTTATGACTCGATCGGGTCATTACAGATAGGTGGATCCATCTTGGATATTCGGGTCGCAATAATTCCTTGGCTGAGCTAGTTGTTAACATTACACGCATGACTGACTCATATACCACATCCCTGAAAGGTGTTAATCTACTGGACAAGCAGATTTGAAATAATGTTTATAGATATGGGATTATCCCACATTCGTTTTCCTTGATATTGCTAATTATATTGATTTATATCTAGACAACAATCACCTTGTCGAGGGTCACGATCCTCTCAAGCCTTCGACACGCATCCTCTTCCTGGTCGCTTATAGCCTCTATGGCAGAGCAATGAGCCAGGCGCTGCCAACAGGCGGCATCAAGCATGGTCAACAGACCCCAGAACCTCTTATGACCACGGACCAGGAACGGGGATCGGGCATCGCTCCTCTAAACTGACACTGACGGAGGACGTGTACTTGCACCTGACCAAGGGCCAGGAAATATACCTACAAGAGCACCCTCTGTAATGTAATTCTCACAAGATGGTCGTTTACGAAGTTGAACGATGAGTGTCAAGGGCGTACCTTAGCCGAAAATGTTGGCCTTCTACGCAATAGGCACTCATATCTCGAAGCTTGCGGAAAGAATCTAATGATGGCCAACGGTGTAAACAACGATGTCATAAAGATGCATATCCGCCACAATCAGTTAAAGGAGGTTTTCAATCTACAGACGACCATCCACCACAGGACAGACGTGCTGCAATTAACAAGGTATCGTCCTCCCCTCTTGACACAAACAGATGGATAGTCGAGGATGTCTTACCTACAATAACATACGCCCGCATCTATGCTGCAGTGCAACGAGTATGGGAACCCCATCAGTGGGCAGCTGGGTATCGACGTCACAACAAACCCACGGTGCGACCCGTGCAGAAAAAAGTAGAGAAGCGGCTCCTCATGCTTGGTGTCTGAGCCTATAGTCAGCAAACCTGGAAGAACCCCAAACGGGCAATCGCACGACGGCGGTTGCCTTTCAGCTCGATGTGCAAATACAAACACCAGAGGGCAGCATTAGTTCCCGACCGTGTTATGGAACCACAGTAGAAGGGTTTGTGTGTAACTGTGAACGAGGTACCTAATTGTTCAGAGAAGAGACTACCATTGGTTGCAGGAAAACTTACTCGGGTGATTATTCCCATGAAGCTCCCAACTCTTAGGCATACGGATGCCCAAAGAACCGTGCTGCACGAGTTCAGTAAAGGCGTTCAGCCACAGCCTGGCTTCCACAATGTCAAGCCTAACAGAGACTCCATGTTTGGCCAGCAGCTCATGACCAAGATCGACCGACCTAAAACAGCTTGAGCCAGCACAGCGGACTTCTTTTTATATTCTGTCAAGGACGTCTTCTACCTAAATTAAATGCGAGACGTGGTTTAATAACACGATGGAACCATGAAAAGCGTGGTCAAGTAGCATCGATGATTTATGATCAATTGTAACTGTCGGTTGTTTAGATGCGATTATTTTTACCGACATGGCACTATTGAGGGTTAGGCAAGTATTGCGGTTAGCCTCAGCAATTTTGATGGCATGGAAGCTGTAAATACAATGAAGAAGCGATCTGAAACGAATTTTAAGCATGATAGATTACCTTCCTATCTTGTGGTTGCAAATTTAACCATATATTGTTTGCATTTTACAGCACCTACTTGGCCGCTCATGCGATTCTAAATATATGAAGTCACGAATATTGATGGAGTGTAAGCAAATAAGATTCTGCTGGCTCTGTGGGGATTCTGGCTGATACGCTATGTTCGGTTAATTCACTGCGCACTTTGCTTATGAGACGACAAACTGTGGCGAATGAAAATCAACTCTTGTGGATACATTCTTAAACGAAAGACGATCAAATTGATGTCAGCACTTTCCATGATTGTTGCTGTGCTTATATTTCACACAGAGGTCACGTGTGACCTTGAGCATACGAAGTACATTTCACACTTCAGCTTGAACTGACCTTGCTGTCCACATCTAGGTCTCCCCATAGTGGTCCGATCGTAATTCACTGCAGCGCAGCTGTGGTCTTTGAATCAACGTAAGCATGGTGCATATATAATCTAGCAAGTGCACTTTGTCATAGATAGACACAAGTTTATATACGCCATGGGCCGGGTGTCTAGTTACCTTAAAAATCTACGGGTCCACTCAAAAATTTAGTTTGTTATTTCTCTATAAAGATAAACCTGCAGCGTAGGTAGTTTTAGTCAACGACCATAGCTCGTTAATGCATCTTCTGCGACGAATACAGAATATGTCACATATGGTAGAGTAGCATGATCAATCGATTGCTTATCGCTTTGATATTATTAACCAATAAACTCTTTTTGTGAAGATTAGGTGACAAACGGATGCTGCTAGGTCAATCCATTAGCATAAATCTCCCATAGGTTTTACGAGGAAATACACTTGACGGCACATTGCTGTCACATAAATTGCTTTTTTTCATTGTTCCATTTAGATTGGAGATTCAGTTCATTCACGATATGTTGCACTATTTTATTCAGACAGCGATGCTTTGTGTGATATGGGGTCAGCTATCAAGCATTAAATTGAAACCTGGCCGCTTAGCTCAGATGAGGGAACATTGTCTTCATGCATCAGCAACCATATGTGCACCGAAGCACTACATGCCGGATGTAGGATACGGGTCTTATCGCCGATAGGTTCTTAATCGTTACGAAGTATACCGCACTCAAACATCGAAATATCACAAACACAACTTGTCACCAAAATGTTATTTACACTATAAATCAGACACATAATGTTAACGATGGCTTAAAAACAATTACTACCTATTTGTAAAAATATCCACAAAACAAATAATGCCTGACCATCAGAAAAGCTACACTAAACACAGGAACCACATCACATTGTACGTTATCACGAGGGAATGACGTAGAGTGTTGGGTTAACATATACATCGGAAGGTGATGAGTATAAGAGCCCATGGTGCAGTGGCAAGCATATTGTAACAAGCGTCATCGGAATGCCATCGAATAAACAGCGGGGCTGTGGCATATGTTCAGACTAACACATAAACATGCGACATGCAGACGTGTAATAAGATTTCAGCTGCTTATACATTTTCAAATATTACGTTTTGTCATGATGGGTATTATGTTCGAGGCAGAACATTCATTTATCATGGAAAAGGTGAGATAGGAACCAAACAGCAACATATTACATCGTGAGTCCCAGCACAGAAAACAAAAACGGTGAGCAGTGGTCACATGAATCATCCGAGACTGACTAAGCAATTCTGCTGGTCACATTCAATAAGTTATCAATGATGGCTCAATGTTGATACATGGCACCGCATATCGTCGCGCATCAGACAAATATTCTAATTTGTGTCACTTAGTGTTGACCAACCATAGCTATCCTTGAAATCAGCAAGATATATACAAACAATCAATATATTTTGATGGAAGCCTGCGGCTATCGATGATACATACACCAGGGATGAGCTCTTGGGCCGTGTAGTCGTTGTTTATATATTCTTCTAGGGTAGCAAATTGATGTGGCTGTCGCCTGCGGTAACTCAGAATAGTTGTTTACTCCAATGAGGTCTCACATTATTACCAGACAGCCACTGTATCCACCATATATATTGAGCGCTAAGCGATATGCAATTTGAATAATTTACATGAAGAATTATTCAACCAATGACAGACGATGTTTGGCAAGTATACCAATCCGGTTAGATTATGTCAAACTGTGATACAGATTAGAATATGCGATGAACATGCCTCATAATAGGCCAGCAGTGGAAACATGACTAGATCTATGATTGTTATCGATGAATGTGTATATAATGTTATGCTACGAGCCTTTATTCATTGCATTATTTCAAGGCACAGGACACACCAATGCAATTTTGCAGTCCCATCACTTGTCACCTCAAAAGTTTAGAAATATCATTGTATAGGCATCGAACTGGCAGGTGGATTTCACTTGTTCGTCTGTACAGCATCAAGAGAAACAAGCATGCTATACAAATCACAAGAAGCTCACATACTTGGTTATAAGGACCTGATCATGACACCACGCTCAACCTCAAAATATACGTTTTCCAAGGTCAATCTTATGTAATCACCCATGAGTGAACATATTGGTACAATTATGCACTCAGCAATTCAGCTATTTGCTCCAGTATTCGTTCCGAAACAAATGGAAAGAGTGCTTTATTCAATTAAATTTCATTCCAATTAATTTAGAATTTTGAGTTATGGTTAGAGTCTTAAAACCTTAGTATGTCTGACAGAGAGATTGTGTTAACCTTAGCACCAACAGTTCATTAAAAGGGACCCAGCGCATACCAATCTCATGCGCTACTGTTTGCTTCATTGATATTTACTTTGGCGTTCAATGGTGAAATAGGGTTCAGCAGTGGCATGAGATAAGTTAACAAGGATTGTCGCGAGACACGTAGGCTTATGATGAAATATCGTGTTCTACAAATGCGCTTATAAAGTGTCGGCTAAGCGCAACCATTACATTAAGCAAGCTATTTTTATTGCTCGGAACACATTGCACATATTCTGAATGTTTGAATGTCATGCACCTCATTGATTTTGCGTAAGGAAATGACACGTCCAAAGTTAACAATAAAAAATAATCATTTGTCACTATATCATGATTTATCGCTCCATAAACGTTCAATAGCTCCATGAGGTCGCTTATTCAACAAGGCGGCCATCAGTACAACACTTACTGTGTGTTCTGAATGGTGTCTATGCTTTATGGAAGACGGTACATACTGTGATTGACATTTATGTAGCATTGTTGCGTACGAGCTTCCTTTATTAAAACTAATGTCAAGATTCAGCTGTGCCTTAAGCCGCGCATGCCTCAAGCTGCCCATGCCTCAAGCCGCCCATGTCTAAAGCTGCACTTGCCTCAGGCCGTCCATGTCACAAGCCGCCTAGCCATTGTGATAACTTTTCCAACATGATGGTCGTAGATTGTCTTCGGCGACCTGCTTCTAGCCAAATATCGGTGTATGCAAAAGTCAACGCCCAATGTCGGTGCACAAAGTAATAATAGATGCCCACATGTAATGTTCGGTACGTTTTGGATATGTTATAATAAGTAAAGACAGCTTTCAAATGCCAATACCAGGTACAGTAGTGAATTTGCTCCTAACACACCTTGAATTTATTTTCTAAAACATCAATATTATGGGACGTCTGATAAAATCACGGTTGCCAAATATAGGGAGAATATAAAGTTGATTTTTATTCTTGTATTCATTGATAATCAGAGTTTTTGCTTGCATACTACAATACGATGCATCAGCTGGTCATAAATGAACAAGATAATTAAAAACCTCCAAGTTACTAAAGCCCCCACGGCTACGAATGACCTTAGTTCATGTGTATCTCGTGGTAATACGGAACACCTTTTCGAATACTGTGTATTTCTAAATGACTTGTTATTAATATTAAATAATGACAAGAGAAATTAACATATCTAAGAGATTTAGTCATAATTTGCATAGCGAGTTCCACTTAAAAGGTGTTCTAAAACGGACCGTACACAGATTTCTCTTAACGCGGGACCTCCGGAAATTAACGGCGACAGTGTTAATTGGTCTCCGTGGGCTGTTCAACGAAGGCCTTAATCAAATGATATGTTTTACATAACTCTGCCTCAAGGAAATCA
>CM067343.1:28628906-28710018 GCA_034190875.2 Urechis unicinctus
GGGTTTTTGTTCCGACGTCTGGGGGGTAGGCGTTTTGTTAAACACTACGAGACATCTGATTGGTCGAGGCCTCCACGGGTCCAAATTAATCAGAGAATTCAAAGTGGTTTTAAGGGTAGCTATGACAAATTAACGCACGGGTCCTAACATGGGACGTCTTCACATTTTTTCTCTGGCTGAGGCTTTAATGAGCACTCTTGGCAAAGCTACAATCTTGGGTGTGATCCCAAGGTGTGAAAACTGTTGGTTTCTTGTGACTCGGATGATAATCACTATGACAGCATAAACAATGAGAGCATAGGCCAAACATCAGATAGCGATTTAGGAATACTTTAATGAGCGCTATCAATGATTTGAATTGACAGCATAGTTGCGAGTGGATGAGCGTTTTCGGCACAAAACCCAACTCGAAACCTATAAACAAGTTTATCGTCCTTCCATTATTTGAGCAAAATACGTCCCGACCATGCCATGTCTTCCCAGTTACGCCGAGTAAAGTATGGATTTCATTGATTCATTGTTGGTAAAACAGCGTTGAATGGTGGTTTATAAACAATTCATCGCTGTCGATGGTTAATTTAAAGAGTAATTGCTCCATCAGTCTTTCACAATTAATATAGACGAAAGGGTCCATTTTGTACTGCGAGCTACCCACAATGTAGCTGCATGACAACAGCGCCCTGTGACGGTAAGTTAGACATGCTACATAATTGACATGCTTTCGATGTTACATATTTATTTAAACATACATGTTATAGATTTGTTATATGACGTGAGTGAGCATACATTATAAAACCTTGGTTATTGTAGTATATTTCATCGACATTGTTTCAATCACAATTTATACAGTGTCATTGTATATCACCATGCGAATAAGCTAGGTACATAAACTGTATCATGACACAAGTATGTTTAATCTGTGTAAGTTCAATGACTATGTTCGATGTTACGGAACATTATACAACATATGTTAAATAAATGAAACATTCGACTTGTTAGCAGTTCTGTGTTTGTGGTAGAATATAAGTATGTTCATATTTAACGATGCTCAACCACGCTTTCAAACACCAATTGATGAGTCTGATAGCAAATCATGATGCGCTCACAGAAGCATAATACACTAACTGTTTGGATACGATAAAAAAGATGTGTAATTGCAGGTCTAGATATTGTCATAAATACGACATCCAGATATGTAGAGTTTCGCCAGATCATAGAGAAACTCGTATTGCTCCTTCCTGAATCAAAGATACAGTGATGAATACATTATCCGGATTTAGTACTGAACGCCATTTATAAAATAGTACATTGACTGATATAATTACCTGGATGTTGATCGCTTGGGTTCGTCTGGATGTAATGTAACGAGCAGTAAGCATAATATCCACTTTCTTTTCTGCTTTCAACACATCAAGCATAAAACTTGCGGTTTCGCTTCTCTCTGCCCCATTCCTGAGCAAATAATACTGGTATGACGAATGGGAATAATTAGGATGAATTGAGTTTTTCCTTGATTGCAAATGCCTTAACATTTGGTCGGTACTGACTTACATGCAATGTATTATAGTGACCCCGTTGGTCTGCTGCTGATGGCGGCACTCCGTCACGTTATCAATCAGGTCAATGAAATGATCGGGATCGGGTGGACAATTGTCATGCTTACTCCAGCCGAAGAACTGAAATTGTCGGACGGTTTGCTGTCCTATCTGTAATCATGATGACTATATTTAAGACACTGTGAAATCCTGATTGACCTACTTAGACGTTGTATTACAACATAATTGATTGTGACAATGTTGACTTCTTCTTTTTATCTATTTAGATTTGCATGAAATATATCTCCCTTTGGCTAAGATTTACCATTCGTTTGTCATCGGACACTTCAAACGTTCTGGTGGCAATTTGGAGCAGATGTGTTCAACTGTTAGTGGTCCATAAATTTTTCTTCCGAGTTCCTCAACAGGCCAGTATGTTGCAATTGCCTGAGGAAAACAGTGACATTTATCATTCTACCTTGTTTTGAACCAAGGCTAAGGACCTCAGTTTCAAGTTATGGACCAATCAATATGATTGCCTTACCAAATCTATGCTATCCATTTCATTGAGCATGACAATAGTATCGCAGTTGTGATCGAAGACCATTCTCCAGAAGTCTACGACTGTATTTGGAAGCGGCATTTGGGTCAAAATCATTGTATTATTCATTTGGAAACTCTGGGACATAATCATAATTATCATTACTGAGCATGAATCGCGAATACAGATTATTTCCTTTTTACAGAAAAGATTTGGCGCGCACATCAACAAACACCGCATTGGTGTAATCCTTGCCCTCAGAATGTGATGTTTACTGAATGACACATAATCAAAATCAAAAGATAAACTCTTTACTAGAAAACACAAATCTCAATGTTATATTGTTTGTATAAATAAGTAACGCCTACGATATTGGAGCCTATTTACGGAGATATTACCCGGGGGACGCTGGCTGTATGAGTGGCTGTTAGAGGCTTGTACTGGCACATCAACTGCATATACATACATCGATGAATTTAACGCAACGTATAGTCAACCTTTTACACTTTGAAATTTGTATGAAGAAACAGCAGACCTGATATTCCTCACGCAGTTGGTTCTGGCTATTGTTCTCCGATTTATCCCATAGTTTGCTGTATGTCGTCACAAAATCATCTTTTGGGACACTGGGCTCACCAATTTGAGTTTCGATTCCTTCCAACAGAGCTTGGTACAGGATCTTGTATTTGTGCTGCTCAACATCGAAATGCAATCTACTCATGAACTTTGTCGGAGTAAGAAGCACACGGAACCCACAGTTATAAAATATGATCCCAGCTAACCTTGCTTTGTATTATGTTCTTCCGCTGCATTTTTAGGCGGGACGCACAAGAGATCACATCTACTAGACCTTCACATTTAGCTTGGTGCAGCAGGTAATCCAGTGCTATCAATATCCCCACCCTACCGTCACCAGCTCTGTATATCAATATTCCACATAGATAAAACTAATCACCAAAATAATGAACATACACCACGGTACAGCATGTTCATTTCAGTTCATATTATACAAGATGTGATGTCAACTGTTGTCATGTATAATATACCTATGTCTATACCTGATGTGCACAATTAATGGGCCGCTGGGATTGCAAGGCAAGCACAATATTCTCCGTCTAAATGCTAGAAGTGGGAAGTTATTGATCAGGCATTTCCGGTCGTTCCATGCTAGGAATTGAATTTGGTGGATCTCTCGCTCCTCATGCTTCGAAACCCAATAATCAATAACATAATTCATGATTCACATGAATGACGGCCTCGCAAGATATACAGATTAAAGAATGTAATTACCTTGTATTTCAGACTTGATCGCCTGTATGCATAATCTTCATACACTTCAGAAAACAACAAGGTGATTTGATATTTTCCACAGATGAGGGCACTCTTCTTGACCATGCTCTCTGGCCAGTATATCTCGCATTCGGTCTGTCATCATACATGTTGATTTAATTCAATGTTCTATTATTGACCATATGAATTGTAAGGCTATTCCTTTTCAAGCTTTGAAAATGTATCAATCACCTGCAATAACTATGTTGGTGTAAAATAATTATAATACCAATATGGTCTGTTACTAGCATTACCTCTCCGCCCTCTTTCAGGTTGTTCAACATGGCAATGCGGTTTATCTGCTGTGTCCATACAATGCTCCAGAAAGCTTCCATGGTTTCTTTCAAAGGGCCTTGTGGCGATTTCAATATTATTATCATAATTTAGGAAATGTTGATTGATAAGTTGATTAATTTCTAAGTAACATACCTTGAGTTGCTATGTAGTGCTTAGTCTTCTTTGGATAGCCCTGCAACGTCATTCACACATTAAAATCATGCTAACTTCCCATGAATAATAAATCTCACGAGACATATATTATATCGTAATGTCAGATTTACCGTAATATAACTAGCGTCGATATCTAGAAATTTCGCAGATTGATCATCTAGAACAAATACCGGTCAGTAGAAGAGCAATAAAGGCACATTACATGAATACCTAGCAGCATTTGATATGGCTAGATCCATGCAGGCGAAGTGTCAAATCCACCAGATTTGTTGCCTGTGCCGAATTTCTTCCTAATCGATCTTATCTCGGAATGATCCACCTTCCCCTCTCCCAAATCAACTCTTCGAATTACCTATGGTGTGTAGAAAGCACGGATTTACCATTGTTCTATTTAAATACTACAGGGATCTAGCATGCGGGAAATTTTCGTCATATGCTACTATTCGACGCTCAAGATTAGGTGTTTAATATTCCTGATCTACTTTGGAAATGAAAGGTTATCAGGTGTATCACTCGCATCGAACTGTTCGGCAAACCCATCGCAAATTTCGAACTTTCCATCATGTGACTCTCTCGTCATGTCTCCTGACAGTTGGATCACATACGTCTTTAGTTGACAGCAGTTGGCCATGGTTCAGTGATGGAAACAGTTGGGTTTTCACCCTGGTGTGCTGCATCAGATTCGACCATTATGGTCTCATAAATAGTATTTTCTGGATGCTCCATTGCATCTCCCCCAGTGAGATCTTGTTGCGCCGATGTACGTGGAACTGCATTTACCAGACCTACATGATAAGATCATTTTATAACAACTCATTAACTATGTAAACGAGTAATCAAAAGTGAAAACATGTATTTTAAATGTTTGTAAGTAATTCAAGAAATATTCACTTCTAGTTTTCATTTGTAAGTGGTCGTATTCATGCGTTGACAATTGCTGATTCATACTTCGCCTTTAAACACAGTTGATAATTATGAATATACACTTATCATTGTTATTATAATCCACTATTATGATGACAAAACAACAAATAATACATTCGCGCCTGACCTGACACACAAGATGACGATGACAACGACGATAACAATAAGCAGCAGACCTCCTGCGACTGGTCCCACTATGATGCCTATATAATCTTTTTGTTCAACGCTTGTTGAATTCCCAACTAAACACAGAAGCTTGCTATGCATTACTCTGCTTTCAGATAATAGCGAACATGACAAAGGCCAAGCGCAATCATTAAATCAATGTGGCGGCACAAAAGTTGTAGTTGAGCTTCCGATTGATGGCGTTGTGCTTGTTCCTTGAAAATCATAATATTGGTCAGTATTAGATAAAAGGCAAGATATACTATGATCATGGTCTATAAGGTGTTATATATGCATTTATATTGTGTAGGGGCAGTCTTTACAACGCAACAGCAAATTGCCAATAACACTACGAAGGATGATAGTGTATCTCCTAGTGTCACGCTGTGAATCTTTGATTCAGAGTCCAGGTGAGCATTATTCACAACTCTAATCCGGACATCGAGTCTACCTGGCTCAGCAATATCAGTCACATTAGCGCTAGTGGATACTGCGGGATCAGATACGTCATTTGTCATCCATGTATCAGTATCCGCTCGTCCGTACAGTATCTGCATGGAGGAGATGCTATCACAACCTGTTGACGGCAACTGTGAAACATAGAGAGCTTACCGAGAAATATGTAGGTGGTGTGTTATGGGAATTGTCCGTGACTAATCTGCCTTTGAACATGAAAAGAGAATGGTGATGGGTTTGTTGTGAACCTAACTTTCACAATTGTTGCCGGTTCTGGTGCTGAAATCAATTAAACTCAATAGAACAATAGAACTTACTCGATGGTTAGTTGATTCCAAACATGAACTAATGTTGAAAAGACATCCATAAGTGGTACCTTAACACAATGTTTTCACAGTGGTCACTTTGGACGGCATTGTTGACACTTCAGATAGGCCTTGCCACAGCCTGTAAGCGCTAACTCGCTAAGTCATATAGCATGTTAAATTCCAGACCGCTGACTGTCGCTGAATGCTCTGCTTTATCAGGAGCATGGGTTATTTTGGTACCAGGGATGAACTCTGTTGCATGTTGGTTTTTGTATTGCACCTGGTAGCCGTAGTTTTGAGCCAGAGCAGGTGAGATATCCCCAGAAAATCGCCATCTGAGCGTGACTTTATTTGTGCTTATATTGATAACGATTAAGTTCGCCACCCTCGCCAAGGTCAACAACCTCTACACACAATGTTTATTCTTGCGTTAAATGCACGATGTTGTGGCCTTTTTTCTCAGGGCCGTGTAACATGAAGAATTCGTTATATGTTACTAGTTTCATATGAAGTTACGCGATTCTTACTTATTACGATGGTACACTGCTTGCCAATATACCACATCTTACATCCTTCCGGACATTCGTCCGTCAAGCCATCGCACGCCTCTGATCCATTCAGACATTGATGAGCAGAACATGAAGCATTGCAGTTGATCCCATATTGTCCATGGCTGCATGCTGCAATGAACACGGGCCATGAAAGCCATCAATGGTGCTATCTCTAAGTCGTCCCTTGAGGATAACAAATGATGGAAAATAATGGATGAAAAGTGGCGAGGTTTCTTACGTGTTGTGCAACTTGGTGGTTCAAATCCGGAGCAGTTCAAGCAACCCACTACATTGTCACTGTTGGAGAGGCAACTAATTGAATCTGAAATTGATTTGTTCTCCTACATTGTTTAAGTTGTAGGGGCACATATGAGTATAGTGGGCTGCTTGGTAGGTATTGTTTGCAATTACATTACTCCCTTTGACAGCTGATTTCCTCAGTACAAATAGTGGTCTATATTGATCTCCAATCAGTATCGCATCTCAACAACAAAACATGGTTAGTTAAACCGTAGGAGAAAGGACTGGTGTTGGAAACATGCAGATGCTAAGATCGAGCAGATTCAAATATGTTTAATTGCAAGTTAAGTATTAACTAAAGCTCATTAAGTACTCTTACTTGCTGTGACGTACTCATGTCCCATGACAACCACCTCACATATGTTAATGATGTTAGGTTCAGGTCCTCCTGTTCCCTGTAAGCTTACATAGCGGCCTATCAGGTTTGAATCGCAAGATAGAGTTACACCCTCTCCAGGAGGTACAGGGCCCTCGTAATACCTGCATAGTGTATTGCTGGTAATATCACTGCTGTTTCCAACACTAATGTCGAAATGACCGGTTCTCATGGAGCCTGGAAAGCATCAGTATTGTACTTGAAAACAAACTCACTCACTAAAATGAAAAATTTTAATGTATTTTCTTCTTGGCGACTCTACTTACTCTCCACATGTTTTCGGTTGAATATACTAATATTGTTGATGTAAAAGTACCCGCCGAGGTCCACGTACCACCAAGCGAACTTAGCAGCGTCTGGGTCAGTGTGGGTGCAGCACCTGAGGTCCTGATTCATTGCTGTTAATTGACCATCTACGGAGTAACTTGCTGGTCAATAATCCACTCCACTCTGATTGACCAATTTGTGTAAAGCCACATTACCTGTTTTATCACACAATCATATATTGATAGATATTCACGTGGTAAATGTTAAATGCTTGCTATTCATAGAATATTCATTCGTTAATATATGTCGTTATCACTACCTACCCTACAACCCGGCCCTCTCCAGTCAAAGATGCTCATGTTACCAGGAGGTCGGGGTGCACCTTGTCTACATCCGTCATCACATGCACCAGTCACCGCATGACAATCTCCGTCAGCAACGCAATTACAGGTGTAAGTACAACCTTCATCAGGTGGACCAAATATACATGCTGGAAAGCAACAACGACCGTTGACTACAGACAATGACGTGTATCGAGTTTATTTAACGCGGATTGAATTGAAATTACCCGGTGAATGATCAGACAAATGGCAATCGGAAACGACAGGCGCGGGATAAGGAATGAAAGGGGGTGTGGGGCTGAGGAATGTGATCGTTGTGATGGGGGAGGGTGATGATGTGAGTTTTGTCGGATTCATTAGGTATTCGACTTCCTTAAACGATAGCTGATATGGGATGATGTCAGTTCATGCTTGGGCTTTAACCATGGCTCAATGCTTGAGTATAGCTCAGATCTGATGGATGTAAGCCGGCTGGTCATTACAACGCCGTACTGACATCGTATCCAGCTTCTGGATTACAAAGTGACATTTCGCCTATTAAATGATATATACCATTTGTCAAAAGCAGTTGTTCAACAAGTCAATACCGGTACATTATTTATGATAGGTTTGTAGCCCTCCGCACAACTCTTGCACTATATTGCCGGAAAAGAACTGGTGCGTGACCGACGCGCGTTATGAGCCTACGGGAGTTTGTCCAATAAGACACTAAGAACTTCAACAAGGTCAACATATGTACATATCATTGCTTTGAAAGAATTGAACGACATGAATCTCTTTAAACGTAGACCAATTGGCACTAATATGCTGTAGGAGGTGCTGACGCTTGCCATAGCACTGTGCAAACCCCAGCCGACGATATTCCCTAACTTCCTCGTTGTACTTCAGCAGGCTGTCAGGCGGGCGACGAGTATGGCGCTTGAACAGGCGTGAGATTACCCAATATGCTCGTAAATGTTTGCGGTTTTGAGCAGCTGCCAGAGGCGTCGCCAGGGTGATTTGGTTGGGGAGTGTAACTAAAATTTTGCAGACTGCGGGATGACTATCTAAGCGTAGCGTACACCCCCCCCCCCCCCACCCCTCCTTTGGCGACACCTCTGGAAGCTGCACGTGGTAAGGTAAGGTCGCTCACATCGCGTTGTCATTATTTTTGTACGTTTATGTGGGAGCCTGCGATGCAAGAAATCCCCATTCAAACACATTTGAGGCCTTGCGACGGACCGCATATTTAAATATATACACAACGTTGAAACAAAAAAACATCAACAACTCAATTAGTCTATATTTGCCGCAGACACCGTATCGTGTAAAAGACTGGTCGCGGATCGTATCCTTTTGTTTACTTTCTACATAATAAGGAGCCAAACCACCATAGATTGAGTAAATCTAAATGCAACAATCGTTCATACGCAAACATATCAATTGAATATTACAACATACCTTGTAGCAGGAATCCTCTGGAGAGGAAGGTGAATATCATCACCATCGCACAACCGACAGTGTTGACTCCAGCCATGACTCACAATTTAATAAGATCTTTTACGAAACCACATTCACCAAGCCAAGAATTGACCGAAACTTCCTGGTATGTAATTTTAGGTTGATAATTTATCTGTATGAAAGCGAAAATGACAGTGATATGCATCACTACGATTAAAGCTCAAGTCTGTCCCAACAAAGATTAGTTCGTTTTTATTTGCTTTTTCATTTTAAAGACTCTGGCTTTAATACGTGTAACTTGAGATGGATGATAGCTTTTCTTACCAACCATTGTGAATATAATGTAAGGTGGCGCCACCGTGACACAAACAAAAGCACATTGTGATACAGGGCTGACGTCAATCTGGTCAATTCGATTCATGAGAAAGGGGGGAAATGTCGTTTTGCAGAGCCTATCCGCTGCCAAAACTCGTCGCACATTAGAGTTTTAAAAAGCGAAAATAACAATTACACTATTTAGTAAATGTCAACTTGATCAACTGCCCCGTCTGGGGTACAACTATCGAAAGCAGTTCGCCTCTCACCGCGTCCTGCGCAGTTTACGATCGTCGATCTTTTCATGTCCGCGCTGTAGATGGTGGTTTTAGATTGTCAATAACTGTCTGGAGCAAAGGAACTGGCCTGGATTCGACCTTAACATTTGTTAGCTTGTCAGGGATATGTGACCGTCTCCAGCAAAGAGTGTATAGCTGCGCCAAGCTGTGTGGTGATTATGGAATGACCCGAAATACACCTCAGTCATAAGGCGACGATACCATGAAATCATCAAAAGCACTTGTGACGGTTGATTCAACATCTCGGGGCTCGGCGTCTGTTAAAAATATGGAGTCATCTGATTGGTCGAGGCGACCACGGCTCCAAATCAAACAGAGAATTTCATATGGCTTTAAGAAAAGAAGTGCCGAACTGCTATAATTGGAAATAACAACAACAACAACAGCTTGAAGAGACGCTATGACATAACGCTATGACAAAACGCTTCTGTACACAGGTGGCGTATTAACAAATTTCCTCGGGCAGAAGGCCTCAGCGAAGCTCTTTGATACCTTTACGAAGAATCCAGTGGGCCTTCCGTATGGGACAGCGAGATTATTCTGAAAGGTTAACCCGCATTTGATTCGACAAAAATAATCTCTCTTCTCTCTCTCTCTCTCTCTCTCTCTCTCTCTCTCTCCTCTCTCTCTCTCTCTCTCTCTCTCTCTCTCTCTCTCTCTCTCTCTCTCTCTCTCTCTCTCTCTCTCTCTCTCTCTCTCTCTCTCTCTCTCTCTCTCTCTCTCTCTCTCTCTCTCTCTCTCTCTCTCTTGTACAGCTTATTGCAATGTAACCTGCCGAAGAGCTAACTCAATTCGTGATAAAAGTGTTTAAAATCTCTAAAGCTTACTAAAATTTCATAAACGTATGAAAGTTTTACACCATGATGAAAAAGCCACCACAGTTATGATGGATGTTTTCGACTGGTTTTCTATTGCATAGCTGTATTGAGTGTTACATATGCTGCGTTATATGTTTTGCGCAGTCGGGATAATCTAAATACATAGTGTCCCTGCACAATGCTCAATAGAAAAGTACCCGAGAATCGTATAATACTACTTGACATGCCATACAGATCGATAGTCATGACAGTAACGGTTATTGAATAATATGTGCTTAGCATGGAGGACAATAGAGCTTCATTAATTCCAACGAGATAAATGCAATGAAGGCTACTGTAATGAATTCATGCATCGCGTATGCCACAAAAATGCGTCGGTGTTGTTCTAATGACGACCTACGCATGTATGGTAAAAATAAGACAAATGTACGTACAATTGGAATCTGTCAGAGGTATTACTAAATTGAGAGAAGAAATTCTCTATGATACTGACTCACTTTGTTGCAATAGGATATAAATCAGCAACCCATCTTCAGGCTTCCCTCAATAATTTATTCCATTCTTACTAGCATATAATTGAACAAGCAACGCGTCCGCTTTTGTTGTTCTGTCATCGTGTGCAAATTTATTCTTTATCCTATTAACATGTTATGATGCGCAATGAGAGCGACAAATCGAAGGTTTCCGGGAATGACTGTCAAACATTGACTCAATGCTCACAACAGATTCATCGTGCTCTGTTGACCTTGACAAGGACATCATCATCATTATAACACGATACAATAACGACGTATATTGGACTGCCAAAATAATGAGGTGACAGCCTTTGCAGCACTTGCGCGAAGATAATCGGATTCTAGTTATTTGGAAAAGCAGCAAAAAGTATTCACTACTGGTGTCCTTTGCAGCCATAACAAACCTCATATCAGTTTAAAGCTGTAAATCTGAGAGTACAAGAGCTGTCCACCACTAGAAAAAATGCAGAAAATTAAGGTCTATATATACACACACACACACACATATATATATATATATATATATATATATATATATATATATATATATATATATATATATATATATATATATATATATATATATATATATATATATATATATATAGAGAGAGAGAGAGAGAGAGAGAGAGAGAGAGAGAGAGAGAGAGAGAGAGAGAGAGAGAGAGAGAGAGAGAGAGAGAGAGAGAGAGAGAGAGAGAGATAGCGTGACATGAAATACGGATGCTATTCAGACCTCGAAGATAGAAGCATGCATTTGTTATGCATGATTTCGTCATGTCATTTTGTGACGCCAATATACAGCGCCAAGATAAGTTTTGCCATTGATCACCAATACACCATGCATTTGTTTCATGCTTTTCTCTCCCTGATCCCTTTGCTTGTAGTCAAACTGACCAGTAAATATGACTTTGTAAGCGTTATTGCACAAAGATATATCACATGCATGCTGGTTAAAGTTAATAGGCAATATCAATAGGCGTAAGCGCCTACTTAACTGCTTAATTAGGCATACTATCTAATATAATGAATCTGTATTTAACTCACCAGAAGTCGGTAGGGATTGCTTTGTTACTTCCTTGTAATGTATGATTCGTTTTGTACGTTGCGCTCCATGAAATGGTAAATTGATTACGTCGTAGGAGTTTCTACTTTAACTTGATTGCTGTTAAAATGGCTCGTTTACAGAGGCTGTTCTGTACGACATATTAGCAAAAAGAACGACCATTGGCATGATTGTACCTGGGTTGGCCCAGAGGAACTCTCCCAGCAGATTAATGAGATGAAGGTTGTGAAATATTGTTATATACTGAGTGTGTACATTTATTTCGGTACATTGTGGATGTACATCAGAGTGGCAGGTTGATGTGAATTAGCGTGTTTCATGCTACAGTGATAAAACTTCTGGTATTGTTAATGTGGAAAACAGACAAGCAGCAGAATTTGCCAGTGAAGAATGGTAATAAAATTATGGTACAGATCTGGAGATAGAACATAACTACGGAATCGGGCGTATCATTTGGAAGTCATTACCACCAAATTTGCAAATAATATTTTGAAGCGAGTAAAACGCTAAGATGTTAAATAATTGTATCATTTGCCTGATGCTCCTACCTACTCTTTATATTGAATGGCTGTATTACATCAATTAAGACACTGCGCACACCAGACGCGTCATAATGGGCGCGGCCTCTTCCAATGCAGGTAGCAACTGTAGATTGAACGCTGGTGTGATTCATTTGAGCGACAAAGCATTTGGTGGCGCTCAATAATAAATGCATCCACCTATTCACCATTGCAACAGACAAGCAACACATTTGCCGGAAGCAAATAATAAGAGTTGATTGCTTTGGCTAATACAGAATAAGGTTACAAGTGAAAACAGGAAAATGGGTAACCTATATAATCGGCACTGATTACGCTACCTAAGTAATCAGCACTGACCATTTACAAACACAGTACCTCTCCACCCTGTAGAATGAGCTCCTATATGCACTTGCTGAAGAATGGAATGACGGTTCCAGCTCATCTTCAGGACAACAGTTTATTCAATGTTTCCAGATGAAAACATCTGCTGATAACAAAAAATGAGAATGCTTAAACGTGCTTAAGCGTATTTCAAAGAAGCAAGGGAAGAAACATTTATTCCATATAGTCGGTTAGTAGTATATATTCTGGACCAACACAAACATAGATCACAATATCCCCTGTCCTCATATAATCATCGATTATGTCGATTTGAACATGGGAATTTTGCATACTGCCTGCAGAAATGTCTAAAATTTAAGTTATTTTTGATTATTAGCAATAAAGGTTCAAATGCTGTTTTTCCCACGTCATGTGTTAAAACTGCTTTGAAAACAACTAATTTAATCATACTATCCAGACTTACCCCCCAAGTACACGTGTGAGGGTAGCGTTTTTTTCAAACACCGACAAAGAACATACATTAATTTGTTGGTAGTTGTTGTACAATAGACAAATTCGGTTTGAAATGGCATTTAAGCTCTTTCAGCATAACAACATTAACTCGTTTAGTCAATTGAGTACATCGACACCATATTGAGGTATCTATTAGAAAGCAATAAAAGCAATTGGGGTGTGTTTAAACCCTTTTATTTGTGATAACACGGAAAGTTCATGCAAACATAACAAAGGAGCTAAGAAGCAAAGCGCAATCATATACTTGAATAAAGTTCCAAACGGTGTAGAAATACAAAAGATAATTACTAGACAATCTCACTTGTGATGGTACAAACGTTTCTTGCGTATAAAATAGGCTTAGAAAGCGTAAGCTAGCCACACATGAGTTTGGGTGGGATAATGGCACGATCCTCCATACAAATAGCAAACAGACAGCAAACATGTCGAGCGTATTCCAGCTTTTATTAACTAAGTATGATTAAGTTCATTGATGAAAGCACAATTCTTTGACAGATGTCTGCATGGCTACAACCAAACAGATATGCACTCATCAATCATTGATTATAGTTCCAGCACTACTAGTTGACAACAGCTTAATCATAATTAGCCACAGGATAAGAGCCATGATCCATTCACTTTGCACATCGCTTAAAACAAAGGCTTGGGATGCTAATATGTTTACTCGAGGGTCATTCGTCAGGAAAGCAAGGGAAATGCGCTGATTCTGGTGGTCCCGTCTCTTGTGATATTGTCTTTACGCCATAACTTCTGCTTGGTATAATCCTATTATATTTCAACTGTTAGGAAGATTGTGACATTTGAAATATCTTTAGTGTCATTAAAAGATACAATACCGCATAGAACAACTATTGTTTACCACTTAACCTGCTTTAAACACAATTTGAAATTTACGTGTGCCAAGGTATCAGATTACATCACGGTATTATGCGTTATAGTATGAAGTAGCCATAAGTTTCATCCATCATATCATAGAATAATGGCTCAGCAATGAACGGCGTCACTGTTACATCGTTAAAGATGCGTCGTTCCACCTATGTTTGCCAAGGCATATAATTACATCACGAAATTATGCTTTACAGTATGAAGTAGCCGTAATTTTTACCCGTCATGTCATAGAATAATGGCTCGGCAATGAACGGTATCATTGTTACACCATCTCGATCTAGTTAAGGATGCGTCGGACACGGAAAGTCAGTGTCATCATTTTATAAACAGAGATAAAGTATGAAATATGACTCTGTGCGTCTAATTAAGCACGTTGGTAGTTGGCGATATATTGCAACACTGACTATCTGCGATTACCATTTACGCCTCATTTGGTTCAGACAAATACGCATAGCAGGGAAAATCACAGCGCCGAACTGAATTGAGCACGATATCATTGTTATGGGATACAACGACGGCTACGGCGTTATATGGCCATAAAAACAGCACAAAATGACTTTTCATTAAGCTTGTCGTGGGTGATGTGTACAGTACGCGAGAGGTTTTTGCTTAAACTGCTTCAGCAGGTGGATTGGTATTTGCGCCAATAGGGCCACACAAGCAAACCTTAGTGATGTTGCTCCGGAAAGATATATGCAAGACACAATAGAGGAACAAATTACCGGAAAATTTGATGGCCTGCAGCAGATTGGTGACCATGTTTACAATGGTGTAATGCTTTAGATTCGATGTGATGCCAACTCGAAAGAGGAGCTGCAGGATAATAGACGGGAAAACACAGACGATGAAGCAACACACCATGGTAACAAGGATCCAGGTCGTCCGCATCTGCATCTGTAGTCTCTCATAACTTGTGCGGGTGAAATTCTGCCCACGATAGAGGAAACGCAAGATGCTATAATTGCACATAATTAGAATGACTAACGGTAGGATAGTGCCCAGTATGCACCATATAATGAAGTGAACGCCGACCTCTGTCTATTGCTCAAAAAACCACAAAGGCTCTTTGATATAGCAATATTCAGAGGGTGAAGATTTAAATCGGGATATGTTGCATGCAAAGAAAAGTGGAATATTCAGACATAATGAAACGATGAAAACCAAAAAATGGAGGCAATTACTCCGTTGAACAGAGATCATATCCCTGGCAGTGTATGGGTAGCAAACAGCAAGACATCGCTCGGCTGATGATGTCAGTGTTATCAACCATGTGCTGATGAAAAGAAACATGTTCAGTAAAGGTCTCTTGTACAGATTGTAATAAAATGACACCACAGACTGTTGAAAGAAAGACACGTTACCAATTATCAGTGCAGGAAATCCGACAACACAAAAAAGCAAATCCGAGATGGCGAATGTAATTAGTCCTGCTCTAGCACATCGCTCAATGACACTAGCATGTCTACTTTCATTCTTCATATTAACGATAATCAGATTGATGATGTTGCCAAATATCCCGATTATGAACACAGACGGAATTACAATGTTGGTAAATAAGTGTGTGACATCCTGTATTCCATCCCAAGGTGGTTCATGGTAAACGGAGGTAACATTTGTCATATTCATCTTCTTTTGTAGATTCGACTATGTCAGCTGTTATGTTGTACTCAATGCAGAATAGCTGACACTTTTGTTGCAAATTACTTCAAATGGCTGATGGAGCATATCATAGTTTCAGACGAACACTAGCATCTACCCGTGTGGGTTAACACGACGCTTGTGTGGCTTAAGCCAGATGAACGCAAGTCGCAGGCATCAAGTTACAGCATTACTACTCCCAAGGCAACACATTTGTAGAATGGACAGATTCTTCTGATCGTAACCGCCTTAGTTGAATACATACGGAATCAATGTAGTTGGCAAACTTTAGCGGGGTCTAGGTCTAGGTCAATATGTTGAAATCACAACACACAAAAGCTTTCTTGTCGCTGCTGCTGCCGCGGGAATCGATTGTGAACAAATGCTGGCTGTTTATTCAAGGCTGTATCATCGATGCGGACACTGCGCGCGCACGCTGGGTATGGCTTGTGTCAAGGGTGGTGCAAACCATTCGAACGACCAAGCTGTTGCTGCGACGCGCTTGGGGTATTAAATTTGCACACAATAGGTGTTAATTTGTCTCGCCTGAACACATAAGGATGATAGATGAATGCATGACCATGGATTATCACCTTCATCCTGGACATCGTAATTGGCACTAATTCCACACTCTCAATTATCGCCCATTATCCTTAGCACATAAGCGACAATGATCATACGAAACTCTCCCTCTCTGCCCTGATTGGTTGCTAGTTTTTCATAAACCATTAGCTAATGAGCAGCTATATCGCCATTTTGTCGACTAGCAATAGAATGCACATGACAAAACAATTCAGTGGTCCACCATAACCATTGGACATTGGCATATGTGTTATTGGCGGACAAGCAGGAGCCATCATTTGTTCACATGATGCATTCATTTGGTGAAAAGATTTATAATTTCAAATATATGCTCATATGGCTTCATGAATAAAGTAAGGGGAAGGGGCATCGGTTGATACTCATAGTTACGCACACAAATTATTTGTTTCACCAAGGAGGAGTTTATCCCAGGGAACATTCTTGTGTATGCTGTCCGACGACAATGATACACGTGCTCCTAAATACGATTGGCAACATCAACGGACTGCTAAAACAGGGCAAAATCCTGCCGCTTACTTGTTAGGATTTGGTCAGGGCCAATCAATAACACCAGCGGATAAGTTTATGTAATTCTGCTTTGTACGAATCAGTGTGCAATCGCTTGGCGTTCCACAATATGTACACGAGAAGAAGTATTCAACCTGAAATCACAAGGAATAATTGCCCTCAACTAAGCTTACAATATATGCACGATTCCGCTTAACGTGTATTATCTCACTGGGCTTCCCAACACTGGCTTTTCAATGAAACACATATAACTGTTGAAGGTATAACCTACTTCGATAATAATGAGGGGTTTCGTATTCGCAAACCAGGGCGCTTATTTGTTCCATGGAGCTATGAAGAAGGTCATGAAACCAAAATAGCTAAATCGAATTGTTCCATTCAACCCTCTCACCATTAAGTGTGTTTCACATAACTAGTACATATTTCTGTTTGTGAAGTGCACTCGTCGTTACGCAGCTTGTACCACATACCAATGCTAGGTACAAATGGTAATTCTTTGACAAGAACGAGATACCGTTAATCACGCGAACATTACACAGTCGGCAACGCATGTTGTTCTTTAAAAGTTAACGAGTTCTTGAAACAAACTATTTTCCATTTGTGCACACGTTGCTACATAATTGACATACTTTCGAGGTTAAAGAATTTTGATGTCACTTGAATGCACATACATTATACAGCCATGGTTATTGTGGTACATAGCATAGACATTGTTTCAATCACAATTTAAACATTGTCAAAGTATATAAGCGTAAGAATAAATACGACACCCAGACTTTTGCCAGCTCGTAGAGAAACTCGTATTGCTCCTGAAACACAGGTATAATGTAATGAATACATTATCCGGATTTATTTCTTAACGCCATTGCTAAAATAGTACATAAACGGATATAATTACCCAGGCATCGATAGCTTAGGTTCGGCTGGATGTAATAAAACGAGCAGCAAGCATGACATCCACTTCCCTTTCTGCTTTCTACACATCAAGCATTAAACTGGCGTTAACAAAAAAAGCCCGCTTCACTCTGCCCCATTCCTGAGGAAATAATGCGGCTATGATGAATAGGAACAATTAGGATGATTTATTCCTTGGTTGCAAACGTCGGAACATTTAGCTAGTATTGACTTACATGCAATGTATGATAGTGACCCCGTTGGTCTGCTGCTGGCGGCACTCAGTCACGTTATCAATCAGGTCAATGAAATGATCGGGATTGCGTGGTAACTTGTAGTGCCTACTCCAGTCTAAGAGCTGAAATTGACGGACGGTTTGCTAACTTTTCTGCAATAATGAGGACTAGATTTGGGACACTGCGGAATCCGGATTGACCTACTTAGACGTTGTATTCACACAAAAATATTCAGTGTGACAAGGTTGACTGCTTTTTTTATCTATTAAACTCTGTAATATATATATATATATATATATATATATATATATATATATATATATATATATATATATATATATATATATATATATATATATATATATATATATATATATATATATATATATATATATATATATATATATATATATATATATATATATATACATATATATCTCACTCTGGCTAAGGTTTACCATTCGTTTGTCATCAGACACTTTAAACGTTTTGATGTCAATTTGGGAATTTGATCCAAGTTCGGAGCTGCTGTTTTTCACTGTAAGTGGTCCAAAACTTTCTCTTCCGAATTCTTTAAGAGGCCAATATGCTGCAATTGTCTGTGAAACACAGTAACATTTATAATTCAACCTGTGTGTTGAACCAAAGGCAAAGGACCCCAGCTTCGAGTTATAGACCTATCATGCAGATTGTCTTACCAAATCTGTCCTGTCTATTTTATTGTGTATGCTAAAAGCATACTTTTAACAGGTAAGATTTGGCACGCACATCAACAACACCTAATCGTCCTTTTTAACTTAACAAAATATGTAAGAAACAGTATACTTGATATTCCTCACGAAGTTGGCTCTTGTGACTGCCATCGGATTTATACCATAGTTTGCTGTATTTTCCTCACATAATCATATTCTTGTACATCGGGGTCACCAATTTGAGTTTCGATTCCTTCCAACAGAGCTTGGTACAAGACCTTGCATTGGTGCTGATCAACATCGAAATGCAGTTTATTCATGAATTATGTCGGAGAAGACACATCTACTTGTCCTTCTCATTTAGCCTGATTCAGGAGGTAATTGATGGCAATAAAAATCCCTATCGACCGTCACCAGTACAGTAAACGATTATTCCAAGTAGAGAGAACATGTCACAGCACTTAATACTAACAATACACTAAGGCACAGCGAGCACATTTCAGTGCATTCTAAATAAAATATGTGAAGGTAACTGTTTTCATGTATTATAGTTAAATGTCTATACCTGCTGTGCACAAACATTGGCCGCTGGGACTGCAAGGCAAGCACAACATTTTCTGTCTGAATGCTTGTAGTGGGAAGTTATTGTGTGGGGCATTTCCTGTCGTCCCATTCAAGGAATCGAATCTGGCGAACCCCTCGCTCTGCATGCTTCGAGACACATGATTCATGATTAACATGAATGACGGCCGTGCAAGATATACGGGCTAACGATTGTGATTATCTTGTGTTTCAGATTAATCTGAATACATTTCATATAATATCAAGGCGATTTTATATATTCCACAGGATATCGCATTCTTCTTGCCCGGGCTATTTGGCCATTATATCTTGCATTTGGTCTGTCATCATGCAATTAGCTGCTTGATTATCTACCATATGAATGTTAAATCCATTCCTTAACAAGCATTGAAAATACATCATTGACATACAATGACTATGTTCTTCAACATAGCAATATGGTAATCAAAAGTGAAAATGTTGTAACATTATCTATATTTACATGTATTTTAAATGTTTATAAGTAATTCATCCCCCTATGAGACCTATATTTTGTTTTTTGTTCACTGCTTGTTGGATTCCTAACTGAACACAGAAGCATGGTTTACATTACCCTGCATGTAGGTAATCGCAAACATGACAAAGGCCAAGCGCAGTCAATGAATATGAATTGTTGAAACGTAGTGGCCACAGATAAGCTGTGGTTAAGCTTCCGACAGATGGCGTCGTGTTTGTTCCTGGAAGACAACAATAATCAGTAGCCTGATAAGTTTCACCCTGTCTACAAACACCATCACATGCACCAGTCACCGCATCACAATTTCCGTCAGCAGCGTACCTACAGGTGTAAGTACCGTTGACTACAGACAATGACGTGTTTCAAGTTTATTTAACGTAAAAATTACACTGAATTATTCGACTATATGTTACTATTGGAAGAGGTGAGTGCGCGAGAGGGGGTGCTGTGCTTATACATTGGACTGTTGTGATGGAGCAAGGTTGATGGTGTGCGTCTGGTCAGATTCATCAAGTATTAAGCTTTTCGAAAAGATTACTGATACAGGCTGATATTTGATAATGCTCGGGTATTATGATCGCCAGCTGAAATGCTATTAAAAACTCCACCTCACATCATTGCCGGCTCTAATTATGCACTGTGTAAGGGTAAAGTGTTTTTGGGTTGTTTCAGCATAGTTTATAATTAAGCTCAATGAGGATATGCAGTTATTTTGTGCAACGACTTTCGATCAATAGGTTTCGGGTGTGAGTCTTTAGCTACATTAAGAGGGTTGACTCTGTACTGATCGCTTACCTAATTATAATACACCACAATCGTGAGATAAGCAAAACTACATGGGTATACTGGATAGACGTCGCTGCGATTGAATAGAGCTGCAATAAATGTCGTTTCCGCTACTAAAACACTTTGGAGACAGGCTTAAAAATCACAAATACATATTGAAATTAATATCAACTTGATAACCTTCCTGAGAAGACCAATAAAAAAGAGTACCCTTCAAGGAGCATTCATCAATGACCTGAATTAACAGCATAGTTTCAAGAGGTTGAACGTTATTGGCCCAAAACCCTACTAGAAAGTTATAAGCAAGTTTACCCTCCTCCCAAAAATTGGAGCAAAATACATTACAACCGCCCCACGTCTTCCCAGTTAAGCTCAGTAGAGTGTTGATTTCATTTTGGTTTTCATGGATGAATTGTGTAGAAAACCGTGTTCGAATGATGGTTAATAAAATCAATTTCCATGGCTAACTTAAAATATAATTGCTCTATCAGTCTTTACAACGATATTGTTGAAGCGTTCCAAAATGTGGATTTATCACAATAGAGCATTGTGACCGTAGGTAAGGAAGTATCGCATATATATATACCTAGTCCAGCTACGGGCCCCATTAGGGCACCAACCATGCAATTCCTGAAGGACCACGCCACATGTCGCGCTGTCCGTTGCGTGTCCCATGCGAATTTCGGCAATGTAAAGGCCGCAGAGAGACCGTGGCCAAAAGTTAAACTTTTAGACACGTTGTCGCCGCAGGTTTTAGCCCATAAAACGCCCTAAGGCAGTCGTGCGGGACTCATGCCTGCCTGGTCCGGTTTCCTACGTGTGATCTATGGGTCTGTTACAAGACACCAACACATGTTGTTTGCAACCGTTCTCATTACCGAGATAGTTATCAGAAACCAAATCAAAACGTGAAATTATGCTGTTTGCAACCGTTCCCAAGCAGTTACGATGAATCATAAAGTTTATGTATAGAATCATAATGGTCGAAACCGCAAGTTCTAAAAAATATATTGGAACCTGCAAAAATATTACCTCTGATCGTTGCGGTTCGTTCGAAAAATTTTGATTCCAGTAAATATAAGGTAAATATAAGTTCACATGGATTTTTTTTGTTTTCCGTTCATGAGGTGTGGTTTATACTCTCTGGATGCCATCACACAAGAGCTGCGTCGCAGCACATGTATTTCAGTATCTACAATTGAAAGTTTGTATTCTGACTAGATTAGACCTGTGGGCGGACAGAATTCTTTTATTTTCTAAGATAATTACCACCTAGCTGCACTATACCCGATGGTCAGGGCGCGCTTTACCTTTCATTTGTAATACCAATTTCGCAGAATCCTAACTAAGATACAAGCTGCACTACCCCAAAATCATGCCTCTGATATATCATATGACAAGATAACCTACTAGCGCATCTGCTATGAGTTTGGGATTTCTGAACCCATGGATTGGCAAATAAAAACACACAACAAGGCGCTAGGTGAAATTTACCTCTTTGCATGAGGTGTTGCTTTGGTATCCCTTCCATGTCAGAAACTGCTACTCTCGGTCCCATTTATCCTGAAATTCACCTTCTTTAAGCACCACATTGGCCTGCAACTCACACAAGGTGCCAATCTGATATTCTGTTTACACGACAGGCTCTTTCACAATAGTCAATGATAGACTTTTGTATTTAGATGTAGTCGAGGTCTTCCCTGTTTCTTCAACCTCTCCTCTCATAGCCCCATAGGGAGTATCCGCCTGTACCTCTCCCCAAGAAGGAGTGACTCTTTGTCACTTCCTCTGTCCCCTTCCACTCCAAAAGCCCCTCATCGACAACTGCTGGGTAACTGTATAAAAGTTAGTGTTACAAAAATTTAAATGTCAACATGACAGGTATTCACAGTCCTAAGATAAATCCATACTAGAGGTAAAAGGATAACCTGTAGTTGATAAACCAAAATTCAACATTGGTGGCAGCGATATCATGCCCAGTGATTGCGGCGATGTGTACCACTATTATAGCCATCTATGAAATACCGCACAGAAGAAATCAAAGGCTCGGTACATCAGATGACATTAATGCGACCAAGATACTGGTTGGTGCAGGAGACAAGGATATAACTGGTCAAAGCAACAGCAAACGACTTAGACGCCCGTTTTATATAGCCCAAAAGACCAACGTCAGGTTCTATTTATCACCTTGTCGGTCCAACAGTTTAAGCTAAATTTTTTGGTTGATGCATTCGATCAACCCAGAACTCACCACTTTTTTCACGAAATATGCATGTTCTGACGAGTTTCGGGCGATCAGTGTCGAAAGTTATTACCTAATTCGGTTCAAGATAATGTTTCATATTCCTATCGTCTGCGGAAAACTATATTTTCGATAACTTTCCAAGTTTACCGGTGATATTTTCTTCCGAAATACAAGCGCGAAGGACGATATCCCAGACAGCCCCAGAAACTTCCGATGTAAATAAGGCGGTGAGAACATAGGCAAAAACTATAGCTGATAATTCCTGTCGCCTTTTCCCCAGGTTTTCGTTGCTTTCTTCGTGATTCGGTGTGATATTTGTGCAACAGTGAATGTTAGTGGCCTTTTCTACATGTTAGACAAGGTCATTTTAGCTTTTAGCTTCGTGCCACAAATAGTCCCTGTGAACCCGCGTCTTGCGAGCTGTCTCGCCTATGTTCCAATTGGTGTATCCTCCCGCTGGTCAGTTTCCGCCGCATCGCCGCCTTGTTGCCAAGTCGGGCTCAGATATTACCGTTTGGTGTGTTTTAGGCCAAAATACTTATTCACGGGATACTGTTGTTCCTGAAATTCAGCTTCTCGTCCTATAAATGTTTGGTGAGTTGATTTTATTAGCTAAAACTAGGTAAAGCAGCGTAACTCTTGATGATTCCGTTGACTTATGCCGGGAATATGCGTTGGACGCCAGAACTAAGAGGGAGTGCATGCATCACTCCCGTACTTAGTTCGAAAGAGCTAGTTTTATATCCTGCTTGACTTTGAACTCCTCGAGGGCTACATGCCCTTCGGCAAGGGCGTGATTGTCCATAGACTGAAATACGAGCTCACATTCAACGACTACAGTCGTGTGCTTCAAGCCACAGGCGACACCAACGCCAGCTACACAATCGACGGCATCTCCGCCACAGAAATGTTGAATACAATAAGAGTGACACCCTGTCGAACATCAACCGGAACGTACTAGGTAATGCTTCATTTGCCATAAATACAGGTGTATGAAGCAGTCTTGTCAACGCCCTTGCCTACTCTGTCACCAACCTTTTATTCTTGTAGTTCTGAATCACCCCACTGGAAACGGCATAAAGTCGCTATTGAGCAGCATCAGTCTGGGCATGCAACATGGGCTACGAAACACAATTGAGTAGCTAGACCTCATCAACGAGGAGCTCCGCTGCCAGGTACATGTAAAGCAAACCTTGCAGGATGTCAACAACGCTATGCATGAGTACTACCTAGTTGCATGTCAGCCCTATGGTCTCCTGGACCAAGCTTCCAGACTACGTGCCCCAAGATGACTATAAGGGGCGGGAGGTGACATTCATTATGTCTAGATATGGCTGCCTCCAGGCTCGCTTACTAGTGGACTTCCATTCATGACTTGACATATCATTTGAAGGCTTGTGCTCGAATATAGCAATGGGTCACACGACCACGATCACAATCTACTTTAGCTCCCTATTGGTATTGGAAGGGCATTACAGCTATCATGTGGCCTTCAGAAGCCGCAGCTGTTTATGAGGAAGTTGCTGGTGATTGGCTTGCAATGCAAGCCGTTTGGCCAATGATCTACCTGCCAATCAGAAACACATTCCTTGGCCTAAATCTAACTTGTCATGGTCTTATCATGTCGATCCTTTTTTTTTTCATCACATCGGGATACGCTGGTCTTACAAGCATGTCCTCACAGTAGCAGACATGGCCTCACACCACAGAGCTACAAAGCCGTTGACAACGACAGAGGCTAAAGGAGTTGGCTTAAACCTTTATGTATAAGAAGACCTTCATGGATAGAATGCAAGCAGCTGTAAATGCAAATGCTCTTCCAGTCTCGACTACTTGAAAGAACCATTGCATGCGCCCAGAAAATTTCTGCCAACGAACTATATGCATGGGTATTAAACGCCTCTACAAATCTGACACATGTGCGCTTTTCGATATACTCGATGGCATCCACCAGGTTAGTCTTATGAACACTACCAACTTTTTGCGTAAATATTTATTGGAAGATATCTTTGTCCAAAAGAATAAAGCGATTGCATGCTGAGATTGGACATATGAACAGAGCTCTCATTTGAAGTGGTGACTGAAGTTTTAGTGTGCTTGTTGTTAATCTCCTATTTTATGCTGACGATCTGTTTTCGTTTGTAGTTGAAGTAATCAATTAAGACTGATATTTATTGTGCTTTACAGTGTTGTATGAACCCTTCTTGGGGACTGCATCCACTGAAAATTTAAATTATGTCCTTGCAATGGGAGAACAGAGTGAAGTTAGGTTTAGTATTCAAATTAAGGAATTAACGAATACGGTCTGAATATTTCCAACAAGTGGCGGCGCTTATTTGTTTGTTCCGCCCCTGCCACCGCCCCCCCCTCCCCCACCCACATCGGTTTTAAACATCACTATGATCCTCAAAAACGACCCTCTCCTGATCATGACGCCCAGAGATTCATAACGCTCGTAAAAGTTACAGCCCACTGAGCGGAACATTTCACGTGCGACACGCGTCACAACATTGAATTAAGTAAAAGCGTATGTTTTCTTGGTTCATTGCGAGCTTAGAAGATTAGACGGACGTTCAATGGAAAACTACTGAAGAAAGGGTCCGGGGGCAAAGGCGTTAGCTAAGCCGACACAACAAGCCCTGATTTGGTATCAGGAACCCCACCGCAGAGTTGTTATATATGTATTTGAAAAGAACCTTATTATATATCAAGAGTTTCCCAAAAACACTTCACGAAAAATCAATACCATTCACAAGCTATCATATTGAAATTTTACGGGCTAGTTATAGAGAGGTTGAAGTGGTTCAGCAAAAGCATGACGTACTGCCTAACGCCCAGCTTAATCATGTTTGATCTCATATGAAGGGTTTGTGAAAGGAACACACATGCTCATTTCAGAATTGATTTTATATAAAATTGACTTGGGTTGGGACTTATGGCTACTGCACTGGCATATCAATAAAATGCAAATCGCTATTTTTTAACCTCACATTAAAAGCTTGGCGTTTGAATTACATCGTGTAAGTAGTTTGCCATTGGTTTATGTAAATAAAAGCAATCATTTTTCCAGTCAGATATACTTCATCTCTGATTTATAAGTGCTATGTGCGCAGGACTGATGTTAAATACACCGTAGAATATCAAGTTCTTAGACCGTAACGTTTAAGTTTAGAGCAGAACACGAACACGTATCGTCACCAAATAGCTCCGACTGGAGAATATAGATATACTACATATCTCTGTAACAAATTTCTACATATCCATTAGTGTAGTAAATGTATTATAAAGTTGAGCTTCTTAATAAGCTACTGTGTGCAAACCATAATCTTACGATTATGTTTTGATGTGCGCACTCGCTGCCTTAATGATTGGCACCCTCTGGTGGTCTTCTTTGTTTAAGCATTACCATACGTGTGGAAGCCGGATATGTAGATATTGGCCATCTCGAAGAGGAACTGGTACTGCTCCTGAAGCACCATGATTGGAACAATGTTGATTGACTTGACATTGGCGTATGCGTGTTAAAATGGTTATTTGATATATGGGAAGTTTTATCAAATATATTCTCAACTACCTGAGTGCTGATGGTTTCCGGTCGTCTAGATGTGATGTAACGGGCGGCCAGCATCACATCCACTTCCTGCTCCGCTTGCATTAAATCCAGCAAGTAGCTGCCTGCTGCAAACAGTCCACTTCGTTCGGCTCCGTCCCTGAACCACAAAAACACAAATGGACATGGGTTAAATGGAAACATCGTACATTGAAATCACATTATAAGGAGGCATATTTACCTGCAATGCACAACTGTAGAACATCCCTTTTGATTACGTTGCCAAAAGGTCACATTCTGTATCAGATCAATGAACAGATCAGCTTGGGGTGGCACTATGTCACACATTGCCCAGCCTGATAATTGGAATTGACGGACTGTTCGAGGTTCTTCCCGAATCTACAAGGCAACATAAGGTCATTTTGAAAACAACCTACATAACTGTTACATAATGCATAAACACACAGACACAGACACTGACACACACAGACACACCCACAGACACACACACACACACACACACACACACACACACACACACACACACATACACATGCGCGCGCACACATTCATACATACATACATGCATACATACATACATACATACATACATACATACATGCATACATGCATACATGCATGCATGCATACATACATACATACATACATACATACATACATACATACATACATACATACATACATACATACATACATACATACATACATACATACATACATACATACATACATACATACACACATACATACATACATACATACATTCATTCATTCATTCATACATTGAGGCAAACTACAAACCGTTCGACGTTCTTTGTACACTTTGAAGTTTTTTGAAGTGATTCGCACATTTGATCCCTGCTCAGTGCTGATGTGTTGGACGTGGATGGGGCCATAATTAGTCTTGGAAAAATCCTCACTCGGCCAATATTGTGTATCAGTCTATTTAAAACAATATCATACATTAAGTTGGTAGATTGAATTACTACAGAGGTTTAAACTGAAAGTAAATGTTTGACGATGAAATTATAAAAGCAAATACATCATATGCTATGGAATAATATTAATAAGCTGTAACCATGTCAGCCGTTTCCATTTCATTGAGCATGACAATGCAATTGCACTCATGATCGTAGATAAGCCTCCAAAAGTCCACTACAGTGTTTGGAAGAGGCATCTGCGTCAGAATTGTGGATTTGTGTTTGCTAAAACTCTGCATTCACATACAGGTTCTCTAAGCAAACATGGCGGCACGCTATAAGATGTATTCTCGATTAAAAGTAAATATACTGATTATGTATGAGATTTAACAAACCATTGTTAGATTGAATGAGAGTGTATAAGCCGATGAGGCTCTAGGTTTATACCAGTGATGATACCACTTACGTCAGTAAAAACTGCATTGATGTAATCGTCACTCCCAGAATGAGGCGTCGACAATCTCGGACGTCGACGGTCGGCTTCAGAACAATCAAACACAGGATACAAACCAGGAATGACGAATAATATGCAGGAGATATTAAGGTAGGTTTATATTTTTACAGAACATGAGAGGTGCACTTTTGTTTGGTTCAGGATGAAAAGACCGACCGTATGTCATCTGTGGTCTGGTACTATGCATAACTTAGGAGGTGCACTTTTCTGTGCTTAAGGATGAAAAAGACCGACCGTATGATATTCAGTCATCTGTGGTCTGGTACTATGCATAACTTAGGCTGTTACCTGGAAGAACATCTTGACATCTGTTTTTCGCTTTATTTTCCATACAACTGGGAGAGGGATTGGCTGGTGGTTTGTACTCGCATAGCATCTACATTTCAATGAAAGAATTATTTAGATCAAGCATTATTGTGTATTTTGATAAAGGGCTGTTACGATTTCTGACCTGAAATTCTTCTTGAAGAGGGTTCTGGTTGGAATATGTTGTGTCCTGACACATTGTAGCATAATGAGCAACAAACTGTGCTTGTGGAATTCCAGTTTCACCCATCTTCGTTTCAACTCCTTCCAGTGTAGCATGGTACAGGAACTTGTATTGTACCTTTTGCCCAAACAAATATTGTACAGATTTATAAATTTGTTATATGAATCAAGCCGAGGAAGGGAAGGAACTCAGACCGGGAAGGCAACATACCTCAGTTTGTACCATGTACATCCTCTGCGTTCTCAGGAGGTTGACGCACTCATACACATCGATGCCTCCCTCACACTTCGCCTGATTTATTAGGTAATCCAACGCAATGAACGTACCTGTCCGACCAACCCCAGCGCTGGAACATTTGTCAATATTTATCAATAAAGGGAAACGCATGAATAAACCGAGCACTTTTACGATAATCCCCTTGTACATGTGGAGGAAGCTCTTTTGCTTTCTCACATCGGAGAGGTAACTTTGTTGGCAAAGATTAATACCTGCAATGCACAACCAGTGGGCCAGTTGCCTCACATGGCAAACGTAACACCCGACCTCTGAACGCGAGAAGTGGAAAGTTATCCTCGGGGCACTTCTTATCGTCCCAAGCTATGAAATGAAGATGGTGGACATCTCGACCTTCGCCCTAAAAATAAATGTCTTGTCTTATTCATTATACACAATCGAAGCTCTCTTGCCATCAGTCCGCATCAGGTTATTGCAGTTATATCACTGTATGTGTATAGTGTTAAAATGAAATGTCAAATGGGCACCATGTAACTCAGTCGTAGTTTCCTGTATGAATAATCGGCATGGGTTTCGGACACCATTAGGGAAACTGTGAAGGGTCCATACGTCTGGACGTCCTCGTCGGCTTCGTCATCATCGGGCCAGTACCTTTCACATTTCGTCTGAACTCACCAAATCATACAGATCATCGGATTAATAAAACTCATGGTCCATAACCCCCCCCCACCCTCCACCGCCCTAATTGGCTGATATTTGTTACCAATTGCGTTAACAAAATCATCTCGCTGCATGTATACGATCATTACCTTGCCTCCCTCGTTCAGTCTGGTCAGCATGACAATACGGTTGGCTTGCTTTTGCCATATCATGAACCAGAAGGCTAACACAGTTTCCTTCGTTGGACCTTAAACCACATAAACATATTGTTGTCATGAGACACTAATATTGTGATCTATGCAAAAGAAATATTTTATTTATGAAAGTCATCAATGGTTGCATAGCGGAGCGATGCATTACAAATATCGACTGACCTTGTGCGGCTATGTAGTGGTTAGTCTTCTTGGGATATCCCTAAATATGACAATGCATAACACTTAATATAACCAAATAACAAATAACGGAGATCATGCACGGATGGGATGCTAAATGTAGTAACAGTTTACAATGGAGGCGGGTTTACCATAATGTAACTGGCATTGACGTAGTCAGAGCCTTGCAATTCGTCAACAGCTTCCAAGACTACGCGGTTGTCGTCATCTTAAACAATATGGCGATATCACGGTAGGCATTGCTGAAAAGGTCGTTAAAAATCCCGAAATGAAATGTAATTGGAATGACTTTCCATTACTTACATGGTTGGATGTTCTTGAATCTATTCTTGATTAGGTTGGTCTGTGTTTTACCAACGGTGCGCTGTTTGAGGTCTGGTCCTGGTAAGTCCTTGAGGGCATAGAACATGGGACATTTTTGACTCACGAGGTCAATATGATAATGCGCAATTGCCAACGGGATAATTCAACCTATTACTTACATCAAACTCTCGCTCGAACCCGTCCGTGATGTATCTCTTCCCGTCTTTAGTTTTTACGGCATTCGCTCTAGGTAATGGCTGTGATAGCTGACGGATATGCGACTTCAATCGAGATAAGACGATGGGTGCATTCGACACTGGTTCAGTGTTGGCATAGGGACTCAGATCATGCTGTAAGGACGTTACTTGCGCTGTAGCTTCTGACACGGCTGCATGATGGCTTGGAATGCGTTGCGCTACCATCGGTACCTGGCTGTTTCCAGGGGCACCACGTGCCACCTGAGCCATATCGGGCTTGGCTACGATGTCAGGCTTCTTTGTTGGTCCGACAACACCGACAGGTTTGTCAAAGGACCCGTCGTATACTTCACAGAACATTAAACCTCATTGTCTAATCAGCATCTCTGGTCCCGTTTCGGCTTGCTATTACAACTGTTGAATTTGTGTAAGAAAAACCCGGATACTTACAGCTGTTTGACATTTGCACGTTGTCAACACCATAGTTCTTTGGTTTATGTGGCTTCCGTCTTCTGGGGTAAACAGATGTACGACGAACAACAAGTTTAAAATAAGGTAAGGTAAGAATAGGGTTTTACATACACTATGGTGCCCACACAAGTAGAGTAAATGTAAAGAGATTAGATTGACCTTCATTGGTAGCCGCCAAGGATTAATTGAAAAAAGAGGGAATTCCACAGGGATAAAAATCAACAATAAGTGTAAAGATACAAATGCGAATGATTATTGTAGGGCATGTCACAACAAGCCAATAAGCTGGACCAAGTCATTCAAGTCTCTCGTCAAGGTGGAAAGCATTGACATGAATCGCAGACCATGGCTAACTGGTTTCCCCTTGTTAGTCGCCTCTTATGACATACCGGAGGATACAGTGGATCTATACCCCATCACCCACAGGAGGTGTTTTATAGGAGAAACTTGATAATATTTCGAAATATAAATTTACACTTATCATTCATTATCATTATAATCCACTCTCCTGAAGGCAATCAATAAAAAAATACATTCCCATCTGACCTGACACACACGACGACGATGACAACGACGATAACAATAAGCAGCAGACCTCCTGCGACTGGTCCCACTATGATACCTATATTTAGATCACTACCTGGATTGTCAACTGCACACAGAAGCGTGGATTACATTACTCTGCTTGTAAGTTATAGTGAACTTGACAAAGGCCAATCGCAGTCAATTAATCAATGAATATGAATTGTCGAAACCTAATGTCGGCAAAGAAGACGTGCTCGTTCCTGGAAGATTACAACAATTAGTATTAAATAAAAGGCAAGATATGCTTTGACCACGGTCTATGAGATGTTATATATGTATATATGTGGTGTAGGGGCAGTCTTCACAACACAACTGGAAATTGACAATATCACTATTAAGGATGAGAGTGTACCTCCCAGTGTCACGCTGTGAGTTGTTGATTCAGAGTCCAGGTGAGCATTATTCACAATTCTAATCCGGACATCGAGTCTACCTGGCTCAGCAATATCAATCACATTGGCGCTAGTGGATCCTGTGGGATCAGATACGTTATGTGTCATCCATGTATCAGTATTCACATGTCTGTACAGCACCTGTATGGAGGAGATGCTGTCACAACCTGATGACGTCTGCTGTGACACACAGAGAGCTGACAGAGAAAAATGTTCCAATATATGCAATAGGTGTGCTATGCAAAAATTCATATGCGTGACGAACCTGCCATTGAACATGAAAAGAGAATGGTGGTGTGTTTGTTCGGAACGTCACGTTCACAGTTATTGCCAGTTCTGGTGCTGAAATCAATTTAATGCAATGTAAAAATATAAATTACCCGATGGTTCGTTGTTTTCAAACATGAACTAATGTTGAAAAGACATTCATAAGTGGTACCTTTACACAATGTTTTTACAGTCGTCTCTTTGGACGGCATCTTTGACACATCAGATAGTCCTTGCCACAGCCTGTAAACTCTAACTCGAAAGTCATATTGCATGTTAAATTCCAGACCGCTGACTGTCGCTGAAAGCGCTGATTTATTTGCATTATGAGTTATGTTGGTACCAGTGATGAACTCAGTTGCATTTTGCATTTGATATTCCACCTGGTAGCCGTAGTATTGAGCATGAGCAAGTGAGATATCCCCAGCAGATCGCCATTGGAGCGTGACTTCATTTGAGCTTATATTGATAACGGTTAAGTTCGCGCCATCGCCAAGGTCAACAACCTCTGTACACAATGTTCATTCTTGCTAATGCGTTTAATGCACGAAGTTGTGGCCTTTTTTCTCAAGTCATGTAACAAGTAGAATTCGTGACTGGTCATTATTTTTATATACAGTAACACGATTCTTACTTATTTCGTTGGAACATGAGTCGCCTATGTACCACTTGTGACATCCATCTGGACATTCGCCCGTCAAGCCATCGCACGTATCTGATCCATTCAGACATTGATGAGCAGAACAGGAAGCATTGCAGTTGATCCCATATTTTCCTCCGCTGCATGCTGCAATAAACACGGACCATGAAAGCCATCAATGAAAGTTTTCCGTTTGCTTAACAAAGGATAACAAATGCTGGAAAATAATAGATGAAAAGTGGTAAGTGTTTTCTTACGTGTTGTGCAAAGTGGTGGTTTAAATCCGGAGCAATTTAAACAGCCCACTACGTTGTCACTGTCGGAGAGGCAATTCGTCGTATCTGAAATTGATTTGTTCTCCTAAATTGTGTAAGTTGTAGGGGTATATATGTACATAGTGAGCTGCTTGGTAGGTGTTGTTTGCAATTACATTATTCCCTTTGACAGTTGATTTCTTCATTACAAATAGTTCCTTAGATTGATCTCTATTTAGTACTGCATCTTAATGAGTTAACAAAATTATATATTCTAGCTGATCCAGTAAGCACGAGAAAATTTTTTTCAGGCTTAGCAACAACAAAATATGATTAGGCAAACCATAGGAGAAAGGAATGATGTTAGAAATATGCAGATGATAATGAGTGAGCAGATTTATATACGTACCATTTCAAGTTAAGCATTTACAAATGTTCATTAAGCACTCTTACTTGCTGTGACGTACTCATGTCCCATGACCACCACCTCACATATGTTAATGATGTTAGGTTCAGATCCTCCTGTTCTCTGTAAGCTTACATAGCGGCCTATCAGGTTTGAAACGCAAGATAGAGTAACACTCTCTTCAGGAGGTACAGTACCCTCATAAGACCGACATAGTGTATTGTGCGTTATAGTGCTACTATTGCCAACACGAATGTCGAAATGACCGGTTCTCTTGGCGCCTGGAAATCATTAGTTTTGTACTTGAAAAACAAACTGATTCGCAGAAATGAAAAATCAAAATGCATTTAACAAACAACTCTACTTACTCTCCAGTTCTTTCCGGTTGAATATACTAATATTGTTGATATAAAAATTCCCGCCGAGGTCCACGTACCACCAGGCGAACTTAGCAGCGTCATGGGTCAGTATCGGTGCAGTACAGGAGATCAGAAACGTATAAACCATATGGTAGTCTACTATCCACGGTGTCACTAGCAGGCCAGCTACCAGCAATTCCGCTCTGATATACGGATTTGTTTAAAGCCACATTACCTGTTTCATCACACAAATATATATTGATAGATAACCAAGTGAGTGAATGAAAGATGCTTGCTATTCATAGAATATTCATTCATCAGAGTGTGTAGTTGTCGCTACCCATCCTGCATCCCGGTCCTCTCCAGTCGAATATGCTCTCGTTACCAGGAGGTTTGGGTTCACCAAGTCTACATCAACCATCACATGCACCAGTGACCGCATCACAATCTCCATCAGAAGCGCAATTGCAGGTGTAAGCACAGTCTTGATTTAGTCGTCCAAATATACACGCTGGAAAGCAACAACGACCGCTGACTATAGACACTGACATGTTTAGCGTTTATATAACGTAGAAATTACACTGAGAATGATCAGATCATTTGTTACTACAGGAAAAGGCGGCAGCGTGAGAGAAGGCGTGGGTCTGAGAAATGGGGCTGGTGTGATGGGGAAGGGTGATGATGTGTGTCTGGTCAGATTCATCAAGTATTCGGCTTTTCCAAAAGACAACTAATATGGGCTGATATTTGTTTATGCTCGGGCATAAGCCAATGCTGGATGCTTGCGTATAGTAGTGGTCTGCTCGATGTCATATCAAGCTTTTGGGTTACTAACTGATACTGCTTGTATTATATGGTATCAAAAGCAGTTGATCAACAAGACTATAACAGGATGTTATCTCATTGTCATTTATGCTAGGTTTTCTAGCTCTCCCAACAACTGACTCTCTCACTGTATTGACCCGAAACAAAGTGATCGTGACCACCGCGCTTTATATTGAAGCCAGAGGGTTTTTTTTCAAATCAAACACCATCGACTCCATGTAGACACAATATCAACATATGTAGAGATCACTATGTTCAAATAACCGACCTTGTGACAAGAATCCCTCCAACAGTAGAACGATTATCACCGATAGACTACAGGAGGTGTTGACGCTCGCCATAGCTCTGTGAAATGAGTTTTCTAAGGACCCCGAGCCGACAATATTCCGTAACTCACTAGTTCAGCTTTAACACGACGAGACCGTAAGGGATATATTCCTTGAGTGCGTGCTGCTATTCAAGTACGTAAACAAATAGCGACCTATCCGTTGTGACTCATATACAGAAAGTAAACATATCAGCAATGTGTGTTGGTCTTTAACAGAACGCTTATTAGAATCCACGTCACAATCGAATGTTTGTCAATTGTTGAACCGACAATCGTATAACCATGTCCCGACCATTCCAATGTGATAATAACCAAAATGCAGAAGATATCTCCGAGTTAGAAGCAGCAGTTATTTCAGGGGAACCAAGAAATAGAAGGATATGATCGCACAACACGTGACTAACGTCAGCCAAATAGCACAAGAGGCCCATGGGTACATGGGGGAACTTGGCGAACTGCATCCAAACAATTGCAACAATTTTCTGAATCGGGCCAAAATTGGCCAAAATCGGCCAAAAATTACCTAAGTTATCATGCCTCTTACGTTGAAAATCATTATGATTGCAAAGTGATTCATGGGAAATGAAAAATCATAACGTATAAATCATCATTACGTTATAATATATACAATAAGATGAATTAGTGGGCCGATTTTGAAATTTGCCCATGGGCCTCAAGGTTTCCCCATGTATCTACGGGACTCTTGTTTGTGTAGCACGAGAGGGAAATCATAAGGTCGGTCGTTAAAGGTCGGTGTTTACTTCAGGGCGAATATGGCTGGTGTGGATGCATTTAGATTTGAAGACTAAAGCTACACGTAATAATGTTAATAGTGAACGACATTTCTCGGTAAATTGACGAAGTTTGTTTGAGGGGTCAATAAGTCGTACTACATTACAACTCTATTAACTTTTGCCAAATATTGCATATGCAGATGATACCAATGTGAGCTGTTTTCTGACTCCATATCGCTTTTGTATTATAAAAACATCATGGTATCTTCTCTTTATCCCTGGGGAAGTCAATAACATCGTTGTACATTGGTAACTGACGAGAGATTAATGGTATAAGTTTATCCCTGCTTCTTTTAACCACCCTCAATCGATTGAAATGCGACCGCAATTGAAGTCAATATCACATTTTAGAAGCAGTCAAATGAGTGTTGGCTTTCTTATCCTGATATCCAAAGTGTCGCTGGACTTCTTGGCGTCGTGACATTCAATGAATTATTAAGCGTGTTGTTTTGCTTTCTGTTTACGCTGTTATTCAGACACCACGATTAGATTTGTAATAACCGGTCATCCCTCTAGTTTTAAACGTATGTATAATGCCTACTAGGTTCGTTTATATATACAGGATCTTAATTTCTGACATAGTGGTTGTAAATATTCACACATAATCAATATCCATCTTCATCAACAGCTGTTGCAGTGATAACTTATCTTAAACTCCACCTTGCACCATCTTTCGTGGCTCCAATTATGCATTGTTTTAGTGTTAAAATTAATTTAGTAAGTAAGCTCAATGAGGATACTCTGGTATTGTTTCGTGTATGAGGACGTAGCTGTTACGTGCGTCGTCTTTCCATCCATAAGCTGTGGGTGCGATCCCTAGATGTGAAAACTGTTAATTTCTTATAACTTGGATGATCACTGTGACATCATTAACATTGACAGCATAGTCCAATCATATAATAACGATCTACGTCACATTAAAGGAATGTTCATCAATGATCTGTATGGACAACACACTTTCGAGTAGCTGAACGTTTTCAGCCCCACAACCTACTCGAATCTTATAAACAAGTTTACCTACCGCCCAACCTCCCCACATCCGCTCCGTTACGTTAACAGGTTAAGTAGATTATCGATTTCAACATGATGATCAATTTGTGGTGAACAACGTATTGATGACGGTTTTTAAAACACGTCATGCAATAGTTTACTTTAAATGTAATTGTTCTATCAGTCTTTCAAATAAAAATCGTCGGAAGTGGCTATTGTGTACTATGAGCTTCCCACAATGTGGCGTTATGAAAACAGCGACCTGCGCAGGCATGTATGAAAAGATCGCTGGCTAAGACAGTCAAGCAAATTGTGCATATTTCGAAATATTTAACATTTTAGTCACTTATAATTTTATGTTTGAGCAGCTTTGGTGTTGGATTTAAAGTAAAACTGGTAATAGTCAGTTTATTGTGCGATCAGACTCACTCCATGATTACTTTGAATGGGCAGAAGAAATATTGATCTAGCCTAGTCACAAGCCTGTTGATAAGGACTTATACATGGACAGGTTTCATTGTTAACGCCATTGAACATAAAACTTTTGTTATAGATTAATTTTATATGACGTGAATAAGCATACATTAGTGAAGCCATGGTTATTGTATTAGATTACATCGACATTGTTTTGATCACATTTGAAATATTCCTTTTCAATGTTTCTGAAATGAAAGGCATATCACTCGCATTGAGCTGTCGATCTCTCCATCATGTGACTCGCTTTTCTTTTCTCCTGACAGTTGAATCATATACGTCGTTAGTTAGGACACCACGATGACAGCAGTTGTCCCTCGTTCAGTGATGGAAACAGTTACATTTTCACCTTGGTGTGTTGCATCAGATTCGACCACTATGGTCTCATAAATAGTATTTTCTAGATGGTCCGTTGCATCTCCCCCAGTGAGATCCTGTTGCGCCGATGTACTTTGATCTGCATGTACCAGACCAACATGATAAGATCATTATTGAAACACTTCTCTAACTATGTAAACGAATAATCAAAAGTGCAAATGCTATAACATTATTCATATTAAAATTATTTTAAATGATTGTCAGAAATCTAAGAAATACTCATTTCTAGTTATCATTTGTAAGTGGTCATATTCATGCGTTGACAATTGCTGTCTCATATTTTGCCTTTAAACATAGTTGAGAATTATGAATATACGCGGATCATTGTAATTATAATCCACTATCATGATGACAAAACGATAAATAATACCTGACCTGACACACGTGATGACGATGACAACGACGATAACAATAAGCAGCAGACCTCCTGCGACTGGTCCCACTATGATACCTATATTTGATTCACTGCCCATTGGATTTCCAGCTGGACACAGAGGCGAGGTTTGCATGACTCTGCTAGCAGGTGTTCAAGAACCCAACATAGACCAAGCACAATCAATTAATCAACGAATATAAATTTTCGAAACCTAATGACGACACAGTAGCTGCTGTTGAGCTTCCAACAGATGGCATCGGTCATGGAAAATCATAATAATAGTCAGTATTAAATATAAGGTAAGATATACTATGACCACGGTCTATGGGTATCGAAAATATATTTATATCGCATAGGGCAAGTCTTCACAAAGCAACAACAAACTGCCAAATATATCTTTTCACGTGTAGAGTGTACCTCCGAGTATCACGCTGTGAGTCGTTGATTCAGAGTCCAGGTGAGCATTATTCACAACTCTAATCCGGACATCGAGTCTACCTGGCTCAGCAATATCAGTCACATTGGCGCTAGTGGTTCCTGTGGGATTAGATACGTTATGCGTCATCCACGTATCAGTACCCGCAAGGCGGTACAACACCTGTATGGAGGAAATTCCGTCACAACCCGATGACGTCAGCTGTGAAACACAGAGAGCTGACAGAGAAAATGTTTCCAATAAATGTAGTTGGTGTGTTATGTGACTATACATATGCGTGACGAACCTGCCATTGAACATATATAGAGAATGGTGGTGTGTTTGTTCGGGAAGTCACGTTCACAATTGTTGTCGTTTCTGGTCCTGAAATCGGTTAAAATCAATGTTACAACAGAACTTACTGGATGATTCGTTGAATTCAAACATAAACTAATGTTGAAAAGACATCCATAAGTGGTACCTTTACACAATGTTTTCACAGTCGTCTCTTTGGACGGCATCTTTGACACATCAGATAGGCCTTGATACAGCCTGTAAGCTCTAACTCGAAAGTCATATTGCATGTTAAATTCCAAACCGCTGACTGTCACTGAAAGTGCTGATTTATTTGCATTATGAGTTATGTTGGTACCAGTGATGAACTCAGTTGCATTTTGCCTTTTATATTGCACCTGGTAGCCGTAGTATTGAGCCTGAGCAGGTGAGATATCCCCAGCAGATTGCCATCGGAGCGTGACTTCACTTGTGCTTACATTGATAACGGTTAAGTTCGCCCCCTTGTCAAGGTCAACAACCTCTGTACACAATGTTCAATCTTGCTAATGCGTTTAATGCATAAAGTTGTGGCCTTTTTTCTCATGGTCATGTTACACGTAGAAATCGTGACTGGTCATTATTTTTATGTACAGTAACACGATTCTTACTTATTTCGTTGGAACATGAGGTGCCTATGTACCACTTGTGACATCCATCTTGACATTCGCCCGTCAAGCCATCGCACGTATCTGATCCATTCAGACATTGATGAGCAGAACAGGAAGCATTGCAGTTGATCCCATATTTTCCTCCGCTGCATGCTGCAATAAACACGGACCATGAAAGCCATCAAAGAAAGTTTTCCGTTTGCTTAACAAAGGATAACAAATGCTGGAAAATAATAGATGAAAAATGGTGAATGTTTTCTTACGTGTTGTGCAAAGTGGTGGTTCAAATCCGGAGCAATTCAAACAACCCACTACGTTGTCACTGTCGGAGAGGCAATTCGTCGTATCTGAAATTGATTTGTTCTCCTAAATTGTGTAAGTTGTAGGGGTATATATGTGCATAGTGAGCTGCTTGATAGGTGTTGTTTGCAATTACATTATTCCCTTTGACAGTTGATTTTCTCATTACAAATAGTCCCTTAGATTGATCTCCATTTAGTACTGCATCTTAATGAGTTAACAAAATTATATATTCTAGCTGATCCAGCAAGCACGAGACAATTTTTTTCAGGCTTAGCAACAACAAAGTATGATTAGGCAAACCATAAGAGAGAGGAATGATGTTGGAAATATGCAGATGATAATGAGCGAGCAGATTTATATGCGTACAGTTGCAAGTTAAGCATTAACAATTGACCATTAGGTACTCTTACTTGCTGTGACGTACTCATGACCCATGACCACCACCTCACATATGTTAATGATGTTAGGTTCCACTCCTCCTGTTCTCTGTAAGCTTACATAGCGGCCTATCAGGTGTGAATCGCAAGATAGAGTAACACTCTCTCCAGGAGGTACAGGACCCTCATAATACCGGCATAGTGTATTGCTGGTAATGCTACTGCTATTTCCAACACGAATGTCGAAATGACCGGTTCTCTTTGAGCCTGAAATGCATCAGTAATGAGCAAGATAACTAACTCATTCGCAGAAATGATAAATTTAAATGTGTTTACATTGCAAAAGCACTCACTCGCCATGTCTTTTCGGTTGAATATACTAATATTGTTGATATAAAATTTCCCGCCGAGGTCCACGTACCACCAGGCGAAATTAGCAGCGTCTGGGTCAGTATCGGTGCAGTACAGGAGATCAGAACCGTATAATCCATATGGTAGTCTACCATCCACGGAGTCACTAGCAGGCCAACTACCATACATTCCGCTCTGATATACGGATGTGTTTAAAGCCACATTACCTGTTTCATCACACAAATATATATTGATAGATAACCAAGTGAGTGAATGAAAGATGCTTCCTATTAATAGAATATTCTTTCATCAGAGTGTGTAGTTGTCGCTACCAATCCTGCATCCCGGTCCTCTCCAGTCGAAGATGTTCTCGTAACCAGGAGGTCGGGGTGCACCCTGTCTACATCCACCATCACATGCACCAGTCACCGCATCGCAATCACCATCAGCAGCGCAATTACAAGTGTAAGTACAGCCTTTACCGGCTGGACCAAATATACAACCTGAAAAGCAACAATAACGTTATCTATATACAATGACGTATTTCGCATTTAATTCACGTACATTGAAATTAAACTGTGATAGATCAGATTTTTGTTATTATTGGAAGAGGCGGATACGTGACTGGGATAGTGGGGCTGACAAATGGGGCTGTTGTGAAGGGGAAGGGTTGATGATGTGTGCTGGATCAGATTTATCACGTATTCAGCTTTATCAAGCGATGACATGGTGATATGTTTATATGCTCGGGCATGGATGCTTGTGTACATAACTGATCTGTGGAATGTCAGTCCACTTAGTCGTTACAACGCCATGCTTACATATTAAATGATCACTTCTCAAAAGCAATTGACTAACAAGTTTACAACGGGATGTAATCATACAACCATTATTTAGGCTAGGTTTTCTAGCTCTCCCCACAACTGCCTCTCTCACTGTATTGATCTGAAACAACTTGTGCGTGACTGCCACGCTCTACATTGATCCCAGAGGGTTGTTTCGAATCAAATACGAACGACTTCAACTACATGCGCATTCAACATATGTTGAAATCAGTACTTTCAAATAACAAACCGTGTGACAAGTATCCCTCTAACAGTAGAACGATTATCACAAACAGGCAGCAGAAGGTGTTGACGCTCGCCATGGCTCTGTTAAATGAGTTACCCAAAGCTGAGGTAAATCGCAAGCTGATAATAATCCATTACTTCCTCGTTCTGCACAAACATACGAGGAATTAAAGTCTAGCAGAACGAGACCGCTGGGCAAGGTTTTTTATTGAGAGCGGGCTGCTATTATAAAAACCCGAAAAATATTGACCGGAGTGACTCGTGCGTAGAAAGTTAATATAACTGGGATATATGTGTGCCTTTAGATAGTATGCTTACTATAACCCATGTGACCCTTGAATTTATGTCGACTGTTGAACCTACACTAGAATAGCCATGTTCCGACCATTCCCGTGCGATAGTAACCACAAAGCAGAATATATCGCCAAGTAAGAACCAGAGGTTATTTGAGGGGAGCTAAGAAGTAGTACGATATGGTCGCACAACACGTGACTAATGTCAGCCAAATAACACAAAGCTGTTAACATGAAACTCGTATGAGCTGTACTGTGACATGCGCCTAATTCTGCTGTTGAACATATGGCCACAAATGAATGATTTTCGTGAATAAGACCAAAGGGGGTTTACATCGTTAATATATTGAATAGGCATGTCTTTTCCAATACAGTTGTTGAGTGTCAAAAGTACATCATGCAACAACCTTGTCCATAATCATAACCTGCCCTTCTCAGTCATGCCCACGAGTGACCTACGTGTCACTTGCCAGCCCCCACCACCTCTCCTCATACATACCCCATATCTTATAGCCACGCCCATCCTTTGACAAGGCTACTGCAGGTCCCATGAGAAATGGAATAGCGTGATGGGGCCAGGATGCATACAGGGATAATATAGTCGTTTGAATGTAGTTGTGTGTCATTATGAAAACGTGAAGGAAGGAAGTAGTACAAAGAGTGGGGTTTCTGGAACACCGCCTCTCCTCTATACTATTTCCTAAACTGCGGGATTTTGATTTTTGCTCACCCTAAGTTAAGAGAAAGGCGCGTCGGGCCCGACCCCAAAATGGGTTCGAGGCGGTTCTCAAGCACCTCCACTCATCTATACTATTTCCTTAATTACAGCTTATACAGGATTTCTATTTTTTTTGCTTCCTGCTCACCCTGAGTCAAGAGAAAGGTGCGTCGGGCCCAATTCCCAAACGGGTCCGACTTCGCTATATTAATCGTCGATAAACTAGCATTTCCAAGGTGTCTACCGTGAGCAGCTATCCACCTCTTTGAATCAAACGGAGAGAGTGACACCTTGTTGATGTGGCATCGATAGCACACCATCCACCACAGGGCACCGCAAAGACGTGTCTGCGATGGGCCTATTGCCCTCGTCAGACATTACAAGTTCCTCCAGACGTTCCACTTTCTCCATAAGATCATTGTTGCTAAACTCTAGATCGCTCACAGTAATCTTCAGGTCTTCCATATCATCCACAACATTTCTCAGCTCGTCCTCCAGTTCTAGTTTTTCGTCTTTCAGATAATCTAGATCTAACCTTGACTCTTTTACACAACCTTCTAGATCAATGATACGCTCGTCAGTGTTCATTTGTATACTTTATACCTTCGTTTATTCAGTAGATTGGTATGTACAGTGCGTAAATGCCCATGCAATATAAAATTATTCTGTGTATTCAGGTGGGTCAATAAGGTCGGTCACAGTCGGCTGGATGGTAAAGAAGCACCAAATTTGTGTCTGATACCTTCCAATGATTGGTCTTTTCCACGTTGGATCAGCACGTTTTTTGTGTCATCGATTGAGACAGTCTGTTACGCTTTCACATATCTAGCCTTAATTTTGCCCTTCATTTGGGTATATTTTGTGACCTCAGCTAAAACAATTTTAAACATATGATCCGAGATATTACCATCTTCAAGTGCTTTCGATACAATGTCAGCAATGGTATTCAATTGTTCTGCACTAGAATGCAGATCTGATCTTTTAAATTTTCCAGCAATTCCAAGTAGCCCACAAGCGGCCCCAGTAACACGCAAAACAGTGGCAATAGGAATAGCAACCACCGTAGCAATTACACCTACACCACTTGTGCCAAGACACATAACAACTCTAACTAAAGCTGTGTCTACTACCAGTCTACTTTATCCACTGAGGTCACTGCACGCCTATATTTCTTATACATGGCACAATATTTTTCGATCTCTTTCTCAAGGTATTGCTTCTTGAGACTTATTCAACCGATAAGAGTGCCCTGGACTCTCATCGGACAGCTCGGGATATAACCGTGCCGTCGGTTGTGTTGTTTCATACTGTTGTTTTATACATAAGTCTACATGTCAAATTCAATTAGTAGTGATGCCCTCTGTTTTGAGTGGTTGTATATAATCAATAACGTTGCCTTGTTCCAGTCGCTACGTTATGCCGCCGGTAACTGCGAATAAGATAGTGCAGGCCTGGATGTCAAAGCCAATGCAGTTCTGGCAGAACCAGATAAGCTTAACAGTGTGGTGGACAGGTTGTTGACCAGCTCATCCCTCTGGGTCTGCATAGCCTTGACAAGCCTTATAAGCTCCCTGAGTGGCAGTCCATCTGTTTGTGTACCCATGTCTTCTATAGCGTTATGAACAACCTCTATGAAGCTTGTTTCTTCCGTGCCACGTTGCTCATTTGCGGCCTCGAGGCTGCTCATTTCTAACTTCTCTGTGGCTTTAGCAGCTGCTTTGTCAATGCCTTGGAGGGCTTTTACTTCTTTTGTGACACTGCTTGTTGGGACCACCCAGTGAACCCCAAATCATCGCAGACGCCATCCATCCCACCACGCAGACCTATTATCGAAACTTTAAGCCGTTTTTTTGGTATGAAAATGTGTAAGACTTAAGTCAGGGTAGTCCTTCAAACGTAACGCTCCTCCAACAAGCTCCAACTTTGTATAATCGCGGACGAGGGGTGGTGTGTGACCTTTGTCAGCTAATGCATCGTAATAGTCATTGACAGCACCTATAAGGAGTCGGACCTTCTGTGGTAAAGACTTATCTATTTCAATGTCCCCTCCTATATCACCCTGAGTTGGGAGAGTGGCCTCGGTGAGTCCCTCATCCCCCTCCTCTGTGACGTCAAATGTTGGGTTATCAAATTCTTCCATGTTACTGTATTAAAGATATGCTCGCTATAATTTAACTGTTAACATGACGAGCACATGGACGGAAACTAAATCCATACCACCGGATACGCAAGCACCTCAGGGTAAAGGGCATGGCACAGTCTGTAGTTATTACAAATAATCCAAGCACTATTGACCAGAACCAACAACTGTTGGTCTGCATCCCTAAACGAGGTTCAGACGACATCATTGTCCCAGGGACAGCATGGCTGGCCTTAACAATCACGCTGACCTCGACTGAAACTTACCGCAGCATTGTGCAAAACCTGGGTCACGTCGTGGTTAAGAAAACGACAATCATGTCTATCGATGACAGCGATGTGTACCACTGTTACCACGATTTGTGGCGGACTGCACAGGAGAAAGAGGGCCTCCAGTATCAGGGCATTGACAAATCCGATGACAGCAATGCAACCAATATACGAGTGGGAACAGGAGACAAGGATTAGACCGTGGTAGCAGACCAGGCGACAGCCGATGTCTTTGGCAACAGGTTCTACTTTCTGCTTGACTTTGAACTCCGCGAGAACCTCATGCCTTTCTTCCAGAGCGCCCTTGGTGACAGACAAGAATACGAGCTCACATTCAACGACTACAGCCGTGTGAGTCAAACAAAGGGCGACAGCTTCGCCAACTACACAACTAATGGCTTCTCCTTACAGTATGACATGGTTACCCAACCAGAGTTGGCCCGTATGATCCACACCCAGTACACAGTACACTGTTCGCATATCTGTATGAGCGTGTGCTTCGTGTGAGGGTGTCACCATTCAGAGCACAAAACAAAGCAGAAGCGGCCGGTGCATTGAACGTCTATATGTATGTTGCTATGGATGCGCAACTTAACATTAAAGCTGGCAGGTTCGTCAACGCAGTCTTTGCATTTCCAGATGGTCCCTGTTCAGCTATTGTTTGTGGTCAGACAGGATTTGGAAAAAACATCTTCATCCTCGACCTACTTGAAGACCCCTTCTTCCGTGCCTTGAAGCACATTGTAATCATCTGCCCTAGCATTCGTTACAACGAGGCCTATCAGACGCGGTCATGGGTGTGGGATGATGCAGAGGTGTGCTTGGTTGATCCAGGGGAGCGGCTCCATGACCACTTGAGGGCTTTCTACCATTGTTTTAAGGGCAAGGCCGCCCTATACATTATTGATGACTGTTCGCCTACAAAGGCTATTAGCGGCCGCCATGCACAGCAAAGTGTCTGGGTTCTCACCTGAAAGTACAACTGTGTGCTGAAGGACCTACGTGAGCAGACCCGCTGAATAGTGCTATTTCACACCAAGGACCGTTACTCATTTGAAGATGCTCTACGTGAGAATGATGTGATCCCAACAAAGGAAGAACCTGCCGCAGTACCCAAGCTAATAGCAAAGACCAAGCACGCAAAACTGCTGCTGAAGACTGATCAACCTACTGCATATGCCGTCGATTGAAGTGGTGGTGCTGACCCTGACATCAGCCGCTGCCTTGGTTATCAGGTTAGGCCCGTCAGTACCTGGGTATCTGGGTGTCCCACAGACGCTGGGTTCAGCAAAAAATTAGACTTCAAATGTGTATACGTATATTCATGGATCCTGATACAATCATTGATCAACTTTTAGTACAGGACGCTGCCACAGCTAGCCCAGTGGCCACTGAGTCTAATCGAATAGAACCCAGAGCCTCCTCTCAGAAGAGAGATAGGCTTTCTGCTGCCATAGCTGGGGGTCAGCACGTCATTACCTTTGGTGAGCAGTGCGTTACAATTGACCAGGATGAATAAATGTCCGACCAAGAGATCACATAGCTGTATGTGAGAAACGAGGCTCGGCTAGGAGCTAGCAAGACGCGTACTCTACGTCAGACAGTGCTATAGCTATACTCAGGTACTGATTGTATGTTTCTACCAATCCCATCAGAACATCAGCCAAAGCTAATTACAGACCTGAGGCGGTTGATAAAGATGCACACGATTGTAAAATTCCCCCTGATGCTGCCACATCCCTGGACTCGGAAGCGCTCACAGCCCATATATCGTCTCCCACAAAATCACCTTTGGCTTCCAGTTCTACCATTCCCACCGTGCCCACAAGCCACAAGTTCTGCCATGACGCCAACCTCTGTTTATCCATCACCAACCCCTCCTGACTCTGATTCATAGCTGACGTCTACCCCGACACGCTATTCGTGATCGCTAGGGGATGCTCTCTGGTGCATTTCATGTCCAATGGAAGCTAGCCACAGCTTTTACTTTTCAGTTGTTCTTCTTATGGGAGTTTCATAGTTGACTGACTGACGCCATGAAAGCTCCTTTGATATTGTGTTCAATTGTTGCTTATAATGGCAGACAATTAATGTATCTATTGAGAAATGTTAACAATTTTTCTGTAATCATGCATCTCCGGCTGACAGGGCAGCTGTGTCTGCTATTTGGGTTATTTGTATACAGAGTTATAGCTTCGCTAAGAGCACTCACTCAAGCCTCAGCCCGGGAAAATGGGAAGACTCCACCTGTCAGGCGTCGTGCGTTGCTTTGTCATAGCGTCCCTTAAAACCACATGGAATTCTCCGATTAGTAGTTCGGCCAATCCGACTCCCACCCTGAGACGACGGATCAACCATCCCATGTGCTTTTGTTCGCCTGCTGTCAGTGTTACCCAGGTGGCACAGGATGACTTCCACAAATAATACGTTTGTGGAAATAACAGGTGTAAGGGACCCGTTCAAGATGCAACTATCATTCAGGATAATCAGGAAGAAAATGTGCTTTGTTGTGACACAAGTTATGTATAGCGTTAGCCGTGCACAACGTCTTATAATTGAATTCTACCGTCCGACCAGGACTATGTATACCACCGTCCGACTGGGGCGGGGCTAGTATAGTGTATATTATTTGTATGTGATTTGTTGTGACACTGGTTGTTTAAATGTACATGGGTATTGTACAAGTTAATGCACTAAGCATATATTATTAGTGCGTCATACGATTGTTATGTAAACATATATTAAAGTGTTCTTTGTCAGAATAAAATTTTAATTTTTCATATAGGCTTACAGTCTGAATCGTTACCAATCAGTGTTCAATTTATATTGTGTGTTAATGTAATACACAAACCACAGCTAGGCATGTCAAAAACATTTACATCAATACTGGGAGCAGTATAAAGACATATACATAATGATAACAACAGCATGAATTTATATATTTAACTTTCAAGAATGAATTAACAAGGATGGAAGGACGTACCCTCTATACAAAAAAAACCATTTAGTCATCAGGTAGTATCAAAACAATAATATCCAGGTTGGGAGTGTTAAAATAATATGGATATTTATACATGTAAGAGTTTGTACAAAGGTAACTATTAAATTTTCAAGAAAGGTTGTTTGAAGTTGACAAGGAATGGACAGGCTTCGAAAATGTTTCCGTAGTTGTTAAGCATTGCAACTTTCACTTAAGTTTCAAAAAACTTGAATTGCTTAATTGCCCTCATAGCAGGCTCAACATGGATACCAGCCACAGAATATCCTAACTGTTCTGAGATGAATTGGCCTGTTTTTTTTTTAAATAAGGAAATGACTACTGGGGGCAAATCTCCTGCAATAGTTAAATATCTGCCTACCATTACTGGGTCATCAGCATCAAGTGACCTGCATCAATACATCCTATTCCGATGTCTGACCCCCCCCCCCATGTCAGACACATTAATAATAGCACCAGTAGGACACAGGTCTGTATAATCTAGAACATTTCGGATGTTATAAATGTCATTGAAGAATGGGGCTGCTTTCTCTCTCATTGTCTCTGTTGAGGGCATCTTTCGAAGGCAATCAAAGGCGTACAAGTGTTGCAAAAAGTTTCTCGTTAAAAGTCAATGCTATTTGTCAACCAGGTTTCGATTTGAATGTTGATGAGTGATGACCACTGCCAGTCAGTGACACTAACTGCATGTCCTCTTCCTAATCCTCCAGGTAGTGAAAAAAACTGAAGGTTTCATATGATGGAATACTGTGCAATAGGGAAAATGGAAAGAGTTTTCCTTGATAAGGTTCAAACTCAATATCTGGCCCTTTTCTTCCATCACCATGTGAAGTTCCTCCACTTTCTTAGCATTTCTAAGTTTAGGGTGTGTGTCAATGAGGATGTCCAAGGTAGAAACCAATCGACCAGCCCTCAGTGTTTGCATTTAGTCATGGTCAGAATCCACTGTTACATAACAGTCCCTGTAACAATGCCAATTTGATGTTTAATGTTCAGATCTTAGATCACAAATTGTTTACCATCATGATTTTAAAATAATGACAACATATAAGCAAATACCACTAAGAACAATGAAATTGATGCGAAAGTATTTCGTTTCAACACACTGCCCTTTACACTAACATGTTCTAAAGAGTCTTCATGCTCCACTTCAGCTGCCTCGATTTCCTCAACTGGTGACAACTCTTAAATAGATCATTCTGCCTTTAACACATATAATATTGTCAATTAATCATTATTGTTAATGTCATGTCTGCTTTGTTTTCAAATATAAATTTCTGGTTTCATAGACTATTTGTTTGGGTTGCTGGGAATGGAATAGAACTTGCAAACCGCTGATGATCTCTTGTGGATGCAACCCATCGCATAGCAGTGGTTACCAGCTGACTTGAATCCCAGAGACATGATATTCGATTATGCACTTTATTCGCCTTGCGCGTTACATGCAAATATGAATTTTTATTCGCTTCCATATTGACGAAGTGTTTATACCTTGGCCCACACGACGTAACGCACAATTTCTACTAAGATTCTACGTTGAACTTTTCATCTTTACTCGCATTACACAACGAGCAGATCTATTAGAAAGCAGACAGCAGGGTTGTGAGAACGAGCGCGTCAAACCGGAAGTCAACAGAAGTTAGTTTCACGAAGGAGTTATAACCAGTAGCAGGAGTAGAAACGACCCTGAGAGAGAGATTTCGCGCAGTGCCTGCCTCGGCGAGATCGCCACGAGATCTGTGTCTCGCTCACATTTCAGTTCGGTAAGTTGAGGCGTTAGTAGCTGTGCGAGAAACTTTCACCAGTATCACCAAATCTGATGGATTTGCCCGACGAGGTAATTAATTATATATCAATAAACACGCTGATTATCATAGTTTCCTTTTTGGGGTAATCAATATTTTTTATTCGATTAAAGTGTTTATTCCGCATCGAGATGCCATATTTTCGGCTTGGAACTTCGACATATATTTTTTAATCTCTTGATATTTGTGAAATATTCAATTAAAAATACTCTTGGTATTCGTTGAGTTCGTTGAGTGAACAAAGACAAATCTAATGGTCACGTTTATTAGGCTGTTAAATGCGTACTTTTTATTATATTGAGCTAAATACGTGAGCGATAATACCTTGAATTCGAACATTTCGTCGAATCTCAAGCTTCCAGAATTTTTCCAATTAATCAAAAACTATGTTGTGTTGTTTGACCAGATAGCGGCACAAATGCCTTAACCAACAACCAAACAGAATCCATTATCAATAATTGTAAATTCCCTTATAGTTTACCTTCAAATCGCATCCAAGTACGACGTATATTTGTCAGTCCATTATGGCTGACAGTGGGCGATAATTTGGGGATATTACTTACCGGTGGCATACTTATGCAATGTCAGAATACTTATATGTAACTAACTATAACCTAGAATATGAGTCTAGTCCCAGCAAATTTGTACTTTGTGTCTAGTGCTCTTGTATACTCATGTGAATCATGAATTTAATTTCGTTGAATGATTAATGGATAAATATTAGGTGCAGGTAACTGTGTATTGAGAACATATTTTTAATCTTTACATATCCAGTTCAATTATGTTTTGCAGGCAAGAACATTTCCCGTTGGCAGGAAAAGGTCCAGGAAGATTTTTAAATCTGAGAAGAATCACTGACAGAAAGCGTTCCATTTCTGAACATGCCTATGCAGCTGAATATGAAGAGAAAAAAGGTAACAGTTTGTTGCCTGACATTGTTGTTTTCAGGATTTAAAAAATCGGATTTTTGTACCACTTATTAACTAAAAAGTTGAATTTATGAGCTCTATTTGTTAAATGATATAGATTGGTGTAAGCTTGTTCTGTATTTTATTTATGTTATTCTGTTTATATGTTTGTCATATTGAAGTGCAAATAAATAGTTCTCACTTGATCTCATTGTTTACATAAATCTACAGTGACATGGATATGCAATTTATTATACAACGTTAATATCAATTGAGGATATACAGGCAACCAGAAAATAACCCAGTTTATAAATATATTTGATAACAAAATATGACTGACTAGCTTACAATGTGTATGACAAATTTAAAAGCTGGAAAACAATGCTTGGCCAACATTACATTACATCTCAATCACTTAACACAGTACTGAGAGTGGTACATTCATTTGAACCCTGCACACAAATCACAGTTAATATGGTTTGAGATCTTTAAGTATTTTTCTTAAACCCTTTGAACATTTCATGGCCACATTCTCTAGCCTTTCATGGCGTCTTTTTAACAGTTATATCCACTGTCAAGCGGACCATACGTGCTCCGAGTAAATCAGATTGAACTCTCCAAGAGCTGAAGTCGCGCGTCAGATTTACGTTGTGTGTCATCGAAACTCCCGACATGCCAACGCGTTTCAATTCTCCCGCAATTTCTGATATTATACTTCAGATTTGGACAATGTGATGACAAGGCACTGTACAGGACAAAGTTAATGGCATTGTGCAATCGAGTACACCGCCTGCTGTTGTTAACTCGTCTATTGACACTTGCAAATGTATCCATGTCATTCCGCCTAAATACCCCGCGAACTTGACCTTTGGTCAAGGCCTCTGGTTTCCTTGCTGGATCGCTTGATGTGAAAACACTCGCTGCCGAGGCACGCACGTAAGCGCCTCAGCGGCTACTTCAAGGTGCGTTGTCACTCCTTTAGTTATGTAACTCCTTGGTTTCACTAAGCTCACCAGGGCGGCGCGCGCGACTACGCGAACAACCGAATGCTCGAGATTTCCTCGTGTCGCTAGCAAGCCAACAAATGTCTACCTCCCGCTAGATGGCTGTTTAAAATCTAATATCACCTTCTACAGCGCAGACATTAAAGACCGAGAATAGTGAGAGGCGAACTGTATTCGTATGGTCTACCCTGACAATATTTTCATCTTGACAATTTTTTTCATATTGTAGTCATCAGAACTCGTGGTTCAAATAGCGGGATTCAAGTGGCGCGTTATGACCCGAAACTGGTTCAAATCAAGTATCAATTCCACAAAAAACACAGTAGCAAAAAAGACAATGGAACATTATATATTGGTAGAATCTGTAACCCACCTGTAACCACCTACAAAGACATGGCAACTACATTATAGACAAAATGTATCCAATGGCAGGCAACAATACATATATAGATATAAATATATATATATATATATATATAGTAGATATATATATATATATATATATATATATATATATATATATATATATATATATATATATATATATATATATATATATATATATATATATATATATATATATATATATATATATATATACATATGATATTGGCTAAATGTTGAGGTTTGTAAGAATATCATGAACATCACATAGCAGATGTGACAACACTGCTTTGTAGTTGTAGTTATATGATAGAATTAGCAAGATAAATCCCACATATGCACACATGTACAATACACTAGTTCTGATTAACTGGACAGACAAAATGAGCCGAGACAAGAAATGGCGCGGCAGGGCGGCCAACACCACTTGGGTCAGACACATATACATCATACACTGATGTGGACATTGAAAATTTCGTAGAGAGTAAGCTCTGGATTACCACAGAAAGTCAGCGGAGAGCTGGAAACTAGACTGATCGTCGGTAATCCTTCGCTGCAACCACTCTATCCTTCAAAACACTCCGAAGTTGTTCGACTTTCCAACGCGAAAAATCTGTGCGCTATGTCGTTAAAATGAACCTCTTTGTTTGTACTGGGGTCACGTGCCTAGTTAGGCCAGTTGGGCTGTTGCGCATACGTGCATGCGTAATAGGGGTTACCAGGAAATAGACTATTGTGTGTTATATTCTAAACTTATTGACATCAACCAATTGATGAATAACTTTATAGTATTGTTCTTACCTTTGCAACTCCTGCATAATATGTTTTGGGCCAGTTTTCAAATATTACCAGATGAAGGCATTGAGAAAAGAAATATATATAATTCATATATAAAAGATGCAGGCATTACATACTTTGACAGTTCTCAACTGAACGAACACATTTTGAAGGAGGGTGTTTATATTATGTGGATCAAATAGCAAAATATTCTGTATCTTCATGGGGAATCATGGAAGTTACTTTTGTATCAAGGTGAGAAGGCTCAAATTGAGGATATTTTCCATGCGAGGAAATGCCAACAAGCAGAGATTGCCGTCGGCCCGAGCAGTAGAAACATGTTCAAATATTTTCATTTCAACAAAAGTTTAGGCGATTTGTGATGATGGAATGTGAAATATGAATATTTTATTGTTTTAAGTGCGAATGGTTACAAGAACAGCAACAGAAAAGAGGTGGCCCTTGGAAAGTAAAGAATTGGCCCTATTCTATCCCCATTCAAGCACTTAAACTTACAGGCTCTTTGGGTGTGTTTTGGGTATGATATTGGTGAAAATACTAAAATGTTCTGTGGTGCAATGCTTCAACAGTGTTATTCTCGCCGCTTTGGCAGTAACATATCGTCCAGAAAAAGTCGAATGATTCTTGCTTGACATTAGATGAAATGTCAATTAAGGAAGGTTAGTCTTACGATGATTGGCATGATTCAGTCGAGAGACACGCCCCACAATGAAGCTCCTTTGGATGGATGCTTTAAACAGGCTAGATGTATCCGATTCCATGTGGTAGCTTATTTTGGGGATCAGGGTTCAATCTGGTACTGAACATCCATTACCGCAATGTATATCATGCATATATCAGGTGATGGTTGTTGTAAAAATGACCGACTACATTGAAGATGTGTTGATAGCTTCTTATCTCCATTAACAAGGTTTGGAATGTAATTTACAATTCTATTGGTTCAGAGCATATTCTTGTATATTCAAGTTGCTGAAGGTGTGAGGTCATGGCGACATCGGTAAGCTTCTCTATAAACATTCATGCACCCTAATAATTTTGTCATCATTATGATCCTCAAAAACGACTCTCTCATGATCATAATGCTCAGATTCATAACGCTCGTAAAAGTTACAGCCCAGTGATCGGAACATTTCGTGTGTAACACGCGTCAAAACGTTGAATTGTGATGGGTTACATAAGACCGTTTTACTTGCAATATATTGTCTTAGAAATATGTTAACACCACCCTCATCCCTGTGCCACCCACCGCACACACAAAAAACCTGCATCAACTAAACCGTATCTAAATAAATTGACATTGGGGACGGAATGGATCACAAGCCTTAAAAAACCACGATGCTGCGTGTGGCAAGCGGTACGGTTCTGGCACACCCACTCCCAATACTACTACCACACAACCAATAAATCTTCCACTTCAGAGCCTTATTTACCCACTTCAACGTATTGTTAGCCCAATTCGACTAATCATTTCAGCGAGAGGCTCAGAATGTACGGGCAAAGAACATACACTTACACCACGGGGTAGGGGAGAGGGAGGCCCACGAGTGGAAGGGGACAGGGAGCCACGAGTCGCAGGGTACTGGCACACCTACCTCCCCTATATATATATATATATATATATATATATATATATATATATATATATATATATAGATAGATAGATATATATATATAGATATATAGATATATATATATATATATATATATATATATATATATATATATATATATATATATATATATATATATATATCTATATATATATATATATATATATATATATATATATATATATATATATATATATATATATATATATATATATATATATATATATATATTTTGTAAGATAGGACATGATCGTGAACAGATCGCCAAGTACTTCCCAGATCTTGACTGATGTACAGAGTCTGACAACATCAACCATTAAGTAAAAGGTCAACTAAAAAGACTATGCAATACTTCATAGTTGTATTTAAAAAAATCAAATAGGGTCACTGTTATATTGGAACAGCAGAATTATAGAGATTATAGTGTTATTCAGAGCTGGTTTCAATAGAAGCTTGGATCAACAGTCAGGCATAAGAATTCCTAAGAAATTATGCTGACCGAAATTAAAGACAATCTGATTTGGAGTTGAATTTGTTACTGAGCAACTTTTAGAAGCTTAGTTAACAGGTTTTAAACGCAGAACCTTGGAAACCAATGCTTTCGCAATCAGACCCTCCCTGAAATAATCCATGCATTCCTCACCTGACTTTGATGCTCAAGTGCCATGAGGTGATCAGTATGTTTGGGTGGAACACAATATCCCCTTCCAAGAGGAAGTTACGATAGATATGGGCTCAGGTGCTCCCTCCATCAGTGGTTCTATAGAGCTCCGAGTTTTCCCCATTGGTGTGCACCGCTACAAAAACCTTTTGACAAAAATTACAGCAATCATTGTAATATGGATTTAGACATGCATTAAAACTAAGAATACTGTATTCAACAAGTCAATATTTATATCAAGGAGGGGGATGGAAGCAACAGTCTAGTATCTTCACCCACAAATCTTTACAATAAATATTACTCAGTAATAATCATCACAATAGGAACTCAACTGTTGTGTAGATGAACAAGCAACCAAGAATATTTCATACTTCTGTCTAAATGTGAAGATGAAGGAATACCTCATAAATTATAAGAATTGTAGTCTGCACCAGTGTTATAACTATTAATCAAATAGCTTATAGTGTTATGACGACTAGTCAAATAGCTTTTGACTATCGTCTCGTTTTGGGGTTTTGTTGGTTCCGGGAATAAAACACTTTGCACTATCCAGCCGACCAACTCGGTTGTGTCGAGTCATTACAATGGCGACGAGGATGTAAACTGGTTTGGTGAATGTTCTCTCTGGAAAAATGGCAGCGTACGGGAGGGTAGATGAATATGACGATTCCGAGGAATGGAACGAATATATTGAAAGGTTAGGCAATTATTTTGCTGCCAACAATATCGAAAACGCAGATAGAAAACGAGCAATATTATTGTCCGTCTGCGGGAAAACTACTTACAAGTTAATAAGAAATCTACTCGCGCCCGCAAAACCAAATGAAAAATCATACGAAGACATTGTCACAGCCGTAGCTGACCACCAATGCCCAAAACCGTCAGTTATTGTGCAACGGTTTAAGTTCAACTCACGAGACAGACAGTCGTCAGAGACCATTTCAAAGTACGTATCAGAATTACGTAATCTCGCCGAACACTGTGAATTCGGAGACAGACTCGAAGAAATGTTGAGGGATCGACTAGTGTGTGGCATTCAGGATGACAGGATGCAGAGGAGATTATTATCAGAACATGACCTCACATTCAAAAAAGCATTCGAACTAACTTCAGCTATGGAGCTTGCGAATAAAAATGCAATAGATCTGAGGGGTATACAACCAGCCGTTATTAACAAAGTCAGCAATCAGAAGCAACTATTCTCCAAGCAACAGAAAGAGTTTGAATGTTACAGATGTGGAGGTACCAACCATACACCTTCAAGCTGTAAATTCAGAACTGCTGAATGTAACTATTGTCACAAAATGGGTCACATTGCTGTCAAATGCAGAGCTAGAAGAGCGAATCAAAAGCCAGGTGACTATCAGCAGAAAGAGGTAAGCGATGCCAAATCAGGCAATACTTATGTCCTGGAAGAGGAGACATCAGCGACAGAAACGGTATACACTACTATGTTCAAATTCAGCCACACAAAAGTCAAACCGTACATAGCAGATGTCAAAGTGAACGGACATGGAGTGAAAATGGAAATTGACACAGGGGCATCCGTTTCCGTGATAAGCGAAAAAACCTTCAAGGAAATTCATCAGGGCACTTCTTTGTTGCCTATAGTAAGGAAAGGTGTCATTCTTAACACCTATACGGGTGAACAGGTGGAGCCAGTAGGTTCGACTGAAGTTGAAGTTGAGTACAGAACCCGAAAGAAAAAAATGCCTTTGGTTATAACCCCAGGGAACGGTCCCAGTCTATTGGGTCGAGATTGGCTCTTGCTTTTGAAATTGGACTGGAATAGCATATTTCACCTAGAGGAAAAATCAGTCAGCCAACTACTGAAGAAATATGAAACTGTGTTTGATGAGAAGTTGGGAAAATTAGAGAATGTGAAAGCAGAAATTCAAGTAGATACAAATGCAGCTCCAAAGTTCTGCAAAGCACGGTCAGTTCCTTATTCACTTAGAGAGAGAGTGGACGAAGAGTTGGATAGACTGTTAACTGAGAAAATTATTGAACCAATATCGTTTGCATTGTGGGCAGCACCAATTGTACCAGTTGTGAAAAGGGATGGCAGCATTAGGATATGTGGTGACTACAAAAAGACAGTCAACATTGCCTCAAAAACTGAGTGTTACCCTATTCCTAAAACTGAAGATTTGCTGGCAAAATTGAGCGGTGGAACTACATTTACAAAACTGGATATGAGCCATGCTTATTTACAGCTTGAACTTGATGAGAACTCTAAGAAGTACACTACAATCAACACTCATCGAGGATTATACCAATACACCAGGCTTCCTTTTGGTGTATCTTCTGCACCAGCAATATTCCAAAGAACTATTGAAAATGTGCTAAGAGGTATCAAGTTTGCTCAGGCCAGAATGGACGATATTATCATCACAGGTCGTACAGAGAGTGAGCATCTTAAAACACTGGAAGAAGTGTTAGAAAAACTACAGAATGCAGGACTGAAACTCCGGAAAGGAAAGTGTGTATTCCAGGCACCATCCGTTGACTGGGTCGGACACAGAATCGATGCCACTGGGGTGCATCCTATCAAAGAAAAAACTGGTGCAATTCACAAGATTTCAGCTCCAAAGAATGTGACAGAGCTTCGTTCATTCCTGGGATTAGCAAACTACTATGGGAAATACATACCGCAGCTTGCTTCGATTCTGGAACCGCTTCATACACTGCTGAAAAAGAATGTACGTTGGCGTTGGGGGGTAAGAGAACAGGATGTGTTCATCAAAATCAAGGAAGAATTGATGTCAGATCATGTCTTGGTACACTATGACATGTCAAAACCTCTGGTGCTGTTTTGCGATGCTTCACCTTATGGAGTGGGAGCGGTGATTTCGCACATCATGGAAGATGGTGCAGAAAGACCAATTGCGTATGCGTCCAGAACTCTTACAAATGCAGAAAAAAATTATGCCCAAATAGACAAGGAAGGCTTAGCTGTTGTGTTTGGAGTCAAGAAATTCCATTCATATTTGTTTGGAAGGCGATTTGCTATTGCCACAGACCATAAACCATTACTGGGACTGTTGGGAGAAGACAAACACATTCCACAAATGGCTTCCGGAAGAATTATACGTTGGGCGCTTACATTGTCTGGATATGACTACAAGATGGTCTACAAACCCGGCAAGAACCATCTTAATGCAGATGCTTTAAGTCGACTACCCGCTCCACAAGAACCTGAGGAGACACCAATTCCTGAAGAAATTGTGTTGTTAGTCAACCATCTGGACAAACATGAGATGCTAAACTGTGACAAGATCAGACAGTGGACATCTAGGGATCCAGTTCTATCAAGAGTAAAGAAATTTGCAATGAGTGGCTGGGAAAATTACTGTGATGACCCACATCTCTCGCCATTCTTCAAGAGAAGGAATGAACTTACTTTGCAAGACGGTTGCATACTCTGGGGGTCAAGATTAGTGGTGCCACAACAAGGTCACAAAGCAATACTGGATGAACTCCATCAAGCTCACCCAGGAATTTCAAGAATGAAAAGTTTAGCTAGATGTTATGTGTGGTGGCCAAAGATTGACATGATGATTGAGGAAACTGTTCGAGCCTGTGACTCATGTCAGGAAAACAGAAATTCACCATCTTCAGCTCCACTGTTTCCATGGGAGTGGCCAAAAAGACCTTGGTCAAGATTACACATTGACTATGCTGGTCCATTCTTAGGACAGATGTTTTTGGTAGTTACTGATGCACACTCAAAATGGCTCGAAGTATTACCGGTTGGACCGACAGCAAACTCCAAGAAAACCATTGACGAGCTAAGGAGACTTTGCACCATACATGGACTACCAGAAACTATTGTGTCAGACAATGGTTCGGTATTCACCAGTGATGAGTTCGAACAATTCTGCAGAATCAACGGCATAGTGCATTGCCGTAGTGCGCCGTATCACCCGGCAACAAATGGGTTAGCGGAACGTTCTGTCCAAACATTCAAGGTAGCAATGAAGAAAATGTCTGGAGATTTAACCACCAAACTTCACAATTTCCTTTTTTCATACAGAATTACGCCCCATGCTTCAACTGGGCAGTCTCCATGCCAACTCCTAATGGGAAGACAATTGAGGAGTAAATTAGATTTGATCCATCCAGATATCAGCAGACGTGTGGAGAAAGAACAACAGAGACAGACTGAATACCATAACCGGCATGCAAGTGTTCGCAATCAAGAGCCAGGTAATCCAGTTTATGTGAGAAACTTCACAGGGAATAAACAATGGATAGCAGGAGAAGTAATTCAACAAAATGGACCTGTGTCTTATGACATACAACTAAACGATGGGCGTATTACTCGAAGACATTCTGATCATGTGCGTCCAAAATTTGATCAGACTACAAAGGATACCAGTGCTGTTGAGGAATGTATTCCAAGCAACTCATTGGTGAAGGATGTTTCTGATAGTGGAGACGTTAAGACAGACAATGAATATGTTGAGATTTCGAAAGCGTCCTGTGATACTGATGTAGACTTACGTGAGGATGGTACGTCTGCTTCGCATCAACCACCTTCTTTGCGCCGTTCTCAAAGACTGAGAAAGGCACCAGAAAGACTGATTGTACAGTGAACTTTTGCGTAAAGAGTGTGGTGTCATTTGATATTATGTGTTAACCAAAGGAATGAGGATGGAGGAGTGTTATAACTATTAATCAAATAGCTTATAGTGTTATGATGACTAGTCAAATAGCTTTTGACTATCGTCTCGTTTTGGGGTTTTGTTGGTTCCGGGAATAAAACACTTTGCACTATCCAGCCGACCAACTCGGTTGTGTCGAGTCATTACAACCAGTATGTAAACAACCTACAGATTTGACTCAGATTGAAAGATCCAACTGTCAAATGTTACAATTTTTTTTAAAAGAGTAACCTGTTGTTATGAGACTGAACCTTAAATTGTCAATAAGCATAACCCTAAACAACTAAAGTAACATTGCATCTGACAAAACTCCCACACACAAAAACACACACAACTGTTTCAGTCAATGTAAAACACACCTAATGTATAGTGTGCTTGGCTTTGCAAATATAGCAAACTCTTCTGTGACAGACACAATGATGGACTGAAACAAATAACATGCAACAGTTAATGCTTACCATAAGTATATTTCCAAGTATACAATCAAATTAAAGTTGATAAAAATGTGGCTGATATAATCGCATGTAATATAAAGCTATATCAGTAAGCTCATTTTGAAGTTAAGTCAAATTGATAAATAAGCTGATAAAAAGTGACAGAGAGACATGTGTGCGAGGTAGATATATGAGGTCAGGTGGTATAAGTCGTACCCCTCCTTGGCTATTACTGGCCCATGCTAAAGCAAGGCTGTACTTGGTTTCATTGTCAAAAGTGAACTGGAACAATTGATGAAATATATTTATACATTACACTGTCGGGTTTTACAAACATTATTACAACTTCTTCTTTATTGGTGGTCGTGAACGCATGTCTTTATCAAAATTTGATTTAACGTCATGCTGTTTTGACCATGTCGTAATTAATCAAATGCATTATTGTTAGAGCAATGCTGAAAGGTAACGGTTGAATTGATGATAGATTCAAAGATCTACTGTTTGTCACCAGTGACAGGTGACAAGTCGGTGACCACTGGTGACAGCTGCGAATCAATAGTGGGAAATAACAATGCATCAGTGAATTGTCAATTTTATGTTACATGCTAGATAAATTCATCTGTACTGCATTCAATTGGTATCCAATGAATGCACGAACGAGATACATCACCTTGTTCACAAAATCGTTGGGAACTTGGGACAGATGATCATCCGACTGCTTCTTGCAGGTGACGTCGTCGGCCAAACCGACATCGTGCTTGTTTATTGCAGACCGTTTGTGTCGACTTAGAGCTGTAGCAATATCTTCACTTTGCACTAAATTAAATGAATGCTCCTCGGCCAATGCATTGTATGATATATCGTTATTCACAAACGAGGCAATGGAATAACTTGCAAGAGACGCGACGCACAACAAAACGAAAACACTCGCCTCCGCCATTATTGTGTTGTGTTCACGTGACTGACGTAAAAGCGAAACAACCCGTGACGCTGTTCGTTTGCGTGACAGTGAATCACCAATAATTCCCGGATGTTTGGACTTCAGGCGCCCGGGATCCCGGACCTCTGCTTGTTCCGATTATCTGCTTTGTGGTACTAAGGATCCCGAAGTTGGAATCCGAGCGCCTGGAGCTTAAGTTGCACGAAAAGTAGATTCATGAAAACACCAACCAACGAACACATACGCAGACATGTATTATCACAACATCATACATGACCCCGCGCGGATTCTCGACTGGTTCAGCCCTCGAATTACTCGACGGCGTAAATTCGGTTACTGTAGTGAACAGCTGCTTCCTTTCTTTATGCGCCGCTGGCAACAACGTTTCTTACCGATCAACGGGTTTCTCGTTTGACTTGATGATATTAGCTTGGGAAAATGCCAAGTGCTACGAAGCGCGCGTTCGATCATTCGCGTGTACATTAGATATCTTGATCGATGCGCCCATTGCAGGTGTAGACGAACCCAAATAGCAGCACCGATTCGATTTTATGGTTGGCGGTATAGTTTGGTGGTAGTACTAAACTACCGACCATGCTTTACCACCACCCATCCTATACCACCAACCATGCTATAGATCGTTTACGACCCTCTGTGACGTAACCGATAGGAACACAGAGTACGCATGCGCATACGCCTGGAGGCTAAAGAATGCGTATTGGGCGTAGCGGACGAGCAGCTCCGAAACGCTGTGAAACCAGCCGGCTGGCGGTGGACATCTGGCCAAGTCGAGATCAAATAGGCCCATGTATGCCGTTTTTGTCTCGGCTTTATGAATACCAGTTTTAAATCCATTAATATGACCAATTCCTCTGCTGGCCCAAGAACTCTCTCTCCATGTATTGTTGATCTCACGAGTCTTACAGAAAACTTCATTTGTGTGTCCTTTTTTTTAACCGTGGGATTATTGTCATCATGCCCAGTAGCTGCAGTGTTATAGACTGTCAGGAGCGCAATGTTGAAGGTTAGGCGATTAAGTTTTACCGAATTTCTGTGAATGAAGCAGAGAAGAATGGCTTGCACCAATCCTCCACCTGCTGACCCAGTTCAAGGTGTGAGTGTACAGTCTAATCCCATCAAAAGAAGACATTTCTGGGAGATGAGTACACTGATATAATTAGTTGTCTCATGGACAGTGTTGTTTCTCAGCTTCATGTGACACAACAGTCTGTGGCAACTCTAGCTCAGTTACAAAAAGCACTGCCTCTGCATGTGCAGCTCAACTCTTTACAGGAAGAAAAAGATAGTCTCATTAGTGAGTGAAGTAAACTTCTGTGCGAGATAGAGGCCAACGAAACCAAGATTTCTGGATTTGAAAGCAGTCTTGAGCCACAAATTCATTGACGGCATCAATGCTGCTACAAGAATTTACACAGACTTCCCAATTACAAAACCTACAGATACATTTGTGACCACTTGATAGCTGTTGCCGTTGTCATGAAACAGTTTTATTATTATTGATTTAGGCAGACCTGATTTATTATATTATACATTTACACATAAGAACACAAAATACAATGCAATCAAGATGATTACATTTCACATAATAACTTTTTACATCCTGCGCAGTACCAATTACCCTTGGGTGCCCTTTTCATGTTTACACACTTCATGTGATACCATTCCACCTTGCAGTGTACACCACCACAAGCAACCATTTTGCAGTAGTCTTCGCTGCACACTCCAGCAACCAGTCTCCGGACCCGCCCTGCTGTTACACCCCCACCCCCCCCCCCCAGCCCCCCTCCCCCAGCCCCCCACCCACAATAAAAAAAACACACGTAGGTCGTATTTTGGTCTTCATTCCTATAAGATGAAAAAACACACCACTCCTCAAAAGCAGGGATGCAATTTGATGAGTTATTTTAAAAAAGTCTACAATTGTAATCATTCACGAATTTTAGCAACAAAACGACGGCGATGAAGAAATAAGTCAATTCTATCTTTTCAAAACGTTTACAATTCTCAGTTTTGGAAAGAGAAATTATCGTGACATCAAATGTAAAGGTTCTGGCTGCCAGAGATTTGTAGGAGATCCAAACGTCTGTGTCTAAAGTGAATCTTTGTATATCAGAGGCAGCAAAGGGACATTTCATTCAATCCCACCCGGACCTTTGTTTTGAATATATCAGAGTTTCCATTGCTTTAGCATCCGCGCCCTTATCATAGTCACTTTAAATTACTTTTCCGTATTGTCAAGGACTGTATTAGGGACATTGATGATATTTGAACAACATTATTTGGTAAATACAAACTGTTTTGCGAGGTATATTAGACTTACCTGGTGACGTTTATCCGTTGTCAAAAGCCACACGAAGCAGGCGAACATCATAGTATCACCACTGAGTTGATGTAATGGTATTTAGCTGGTTGCACTCACCTGAAGGAAAGCAAACATCAGTCGAAGTAGTAGTATAGAAAATAGCGGTTCTGGTTCACTTAATTCAACAAACGGGGGCAACTTCTGCTTATACAGGGTTTTTCAATTTTCGTTCCCTGTCACTTTTGTTGTTTACTAAGGTGACCCCAACAGGGGTGTTGACAGCCTTGTGGACTTTTTTTATCATTGCTCTTCATGCGCATGGGAGCAGGCTTTGATAGAGCTGCTTTGATCTTGCACTTTTCCTGTTGCAGGGCTAGCAAGAATTTCTCCACGGCACTTGGTTCCGGTCTGACCATTGCACCAGACAACTACATAGCCAGAACCGCATGGCTCGTGCTCCCCTTTCTTCTGCGTGTTGCTTTTGGTAGAATCAGGTACAGGACTCGGACGCTTCGGCGTAGATAACATACAGCCATGCCAGCTGCTTGTGCCATTTCTAGAAGGATATTGTGTTCTCCCCTTCCTCCGGCATGCCACTCGCACCCCGACCTGTGCGCCTGGAGCAGTTTCGCAGTGGTATAGCCATGTAGGCAGTGCTCTGATCATACAGCATGCGGTTCAGATCTTTGATCTGTGTGTAGTAGAACTTGTTATGAGCATGAGGTTAATAGGTGGAATACCAGCAGGCTGTTTACTTATGTTGTGTATGATAGCGCTGTGGGTGTTTAGCGACCGGGTGCAGAGCCGGGTCAATAGACCATAGAAGACACTAATCATCCACGTTCTTCACCTTTATTATCGACCTCTTATTTGCCAGGTCACGGGTAATGCCGATCCTCAGAGTTGCGACCTACACTCCCAGCCGGAACCTCTGTTGGCCCTCTTCTCCAACCGCTCTTGTTTTATACTAGATTTTCTTGCTAATGCGCACTCCTCTGTATTTGTAAGATTACTCACTGCCTGTGGTTGCTAGAGTGGGGACTAGCCAGAGGAATAACGCTTATTGGGTTAACTAAGTTTAAACAATGAAGCTCCCTGGAATCTCGGCCTGAATCTTGTCCCTGACTAGATGATCTCCATGAATTAATATGCGTGGACTGGTTATGTAGTCCCCCGGGAGTTGGATTCGCCAGGCGACTTTGAACAACCCTGCTATTGTCACCTAGGCCTATTGCCTAACGTGGCTGCTTCGTAATTAGAGAATAAGAAGATGCACCCACAGAACACAAGGGCGTTGACAAGGGCACCTCCAACAAGTTGTGTAATTGTTGCTAAGGTGAAACAGGTAACTTTTTACTTCAGCATATCCCCCTGTTATAATCACCTGACGAAGCACTCTCTTAAAGAGAATCGCAAGCGGTCTCCTGCCCTCATTTGTATCTTTGTCACATTTACGTCACCTGTTGTGTTAATGTTCTGATACTGGGCGATAGCTCTCTCCTCTGCAGTTTTCCATAGGTCGCCATAACAGTGGTAAACACAGCTGTCATCGATGGACATGACTTTGTAACCAGAAATGTTGCTGTTAATCATGTCCCCAATTATTATGTAACCAAGCCAACGAAGGAGCACACAGGCATTCAGATATTTGACACACCTCTTGAGTTGGCAATAGGTGACCAAATCAGTTTCAGAACACGCGGGAATGCTTTCCAGGCAACTAAGTCAGTAGTTTCACTTTTAATTGAAGTTGACATGCAGACTTATAGACTCAGTATGAAACAACAACCAACCGCTCCAGCAGCACCGCTATATCCTGAGCTGCCTCATTAGCTAGTGCTACCTCATTAGGCTGAGCCAGGGATTGATCCAGCCCAGATTAAACAACTGTAGAGACAAACGAGCCACTCTTTACCACACTGGACGTTATCGATGGTGCCCTTGTATCAGTAAGTGTAGACATGGGCGTGACTGGGGGATTCTGTTATCCACCATTGTTATGGTGTTTATTGTACTCAGGCTCGAGATAGGAGCAGTTGCATATGGTGGCCTCTCATGGCTGGAAAGTTTATCACCTGAGTGAAACACCTAGGAGTGATTGTCAGCTGGAGTGAGATGCAGGCAACAAGGTGTCACTTTCCCCGTTTGACTTAAAGCGATGAATAGCCACAAACGGCGTAGACACATTAGCCTATGGGCACGTTAATTCACCAGCCATGCGTTGGGCCCATTGGGGGTCGGTGCCGAACCGCCTTTCAGCCATGTAATAACTTATGGGCCGCTTTTTTCCATAATACTGAAGTCGGGAACGCTTGGCAACAATAATGGAAGCAAGGGGGTCACCATTATACACGACAGAAGATACCATTTCGTTGCTGGTTATTTAGCGATATTTTTTTTGCAGCTTATTTTAAAAACCGTTTAATTTTGTTGAACATTTATAACAAGCGCAGGCACAAAATGCATCCACGCCCTTCTCCAAATAGTTAACGGCAGTGCCAAAAAGTGCAATTTTTCTAGGCCGGGGTGCTCATATGAGTGTCGAGCCTGATTTTGTCGACTTTGAATACGTGATGAATGAAAGACACAAACAACGTTGTAGGGCCGAAAGAGGAGACATATAGTTTATTCTTCTAAAGACAGGTTGACTTATTTATCAAAGTGACCGAAAAGGATGATAATAAATGAGGGGAGTAATATATCTGATTTATGCTTGGTGATCTTGCTCTGTCGTGAGCTTGTGTTAACTCCCTTATATTACGTTACTGTTGGAGGCTGCCCCCCATCAACAAATGTTATTGGCTGAGAGGCTTCTAGCAGGTTCACCAATGAGGTCTCCCTCAATTAGGTAGTTAAGTTTTTTATGAAATTAGTATGACAAAAAGAAATAATTTGAGAATTGTTTGTGAAATAATTGTAGTAGAACTTCTTACGACCTTTTACTTTAATTCGTGGATCTTAAGTATTTAATTGTTGTATTAATTTATTTGTTTAATATTTATTTACATATTTTTTTAAGGCCGAAAGAGGAGAAATATTCTTTATTCTTCTAAAGACAGGATGACTTATTTATTTATCAAAGTTACCGAAAAGGATGATATTTAATGAGGGGAGAGATGTCTCTGAGTTATGCTTGGTGATCTTGCTATTGTGAATGATATTGGCTGAGAGGCCTCTAGCTGGTTCACCAATGAGGTCGCCCCTTAATGAGGTTTACAAGTTGAGGTTAAAGAAAACTGGTGGGTAACAGGCGGGCCAGAAGCTTTAAGGTAGAGAAGGTAAAATTGAGTAAAACTGTTTAAAACATGAGCATATTTTTTATCGAGCTGGCTAGCAAGTATTCTGTGTAACAGCTTGTTATAACATGACCTGGGTACGTGTTATGTCCCACAACTTTATTGGATATCTAATATGGCGTTACAACCATTTTCATTGTGACCTTGGCAGGTAGTTAGGTCCAGTATACTAGGTAACAAGGGAATTAATGGATGCGGTTTGCATATTACTAAAAGGTGGATTCTTTTCCGAGTCATTAAACCACTTTCAGCTCGCGGCGACCCCCTCTCACGATAGTAGATTTTATGCATCAAAAAGATCCTCGAAAACGATTCTCTCATGAACATAACGCTCGAATATTCATAACGCTCGTAAAAGTTGCAGCCCGGTGACACGCTGAAAAATGGTGTCACAACAATGTTGCCTTTAGTGAGTAAAATCATACCGTCTTATAATATACTGTCATAGAAATATGTTAACCACACCCCCCAACACCCCCCCCCCCCCCCCCCCCGTTTTACTCTCAATTTACCGTTTTAGAAATATGCTAACTCTCACCGTCGTCCCTCAACTCCCCACCCCCCCACAAAAAAAATACTACAACCAAACAACCGTTTCGAAATACATTGGTTACTGTGACGGAATGGAACATGTGGCATCTATAACAACGACACTGCAAGCGGCCAAGTGGTATGATATGAAACGACACACCTGGTTTAACGTCACCGCTGACGCGATTGGGATGAATGAGGATGGCTGTGAGACGGGGTAAGACGTCGTCTTTAATTATAATACAAAATCTGACACGAAAGGCAATAAAAGACTGTGGTTGAATGACGTCAAGAAGCGACTGCGATGGCTTTGGAAGGTTGTGACGCACGACATGTACCTCTTAAAGAGCCCAAGTCTTCATGGTTCAAACCTGTTGTCCTCAATAGCGGCTCACACTGAAGTTCAACTGAAAACCATCGAAGAACGGGGGGCGGAAGGGCGACGTCGAAGCCGACACTGCAAGCCCCGAAGGGTTAAAAGGAAAACTGAACCATCCCACCGCAGTGTTGTTAAAGGTGTATTTGTTTACTGATGCGAGCGACTATCTACTTCTCTTTCTTATTATATATCAAGGGTTTCCCCAAAACGCACCGAAAAATCAAAAACATTCACAAGCTTTTGTATTTAAACGTTCCTGGTTTATTACAGAGAAGTTATCGTGGGAACGGTAAAGTGGTTTAGCAAGGCATTTGAGCATGACGGACTGACATACCCCCACCTTATTCATATCAAGTGCATGTGAAAGGAACCCATATGCTCATTTCAGTATTGTTAAATGAATAAAATGTTATGGGTGGAGACTTATGTTAACTACGTTGGTCTATCATTACATCGAAAAGCGCTATTTGAACCCCATACTTAAAGCTTGGCGCTTGAAGTACATCGTATAAGTAATATGCCACTGGTTTGTGCAAATGACAATGAAAACTTTTCCTATCAGATCTAATTGTACTTGCTAAGCGTTATGTGCGTAGGGCTGATATTTTCTTAACAATACACATAAATATAATAATAAAAGATTATATCTATACACAATTGCCATATAACCATTAGTGTAGTAGATATCATATGAAAATAAGCTCCTAAAATAACTACTGTACCACCAATTGGCTTAAGATCATTTTGCGATGTGCGCAGCTGCTGCCTTAAGGTTTGGTGGCCTCTGGTGGTCTCATTTGTTTAAGCATTACCATACGTGTGGAAGCCGGATATGTAGCTTTTGGCCATCTCGAATAGAAACTGATACTGCTCCTGAAGCACCAAGAATAGTACAGGGTTTTATTGTGTTGAAACTGACGTATGCATGTGCAAATGGGTATTTGATATGTGGAAATATATCACAACTACCTGAGTGCTGATGGTTTCCGGGCGTCTAGATGTGATGTAACGTGCTGCCAGCATCACATCCACTTCCTGTTCGGCTTGCATTACATCCAGTAAGTAGCTGCCTGCTGCAAACAGTCCACTTCGCTCGGCACCGTCCCTAAATCACAAAAATACAAATTGGACATCAGATAAAATGGAATAATCGTATATTGAAATCATATTATCAGGAGGCATATTTACCTGCAATGCACAACTGTAGAACCTCCCTTTTGATTACGTTGCCAATATGTAACATTCTGTATCAGATCAATGAACAGTTCTGCTTGGGGTGGCACCTTGTCACGCATTGCCCAGCCCGATAGCTGGAATTGACGGACTGTTCGAGGTTCTTCCTGCATCCACAAGGCAACATAAGGCAATTTTGAAAACAATCTTTGGCTTATGATGACAGGTGCAAAATTGAACCAACATGTATGTAAGATAATGCATACACACACACACAAACATACATACATACATACATACATACACATACATACATACATACATACATACATACATACATACATACATACAGACATACATACATACATACATACATACATACATACATACATACACACAGACATACATACACAGACATACATACATACATACATACATACAGACATACATACATACATACATACATACATACATACATACATACATACATACATACATACATACATACACACATACATACATACATACATACATACATACATACAGACATACATACATACATACATACATACAGATACATACATACATACATACATACATACATACATACATACATACATACATACATACATACATACATACATACATACATACATACATACATACATACATACATACATACATACATACATACATACATACATACATACATACATACATACATACATACATACATACATACATACATACATACATACATACATTGAGGCAAACTACCAACCGTTCGACGTTCGTTGTACACTTTGAAAGTTCTTGAAGTGATTTGCACATTTGATCCCTGCTCAGTGCTGATGTGTTGGACGTGGATGGGGCCAAAATTAGTCTTAGATAACTCCTCACTTGGCCAATATTGTGTATCAGTCTATTTAAAACACAATATCATACATTAAATCTATGCTGTTTACAAAAGAAATCGAGAATCTTCCAGCTGCTAGATTGAATTACAACAGAGGTTGCAATTGAAAATAAAGGTTCGACGATGAAATTATGAAAACACATGCATCATATGTTTTTGAACATATAACAATATGTTGTTACCATGTCAGCCCTTTCCATGTCATTGAGCATGACAATGCAATTGCACTCATGATCGTAGATAAGCCTCCAAAAGTCCACCACGGTGTTTGGAAGAGGCATTTGTGTCAGAATTGTGGATTTGTGTTTGCCAAAACTCTGCATTCACACACAGGTTCTCTAAGCAAACATGGCGGCACGCTATAAGATGTATTCTCGATTAAAAGTAAATATACTGATTACATATGAGAATTAACAAACCATTGTTAGATTGAATGAGAGTATATAAGCCGATGAGGCTCTAGGTTTATACCAGTGATGATACCACTCACGTCAGCAAAAACTGCATTGATGTAATCGTCACTCCCAGAATGAGGCGTCGACAATCTCGGACGTCGACGGTCGGCTTCAGAACAATCAAACACAGGATACAAACCAGGAATGACGAATAATATAACAGGAGATATTAAGGTAGGTTTATATTTGTACAGAACATGAGAGGTGTACTTTTCTTTGGTTCAAGATGAAAAGACCGACCGTATATCATCTGTGGTCTGGTACTATGGATAACTTAGTTTGTTACCTGGAAGAACATCTTGACATCTGTTTTTCGCCTTATTTTCCGTACAAATTGGAGAGGGATTGGCTGGAGGTTTGTACTTGCATAGCATCTACATTTCAATGAAAGAATTATTCAGATCAACCATTATTGTGTATTTTGATAAAGGGCTGTTACGATTTCTTACCTGAAATTCTTCTTGAAGAGGGTTCTGGTTGGAATATGTTGTGTCCTGACACATTGTAGCATAATGAGCAACAAACTGTGCTTGTGGAATTCCAGTTTCACCCATCTTCGTTTCAACACCTTCCAGTGTAGCATGGTACAGGAACTTGTATTGTACCTTTTGCCCAAACAAATATTGTACAGATTTATAAATTTGTTATATGAATCAAGCCGAGGAAGGGAAGGAACTCAGACCGGGAAGGCTACATACCTCAGTTTGTACCATGTACATTCTCTGCATTCTCAGGCGGTTGACGCACTCATACACATCGATGCCTCCCTCACACTTCGCCTGATTAATCAGGTAATCCAACGCAATGAACGTACCTGTCCGACCCACCCCAGCGCTGGAACATTTGTCAATATTTTTCAATAAAGGGAAACGAATGAATAAACCGAGCACTTTCACGATTATCCATTTTTACATGTGGATGAAGCTCTTTTGTTTTCTCACATCTGAGAGGTTACTTTGTTGGCAAAGATTCATACCTGCAATGCACAACCAGTGGGCCAGTTGCCTCACATGGCAAACGTAACACCCGACCTCTGAACGCGAGAAGAGGAAAGTTATCCTCTGGACACTTCTTATCGTCCAAAGCTATGAAATGAAGATGGTGGACATCTCGACCTTCGCCCTAAAAATAAATGTCTTGACTTATTCAATATACACCTTCGAAGCTCTCTTGCCATCAGTCCGCATAAGGTTATTGCAGTTATATCACTGTATGTGTATAGTGTTAAAATGAAATGTCAAATGGGCACCATATAACTCAGTCGTAGTTTCCGGTATGCATAATCGGCATGGGTTTCGGATACCATTAGGGAAACTGTGAAGGGTCCATACGTTTTGACGTCCTCGTCGGCTTCGTCATCATCGGGCCAGTACCTCTCACATTTAGTCTTAACTCATCAAATCATACACATCTTCGGATTAATATAACTCATGGTGCATAACCCCCTCCCCTCCCAATTGGCTGATATTTGTTACCAAATGCATTAACAAAATCATCTCTATACATGTATACGATCATTACCTTGCCTCCCTCGTTCAGTCTGGTCAGCATGACAATACGGTTGGCTTGCTTTTGCCATATCATGAACCAAAAAGCTAACACAGTTTCCTTCGTTGGACCTTAAACCCCATAAACATATTGTTGTCGTGAGACACTAATATTATGATTTATACAAACGAAATATTTTATTTATGAAAGTCATCAATGTTTGCATAGCGGAGCGATGCATTACAAATATCGACTGACCTTGTGCGGCTATGTAGTGGTTAGTCTTCTTGGGATATCCCTAAATATGACAATAAATAACACTAGATATAACCATATAACAAATAACAGAGATCATGTACGAATGGGATGCTTACTGTAGTAAGAGTTTACCATGGAGGCGGGTTTACCATAATGTAACTGGCATTGACGTAGTTAGAGCCTTGCAATTCGTCAACGGCTTCCAAGACTACGCGGTTGTCGTCATCTTAAACAATATGGCGATATCACGGTAGGCATTGCTGAAAAGGTCGTTAAAAATCCCGACATGAATATGTAATTGGAATGACTTTCCATTACTTACATGGTTGGATGTTCTTGAATCTATTCTTGATTAGGTTGGCCTGTGTTTTACCAACGGTGCGCTGTTTGAGGTCTGGTCCTGGTAAGTCCTTGAGTGCATACAATATGGGACATTTTTGATTCACGAGGTCAATATGATAATGCGCAATTGCCAACGGGATAATTCAACCAATTACTTACATCAAACTCTCGCTCGAACCCGTCCGTGATGTACCTCTTCCCGTCTTTAGTTTTTACGGCATTCGCTCTCGGTAATGGCTGTGATAGCTGACGGATATGCAACTTCAATCGCGATAAGACGATGGGTGTATTCGACACAGGTTCAGTGTTGGCATAGGGACTCGACAGATCTTGCTGTAAGGACTCTACTTGCGCTGTAGCTTCTGACACGGCTGCATGATGGCTAGGATTGCGTTGGGTTACCATTGGTACCGGGCTGTTTCCAGGGGCACCATGTGACACCTGAGCCATATCTGGCTTGGCTACGATGTCAGGTTTCCTTGTTGGTCCAACAACACCGATAGGTTTGTCAAAGGACCCATCCGATACTTCACAGAACATTTATAGTCATTAAGTTATCAGAAGTTCTGTGGTCCCGTTTCGGCTTGCTATCACAACTCATGTTGAATTTGTGTTAGAAAAACCCGGATACTTACAGCGGTTTGACATTTGTACGTTGTCAACACCATAGTTCTTGGGTTTTTGTGGCTTCCGTCTTCTAGGGTAAACAAACGTACGACGAACAACAAATTTGAATTAAAGTATAGCGTTTTACCTACGCCATGGTGTCTACAAAAGTAGAGTTAATGTAAAGAGATCAGATTGACCTGATTTGGTGGCCACCTTTTAGGATTAATTGAAAAAAGAGGGAAATACACAGGGATAAAAATCAACAATAAGTGTAAAAGATACAGATGCAAATCCGAGGGCATGTCACAACCAGCCAATAGGCTGGACCAGGTCATTCAATCCTCTCGTCAAGGTGAAATCCGTTGACATGCATCGCAACCCCTTGTTAGTCGCCTCTCAGAACATATTGGAGGATACAGTGGATCTATAGCCCTTCACCCGCAGGAGGTGTTTTATATGAGAAACTCGTTAGTATTTCGAAAAATTAATTTACGCTTATCATTCATTTTAATTATTATCCACCCCAAGAAAGGAAAAAACAAAAAATAATACATTCCCATCTGACCTGACACACACGACGACGATGACAATGACGATAACAATAATCAGCAGACCTCCTGCGACTGGTCCCACTATGATACCTATATTTGGACCACTGCTTGTTGGATTCCCAACTGGACACAGAAGCGTGGTTTACATTACTCTGCTTGCCAGTAAAAGCAAACATGACAAAGGTCAAGCGCAATCAATTAATCAATGAATATGAATTGTCGAAACCTAATGGCGACACAGAAGTTGTGGTTGAGATTCCGACATATGGCGTCGTGCTCATTCTTGGAAGATCATAATAATGGTCAGTAATAAATAAAAGGCAAGATATTCTTTGGCCACGGTCTATGAGGTGTTGTAAATGTATTCATATGTGCAGGGACAGTCTTCAAGGCCAATTGCCAATGTCACTATTTACGATGAGAGTGTACCTCCTAATGTCACGCTCTGAGTCGCTGATTCAGAGTCCAGGTGAGCATTATTCACAACTCTAATCCGGACAGCCAGTCTACCTGACTCAGCAATATCAGTTACATTGGCGCTAGTGGATCCTGCGGGATCAGATACGTTATGTGTCATCCATGTATCAGTATCCACCTGTCTGTAGAGCACCTGTATGGAGGAGATGCTATCACAACCTGATGACGTCAACTGTAAAACATAGAGAGCTGGTAGAGAAAAATGTTCCAATAAATGTGATAGATGTGGTATGCGAATATTCGTATTCGTGACTAACCTGCCATTGAACATGTATAGAGAATGCTGGCGTGTTTGTCTGGGACGTCACGTACACATTTGTTGTCAGTTCTGGTGCTGAAACAAATTAAACTCAATGTTACAATAGAACTTACTCGATGGTTCGTTGATTTCAAACATAAAATAATGTTGATAAGACATTGATAAATGGTACCTTTGCACAATGTTTTCACAGTTGCCATGCTGGACGGCATTGTTGACACTTCAGATACGCCTTCCCACATCCTGTAAGCGCTAACTTGAAAGTCATACAGCCTGTTAAATTCCAGACCGCCGACTGTCGCTGAATGCTCTTCTTTATCAGCATTATGGGTTATGTTGGTACCAGGTATGAACTCTGTTGCATTTTGCATTTGATATTGCACCAGGTAGCCGTAGTTTTTAGCCAGAGCAGGCGAGATATCCCCAGCAGATCGCCATCGGAGCGTGACTTTATTTGTGCTTACATTGATAACGGTTAAGTTCGTCTCCTCGCCAAGCTCAACAACCTCTGCACACAATGTTCATTCTTGCTAATGCTTTCAATGCACGAAGTTGTGGCCCTTTTTTCACAGGGCCGTGTTAGATGTAGAATTCATGACGGGTCACTAGTTTCATATGCAGTAATGCGATTCTTACTTATTTCTTTGGAACATGAGTTGAAAGTGTACCACATTTGACATCCATCTGGACATTCGCCCGTCAAGCCATCGCACGTATCTGATCCATTCAGACATCGATGAGTAGAACAGGAAGCATTGCAGTTGATACCATATTGTCCACGGCTGCATGCTGCAATGAACACACCATGAAAGTCATCAATTGAAGTTTTCCGTTTGCTTAACAACGGAAAGCCAATGCTGGAAAATAATAGATGAAAAGAAGTGAGTGTTTTCTTACGCGTTGTGCAAAGCGGTGGTTCAAATCCGGAGCAATTCAAACAACCCACTACGTTGTCACTGTCGGAGAGGCAATTCGTCGAATCTGAAATTGATTTGTTCCCCTAAATTGTTTAAGTTGTAGGGGTATATATGTGCATAGTGAGCTGCTTGGTAGGTATTGTTTGCAATTACGTTATTTCCTTTGACGGTTTATTTCCTCAGCACGAGACAATTGTTTTAGGCTTAACAACATTAAAACATGGTTAGTTAAACCGTAAGAGAAAGGACTGATGTTGGAAATATGCAGTTAATAATGAGCGAGCAGATTTATATGCGTAACGTTTCAAGTGAAGCATTTACAAATGATCATTAAGTACTCTTACTTGCTGTGACGTACTCATGACCCATGACCACCACCTCACATATGTTAATGATGTTAGGTTCTTGTCCTCCTGTTCTCTGTAAGCTTACATAGCGGCCTATCATGTCTGAATCACAAGATAGAGTAACACTCTCTTCGGGAGGTACAGGGCCTTCGTAATACGTGCATAGTGTATTGCTGGTGATATCACTGCTGTTTCCAACACTAATGTTGAAATGACCGGTTCTCATGGAGCCTGGAATGCATCGGTATAAGTACATGAAAACAAACTCACTCACTTGAATGAAAAATTGTAATGTATTTACATTGCGACTCTACTTACTCGCCATGTGTCGTCGGTTGAATATACTTATATTGTTGATGTAAAAGTTTCCGCCGAGGTCCACGTACCACCAAGCAAAATCAGCAGCGGTTTGGTCAGTATGGGCGCAGTGCCTGAGGTCCTCATTCATTGCTTGTAATTTACCATCCACGGAGTTGCTACCCGCCCAATGGTCTACTCCGCTCTGATTCACCAGTTTGTTTAAAGCCACATTACCTATTTTATCACACAGTTATATATTGATAGATATTCACGTGTGTAAATGATAAATGCTTGCTTTTCATAGAATATTCCTTCGTTTATATGTGTGGTTATCCCTACCTATCCTGCATCCCGGTCCTCTCCAGTCAAAGATGCTCTCGTTACCAGGAGGTCGGGGCTCACCTCGTCTACATCCACCATCACATGCACCAGTCATCGCATCACAATCTCCGTCATCAGCGCAATTACAGGTGTAAGTACAGTTTTGATTGGGACCAAATATACACGCTGGAAAGCAACAGCGACCGTAGAGTATAGACAATGGCGTATTTTGCGTTTATTTAACTTAGAAATTACACCGTGAATTATCAGACTATTTGTAAATATTGGAAGAGGCGCGTGCGTGAGAGAGGGTGTGGGAATGAGAAATGGGACTGATTTGATGGGGAAGGGTGATGATGTGTGTCGGGTCAGATTCATCAATTATTCGGCTTTTCCAAAAGACAACTGATACGGGCTGATATTTGTTTATGATCAGGCATAACACAATGCTGGATGCTTGCGTATAGCAGTGATCTGTTGAATGTCAACCTACCAGCTCTTACAACGCTATTCTGATGTCATATCCAGCTTTGGGGTTACTGACGGATATTGCTCGTATTATATGGTATCAAAAGCAGTTGACAACAAGACTATTACTGGATGTAATCGTACAGTCATTATTTAGGCTAGGTTTTCTTTCTTTCCCCACAACTCCCTCTTTCACTATATTGACCTGAAACAGCGTGTTCGTGTCAAGCGTGCTCAATAATGAAGCCAGAGGTTTTTTGTCAACATATCAACATATGTAGAAATCACTACGTTGAAATAACTAACCTTGTGAGAAGAATCCCTTCAACAGTAGAACGATTATCACCGATAGACTACAGGAGGTGTTGACGCTCGCCATGGCTCTGTGAAATGTGTTTTCTAAAGTTGTGACAAACCCCGAGCCGACAATATTCCGTAACTCTATTGTTCTGCTTCAACACGCGAGGCCTTAGAAGAGACATAAGGGTTAGATTGGTTGAGTGCGTGCTGCTATTTAAGTACCCAAAAATAGCGACCTATCCGTTGTGACTTATGCATAGAAAGTAAACATATCTGCAATGTGTGTGCGTCCTTAACATAACGCTTATTGGAATCCACGTGACAATCGAATGTTTGTCAAGTGTTGAACCTGTACTAGTATAACCATGTGCCGACAATTCCAATGTGATAACAACCACAAAGCAGACGATAAGTTAGAAGTAGTGGTTTCTTCAGGGGAGCCAAAAAGTAGAACGATATGGTCGCACAACACGTGGCTAACGTCAGCCTAATAACATAATGTTGAATAACATGAAATTCGCGTTCGCTGTACCGTGACATGCGCCTTATTCTGCTGTTGGACATGTGGCCACAAATGAATGATATTCGTAAATAAGACCGAAGGGGGTTTACATCGTCCCTCGTTAATATATTGTCTAGGCATTTCTGTCCCAATACAGTGCACATAGTGTCGCCTTCTCTCTGATAATGATTCACAACATACAACGTCTGTTGTTGTCGTCTATGGCTTTCGCTGCTTAGAACATCTTCTCGAAGACTTTACATTTGATGACAGCAGATTACTGTCCATAGCAGTCGCCTCGGCAAGACAGAAATCCACTCCTGAATATTATGTTTACCTTGCTACATGTTGGTCCATTGTTACTTCTTTCATAGCAGTATAAAACAAGTTGCAAGATCCAATCAACTTAGGCAGATTTCAATGTCGACGAACCCATAAGGTGGAAGGTCACAATAGATGATATATATTCCGGATCATTAAATCTTCTTTTAACAATGTGCCGCTGCTAAATATTGACGATTTATGACTATTTTGCAAGGCGCTAATTATCAATAAGTAACTACGCATTGTAAAGATCATACAATGCATTGACACCAAAATATTGAATTGTGATTGCATTTATTGTGTTTTAGTTTCTAGCATCACTTATATTCTGATTAACCAGTTTATCAAAGATATCAGCAGCAGCAGGGTCAGTATGGGAACAATGTGCGAGAACATCGTCAGAGAGGGATGGGAGTCTAACATCGATGAGTTAATCGTGAACTCCATAATGGTAAATCATGTGAATATATGCGAGAGTTATTAGTAGATCATAGCTTCTCCGCTTACTATCATACAATGCATTGACATTTATTGTATTTTAGTTCCTATGTCGGGTACTAAGAGGTTGAGGTGAACCCTGTCTACATACATCATCACATGCACCTGTCACCGCACCACAATCACAATCACCATCAGCGGCGCAATTACAGGTGTAAGTACACCCTCACAAGATCTGTCAAATGTACAAGCTGGGAAGCTAAAAGAGTGACTGGATAAGGAACGATGACAATATTGTGTGATATCCATGGAGGAGTGGATGGCGTTGAAGGTTGGTGTTTACTTCATGGCAAATGTGGTAGGTGTGGATGGGTTTTTGTTTTGAAGATTTAATCTACAGGCAATAATGTTTATAGTCTCAGCTGTGCATTTTAATCGCCATCAATAGATCTATTAACGTTCGCCTTGGAAGTCAATATTACACTTTAGTTTCAGTCAGATAGGCGTTAGCTTTCTTTTCCTGACATCATTAGTTTCGTCGTAATCGGCGGCATGACATTCAATGAAGTAAATGGAATGTTATGAATGGAGTTGACAAAGCGGTAGTAAATATTCATGTAGTATTGATATTCATTATGATCGCCAGCTGTTGGGCTATTAAAAACTCCACCTTACGTCATAGCTGGCTTTCATCATTCACAGTGTCAGTGTAAAGTGTTTGGGGGTACATTGTTAAAGTATAGAATGTAATTAAGCTCAATGAGGATACTCTGTCATTATCACGTGTATGAAGTCAGTGCATATGGCGTAGCGGTTATGTGCGACGACTTTCGGTCCACGTTGTGGGTGTGATCAAAGAATTTATAGGTACGCTAAGAGGGTTTACTCTGTGATCGCTTTCCTAATTATAATACACAGCAATCGTGAGATAAACAAAATCACATCGATATTCTGGGCTGACGTAAGTACGATTGATGAGAGCGGAAAAAAATGTCGTTTTTGCTGCCAAAATACGTCCGACGCAGGCTTCAAAATAGCGAAAGTAACAACTGCAATACAAAATAAATATCAAAATATGACGCTTGAGTGAGAGGCTCTTAACGAAGTTGGTGTGATCCCAAGGTGTGAAAACTGTTGGTTTCTTGTGACTCGGATGATCATCACTATGGCATCATAAACCATGACAGCATAAGCCAAACATATGATAACGATCTACGTACCCTTCAAAGCACGTTCATCAATGATATGAATGGACAGCATAGCTTCGAATGATTGAACGTTTTTAGCCCAAAACCCTACTCGAAACCTATATACAAGTTTACCTTCCTTCCAAAATTTGAGCAAATTACGACACAACCGCTCCACGTGTTCATAGAGTGTAGTCTCGATTTCATTAGGATTTTCATTGATTAATTCTTGGTAAAACAGCAGTCGAATGACGGTTTATAAAACAATTCTTCACTTTCCGTGGTTAATTTTAAGCGTAATTCATCCATCCGTTTTTCACAACGATGTTGTCGAAAGTATCTATTTTGTACTGCGAGCTTCCCACAAGATGGCTTTATGACAACTGCGTCCTGTGACGGTAGGTCAGACAGGAATGGAGATTTTTACCTAGGTCACATGAGACTTACTGGCTGTCTATGGGCTGGCTACGGGGCCCCCGTAAGGGCCAAAACCATGTAAGCCCTTGGAGGTCCACGCCACATGTCGCGCTGCCCCATGCGTGTCCCATATGATGATTTCAAGATTTGCGGCCCTGTAAGGGCCCCATAGAGCCCTTGGCCAAAAGTTGCACTACTTTCAGACACGTATCCCAGCAGGTTTAAGCCCATAAAAGTGCAGTCCCCGCACGGGCCTCGTACGACACAATACGGCCAATAGTTGTGTGCACATTGTAATTTACCACATGTTACATGTGCCTATTTCAATAATTACGCATGTTGTCAGTGTATGTAATAAACAATGATTTAATTATTTAGGATATTTTTGTTTTCGTTTGTCTATGAAATAAATCAAGGTAACCAAGGATACTTATACACGCTGATCAAATAGGCGTGTTGGTACCATTTGTTCTCAACACCATGAACAGCTACTGAGAGAGGACAAGACACTGACTCAGAGTGGACGTAAAAACCCATACTGCTGGTCGCGCCTGTCCTATCATACGCACCCTACGCCGATTCAAGACAATACGTGTGGTGGTTGCACCCATCGTCAGTATCACTGCATTAATTCAAAAGAACAAGTTACCATATTATCATGCATAAATCACAAATGTTGTTTGCAGTCGTTCCCATTACAGAGATAGTTATCAGAAACCAAAACACAACGTGAAAATAATGTTCGTTAGAGCGTTCCCAATGTAGTTACGATAAATCAGAAGGTCAATAAATATGATCATAATGGTCGAAACCGCATCAAACAAAGCGATATGATTTATCAATCATGATGCGCACTCTTGGTCAGGGGGTTCTACAACTGTCCCTAGGTATAGCTGGTATGTTTCTCCCGATCCTTCTAGAACTCCAGTATAGGCTAGTTGGAGACCTCGAGACCGACCCCTTTGTCGGGTCTACTCTAAGCACTGCTACGTATAAGCTGCATCATCACATGTACTTAGCCCCGCTGACTGCGGGCTTAACAACAGCCAAGCACAGTCAATATGAACTAACAAACTAAGTGACCTCCTTGAGTCCAAGGCCACGCTTAGAGATGAGGCCACAACAGAGAGGCCTTCTCAGCCTCATCCTACGGCCACTGAAGTGGCAGAAAGGCCTTCTTCACCTCATAAGTTTCGGTCGACGGCAAATATGCTACATTGGAGCCCTGGGCTGCTTGTGTCGTCGTGTTGTTTGAACTTGCATAGTCCTGCGACAGTTGTACAACAAAGCCATGTCGTTTGAGTACAATCAAAGGATCTCAATCATATGGAATAAGTTCGTTCCACTGGCACCATGACAACCCTAATAACTGATCTTTAGGGTACGCCAAGCTTGGCAAGATTGCTCTGAGAGGCATAACCCGAAGCTTGAACTCAAGCCACACGACCTGGGAATAGCTGTTTCCGACGTAACCCAAGCCATGGCCTCAAAGGACAATTAAACAAGTTAGTATACCAAGTGATATACTGAAGTAGCTTGGCAAGATTGCTCTGAGAGGCATAACCCGAAGCTTGACCTCAAGCCACACGACCTGGGAATAGCTGTTTCCGACGTAACCCAAGCCATGGCCTCAAAGGACAATTAAACAAGGTATTATACCAAGTGGTATACTGAAGTAAGCACAAT
>CM067343.1:28717904-28779682 GCA_034190875.2 Urechis unicinctus
CACCTGTAGGGAAAGGGGAGATGCTATCAAAAACCTGATAATTCAGACCGCTGACAGTGGCATTGTGTGTAACGTTGGTACCAACAATAAAGTCGGATGCATTTTGCCGTTTATATTGCACCTGGTAGCCGTAGTATGCAGCAAGAGCAGGCGAGATACCCATAGCAGATCGCCATTGGAGAGTGACTTGATTTGAGCTTATATTGATGACGGTTAACTCCACCCCCTCCCCAAGGTCGATAACCTCTGCACACAATGTCCATTCATGCTTAAGTGTATAATGAATTTAATAAGGGCAACTTAACAGGTAGAATTCTCGAAAGGTCACTGGTATGGTATGTAGTTACAAGATTCTCACTTATGCCTGTGGTACATTGCTTGCCAATATACCACATTTGACATCCATCTGGACACTCGCCCGTCCAGCCATCGCACGTATCTGATCCATTCAGACATTGATGAGTAGAACAGGAAGCATTGCAGTTGATCCCATACTTTCCATGGCGGCATGCTGCAATGAATACAGGCCATGCAAGCCATCAATGATGCTCCCTCTAAGTTTTCTGTTTACTTTACAAAGAAGGATAAATGTTGATGAATTATAGATGAAAGGTGGCGAGTGTTTACTTACGTGTCGTACAAAGCGGTGGTTCAAAACCGGAGCAATTTAAACAACCCACTACGGTATTACTGTCGGAGAGGCAATTCGTCGTATCTGAAATTGATTTGTTCTCCTTAATTCTATAAATTGTATGGGCATATATGCGTATAGAGATCTGCTTGGTAGGTATTGTTTGCAGATACATTACTCCCTTAGACAGTTGATTTCTTCATTCCAAATAGTCGTTTATATTGATCTCCAATATGTATTGCATCTCAAGGTACGACAAAAGTTTTGGTTAGTTTTTACAGCCAAAAAAACATAATTAAACCGTAGGAGAAAGGACTGATGTTGGAAATATGCAGATGATAATAAGCGAGCAGATTTATATGCGTACCGTTTCAAGTTAAGTATTAACAAATAATCATTAAGTACTCTTACTTGCTGTAACGTAGTCATGACCCATGACCACCACCTCACATATGTTAATCTTGTTAGGTTCCTGTCCTCCTGTTCTCTGTAAGCTTACATAGCGGCCTATCAGGTTGGAATTGCAAGATAGAGTAACACCCTTTCCAGGAGGTACAGGACCCTCGTAAGACTGGCATAGTGTATTGCTGGTAATATCACTGTTGTTTCCAACTCGAATATTAAAATTACCAGTTCTTCGTGAGCCTGGAATACATCAGTAATAAACTTGAATTCAACTAAATCACAGGGATGAAAATTTAAGTGTATTTGCAAAATTAAATTATATTGCAACTCTACTCACTCTCGATGTGATTTCGGTTGAATATACTAATATTGTAGATATAAAAGTTTCCGCCGAGGTCCACGTACCACCAAGCGAAATCAGCAGCGTTTGGGTCAGTATCGGTGCAGTTCGCAAGGTCTACAGCGCCTTGCACTACATATGATAGTCTACCATCCACGGATTTACTAGCCGGCCAAACAGTAACTCCGCTTTGATTTACGGTTTTGTTCAAAGCCACATTACCTGTTTTATCCCACAAATATACGTTGATATATAATCAAGCGAGCTAATGTAAAATACTTATAAATCGTATCATATAAGTTCATTAAGTTATCTTTACCTATTCTACATTCCGGTCCTCCCCAGTCAAAGATGCTGTCGTTTCCAGGAGGTCGGGGTGCACCCTGTCTACATCCATCACCACAAACACCTGTCACCGCATCACAATCACCATCTGCAGCGCAATTACACGTGCAAATGCAGCCGTTACCTGCTATACCAAATATACAACCTGAAAAGCAACAATAATCGTTAACTAGAGACAATGAAGTATTTGGCGTATATTTAATGTAGATTGAAATTACACTGTGATAGATCAGTCTTTGTTACCATTGGAAGAGGCGGACACTTGAGAGGTAGAGTTTGGCTGACAAACGGGGCCGTTGTGATGGGATGATGAGTTCGGCTAGGTCATATTTGGCATTTTCAAACGATATGTGATACAGGATGGTATTTGTTCATGCGCATAACGCTCATGCTAGTTGATTGCGTTTAGAACTGATCTTGTGGATGTCAGCCCACTTGTTATTACAACGCCATATTAATATTAAAGCATATAGCGGGGTGTTATCATACAATCATTATTTACGCTAGGTATTCTATCTCTCCCCACAACTGCCTCTCTCGCCGTATTGACCAGAAGGAACCGGTGCGTGACCCCCTCGCTCTATATTCAGCCCAGTGGTTGGATTTTAAAAGATTAAACACCAACGACTTCAACTCGATGTACTTTCAACAGATATAGTAATCATTACACTCAAATAACAAACCTTGCGACAAGAATCCCTCTAACAGTAGAACGATTATCCCAAACAGGCAGAAGAAGGTGTTGACGCTCGACATGACTCGTCAAATGAGTTGGCTAAAGCTCTAACAACCCCGAGCCGATAATATTCCATCACTTCCTCGTTCTGCTCCAACATACGAGGGCTTATAGTCTAGTATGACTAGACCGTCTGGTTTTTTGTTCTGAGTGTGGGCTGCTATTTGAGGCAGCCGAAATGTCCCATGAAGTAGAATTATATAGTCTCTTACTTTGAATAATGTCCCGCGACGTTGAAAGTATGATACAATGCACTGACGCAATGAATCTATATCTGTTAAGTTAATGGCATATTTTGTATTGACGGGCTAATTGAAATATGTTTCTGACATTTGAGAGAAATAGGACAGAAAGTTCCTAGCATTGCATATCTTGGGCTATGGCTTATCTGCTTTGACCATCTTCTTACAGACTTAATATTTGATGACAAGAGCCAAATGGCAAGACCGAAATCCGCTTTTTGAATGTCATGATATACAAAATTTACCTTGCTACATGTTGGTCAGTCGTTCCTTCTTAACGTTTCTAACAACAAGTGTGAGAGGAATAGGACAGGAAGTTCCTAGCTAACATATCGTCTGATTAACAAAGATATATGGAGTACCTGTGTCAGCATGAGCACAATGCACGAACACAGTCGGAGAGGGATGGGTGTCAACAATCAACAACTCCCTAATGGTACACTGGTTTGTTTGTGCGTCATTCCTCAAAATAAGCATAACAGTCACCAGTGCGCACCAATCATGTGAACAAAATCGAGATATATTTCTAAACCATAGAAATGATGAAGTGGGTGGCGTTAAATGTTGGTATTTACTTCAATTCAAATGATGTCGGTGTGGACACTATTTTTGTTTCAAAGACAAATCTACGCTCCATAATAATTATAGACATTACTCAGGAAAGTGACAGAGGTGGATTGATGAGTCGATAAGTCGTTCTTCATAACAATTTTATTAACTTCTCCCAAAACTTATATATGCAGATGATCCTCATACAAACCAAACTCCATATCGCTCTTATATTACAGCTACGTGGTTTCTTCTTGTCTATGGGTTATCCCTGGGGAATTCGGAAAGAGCGTAGTAGTATAGGTATTGGGGGTTCTGGCGCACTCACTCTCTATACTACTACTACCACAACAAATGAATCACCCATTTGAGAGTATCATATACCCACTTCAAAGTATGTTAAGCCCAATTCGACTAATCATTTTCACCAAGAGGCTCAAAATGTACGGGTACAAAACATACATTCACACCACGGGTCAGGGAGCCACGAATCACAGGGTACTGGCACAACTACCTCACCTATATATATATACTACTGACTCTTGGCAGCTTATACAAGATTTTAACACACCCTAGGGCGCCTCAGACCCAAACGGGGCTGAGGCTAGTTTGTTGGTAAACTAGTGTGCCCATAAGCCAGGGTGTCTACGTTGTTCGCAGCTATCCACCGCTTTGAGTTATAGGAGTGTATATTTTACCCAGAGCTACCCGACTTTCAGCTACCCTTTTTTCTGCCAGCTTTCCACAGCCATCCCTACTCCATATAGAAAGGGTCGCTCTTAGGGTTCTCTTTTGGTCGCCTTTCTACTACAGGTGTGGTGCGAGGATGTAGGAACTTTGTGTCGGGATCTGTCATACACGTATACTTCCCAACCAGCCACCCAAAGAAGGTTGCGTCCCCGTCGTACAACCACCCGGTAGTCCCTCCGCCAGAAATAATTTCTACCTTGTTGAAAATAGATTCTACCTCGCTGGAAATCGAATCGAGATCTTCCGCATTATCGCTGTCCACCTCGACCTCCTGGGCCTCCACCAAGTTGTCTACTTTCTCTCCAATCGTATGTAGTTTTTCGGCCATCATGGAAACCAGACGGAAGAAGTCGTATACAGTAGGAGTACCCACTAGGGGAGTGTCTAGAGGGAGATTTTGCAAGGACTTGTCCTCTGGGGGTTCGTCTGCCAGCGCCACATGGGAAGCCTTTGGGGTATAGTCCCATACTCTCGACAACCTAGTAGAACCTATACCATACTTCTTCTTCGCAGCAGGGCAGGTGGTCTACTAGACGGAAATCTTGGCTAGTGTGGCGAGTCTGTCTTTCTTCTTCTGGGGGGTTGTATGGGGACCACCAAGTTTGCACTGCAAGGAGTATCTTTCTTGTCAGAAGACCGCGATACCCCCAAAGACAGTCAATTCATTTTCCAGGAAGAACCCAACAACCGGGAAGATATCCCCATAGAGCTCTCGTCGTTGTCCACCGCCTGTAGGAAAAAGATTGTCTGGACCTTGCTGCGGTAGGTGGTCTTGGCTAGTTGGCTGCTGCTGTACTCCCCAAGAGAGAAGTCTATTGCTTTCTGTATCCGCGACCTGGGCGGCGCCTTCACAATTTCCACATGGGCCTGAGTCTCCCCCTCTTTCTTTGCTAGCTCCCGCTCCTCTTCCTCCATATCTTCCATTGGGAACCGGCACTCCTTTGTACAGAATAGGACCGTTATAGGGTTCCAGACAATCGTCTGCCTGCCCTTCTGGAAGGACTGGCTGGGTCGGATGTCGATCTCCATGTGGTCGGGTGGTGGTATCCAGGCAAGGGTTCTATTGAGATCGTCGGAGCTTGTTTTGAAGAGCTGGTCGGCAGTTTCTAGTATAGCAAGTAGCCGGCAGGTTTTCCAGATGGCAACAGGATGTTCCTCCTACATAGAACTATCCTGGCTATCCCCGTCCCCTCGGTTGTCCGATACCCAAGGAGGCTGTAGGGGCCAGGCAGAAGTAGAGCAACCTTGGTGGTGTCCTTCTCTTGGACGCCATGCTCAACAATAGAGCGGGCCTTCTTCGACCCCTCCAGAGTCTCCTAGTTGCTACTCTGGCAGCAAGGACCGCGATCTCCTCCTTCTGCTCTTCTAGCATTGTGCCGCTGTAGCTAAACCTCCGTCTGCTCTCTCCAATTTTCCCCTCTGCAGGCCTCCTCGGTCTGACCAAATACCACCTACCGCTTCGTGTTGGACAGTGTAGAGATCATTCTTTTCTCGACTATCTCAGGGACCTCGACCAACGGCCACCTAGACTTCTCCACGCCAAGTGGAGCATCTGGATGGAGTTGTGTTGGCCGCCTGGAGGCTGCTAGGATAGTCTCGCCGTCCTTGGTGTAGCAGTGGAGGGTCTGCCCTTCCGACGAGATGTCTACCCGGAAGGTCTCCAGCAGCCCAAAGGATTTTTTTTCCCCAGCAATAGTCGGAATCAGTACCTTTTGTAGGCTGGACACGGATCCCAGAAATTCTACCTGTGGTGTGGTAGTTACGAATATGGTCCCAAGTTCTCGATCGGCTAGGACGAGGCAGCAGTCAAAACATTTGGCAAGTGCTCTCCATTGGTTGGCTTGGGGCTGTACCACAAAGAGCGGGAGTCTGGAGGCAAAATAAGATTGAGGGTGTCCTTGAGTAGCTTGCTGGCAGTTTCGGTAGAGAGCGCCCTGCCGATGCAGGCATACAACGAGACCACGATCCTGGAGCAGCCCCTGGCCTTGGCATCTGAGAGGGAGAAGCTTCTGCAGAGGTGTTTGTTGGGGCAGTCTACATAGTCGGCCAAGTGGCCACTAACCGGCTCCCGGATCTCGCGCACCTCAAAATTAGAAACTACCTTGTTGTATATCTTGGTGCGTATAGTGTATCCTTGGCTGCTGGTCTGGATCCAGCTACAGACGTGCTTCCCCACATGTGCGGTGTCGTCGAGAATAGTTGGCTGGTTGCTGGACAATTCGTTGGATAGGTCTCCCTCTTCTGCGAAGCCTTTCTCTCAGAGGTGGGCTACTAGGACTGCCCTATCTAGCACGTCGGAGAAGTCGCTGGTGTAGTCGATTGAGTAGATGCCGTAGCCGTGTACCAGGAGGTGTCACTGGAAGGCTGGGAGGCGTTCCTGGAGGGTTTCCATCGGGACCTCAGAAACTGCCACTTTGGCAACAAACAGTGCTGCTGGTTCTTCTCTGGGGTAGATTCTCTTCCAGGCCTCCTTGGACTCGTTGCTGGTGTCCTTCTCGGAGATGGCAACCATATGTTGGATGGCGGTGAGGAGGAAGGGCATGTCTTCCCCTATGGTTTCCTGGTTCGCCAGGCCTATCTTGGATTCGATGTTCTTGGCTACCCCAGTCTCGCCGACTTTGCAGAGGACCTTCCCCGAAAGAAAACTATGTCGCTGGTCCAGAGATAGCCGAAGGCGTAGAGGTCGTCCACAAATGGGAGGAGTTCAGGGAGTGGTTGGAGGTGGGTGGGTTCCAGGTTGCCCTCGAGGTAGTCGACGTCGGCTATGTCGGGTACTAGGTTGCTTTCGTAGGTATTCTCGAGTAGAAGGTAGGCATAGACGGCTTTCCTGGCACGGAGGCCCATATCCTGAGAGACACTGTGGTAGTGCTGGGTGTGGAATACATTGTAGATACCCTAGGGCTACCAATCTCTAAAAGGCCGTCTCTTGGGCTACTTTCGGCCCTGGCCAGTTTTGGATGCCAGTGGAAAGCTGGCCGTTGACTAGAAAATATTGTGGAAGGATTCTGGGGACCTGACAGAAAAAAAGGTAGCCGAAAGTCGGGTAGCTCTGGGTAAAATATACACACCTATAACTCAAAGCCGTGAATAGCTGCGAACAGCGTAGACACCCTGGCCTATGGGCACACTAGTTTACCAACATACTAGCCTCAGCCCCATTTGGGGTTTGGGTCTGAGGCGCCATAGGGTGCGTATAGCTGGTATATCGTATCGCTGTTATTCGCCGAAGGATTCGCTGCAATTGTGGTGTCGTTCGACTTCTGGTATGCCCTACCCTGGTGTGGATAGGATGCAACATATCCGGCCAATCCTGTTGTTTGTCGTGGAGATCTCTACTATGTCTTCTATGTACCTCCTGCGAAAGGCGTGGTGGAAAATCAGTTGGTATAGCTCGCGGACCTGGCGGGGGAAATCGACTAGGTGCACTACAGTGATACCTCGGCTGGAGGAGAGAATATCGCATTCTTGCTAGTACAGAAACAATTGGGGGGGTGTATTTGTGGGCCTGGTCGTGCCAAGATTGGTCTACCTCATTGTCGTGGTCCACTTTTTTCGACCTCGCCTTGGCAGATTTTGGCAAAGGATTTCCAGCCTATGCGGTAGGTCCTTCGGGCTTCTCCTTCTCCTATCTTGCCAGTTTGGATGCTTTCCACTAGGATTTCGGGGAGCTCCCGGTTGTGTGTAAAGGTTTGTTGGGGGGTGTACATCTCTTCTCCATTTAGAATGCGAGTATAACTGCGGGCCCCTATCTGGTATTGTCTCTTGGCCTCTCGTTGGCCTACTGCCCCAGAAACAATGGCTTGGTATGCTTTCGTCGTTAGTGCGTTTTTTTGCAGACATTGTACTCCATGGAGATTCCACTTGTTCCAAAGAGCGGTCCCATGACGCAAGGGTGTGCAAAGAAGTGGGCGCAAACGATGGATATTGGGTCTAGAGTGGCCTAGGGGAACCGTTGTTTGCCGCCTGGGGCTGGCCAAACTTAGTCTATTGGAAATATAGTTGGTTGGGGAGTAAACATGTACGACAGACCGCGAAAAGAATAGTCGAAGTGGGAATAAAACGTACACTTACACTAAATGATTTATTCAAACTGGTTAAAATACGTGGCAGTGTACATTTTTATTTCACTTCGGAGTATGTTTGGTGGGAAAAGTTCCATTTGGAGGTGTCCCATTGGGGATATAAAAATCACAGAATTAGTCAGAGTGGGTAAATAATGCTCTGAAGTGGGCGAATAATGCTCTGAAATGGGTGGAATGCTTTAGCTTTGGTGGGTGGGGTGGACTCAAGATTGTCCCCCGGTGTGCTGGAACCGCTATTACCTATACTACTAGCGTGATTCATTGGCGCGTTGACTGGCATAGATTGATGGTATCAGTCGCTGCTGTGTTTTATTCCCGCCATTAATGGAATTAATTACTTGAAATCATTTTAGTTGCAGTCAGATTGGCGCTAGCTTTCTGTTCCCGACATCATAAGTATCGCCATACTCGGCGGCGTGAAATTCAATAGAATAATTAGTATGTGGTTAATGAAGCCCCATTATCTACTCGAAAGCGATCACCAAGTTTACCTCTCTTCCAGAATTTGAGCCTAATACGTCCCAACCTCCCCACTCCCTACCAGTTACGGTGAGTATATGATGTATTTCATAATATTTTTTTAATTGTTTCCTTGTTGGTTAAATGTTAAATGTTCGATTGATGGTTCCTCAAGACAGCATAGCTTCAGTAGTTGAACGTTTTCAGCCCCACAACCTACTCGAAACATATAATCAAGCTCCCGCACAGTTACTTTGAATTAATGATTTTCATCGATCCATTGTAGGTACAACAACGCATGAATGACGGTTTCTATAACAAGCCTGCACTTTCCATAATTGAGTTTAAAAGTAATTGCTTTATCAGTCTTTCTCAAAGTTATGGTCGCGAGCGTCCATTGTGTACTGCGAGCTTCCCATAAGGTAGTTTTGCGACAACAACGAGAACGTTGAACCCTCTTACCATTCAGCGTGGTTTACATGCCAGTTCCTATGAGGGATTAATGTTGGTTCTTTGAAAAGAACAAGATTTCTAGAAACATATGAACATTACACAGACGGCGATACATTGAATTAACGCGCTCTTAAACCAACTATTTTCGATGTTGATTATTTATTTCAAGCATATATGTTTAACATTGTGATTTGACGCGAATGAGCATACCTTTGAATCTAAGCACATTACATCAACATTGTTTCAATCACAATTACAATTTGATCTAGCAATTTATACAAAGTCACAGTATATTACCGTGCTAATAAGCCAGCCAAATACGCTGTATCATGACACAAGTATATTTCAATCTAAGCACATTACATCAATATTGTTTCAATCACAATAACAATTTGATCTAGCAATTTATAACCGTGCTAATAATTCATCCAAATACGCTGTATCATGACCCAAGTATATTTAATTTAGAGATTTTGATACATACAAAGCGAATTTACATGACTATAAGCGATGTTACGGAATGTTATTCAGCATACGTGAAATAAATGAAACATTCCATTTATTAGCGCAGCTCGTTTGTGGTAGAATATTAGTATGTACACTGTTAACGATGATCTACCAGTGTTTTAAACACCAATTAATGAGCCTGATAATGCATTCTGCTGCACTCACAGATACATAATAACCCCACTACTATCATACCATGTAAAGATGGGTGTTTGCAGGTCTAAATATTGTCATAGATACGACAGCCAGATAAGTAGAGTTTTGCCAGCTCATAGAGAAATTTGTATTGCTCCTGAAACAAAGGTAAAGTGTAATGAAAACATTATCCGGATTTAGTTCTTAACGTAATTGACAAAATAGCATATTAACTGATATAATTGCCTGGGTGTTGATGGCTTGGGTTCGTCTGGATGTGACGTAACGAGCAGCAAGCATGACATCCACTTCCTTTTCTGCTTTCAACACATCAAGCATAAAGCTGGCGGTTGCAAAAAGTCCGCTTCTTTCTGCCCCATTCCTGAGCAAATAATACTGGTATGATGAATGGGAATAATTAGGACGAATGTATTTATTCCTTGATTGCTTTAACACTCAGTTAGTACTGACTTACATGCAATGTATGATAGTGACCCCGTTGGTTGGTCTGCTGCTGGCGGCTTTCTGTCACGTTATCCATCAGGTCAATGAAATGATCGGGATCGGAGGGACAATTGTCATGCTTACTCCAGCCAAAGAGCTGAAATTGACGAACGGTTTGCTGTCCTATCTGTAATAATTGAATACCGTGAAATCGCAATTGACTTACCTACACGTTGTATTAAACAATAATACAATGTGACTTTTTTGCTATGCATAAAATATATTTCCCTGTGGCTAGGGTTTACCATTCTTCTGTCATCAGACACTTTGAACGTTCTGATGCCAATTTTTGAATTTGATCTAAGTTCCGAGCTGATGCGTTCAACCGTAAGGAGTCCATATCTTTCTCTTCCAAATTCATCAACAGGCCAGTATGTTGCAATTGTCTGTGGAACACAGTTATATTTATCACTCGTCAATATTTTGAACCATGGTAAAGGACTTCTAGTTTTGGATTACTAATTAAGATTGTCTTACCGAATCAGTGCTGTCCATTTCGTTAAGCATGACAATGGAATCACATTTGTGATCGTAGACCAGCCTCCAGAAATCAACTACTGTATTTGGAAGCGGCATTTGGGTCAAAATCATTGAATTCTTCCTATGGAAACTCTAGAAAATGAACAGGATTATTACAACCTTGCATGAAGAAATCCCGAAAACAGATGTTTTTCATTAACCGCAAAGATTTGGCACGCACGTCAACAAACACCGCATTTATGTAATCCTTGCCCTCGGAATGTGGTGTTGTCAGTTTGGGTCTGAAGCGGTCTAATGGATGACACATAATCAAAATCCAAAGATATGATTTTCACTTGAATACACAACTCTCAATTCGATGCTGACTGGATAATATAGTTGCGCCAACGAGATACATGCATATTTACGGAGATATTACCCGAAGTAACATCTTGGAATCTGTTCTTGGCGTTGTTGGCCACGCTAGAAGTATGAGTGACTGTAAGAGGCTTGTATTGGCACATCACCTGCAAAGACATACACCGTTGCACATAATGCATTATCTAATCAGGAGTTAATACTTAATGATCTGTATATAACATATCAGACCTGGTATTCCTCACGCAGTTGGCTCTGGTTATTGTTGTCTGATTCATTCTGTAGTTTGTTGTATTTCGTCACAAAATCATCTTTTGGGACACCGGGCTCACCAATGTGAGTTTCAATGCCTTCCAACAGGGCTTGGTACAGTATCTTGTAATGGTGCTGCGCAACATCGAAATGCAGTTTACTCATCAATAATGTCGGGGTGTGAAGCACACGGAACCCACAGATATAAAATATGATCCCAGCTAACCTTGCTTTGTATCATGTGCTTCCGCTGCATTTGAAGGCGGGACACACAAGAGAACACGTCTACTTGACCTTCACATTTAGCTTGATTCAGCAGGTAATCCAGCGCAATGAATATTCCCACCCGACCGTCACCAGCACTGTACATAAATATTTCACGCAGCAAAAATATGTATAACCAATAGATTGCTGAACATACATTACGGTAGAGCATGTGCATTTGAGTGTATACTAAATACAACATGGGAAAGTAACTCTGGTCATGCATAATATACATATGTCTCTACCTGCTGTGCACAATTAATGGGCCGCTGGGATTGCAAGGCAAGCACAACATTCTCCGTCTAAATGCGAGAATTCCCATGCCAAGAATTGAATCTGGTGAATCTCTCGCTCCTCATTCTTGGAAACCCAATAATTGATAGAATAATGCATGATTGATATGAATGAAGGCCAGGCAAAATTAAAGCTAAGCGATTGTAATTACCTTGTATTTCAGAATCAATCGCCTATATGCATAATCCCCATACACTTCCGACAGCACCAGGGTGATTTGATATTTTCCACAGAATATCACATCCTCCTTATCCGTACTGTCTGGCCAGTACATCTTCGTTTCGGTCTGTCATCATGCAATTTATTTCAATCCAATGTTCTATTACTTACCATATAAATGATAAGGCCATTCCACATCAAGCATTGAAAATGCATTAATGACCAGCAATTTCTATAGTCGTGTATTATAACTACAATCTAATATTGTCTGTCACTAGTATTACCTCTCCGCCCTCTTTCAAGTTGTTCAACATGGCAATGCGGTTTGTCTGTTGTGTCCATACAATGGTCCAGAAAGATTCCATGGTTTCTTTCAAAGGACCTATTGCCATTCATAATATCATTTTATAATATCGGAAATGTTGATCGATAATAATCCGTTTATTCCTTTAAAACATACCTTGATATGCTATGTAGTGCTTTGTCTTCTTGGGATAGCCCTGCAATGTCACTCTAATACTAAAATCTTCCCATGAATCATAAATCACACGAGAATCACCTTCTATGACACATATCATATCAGTTTTATCGTGATATAACTAGCGTCGATATCCACAGCTTCATCATTGTCACCTAAACAAACATCGGTCAACTGAATAATACAAAACGTCTATTTCATGAATATCTGGCAGCATTCGATTGGGCTGGATCCTTATATGCGGAATATCAAACTCACCAGATATGTTACCTGTGCCGAATTTCTTTATTAAACTTATTTCGGAATGATCCACCTTCCGCTGTTTGCATTCAACTTCCCGAAGAACCTGTGGTGAATAAAAAGCACGATGTGACTAGTGTTTATCATTAAGACTACGCTCTACCGTGTGGGAAATTTACGTCTGTTCCGTCATTGGCTGCTATAAGACCCTTTTGTGATGGGCTTGAAATATTCCAGGTAAATATTTTGAAATCAAAGTTTATCAGGCATATCACTCGCATTGAATTGTCTGGCAAACCCATCGCGAATTTTTATCTTTCCATCATGTGACTCGCCCATCATGTCTCCTGACAGTTGCATCATATACGACTTTAGATTGGACACCAAGATGACAGCTGTTGTCTCTGGTTCAGTGCTAGGAACAATTGCGTTTTCACCCTTGTGTGCTGCATCAGATTCGACCACTATGGTCTCATAAATAGTATTATCTGGATGTTCTGTTGCATGTACTCCTGTAGGGTTTTGTTGCATCGATGTACTTTCATCTAAATATATCAGACCAAAATGCTGAGATAATTTTTGTACGACCCCTCTTACTATGCAAACAATATATTAGAAGCACAATTGTTATACACTTATTCATAATTAAATGTAATTTAAGCAATACTCACTTCTATTGTTCATTTGTAAGTGGTCATATTCATGCGTTGACAATTGCTGTATCATATTTCTCCTTTAAACACAGTATAGAATTTTAAATCTACACTTATCATTATAATCCACTCTCCTGAAGGCAATCAATAAATAATACATTCCCATCTGACCTGACACACACGACGACGATGGCAACGACGATAACTAGAAGCAGCAGACCTCCTGCGACTGGTCCCGCTATGAGACCTATATTTAATTCATTCTCATCTGAACACAGAAGCGTGGTAAATATAACTCTGCTTGCAGGTAATAGGGAACATGACATAGGCCAATTATAATCAATTAATTAGTGAATATGAATGGTCGAAACCTAATGGCAACACAGAAGTTGTGATTGAGCTTCCGACAGATGGCGTCGTGCTCGCTTCTGTAAGATCATAATAGTCCATATAAAATAAAAGGCAAGATATACTTTGGCCAAGGTCTATGAGTGTTGTCTATGTATGTATGTTGTGTAGGGGCAGTCTTCACAAAGCAACAGCCATTTGCCAATATCATTCTTAACGATGAGAGTGTACCTCCAAATGTCACGCTGTGAGTCGCTGATTCAGAGTCCAGGTGAGCATTATTCACGACTCTAATCCGGACATCGAGTCTACCTGGCTCAGCAATATCAGTCACATTGGCGCTAGTGGTTCCTGCGGGATCAGCTATGTTATGTGTCATCCATGTATTAGTATCCACATGTCTGTAGAGCACCTGTATGGAGGAGATGCTATCACAACCTGATGACGTTAGCTGTTAATCAGAGAGCTGCCAGAGTAAAATGTTCCAATTAATGCAATAGGTTTGATCTGCGAATATTCATATCCATTACTAACCTGCCATTGGACATGTATTGAGTATGGTGGTTTGTTTGATGGGGATGTTAAGTTCACAATTGTTGCTGGTTCGGGTGCTGTACTCAAATAAAGAAAATGTTACATAAGTAACTACCCGATGCTTTGTTGATTTCAAAGATGAACCAATGTTGATAAGACATCCATTATCGGTACCTTTACACGATGTTTTCACAGTCGTCATGTTCGACGGCAATTTTGACACCTCGAATAGTTCTCGCCACTGTCTGTACAAGCGGACTTGAAAGACATATAGCGTGTTAGAATTCAGACCGCTGACGGTGGCTGACTTCTCCGCTTGACCAACATCATAGGTAACGTTGGTACCAGCAATAAAGTCGGATGCATTTTGCCTTTTATATTGCACCTGGTAGCCGTAGTATGTAGCAAGAGCAGGCGAGATATTCCTAACAAGTCGCCATTGGAGCTTGACTTGATTTGAGCTTATATTGATGACCGTTAAATCCACCCCCTCCCCAAGGTCGATAACCTCTGCACACAATGTACATTCATGCTTATGTGTATAATGGATTTATTAAGTGCCACATAACGTAAGTATAATTCTAGAAAAGTCACTGGTATGGTATGTAGTTACACGATTCTCACTTATGTGTGTGGTACATTGTTTGCCAATATACCACATTTTACATCCATCTGGACATCGCCCGTCAAGCCATCACACGCCTCTGGTCCATTCAGACATTGATGAGCTGAACAGAAAGCTTTGCAGTTGATCCCATATTGACCACGGCTGCATGCTGCAATGAACAAAGGCCATTAAATCTACCAATAATGCTCCCTCTATGTTTTCCGTTTACTTTACAAAGGAGAATATATGTTGATGAATTAAAGATGAAAAGTGGCGAGTGTTTACTTACGTGTCGTACAAAGCGGTGGTTCAAAACCGGAGCAATTCAAACAACCCACTACGCTATCACTGTCGGAGAGGCAATTCGTCGTATCTGAAATTGATTTGTTCTCCTTAATTGTATAAATTGCATGGGCATATATGCGTATAGAGAGCTGCTTGGTAGGTATTGTTTGCAGTTACATTACCTCCTTAGACAGTCGTTTATATTGATCTCCAATTAGTGTTGCATCTCAGTATGAGACAAATTTAGGTTAGCTTTTACAGCAAAAAAAAACATAGTTAAACCGTACGAGAAAGGACTGATGTTGGAAATATGCAGATGATAATAAGCGAGCAGATTTACATGCGTACCGTTTCAAGTCAAGCGTTTACAAATGCTCATTAAGTTCTCTTACTTGCTGTGACGTACTCATGACCCATGACCACCACCTCACATATGTTAATGATGTTAGGTTCCTGTCCTCCTGTTCTCTGTAAGCTTACATAGCGGCCTATCAGGTTAGAACCGCAAGATAGAGTAACACCCTTTCCAGGAGGTACAGGACCCTCATAAGACCGGCATAGTGTATTGCTGATAATATTACTGCTATTTCCAACACGAATGTCAAAATTACCAGTTCTTCTGGAGCCTGGAATCCATCAGCAATGAATGTGAAATGAACTCAATCACAGGGATGAAAAATTTAAGTGCATTTTCATTGCAACTGTACTTACTCTCCAGGTGTAACCGGTTGAATACACTAATATTGTAGATATAAAAGTTCTTGCCGAGGTCCACGTACCACCAGGCGAAATCAGAAGCGCTTGGGTCAGTATCGGTGCAGTTGGCGAGTTCTTGAGCGTTTGGCAAACCAAATGGTAGTCTACCATCCACAGAGTTACTAGCCGGCCAAGTCGGATCTCCGCTTTGATTTACGGGTTTGTTTAAAGCCACATTGCCTGTTTTATCACACAAATATATGTCGATATATTCAAGTGAGCTAATGTTAAATACTTGTAAATCGTAGCATATTAGTTCATTAATATGTGTAGTTATCATTACCTATCCTACATTCCGGTCCTCCCCAGTCAAAGATTCTCTCGTTGCCAGGAGGTCGGGGTGCACCCTGTCTACATCCACCATCACATGCACCAGTCACAGCATCACAATCTCCATCAGCAGCGCAATTACAGGTGTAAGTACAGTCTTGATCGTGTCGACCGAATATACACGCTGGAAAGCAACATTCACCGTTATCTATTGACAATGACGTATTTCGCCTTCATTCAACATATATTTAAATGTCAACTACAAAGATTTTTTTTATTCCATTTTTCAAAAGTTCTATGTTTTAAAAGGGTATCGTAACCAAAATAAGGCGACTGCGCACTTTTTTTCTTTTAGAAAAATGATTTTTGAATGTACATTTTCCACGTCGAATCTGACAAGATACCGCTCGGTAAAATTCGTGAATTTCCGGACAGTGACGTCATTCAGGTTGTTTGCGAATATTCCTCGCCATCTTCAGCCTTCACGGTTGGTTGACAGCGTGTGACTTACTCGTCTTTCTTCACGGTCTCGTACGTTTTTGTTGTGGATTATGCCTTATTGTTGTGCGTTTGGTTGTTGGAACAATGAGAAGTCAGGCGTGAGTTTTTTTCTGTTTCCAAAAGATAGCAAAATGCGCCGCATATGGGTGTCGAAAGTCAAACGCAAACACTGGAGTCCTACACTCACGACGGTTCTATGTTCTGATCATTTCAAGAATGGTGCTTATGATACTGACCCAGAGCTTCTCTAAAGTCTAGGATTTCGTAAGAAACCTAGGCTCCGAAAAGAGGCCATACCAACTCTCTTTAGCCACGTTGGAGTTGATGACAGTCAAAGTAAGCGACGGAGTGCCTAAAGAGAAAAGGCGGCGACAACAGGTGAGATCTGTTGGCTTGAACCTTTAAGATAGTCCTGCTATGTTGACGTATACTTATTTAGATGTTAATGAATGTATCACCAAGTTGCCAGTATATCAAATTGTAGCATACTTATTGTATTGATACCACAGATGGCTGACAAGTCCCTGCAGACACAGAGTTCCTTCTTTCCTGGAATAAAGAAATATTCCAGAGGTACCCAAGTTAGCCCATCTCAGCACTGCATCGGGACACAGTGCAACTTGCTGATCCAAAGTGTCACCAGGGGCACCCAATATGAGCCCCAGAAGGAATTTGTTCAACTAGTGGACAGCGATGATGAGATGGAAACTGACCCCGACTATGACTTCATTGATGTCAGTGATGATGCCGAGATGGACACTGATGATGACATGGAGTTTGAAGAAGAGTAAGGAAAATATTGTTTTGTTTGAAATGTAACCACAGGGTTTTATTTGATGAAAGAAAATTTTAGCTCACAAAATGCTTATATTGTGAATTCATTGTTATTGTTCACAGTGGTCTTGATCTGGAGGATGGCCCTAGTCAGAATCAAAGAAAATGTATTGTGTTTGAGCTGCTTGAGAACCCTGCTGCTCTCATGCTTGTTTTGAACAAATCTGCGTGAATGGACACCGTAAGATGTGGGATAGCCAACCTTTTATAGGTACACCACTTTCTGTAGGAGGGGATGCAAGATGTTGTTCTCCAGGCCACACTGCTAAGTATGGCAGTTACACCCTGATGGACCTAAAGACTTCATAGGTTCTAGACATGCAATTTGTTCAGGTATAAAACTTTATGACTAGTATATGATGGATTCTAAAATGTCTATATTACCATCAATTGCCTGTTAATTTCTTTCAGAGCAACCAAGTTAAAAATTCTAATGCTATGGAGTTAGCTGGTCTGAAGCTTGGTATGAAATCCCTATATGAGAATGGATTGACCGTTAGTCCATCACTACTGACAGACATTTGGGGGTGAAAAAGTACATAAAGGAAAAGCAACCTACAGTCCAACACTGGTTTGATGTGTGGCATGTTGCCAAAGGTTAGTTTCTTTGTGTGACTTAAGCCGATCCAAAACACTCTGTGTAACAATTTAAAGAATATTTAACATGTTGGCATACCAAATTTATATGTTAGCATTAAAGACAAACACACACTTATTTGTAAATGAAGGGATCAAGAAGAAAATACTGGCCAAAGGGAAAAGAAAAGACTGCAACATCCTGGGTGAGTGGGCCAGAAGCATTTCCAATCATGTTTACTGGTGTGCTGCCTCAAACGATGGAGATGCAGGTCTGGTCAGAGCCAAGTGGCTCTCTGTCACTAGGCATGTCGTCAATGAGCACGCGGGGCATGGGGATGTGTACCCGGAATGTGAGCATGCACTACTAGAGGACAGGAAGTGGATACTGAAGGGTCGGTTAGTTTTTAATCATATAAGTTTACATAGAAATATTTACTTCAGTTGTAGTGTAATTAAATGAGTCGTAAAGGTAAAATCCATATCCTTGTGGTAATACTTTACCAAAGAAATGTAATCTGTATTGATATATGTGTTAACCATAAATAGGATGAAAGCCACACAAAGAGTTGGAGTTGATAGTCTCCAGCAAGAATCTCCTAAATGACATTGGCAGGCTTTCACCATCAGAGCAGACATCAAGCCTAGAATCATATCACAAAGTGGTCATATTCTTCGCACCAAAGAGTGTTCACTATCCCTATGCCACCATGGAGGCCAGGTAATACCAATGAAATAACAGTTTGAAATTCGTTTGTGTATATCTGTTGTATGGAAGTTAAGCACATGTGTGTACTGGCAGCTGTAATTTTTTTTTGTATAATTAAGTGCTCAAGTTTCAATTCTTACTAAGCAATATGTTATCAACCTGTTATATATATATATATCCAGATTGCTCCTAGCAGTAATTCACTTCAATGAAAACTCGAACAGAGCTCAAGCCATCACTGAAGGAGGTCAGTCACAATGGCACAGTCTTATCCCATAGCCAGACAGGGAGACCCAGTTGTCAAGCCGGTCAAAGTACCAATTTCTTTTGGTGTGTATATGCATTAATCTAAAATGAAACACATGTTATTTTGACATTTATTACCGAAACCTAAATAAGTTTCATATGCACAAACATTGTAACCCAATTCAAATGGCATATTTTATAACTAACTTGTTTTATGACTATCATAAAATATGAATATCATTGATTTCCTTCAGACTATGTACATCAGTTCATCGCTGAGGTGCTTGATCTCAGGCAAAAATACCCAAGCTACAGAATTGCTGAGGTCCTTGCAGAGGTATGGAATCTTCCACCTCCTATTGCCTCCCAGTACGAGATACCTGCAAAGGATCTTCTCGTAGGTGCTCACAGGTGTAGATTTAATCTGACCAAGTAATCTTCCGCTCCTGCCAGCACTTTTCTGTTTCTTTAGCCCAGTCTGTGCCATATCCATAATGTAAACTGGTGGTAGGCTAGATACCTGAATTATTTGAAGCAATATGTCAATAAGTTGTCTATGGTTTTGAAATAAGTTGCATAGTTAAAAAAACAATTGTCATTTGTCAACCATTCCCTCACTTTGTAATTGTATTGTAAGCCCTGCCTCTGGATTTCATGTTAATGGTTTTATTTATTCTTGGCTATGTGAAATATATTGTAGTTTATCAATATGAACACTGAATGTTTTACACAGCGGGATTGATGTTCCCTTAGTAATAAATATGATTGTTCAACCTCAAACCGTCCTTTTTAGTAGCAATAATGGCTATCTTACTCATTGTAGAGACCTCATCTCCAACAGGTCCACCCATTTGAATAGATTCAAATTTGGAAGTTTCCAGCACATTTTTATTCAGGCAGTTTGCCAGGAATCCTGGCTGCTTGGTGATGCATATCCATTCCTCCGTTATAGCCATCACTTTCGCCAAACCTCTGCTGCACACTCTGGCTTCGTCCATTGGGATGCAGTGCTGACTGAATATAACAGGAAAATACTTTATATACTGCATGTAATCATCTGTCAAAAATACTTAATGTGCTGACAGTACAATGGCAAAGCTACATTCACTAGCCAAGTTCTATCTGTTGTAATAGTTACATCTGTCGATATACCATCCTCAACTTACAGAATGTGTAAATCTATTGGGTAATTGATACTAACGATTATTTTTTACCAGTTAACGTAGTTCAATAAAGCTGGGGAAGGGTATTCTTAAACTCACCATTCGTCGAAATCTTTTGTGGATTTTTCATTCGAAGCGGACCCTTGAGTTAGAGCTCCCTGGTGTCATTTCGAAGTGTGACTTGGATTTTTCAACTCCCGTCCGTATTGCCTCAAATAAATAGTAATGGACATAAGTTGCCCCAATTTAATGCTATGGGGCCTCGTAATTTTCATCAGAAGAAGACATGGCTTCATTTAAAAACAGTGTGATACTAAAATCCAAACAATCGCTTTTCGCTCGATCGCTGTCAAATTCTCTCTGAGGCCGCCCAGCAGGAATGACGTCACGCAACCTGTCCCTAGCGGCCAACTGAGGCAAAATGGCATCGAGAAGATGGCTTTGCATTTTCTTCCGAGTGGAACTTTATTGGTGGATTTGTAGTAGTTATGCATAGCGGTGCAATGAATTATGAGTACCCGTTGGTTAATGAGTTATTAATCTTCATTTTGAAACACAAAATAAAGGAATGATGAAAATCGTTGAAGTTGACCTTTAAATTACACTAGATAGATCAGATAGGTATGGATGCTTGCGTACATAAGTGATCTGTTCAATGGCAGCCAACTTGTCGTTACAACGCCATGCTAACACATCAAATGACCACTTGTCAAAAGCTATTGACCAACAAGTCTACAACGGGATGTAATCATACAAGGTTTTCTGGCCCTCCCCACAACTGCCTGTCTATTGACCTGAAACAACTGGTGCGTGACCGCCGCGCGCTATATTGATCCCAGAGGAGTGTTTCGAATCAAACACAAACGACTTTATCTAGATACACATTCAACATATGTAGAAATCATTACATTCAAATAACAAACCGTTCGACAAGAATCCCTCTGATAGTAGAACGATTATCACAAATAGGCAGCAGTAGGCATTGACGCTCGCCATGGCTATGTCAAATGAGTTTCCCAAAGCTGAGGTGAATCGCAAGCCGATAATATTCCATTACTTCCTCGTTCTGTTACAACAAACGAGGAATTATAGTCTAGCTGCCCGAGACTGCTATGTAAGGAACCCCAAAAATATCGACCAGTGCTACTCATGCAGGTTAATATATCTGCGATATTTGTATGCCTAAGATAGTATGCTTACAATGACCCACGACTCACTTGAAATAAGGTCGACACTTGAACCTACACTAGTATTTGTTCTGACCATTCCAATGTGATAATAATCAAAGAGCAGAAGATATCGACAATTTAGAAGCAGGGTTGGGGGGGGGGGGGGTGGTAAGAAGTACAAAGATATGGTCGCACTACGCGTGAATAAAGTCAGCTTAAAACTAGGTCGATACTTGCACCTACACTAGTATAGCCTTGTTCAGACCATTCCAATTTGAAAATAACCAAAGAGCAGAAGATATCAACAAGTTAGGAGCAGGGAGGGGGGGGGGGGGGGGGTTTGGAAGGGGGGGGGGTTGTGGGGGGGGGGGGGGCAAGTAATACAAAGATATGGTCGCACTACTCTTGAGTAACGTCAGCCAAAAATGATTTAAATGCTTATAACATAAAACTCGTGTGCACTACAATGACATGCGCCTTTTTCTGCTGGCGAACCTATGGCCACTAATGAATGATTTTCGTGAATAAGACCGAAAGCGGGTTCATGTCGTCCCTCGTTAAAATATTGACTAGGTATGTCTGTCCCAATACAGTTGTTGAGTACCAAAAGTACATTATGTCACAACATTGTACATTATCATAACGTGCCCTTCTCAGTCATGCCCACGCTTGACCTACGTGTCACCTGCTAGCCTCTACCCCTCTCCTCATACATACCCCACATCTTATAGCCACGACAATCCTCTGACTAGGCTACAGCATGTCCCATGAGAAATGGGAAAGCGTGCCTGGGCCGTTGAGGGAATTACTTTAGAACCTTTAGAAATCAGTTCTAACCTGCCCGCCTGGCTCAACACTCCTCTCTACATCTTTTAAGCAAAGCTCCATCTTAAATTCTGAAGTCATAGTTATCAATTAAGTTCAAGTTTCTTCTGAAAACTACGCCTGACATTCGTGTTCCTTCATCAACAACATCAAGCGCAGGTCGCACATCGGCACACCACAGATGCGTAACGACATCTGGTAGAGAATCCACTCGCTTCCGGCTACCGATTGTAAGTAATTATAAGGTTTTTTTTTATATGTATTCCATTTTCTATATCCTGGTCTGTCATGGTCTGTTCGGCTTCAAGTAAATATGTGTTATTTAGGTTAAATAACGTAAGCTTTAATAGTGACCATATTCAAGAATCACAGATTTGACGAGATCAGTAAGTATCATGGCCAATATTTCAGGTAGCATGTAGTCCGCAGGATCTTGTCCCTGACATAAAGATGAACGGCCTATTGATTGCTGTAATGAGTTTAGAACCCATATTATCAAAGATCCCAGCATGTAATGTCTGTAAAACGGTTGTAGCCAATCAGAGACGTGGGGATATAGCAACTATCTAGTATAAACATGCGTAACACCTGCTTCCATCTAGGACCAGCAGTTAATCATCAGGAGCGCGCTATGTCAGTGGCTCAAGTTGATGTTCCAGAGGGCCTACAGTTCACGCCACAACGTTGTCGTACTAGGGGGCATCCTTGTCGATATACCGTCGCGTTCTGCTTCGATTATGTATACTACGCATCAACAGTCATGTGTACTCGGCGGTAGTCATGCGTGCTATGTTAGCAGCATCTGTATGTATATGCTTGTCCACATAGATCACTTTTAGACAGAAGAGGCATTGACGCGCGACTCCTGACTACGACATTATCAACAAGCCACGGGTCTTCAAGTATTACGTCGCTACCTGGATCGAATGGACCAACCAATTCAGAAAGTTCACGTCAATTACAATTGTAACCCTGCAAATGTTTGCATCAAATAAGGTACTATTCACATAAATTGTGAGCCAATGGATAGCATCGTTTGAATCTTTTTAATATTTATAGCTACAAGCACTGGGCAAACGCGAGTAAAGCGACCATGACATGCTTTCCATCAGCCTTGCTTTTCTAGTTTAGATGCGAGTAGAGCGACTATCAAAACCTGTTCAGGCAATATTCCTATTGCAATGTTTAAGGGTTACTGTTGCATGTTTAACACTGCTCATCTACCTTTTTCTACCCCATTGTTGATTAGTTGTAGCGTTGAGGTGCGTATCGCTCGTCATCATACCACATATTGCGATACGTAACAGTGCGCATTGTGCCGCCTTCTTTCTGTTAATGATTCACAGAATACAACGCCTGTTGTTGTTGTCTATGGCGTCAACTGCTTCGAACATCTTCTCTGAGACTTGATATTTGATGACAACAAATTATTATTAATAGCAGAAGCCTCGGCATTCAGAATATTATGTTTACCTTGGTGCATGTTGGTCCATTGATGCTTCTTTCATAGTAGCATAAAACATATTGCAAGCTCCCATCAACTTATGTTGCTTTCAATATCGACCATAAGCCGGTTGGTGCTTGCACAGTAGGACACAATAGCGGATATAAATGCAGGATCATTAAATCTTCTTATAAGGTCCCACGATTTGGAATATTGGCGATTTGTGACTATTATGTAAGGGGGTGATTGTCAATAAGCATCTACGCATTGTTATTATTATGCAATGCAATGACACAAGCGCATTTTTTTGTATTGACATTTATTGTATTAATGGGATAATTTTAATATGTTTCTGACATCATGTGTAAGAAAAATAGGACAGGAAGTTGCTAGCATTACACATATTCTGATGGTGAGTAGATGGTATTCAAGGTTTGTGTTTACTTCATGGCAAGTGTGGTCAGTGTGGATGCTTTTTGGCTTTGAATACTAAATCTACAGGAAATAATGTTCATTGCATTCGCCATTACTTCAGACAGAGACGTAGGTTATTGTACTACATGACATCTATATTAAATTCGGCCAAATATTGTATATGCAGATGATCCCCGTATAAACTATATATCACTCTTATATTCATGGTGATTTCTCTTATATGAGTTAAAACTGGATAATTTCTTTTCCTGGCATAAGTTTCGTCATAATCGCCGGCATAACATTCAATGAAGTAAATGGGATGTTGTGAATGAAGTTTTTTTGCCCAGTTCATACTGATATCAGGAAACGCAGCGATATTTGTAACGACCCATATGTTTTTGACAGAGCGATAGTCAATATTCATTTAGTATTGATATCCATTATAATCGCTAGCTGGAGGCTATTACAAACTCCTCCTTGCATTATTGTTGGCTCTAATCATGCACTGTGCTAGTGTAAATCCATGTCAGCTGAATACATCACTCGCGATGACATGTGTAAATTGTTCTGTACCATCATAACATGCAATAAAACCAAATAACTCGCTAGGCTTAAGACGCTCAAGGTATTTCCGTTGAAGATTTATCCAATACGTTGGATTCAGTCGTCGTAAGACGTCTACGGAGAGGCCCTGTAGGGCCAGGGCACAGCCTCGCTGCAGAGTACGATAAATGGTTAACTATGTCGGCCTATTAATTCAAAAGCAACTTCACATACAAAACGGCAGGATGTGCCCGTTCGATGTAGCAGCTCAGCAGCCGCAGTATGTTGGCCTTCAATGTGAGCCTCTCCAACCTACTTCAGCACTTTAGGTTACCTTATTATGTAAAGACATCACTGTGAAATATAAGTTCTGGTAGAGCCAGGTTAACTTTGCCATGTGGTGTGCCACATCTGGCTGTGGTGTGTCATATAATGACACCTAGATACACCATACCCTATGGCCAGGGCGCGCTTTACCTTTCATTTATACTACCTATTTCGCAAACTAAAATATTGGCTGCACTATCCCAGGATCATGCCGCTGATAACTCATATGACAAGATAGCCTACCAGCGCATCTGCAATGAGTTTGGGAATAAAAGGAACCAACTAGGGACAAGGCGAAATTGACTTCTGTACATGAGGTGTGGGATACATGCCAGTCTATGGTGCTGGAGATCCCAATTACTGCAACCCCAAACGAACGAAGCTAATCCAAAGTAAGATTCTCAATGCTGACTTTATCAACCATATGCAGATCAAGCGTAGAATACGTTTGCCTTTGAATAATCACAGGGGTACACAGAAGCAGGTGTTTCACGTCTGAACGACAGTATTGTAACATATGTATGGGATATCCTGAGAGCTCAAGCGTTAGCCCTCTCAGGCATTTCATCTACTGACATATCCTTTCGACGCCAAAAAGCCGCTTGATATTGAGAATGCTATCACCTTTCCAGTTGAACTTCCTTCGACAATCAAAAGGAATCACATTTTACTACATTGATTATTTATTTGGAACAAGTCTTTACATGACTTCGTCAGACATGAGTCTCGCATTGGTAAAGTACATGCAATAATAATACAAGGTCATTACAATAGAAGGGCAAGGCCTGGGAATCAATGTTGACATTAACAAAATGTTCCGTAATAGTGCATGGACTTTGCTAACAAGTCTTTGTAAATGATAACAAATAGAATCCCAGCAACTGCAACAAACACGGCCCGCAAATTTCACTGCACACCGCCCTACCATTTGACGGTTGTGTCCTCGTTAAGAATTTTGTTGATTATTCGCTTGATGGTAGTTCTCACTTTTCTGCTGCTTCAGCTGCTTCTTGATCAACGCTTTGGAGGGCTGCCAAAGTTATTTTGGATAGTTCAGGTATCAAAGTACTGGGTAAGAGGAATTTGCTGGGGTATCCCTTTCCATGTCAGAAACTTTTACTCTCGGCTTCATTTAACCCGACGTCCACCTTCTTTAGACGATTTAAACACCACTGTGGCCTGCAACAAGGAGACAATCTGATATTCGGTTTACACGGTAAGCAATTCTGTAATAGTCAATGATAGTTGTACTTAGTTGTAGTCGAGGACTCCATTGTTTCTCCAACCTCTCCTCTCATAGCCCCATAAGGAGTATCCGCCTGTACCCCTGCCACCAGAAGGAGTGGCTCTTTGACACTTCCTCCGGCCCCATCCACTCCAAAAGCCCCTCGTCGACAACTGCTGGGTTACCACACTCTATGTAAATGTATAAAAGTTATTGTTATAAAAAATTGAATGTCAACATGTCTGGTATTCACAGTCCTTAGGTAAATCCATACCAGGGGTGAAAGGATAACCTGTAGTTAATAAAACGAAATTCAACATTGATGGCAACGAGGTCATGTTAAATGATGGCAGCGATGTGTACCACTGTTATGGCTACCTTTGAAATGCTGCACAGGAGAAATCTAACGCTCGGTACATCAGATGACATAAATGCGACCATGAAACTGGTTGGGGCAGGAGACAAGGATAAAACCTATCTAAGCCATAGCCAACGTCTTTAGCCGCCCGCATTATATCCCGCTGGACTTTGAACTCCTGAAGAGCTACACGCCCTTCTGCCAGAGCGTGTTTGGCCGTAGACTGCAATACGAGCTCACATTCAACGACTACAGTCGTGTGATTCAAGCCACAGGCGACACCAACGCCAGCTGCACAATCGATGACATCTCCACCACAGAAATATTGCATACAATAAGAGTGACACCCTATCGAACATTAACCTGAACATACCAGAAAATGCCTCATTTGTGATAAATACAGGTGTATGTAGGTGTCCTAGTCAACGCCCTTGCGTACTCTGTGAACAACTTTTTATTCTCGTAGTTCTGAAGCACCCAACCTAAAACGGCATAAAGTCGCTATCGAGCAGCTTTAACCTGGGCATGTAAAATGGGCCACGAAACAAAATTGAGTAACTAGACCTCATCAACGAGGAGCTCCGCTGCTAGGGACATGCAACGCAAACCTTCCAGGATGTCAACAACGCTATGCATGGGTACTACCTTGTTGCAGGCAAATCCGCAAACCCTAGACTTCTACGTGCCCCAGAATGACCAGAAATGGGGGTGAGGTGACGTGCATTATGCCTAGATATGGCTGTAACCAACCTGGTTGCCTCCAGGCTCGCTAAGTAGTGGGCCTCCATCCATGACTTGCATATCATTTGAAGGCTTGTGCTCGAATATAGCAATGGGTCACATGATCACGTCATGCAAACAATCTAGTATAGATCCCTTGGGATATTGGAAGGGCATTACAGCTATCATGACGCTTGCAGAGGCCGCAGCGATTTCTAAGGAAGTTGCTCGTGATTTGCTTATAATGCAAGTCGCTAGGCCAATGATCTACCTGCCAATCAGAACCACATTCCTCTGCAAAAATTTAATTTGTCTGGGCTTATGACGTTCACCAAGTCGATCACTTGTTTCTTTTTCATGATATTGAGAAACGCTGGACTTACAAGCATGTCCTCACAGTAGTAGACTTGGCCTCACACCACAAAGCTGCAGAGCCGTTGACAAGTGGCTAATGGAATTGGCTTAGACCTTCCTGTATAAGAAAACCTTCATGGATAGAATGCGGGCAGCTGCAGATACGAATGCTCTTTCAGTCCCAACAACTTGTTTGAAAAAAAAACAACAGTGCCCACGGTGCGCAAACCAGTGCATGCGCCCAAAAAATCTCTGCAAACGAACTATCTGCATGGGCATTAAACGCTTCTACGAATCTGACACAGGTGTGCTTTTAGATATACTCGATGGCATCCAGCAGGTTGGTCTTGTGAACACTACCAACTTTTTATTTATTGGAAGATATGTTTGTCCGAAAGGGAGCCCACGTTTCGCCTTGAAAAGTGAACCCTTTGTTGTTAGCAAGCCCCTGTAGTACGACACACATACATAACGTCAAGGACAGTTGATACAGTTTTTGAGACAGTTGACATAGAAGTGTTCATCAGGTAGGCTAGGTGGTTAACAGCAAAATTCAGTCTAAGTCTAGCCAGTGTCATTGTCAATCCTTCAAACTTTCCTATCACAGATCTACTTGGAAGATATACTCTTAGAATGTATACAAAGTCATCACAAGTTCAACATTTGGCAAACCAGTGTAATACTTCACTTATTCATCATTGGCCTCAAACGCCTCCAGGGAAAAGTATGAACAACTCCTTAACTTATTCTTCAGAATCATATTCTCATATCTGAATTTTACCATGTAACTTTCCATAGATGTCATCCGGTTGACATCTACATCAGTTTGTGTTTCCACAGTGGTTAAATATCCCAGTTCAAACATACTATCTTGCGGAGGTTCATCCTGACCAGATTCCTGGAGTTAAAGAAGGGTCCTCGCCACTTGTACAGGTCACTTGCCATTTCAGGGGACAACAATGTTAGCAACCGCTTAGTCCCTAAGTTCACTGATGTGATCCAGTCTGGATTGCCTCTGGCAAACAACTCTGCTCGTTTTTCTGGAAGTATACAAAGGCGAATAATCAACAAGTGTATGATAGGTTTTAGAAGGAAGTTAGCATCTCATTTTACCCATGTCATTATCATATTGTTTAAATAGGTGTTCCCACATAACTCATTACCTGGAATCACCATACAGTAGATCTTTGTCAACGACTGATAGAACAATTACATTTGAAGTAAAATATTGAACTACATGTTTCAAAAACCGTCATCCATACGTTGTTTTACCTACAATGGATGAAAGAAAATCATGCTAATTCGATAATATACTTAACGTAACTGGGCAGATGTGGGGAGAGGTGAACATTGTTTTCGGTTTCGAGTAGGTTTTGGGGGTGAAAACTGTCAGTCACTCAAAACTGTGTTGTCGATACAGATCATTGATGAAAATTCATTTAAGGTGAAGCAGATCGTTATCATATGTTCATATGGATTATCATATGGATTATTCCGTCATTGTTAGTGATGTCACAGTAGCCATCCGAGTTAGTAGAAATTAACAGTTTTCATCTAGGGATCGCACCCACAGCCTGTGGACGTAAAGACGACGCACGTAACAGCTGCGGCTTCATACACTGACAGAGTATCCTCATTAAGCTTAATTACCAAATTAATTTTAAAAAATGTACTCCCTAAACGATTTACACCTAAACAGTGCATGATTGGAGCCACGAAAGATGGTGCAAAGTAGAGTTACGGATAATAGCCCTACAGCTGTTGACGAAGACAGATATTGATGCTGTATGAATACTAACAACTGCTAAGTCAGAGAGCCATATATAAGATCCTGGATACATATACTGACCTAGTAGGCATGATACCTACTTTTGAAACTGGAGTGATGACGAGTCATTACAGATCTTGTTGCGGTGTCTGGATATCAACGGGAACAGGGAGCCAAAAAAACTTAAAGATTTATTGAATGTCACGGCGCCATGTCGTTCACTAATAAACATTATTTGGTGTAGATTTAGTCTTGAAATCGAAATGCATCCACACCAACCATATTCGCCCTGAAGTAAGCACTAACCTCACTGGGTATTCACAAAATATTGCAACAGTTCCTAATCCAGTCGCTCTTTTAGCTTGCCTGCTGGTTTGTTTGTCAGATCTGGCGAAGACTCTTTACATCTGTAATTGCGCTGCTGACGGAAAGGATGCCTGCTGGTTTGTTTGTCAGATCTGGCGAAGACTGTCTGTACATCTGTAATTGCGCTACTGACGGAAAGGATGTCTGCTGGTTTGTTTGTCAGATCTGGCGAAGACTGTCTTTACATCTGTAATTGCGCTGCTGACGGAAAGGATGCCTGCTGGTTTGTTTGTCAGATCTGGCGAAGACTGTCTTTACATCTGTAATTGCGCTGCTGACGGAAAGGATGCATGTGATGATGGATGTAGACTGGAGAGGACTAGGATGAAGAACTGGTGAGTAGATTTTATACTTCGTCATTGTTATGGTTTAGTAATAACTCTCGCATATATTCAGTAGTAGATTTAATGATCCTGTATTTAGATCCGCTATTGTGACCCGCCACGCCAGCACCACCTTATGGTTTCGTCGATATTGAAAGCTGCATAACTTGATGGGAGCTCGCAACTTCATGCTACTATGAAATAAGTGACAATGGACTCACATGTAGCAAGGTAAGTAAGTCAACATGTTATTCCGAAGATTTCGGTCTTGCCGAATCATTACCAGAACGAAAGCGACGCAAAACGTACTGTATTGGGAGACATATGCCTCATCGCTATATTAACGAGGGACGATGTAACCCACCTTTGGTCTTATTCACGAAAAACATTCATTTGCGACCATAAATTCAACAGCAAAATTATGCGCATGTCACTGTACAGTGCACACGAGTTTCAGGTTATTAGCATAATGTTATTTGGCTGACGTTAGTCACGTGTTGTGCGACAATATCGTTCTACTTCTTGGCTTCCCTGAAATAATCACTGGTTCTAAGTTGGCAATATTTTCTGCTTTTTGGTTATTATCACATTGGAATGGTCGGCACATGGTTATCCTAGTGTCAGTTCAACACTTGAAAAACATTCGATTGTCACGTTGATTCTAATAAGCGTTCTGGTAAAGACGCAAACATATCGCTAATATGTTTACTTTCTATGCATGAGTCGCATCGGTTAGGTTCCTTATTTATCTCGCACTTAGATAGCAGTACGCGCTCAAAAAATCTACCCCTTAAGGTCTCGTCATAGGTCTCGCGTGTTGAAGCAGAACAAGTGAGTTCCGGAATATTGTTGGCTCGGGGTAAGCCACAACTTTAGAAAACTCATTTCACAGAGCCATGGCGAGCGTCAACACCTCCTGTAGTCTATCGGTGATAATCGTTCTACGGCTGGAGGGATTCTTGTCACAAGGTTGGTTATTTGAACGTAGGGATTTCTACATATGTTGATATTATGTCTACATAAAGTTAGTGGTGTTGGATATATAAAAAACTGTCGCTTCATTATAAAGAGTGGCGGTCACGCACACGTTTTTACGGGTCAATACAGTGAGAGAGACAGTTGTTGGGAGAGCTAGAAAACCTAGCATAAATGACTGTGTGATTACATCCTCTTATAGTCTTGTTGGTCAACTGCTTTTGATACCATAAAATACAAACTTTATCAGTTAGTAACCCAACAGCTGAATATGACATCAGAATGGAGTTGTAAGACCAAGTGGGTTGCCATCGGGCAGATCACTGCTAAATGCAAGCATCCATCTTTGGCTTATGCCTGAGGATAAATAAATATCACCAAGTATCAATTGTCGTTTGGAACAGCCGAATTCTTGGTGAATCTGACCCGATACACACCATCACCCTTCCCCATCACAACAGTCCCATTTCTGTGTCGCACACCCTCTCTCACGCACGAGCCTCTTACAATATTATCAAAAATTCTGATATTTCATGCTGTAATTTCTTCGTTAAATAAATGCAAAATACGTCATTGTCTATAGTCTACTGTCGCTGTTGCTTTCCAGCGTGTATATTTGGTCGACCCAATCAAAACTGTACTTTCACCTGTAATTGCGATGCTAACGGAAATTGTCATGCTGTGACTGGTGCATGTGATGTTGAATATAGACAGGGTGAACCCCGACCTCCTGGTTACGAGAGCATCTTTGACTGGAGAGAACCGGGATGCAGGATAGGTAGCGATAACTACACATATTAACGAATGAATATTCTATGAAAACCAAGCATTTATCATTTACACACGTGAATAAATATCAATATATGACTGTGTGATAAAACAGGTAATGTGGCTTTGAAAAAACTGGTGAATCAGAGTGGAGTGGCTTATTGGGCGTGTAGTAACTACGTGGATGGTGAATTAGAAGCAAGGAATCAGGAACTCGAGAACTGCGCCCATACTGACTCATCCGCTCGGCGGGAACTTTTACATCAACAATATCAGAATATATCAACCGACGACACGGACCGAGTAAGTTGAGTCGCAATGTTAATACATTGAAATATTTCATTTAAGTGAGCTTGTTTTTACGTTCATTACTGATGCATTCCTAGCTCGATTGGTTTTTCTGTGTACGTAGGGTATTCGTCGGCCACTACTAAGTGGTCTTAAAATAGGCAGTCATTGCCACACTAATGCACACCAAGGACATTTTGCACGAAGAGGCTGATCGTCTCGGAGCTACAACAGCGAAGGTGTTGCATACAAAGTGGTCAGCTTTAATATCATTGCTTAAATTGGTTATACGAGTTTATCAGTTGTCTAATGTCTAATGTCTAGAGTTGGATGTCACAGTGTTGAATATTTAAAAAACGCAACCATTTTTTTTCCAGATCGCTCTATCCTCCCGACTCCAAGACAGTCTTCATACCTTGGCGTAATTTCCTTTTACGAAATAAAAAGCGATGTGGCTGCTAAACTCTATCTGTGATGTTTTTCAAGTCACTGTATCAAATAATCTGAGCCATTTTATATTATTATTGTAAACGAACCCATGACAGCCAAGTGAGCCAGATATAGGCTCAGTCAGGTTGGACAAGTAAGCGGCAGCGGAATCTTCACTTAACGCTATCTTGTCCAAGTTGGTGAGATCGCGTAGGCTTCATGAAGTGATTGTAGGACATCAATGAGGCAGAGACATACTGGAAATGAGTCTGAAAGATGAGCCTGATGGTTTTTGAAGCCTAGTGAGCCAGATATAGGTTCAGTCAAGTTGGACAAGTTAGTGGCCAGCTCCAATAACAGATATTTAGAGATGTTGGGAAGGTTTTGCAAGGACCGAATAGATACGATATTAGCATTTACACGAACGGTGTATCACGGAGATGCTCAAGTGGCAGAATGCATGTAGTTCATGGATGAAAGGGGACTGTGAGGTACCTTAACACATACACAATATGGATGAAGCCTCTAAATTACACCTTGTTGGTGGATTACGAGGATGCGTTTGCCAGCGACAATTATGACATTGGGAATACCAGGCCAATCAAGCGAAGGATGAAAAGAACTCACTAGTGAAGAAGAGGTACACGTAAGGGACATACTGGAGGCCTGTTCTCATATGGCGGAGGGGTCGATCATTGCTCTGCTGCGTGGATTACATGGTACTGAATGATGTCACCAACAAGGATGTGTTTCCCCTTCCACTCCTAGATGAGTGCCTGGACACCTTAGCAGGTAATATCTGCTTCACCAGACGTGATGTAATGTTGTAATGGACCTAACATAACTGGGTTAAATTAGAACACCGGTTTAGCGTTCCTTGGTGATATCCTTGTCCTAGAGTCTTGTTGTTTTATCGGAAAGGGAAAATGTCACAACATGACACCCAGGTGGTCAGGGAATAGCCGGAATGCAAGGGGCCTAAGGATGTGAAAAGGTTCTTGGGTCTAGCCAATAAGTACAGAGCCTTCATCAAGGAATTCGCGTATCTACCACTGTACCGGGTGATAGGTAAGAAGGCTTAACACTGGGACAATTTACAGCACTGAAAGATACACTAACCATACCAAGGGTTGCAGCTAATATATGCGGGAGCTACACTCTTACCAAAGAGCAATGCAGGCATTGAAGGTTGAAGGTACTGGCTGTGGTGAGGTTCACGCGGAAATTAAGATGCTATCTGCAAGAACGACTGTTCATCAAACGCACATATCATGCAAGTTTGATTTGGCTATTGAAGTTTGGAGAGCCACAGTGGCAGCTGGCAAGGTAGATGGAGGAATTGTCACATTACAACATGATCCACAAACACTGGGCTGGCGGGCAACATGGCAATGGCAACGCGTTATCTAGGAGACCCTGCGAACAATAAGGTTGCCATGAGTGTGCGGCTGGAGCCAAATTGCGTGATCTACCCTGCAAAATATGTTAATACTGTTAACGTATCGAGGAGCGCTGGTGAAGTTTTGTCCACGATTTGAATGGGGCAGTGCCTCTGACAACTCTGGCTGCAGTGAGCTGCCAGGGTACTGAGTAGACGGTAGATGAAGCTCAATGCAATACGGGCAAAGTAAAGGCAACCGAAAGGGGAGGTTGGGGAACAGGCCATTAATATGCTCAATGTTCCAGCCCCACACCTGTGTGAGGACATGGGAAAGATGGGAGAGTGGTTGGCGAAACAGGAGATGAGCCACGGCTAGTGTGTGATCCTGGGGGCTGAGCACCTATCTCGTCCACGACTCGTCGCCCATTGCTGTTACTCAACGGGGAACAGTGGCAGTAACATCTTGTTACTTTGTGACAAGTTACGTAGCAGACCCTGCACACCAAAGTGTTCCATAGATTCCCCTGAGAGGTGGAACGTTGGGAAAGTGATAAATCAGTGGTATCCTCATGTGATACATGAGTGTAATGTTTCGTGTCTATAAAATGTTTGCAGTGCATAACAATGGCACAAACTGCAACAGAGATCATGATGGCAGGGGTCACCAGTCCACCCTAGTGCTGGCTATGGCCATAGTGGATGGACTGTTCATGATAAGGGGGCCACCGGTGAGGAACGCCAAGCAAGGAAAAAACTCGCTGTGGTTTAGGTTTGCAACGGAGAGGGCTGATTCCCTACAGCTCTATTGCGGATCCGGGCTGAGTGAGCCTGTATGAAACATGGGGAAGGGTAAGAAAACAGCGTTTGAGGATGGATTCCCAACCTACTCGTGCGGAAGTGAATGAGGGAATCTGTGGTTCAAGTATCCCAGAGCTGGGTCCTACCTCCATACATGACTGCCAGCCTTATCAGAGGAAGCATGCTGGTGGAGTTGTCCAGCAAGGAGGTGGAATTGAACGCTACAGGTTCCTCCCCCGAGGCCGTACCGCTCAGGGTCGCAGAGCAGAACCTCTACTGTGGCGCCAAGTAAGCCATAAGAGGCCAGGTGGCATAGTGCAGATCCTAGGGGCCGATTGTAGGTCAAGTCCACCACCTGTCAGGGGCAACGACTCAGAAGTGTGTATTAATATCTTCAACGGCATTTGAATTAAAGGTTGACTGAATTAACGTATAATGCCTTATAATGATCCTGTCTTCACTCAAAATAATAAAAAGATGCTTCTTATATTGACATTAATGAGAACTAAGCGACGAAGCTATTATTGCCGTTCAAGACCACGAAATACGGGTTTATAAAAAACAGTAATAATTTCAAAATAAAAAACCGAATACAAAATAAAAAGGCAGTCTTCCATAATTACCATACTGCAGCGTGTCAAATACAATCATGGAATGGAAGAGACCAGCAAACTAAAATTTTCATCTAATGGAAACAAACAAACTAAACCGCACGACCAAAGAAAGTCGTGTCAATAAAGCGTGTATCCCAGAAATATTACCCAGCGCTTTATGCAGTTGGACAAGTTAGTGTGTGGACAAGATAGCGTTACCACACACGTAGGTTACTCGTGGGCATGACTCAGAAAGGCACGTTATGATGATGGACTAGGTTGTGGCATAATGTACTTTTGACACTCAGCAACTGTATTGGGGCTGACATGCCGCATCAATATATTAACAAGAGATGATGTTAACAATCTTTGGTCTTTTTCACGAAAATCATTCATTTGTGGCCATATGTTTAACGTAAGTATTAGGCGCATGTCACAGTGTAGCGCATACGTGTTTCATGTTATCAGTATTGCGTTATTTGGCTGACGTTAGTTACGTGTTGTTCGACCATATTGATCTACTTCTTGGCTCCCCTGAAGTTCCCACTGGTTCTAACTTGGCGATATCTTATGCTTTGTGGTTATTGTCACATTAGAATGGTCGGACCATGGTTATACTAGTGTGGGTTCAACAATCGACATAAATCGAGTGTCATGTTGCTCTGGTAAGTATATTATCTAAGGGGCGCAAACATCCCATATATATTAACTTCTATACATGAGTCACAGCCGATTTTATTCATGTTCCTTACAAAGCAGCCAACTACCAAACAAAATAAAAAACCCTTGCGCTAACAGTCACGTCGGTTCAACAATTGACAAACATTCGATTGTCACTTAGATTCTAATTTGCATTCTGTTAAATTCGCGCACACATCGCTGAAATGTTTACTTTCTATGGATGAGTCACAACGGATAGGTCGCTATTTTTAGCGTAGATAGATAGCAGCACGCGCTCAAAACATCTACCTCTTACCGTCTTGTCTAAGCTCTCGCGTATTGAAGCAGAACAAGGAAGTTAAGGAATATTGTCGGCTAAAGAAAACTCATTTCACAGAGCCATGGCGAGCGTCAACACCTTCTGTAGTCTATCGGTGATAATCTTTCTACTCTTAGAGGGAATCCAGTCACAAGGTTTGTTATTTGAATTTAATTGTTTCTTAATATGTAGATGTTGTGTCTACTTGAAAACGGCAGTGTTTGGTTTGTAAAAAACCGCTCTGGCTTCATGAATGGCATGTGCATGAATAATAACTGTATGATTACACCCCGTTATAGACGTGTTGGTCAACTGCTATTGATGCCATATAATACGAGGTATATCAGTTAGTAATCCAAAAGCTGGATATAACATCAGAATGGCGTTGTAACAGCAAGTGGGTTGACATCTATTCGCAAGCATCCAGCATTGGCTTATGCCCGAGTATGACCCCATATCAGCGCGCATCAGTTATTGGTAGGAAGAGCTGAATATTTGATGAATCGGACCAGAAACGCATCATCATCCCTTCCCCATCACACCAGCCTCTTTTCTCAGCCCCACTCCCCTTCTCACGCTCCCGCCTCTTCCTGTAGTAACAAATAGTCAGATCATTCTCAGTGTAATTTCTACGTTATATAAACGCTAAGCACGTCAGTGTCTATAGTCAGCGGTTATGTTTGCTTTTCAGCGTGTATATTTGGTCGACCCGATAAAAACTGTACTTACACCTGTAATTGCGCTGCTGATGGAGATTGTGATGCGGTGACTGGTGCATGTGATGGTGGATGTAGACAAGGTGCCCCCCGACTTTCTGGTAACGAGAGCATCTTTGACTGGGGAGGACCGGGATGTAGGATAGGTAGCGATAACTACACATTCTGATAACAAAATATTCTATGAATAGTTAGCATCTTTCATTCACTCACTTAGTTATCTATCAATATATTTGTGTGATGAAACAGGTAACGTGGCTTTAATAAAAACCCGTAAATCAGAGCGGAGTTGCTGGTTGGCCGGCTAGTAACTCCGTGGATGGTAGACTACCAAAAACTAAGGACCTCGAGTACTGCGCCCATACTGACCCACACGCTACTGATTTTGCTTGGTGGTACGTGGACCTCCGCGGGAACTTTTATATCAACAATATCAGTGTATTCAACCGGAAAGACCTGGCGAGTAAGTGCATTTGCTAAGTAAAGACATTTCAATTTTTCATTTCAGAGAATAAGTGTGTTATCTCGTTCATTACTGATGCATTTCAGGCTCCATGAGAACCGGTCATTTTGACATTCGTGTTGGAAATAGCAGTAACATTACCAGCAATACACTATGTCGGTCTGATGAGGGTCCAGTACCTCCTGAAGAGAGTGTTACTCTATCTTGCCAATCTAACCTGATAGGCTGCTATGTAAGCTTACAGAGAACAGGAGGACGGGAACCTAACAGCATTAACATATGTGAGTTGGTGGTCATGGGTCATGAGTACGTCACAGCAAGTAAGAGTACCTGTTGGTCATTTGTAAATGCTCGACTTGAAACGGGTACGCATATAAATCTGCTCGCTCATTATCATCTGCATATTTCCTACATCATTCCCTTCTCCTACACTTTAAATTACCCTGTTTTGATGTTGTAAAGCGTGAAAAAAATTGTCTCGTGCTTACTGGATCAGCTAGAATATATAAATTATTACTCAGCACTAATTGGATATCAAACTAAAGGACTATTTGTAATGAGGAAATCAGCTGTCAAACAATACCTACCAAGCAGCTCACTATGCACATATATGCCCCTAAAACTTAAACAATTAAGAACAAATCAATTTCAGATTCGACGAATTGCCTCTCCGACAGTGACAACGTAGTGGGTTGTTTGAATTGCTCCGGATTCGAACCACCGCTTTGCACAACACGTAAGAAAACACTCACCACTTTTCATCTCCAGCATTTGTTCTCCTTTGTTAAACTGAAAACTCAGAGCCTCATTGATGGCTTTAATGGCCTGTGTTCATTGCAGCATGCAGCCGTGGACAATATGGGATCAACTGCAATGCTTCCTGTTCTGCTCATCACTGTTTTAATGGATCTGAGGCGTGCGATGGCTTGACTGGCGAATGTCGAGATGGATGCAAAATATGGTATATTGACAAGCAATGTACCATCCAAATAGGTACGAATCAATCATATTACTTCATACTATACTAGTGACCTTTCGAGAATTGTACATGGTACGCGGACCTGAGGAACCGTCACAACTTCGTTCATTACGCACATTAACAGGAATGAACACTGTGTGCAGAGGCAATTGACCTTGGCGAGGGGGTGAACTTAAACGTTATCAATGTAAGCACAAATGAAGTCACGCTCCCATTTTGCGATCTGCTAAGGATATAGTTCCTGCTAACGCTAAATACTATGGCTATCAGGTGCAATATAAAAGGAAAACTGCACCAGTTTTAATTGCTGTTAACCCATGATGGTGATAAAGACGAGCATTCAGCAACAGCCAGAGCTCTGGAATTTAACAGGCTATATGCCTTTCGAGTCAGCATATACAGGCAGTGGCAAGGCCTGTCTAATGTGTCAACAATGCCCTCCAGCGAAACGACTGTGAAAACATTGTGTAAAGGTACCACTTTTCAACAGTAGTGCATCATTAAAATCCACAAACTATCGAGTAATTGTTATTGTAACCTAGAGTTTAATTGAATTCAGCACCAGAACCGGCAACAATTGTGAAATTAAGGTCCCCAACAAACACACCACCATTCACAGTATATGTTCAATGGCAGGTAAGTCACGGAATATTCACATATCACGCCTCCTACATTAAATGGAACATTTTTCTCTGTCAGCTCTATATGTTTCACAGATGCCGTCATCAGGCTGTGATAGCATCTCCTCAATACAGGTACTGTACGGACAGGCGGGTACTGATACATGGATGACACATAATGTATCTAATCCCGCAGGATCCACTAGCGCCGATGTAACTGATATTACTGAGCAAGTTAGACTCGATGTCCGGATTAGAGTTGTGAATAATGCTCACATGGACTCTGAATCAACGACTCACAGCGTGACACTGGGAGATACATTCTCATGCTAAATAGTGATATTGGAAATTTGCAGTTGCCTCGTGAAGACTGCCCCCTACACCACACAAATACATATACAACACCCTGTAGACCGTAGACCGTAGTCAAAGTATAGATTGCCTTTTATTTAATACAGACTATTGTAATCTTCGAGGAGCGAGCACGACGTCACCTGACGGAAGCTTAACCACAACTTCTGTGCCGCTACTAGGTTTCGACAATTCATATTCATTGATCAATTGATTGCGCTTGGCCTTTGTCATGTTCGCTATTACCTGCAAGCAGTGTTATATAAACCTAGCTTCTGTGTTCAGTTGAGAATCCAACAAGCAGTGAACAAAAACAAAATATAGGAATCATAGCGGGACCAGTCGCAGGAGGTCTGTTGCTTGTAGTTATTGTCGTTATCATCGTCGTCGTGTGTGTCAGGTCAGATGGGAATGTATTATTTATTGTTTTGTCATCGTAATAGTGGATTATAATAAAAATGATAAGTGTATATTCATAAACACAACTGTGTTTAAAGGCAAAATATGAGACAGCAATTGTCAAAGCATGAATACGACCACTTACAAATGACAAATATAAGTGAGTGTTACTTGAATTACTTACAAACAATTAAAATACATGTGAATATAACCAATGTTACAACAGTAGCACCTTTGATTACTCGTTTACATAGAGGAGTCGTTCAGAATGATCTTATCATGTTGGTCTGATGCATGCAGATCAAAGTTCATCGGCGCAACAAGATTTCACTGGGGGAGATGTAATCGAACATCCAGAAAATACTATTTATGAGACCATAGTGGTCGAATCTGAAGCAACTCACCAGGGTGTAAATGCAACTGTTCCAATCACTGAACCAGAGACAACTCCTGTCATCTTGGTGTCCCAACTAAAGACGTATATGATCCAACTATCAGGAGACATGACGAGAGAGTCACATGATGGAAAGATCGAAATTTGCGATGGGTTTGCCAGACAGTTCGATGCGAGTGATATTCCTGATAACCTTTCATTTCCAAATATAAAACAGGAATATTACACACCTAATACTTGAGCGTCTAATAGTAGCAAATGACTGTACAGACGAAAATGTTCGCATGGTAAATCATTGTAGTCTTAAAATAGAACAATAGTAAAACCGTGCTTTCCATTCACCACAGGTAATTCGAAGAGTTGAATTTGAACAGAAGAAGGTGGATCATTCCGAGATCAGATTGATTAGGAAGCAATTCGGCAACAAATCGGGTGGGTTTGACATTCAGCCTGTATGGATCTAGCTATATCAAATGCTGCTAGATATTCATGTAATAGACCTTTATTGCTCTTCCTCTGGCCAGTATTTGTTCGAGATGATCAAGCTGAGGATTTTCTAGACATCGACGCAAGTTATATTACGGTAAAGCTGATATTAGGCTATAATATGTGTCATAGAAGGATGGGAAGTTAGCATGATTTGAATATGTGAATGACGTTGCAGGGCTATCACAAGAAGACTAAGCACTACATAGCAACTCAAGGTATGTTACTAAGGAATTCATAGTTTCTTATCAATCAACATTTCCTAAATTATGATAATAATATTGATATTGACGCCAGGCCCTTTGAAAGAAACCTTGGAAACTTTCTGGAGCATTATATGGACGCAGCAGATAAACCGCATTGCCATGTTGAACAACCATAAAGATGGCGCAGAGGTAATGCTAGTAACAGACAATATTGGTACAATAATTATTTTACACCAACATAGTTAATGCAGGTCATTGATGCATTTTCAACGCTTGATAAGGACTGGCCTTAGATATCATACGGTCAATTAAAGAACATTGAATTTAATCAACCTGCATGATGACAGATCGAATGCGAGATATACTGGCCAGAGAGCATGGACAAGAAGAGTGCCCTCATCTGTGGAAAATATCAAATCACCTTGTTGTTATCTGAAGTGTATGGAGATTATGCATACAGGCGATTAAATCTGAAATACAAGGTTATCACGATCTTTAATATATATATCTTGCGAGGCCGTCATTCATGTGGATCATAAAGTCTAATATTGATAATTGGGTTTCGAAGCATGAGGAGCGAGAGATTCACCAGATTCAATTCCTAGCATGGGACGACAGGAAATACCTGAACAATAATTTCCCACTTCTAGCATTTAGACGGAGAATATTGTGCTTGCCTTGCAATCCCAGCGGCCCATTGATTGTGCACAGCAGGTATAGACATATGTTTATTATACATGACAACAGTTGGCATTTTATATTCAATATGCACTTATTTTCGTAATTAGTTTTATCTATGTGGAATATTTATATACAGAGCTGGTGACGGTCGGGTGGGGATATTGATTGCACTGGATTACCTGCTGAATCAGGCTAAATGTGAAGGTCAAGTAGATGTGTTCTCGTGTGCATCCCACCTTCAGCTGCAGCGGAAGAGCATGATACAAAACAAGGTTAGCTGAGATCATATTTCATAACTGTGGGTTCCGTGTGCTTCATAATCCGACATAGTTCATGAGTAAATTGATTTTTGACGTTGAGCAGCACCAATACAAGATCCTGTACCAAGCTCTGTTGGAAGGAATCGAAACTCAAATTGGTGAGCCCGGTGTCCCAAAAGATGATTTTGTGACGAAATACAGCAAACTATGGGATAAATCCGAAAACAATGACCAGAACCAACTGCGTGAGGAATATCAGGTCTGCTGTTTCGTACACAGATTATAAATTATTTATGGTTGATTAGATGTTGCGTTAAATGCATCGGGGTATTTATATGCAGTTGATGTGCCAATACAAGCCTTTAACAGCCACCCATACAGCTAGCGTCGCCAACAACGCCAAGAACAGATTCCAAGATGTTCCCCCGGGTAATATCTCCGATAATATGTATCAATATATGTTGCATTACTTATTTATCCAAACAACATAAAATTGTTAGTTGTGTATTCTAGTAAAGAGCTTATCTTTTGATTTTGATTATATGTCATTCAGTAGACCGATACAGACCAAAATTGACAACACCAACTTCTGAAGACCAGGATTACATCAATGCGGTGTTTGTTGATGTGCGTGGCAAATCTTTTCTGTAAAAAGGAAATAATCTGTACTCGAGATTCCTGCTCAGTAATGATAATTATGATTATTTCCCAGAGTTTCCAAATGAAGAATGCAATGATTTTGACCCAAATGCCGCTCCCAATACAGTTGTAGACTTCTGGAGGCTGGTCTATGATCACAACTGCGATACTATTGTCATGCTCAATGAAATGGATAGCACAGATTTGGTAAGGCAATCTGAATGATTGGTCCATAACTTGAAACTGAAGTCCTTAGCCTTGGTTCAATACAAGGTAGAATGATAAATGTCATTGTTTTCCTCAGACAATTGCAACATACTGGCCTGTTGAGGAATTCGGAAGAAAAAGTTTTGGACCACTAACAGTTGAACACATCAGCTCCGAACTTGGTTCAAATTCCCAAATTGCCATCAGAACGTTTAAAGTGTCTGATGAAAGACGAATGGTAAACACTAGCCAAAGGGAGATATATTTCATGCAAAGCTAAATAGATAAAAAAAAGTAGTAAATATTGTCACAATCAATTACTTTTTAATTAAACGTCTAAGTAGGTAAATTAGGATTTCACAGTTTCCCAAATCTAGTCATCATGATTACAGATGAACAGGAAACCGTACGACAATTTCAGCTCTTCGGTTGGAGTAAGCATGACAATTGTCCCTCCGATCCCGAACATTTCATTGACCTGATTGATAACGTGACTGAGTGCCGCAAGCAGCAGACCAACGGGGTTACTATCATACATTGCATGTAAGTCAGTACCGACTAAATGTTTAGGCAATTGCAATCAAAGAATAAATCAATTCATCCTAATTATTCCCATTCATCATACCAGTATTATTCCTCAGGAATGGGGCAGAGAGAAGCGGACTTTTTGCAACCGCCAGTTTTATGCTTGATGTGTTGAAAGCAGAAAAGAAAGTGGATATTATGCTTGCTGCTCGTTACATTACATCTAGACGAACCCAAGCGATCAACACCCAGGTAATTATATCAGTTAATGTTCTATTTTATATATGGCGTTCAGTATTAAATCCGAATAATGTATTCATTATTACCTTGGTTTCAGAAGCAATACGAGTTTCTCTATGAGCTGGCAAAACTCTACATATCTGTATGTCGTATTTATGACAATATCTAGACCTGCAAATGCACATCTTAGATCGTATTCAAACAGTTAGTGCACTATGGATCTGTGAGCGCATCCGGATTTACTATCAGACTCATCAATTGGTATTTCAAAGCTTGGTTGAGCATCGTTAAATATTAACATGCTTATATTCTACCACAAACACAAAACTGCTGACAAAAAACTGCTTATTTAACATATGTTGTATAATATTCTGTAACATCGAACATAGTCATGGAACTTACATAGATTAAACATACTTGTGTCATGATACAATTTATGTACCTAGCTTATTCGCACGCTGATTTACTTTGACAATGTATAAATTGTGATTGAAACATTGTCAATGTAATGCACTACAATAACCATGGGTTTATAATGTATGCTCATTCACGTCATATAAAAAATCTTTAACATGTATGTTTAAAATAAATATTTAACATTGAAAGCATGTCAATTATGTAGCATGTCTTACCTACCGTCACAGGGTGTTGTTGTCATACAGCTACATTGAGGGAAGCTCGCAGTACAAAATGGACCCTATCGACAATATTTATTGTGAGAGACTGATGGTGCAATTTCACTTTCAGTTAACCATCGAAAGTGAAGAATTGTTATATAAGCCATCATTCAACGTTGTTTTACCAACAATGAAAATATTAATGAAATCCATACTATACTCGGCGTAACTGGGAAGACATGGAGTGGTCGTGACGTATTTTGCTCAGATTATGGAAGGACGATAAAGTTGTTTATAGGTTTTCGAGTTGGGTTTGTGCCGAAAACGTTCATCCACTCAAAACTATGCTGTCAATTCAAATCATTGATTGCGCTCATTAAAGTATTCATAAATCGTTATCTGATGTTTGGCCAATGCTCTCATTGTTAATGCTGTCATAGTGATTAACATCCGAGTCACAAGAAACCAACAGTTTTCACACCTTGGGATCACACCTAAGGGTGCATATGTTTGCCAAGAGCGCTCACCCAAGCCTCAGCCCAAGAAAAAATGTGAAGACGCCTCATATGGCCCCGTGCGTTGATTTGTCATAGCTATCCTTTAAACCACTTTGAATTCTCTGATTGATTCGGACCCGTGGAAGCCTCGACCAATCAGATGTCTCGTTGTGTTTAACAAACGCCAACCCCGAGACGTCGAATCAACATTCACATGAGTTTTAATGATTTTATAGCATCGTCGCCTGATGACGGCGTTGTATTTCATGAAATTTCATAATCCCAACTCAGCTTAGCGAATATATAAACTCTATGCTCGAGTTTTTAACAACCGAATCTTAAAGTCTACTCCCAGCTAGTTCGCTCGCTCTAGAAGGTTGTTGACAATATAATATCACCGTCTAGAGCGCGAACATTAACGTTCGGGAATAGTAAACGTTGTGTACGCTGTCAGAGGCGAGCTCTTTTTGATAGGTCAACATGGGCAATTTATCGAGTTGACATTTATATCATATTGTAGTTGTTATTTTCGCTATTTTTTAGGTTGTGTCTGACGTGTTTTGGCAGCAGAAACGACATTTTCCCCGCTCTCATTAATTGCATTGACGTCAACCCAGTATACCCGTGTGCTTTTGTTTATCTTACGGTTACAATATTGCCATTGTTCCTAGCTTGAATATTTGACAGATCTGGTGAAGGTTGTACTTACATCTATCATAGTTATTGCGCTGTTGATGGTAATTGTGATTGTGATCCGATGACTGATGCGATTGATGATGTATGTAGAAAAGGTGGTGTCCGACCTATTGGCAACGTGAGCATCTACTACTGTGGAGAAGCGGGCGGGGATAAGTCGTTCTATTTCATTCTTCCTCATTGTTATGGTCTACTAATAACTCTCGCATATATTCACATGATTTGTGACTTCTATGTTTAATTTGAGGAATCATATATCAACAAACCGGTGTACCTTTGCGAGTTCACGATAAACTCTGTCGATGGCAGACTCCTATCCATCTCTGGCTATGTTCTCGCGCATTGTGCTCATACTGACCCAGATGCAGCTGATAACTTTGATAAACTGGTTAATCAGAATACATGCCATGCTAGGAACTTCCTGTCTTATTTCTCTCACACACTGTGTCAGAAACGCATTTAAATTATCCCATTAATGCAATAAATATCAATAACATCAAATAGTTTGGTGTCAATGCATTGTATGATAGTTTACAATGCGTAGATACTTATTGATTATTAGCCACTTGCAAAATAGTCACAAATCGTCAATATTCCAAGTCGCGGGACATTGTTATAAGTAGATTTAATGATCCGGCATATATATCTGCTATTGTGACTTTCCACGCGAGCAATGCCTATCTTACGGTTTTGTCGACGTTGAAAGCTGCATAAGTTGGTGGGAGTTTGCAACTAGTTTTATGCTACTTTGAAAGAAGTAAGAATGGTCCAACATGTAGCAAGTTAAACTAAGTCAACATAATAATCAGAAGGTGGATTTCTGTCTTGCCGAGGCGACTGCTATGGAAAATAATCTGTTGTGGTCAAATATAAAGTCTTTGAGCAGATGTTCGAAGCAGCTATAGTCATAAATGACAACAACATACGTTGTATGGTGTGGATCATTACCAGAATGAAGGCGGCGAAAAGCGCACTACATTGGGACAGACATGCCTCGTCAATTTATTAACGAGGGACGATGTAAATCCCCTTTGGTCTTATTCACGAAATCAATAATTTGTGGCCATATGTTCAATAGCAGAATAAGGCGCATGTCACAGTTCAGCGCACGCGAGTTTCATGTTATCAACATTATGTTATTTGGCTGACGTTAGTCACGCTTTGGGCGATCATATCCTTCTACCTATTGGTTCCCCTGAGATAATCTTGGCGATATTTTTTTTTGCTTTGTGGTTATTATAATTGGAATGGTCGGAACATGGTTATACTAGTGTAGGTTAAACAATTGACAAACATTCGATTGACACGTGTATTCTTACAAGCGATCTGTTAAAGACGCACACATTTCGCTGATATATTTACTTTCTATACATGAGTCACAACGGATAGGTCGCTATTTTTTGCGTACTTTAATAGCAGCACGCGCTCAAGAAATCTACGCCTTGAGGTCTCGTCTAAGGCCTCGCGTGTTGAAGCAGAACAAGTGAGTTAGGGAATATTGACGGCTCGGGGTTTGCCACGACTTTAGAAGACTCATTTCACAAAGCCATGGCAAGTGTCAACACATCCTGTAGTCTATCGGTGATAATCGTTCTACTGTTAGAGGGATTCTTGTCACAAGGTTTGTTATTTGAACGTAGTGATTTCTACATATGTTGATATTGTGTCTACTTGAAGTCGGTGGTGTTTGATTTGATAAAAACCCGCTGGCTTCATTATCGAACGCGAAAGTCACGAACAAGTTGTTTCAGGTCAATACAGAGAGAGAGGCAGTTGTGGGGAGAGCTAGAAAACCTAGCGTAAATAATGATTGTATAATTGCCTCCCTTTATAGACTTGTTGGTCAACTGCTTTTGATACCATATAATACGAACAATAGCAGTGATTAACCTCAAAGCTGGATATGCCATCAGAATGGCATTGCCACAACAAGTGGGTTGACATCCAACAGATCACTGTGCTATATGTTAGCGTCCAGCATGGGTTATTCCCGAGCATAAACAGTTATCAGTCCGGATTAGTTATCGCTTGGAAGAGCTGAATATTTGATGAATCCGACCAGACACACATCATCATCCCTTCCCCATCACACCAACCCCATTTTTCAACCCCACACCCTTCTCACCCACCCGTCCCATCCAACTTTAAAAAGTTGTCAGATCATTCACAATCTAATATCTACGTTGAATAAACACGAAACCCGTCATTGTCTTCAGTCAACGGTCATTGTTGCATTTCAGCTTGTATCTTTGGTCCACCCGATCAGAACTGTACTTACACCTGTAATTGCGCTGCTGGTGGAGATTGTGATGCAGTGACTGGTGCATGCGAGGGTGAATGTAGACAGGGTTCACCCCGACCTCCTGGTAATGATAGCGTCTTTGATTGGAGAGGACCGGGATGTAGGATAGGTAGCGATTAATTACATATCAATGAATATGCTATGAATTGCAAGGATTTGTTATTAAATTAACTAATTATCCATCAATATATATATGTGTGATAAAACAGGTAATGTGGCTTTGAAACAAAACTGCAAATCAGAGTGGATTTCTCTATTGGCCACCTAGTAACTCTGTGGATGGCAGACTACCATCTGGATTGTCAGGCACTGAGGACCTCCAGAACTGCGCCGATACTGACCCACCCGCTGCTGATTTTGCTTGGTGGTACGTGAACCTCAGCGGGAACTTTTATATCAACAATATTAGTATATTCAACAGGAAACACCTGGCGAGTTAGTATAGCTGCAATGTTAGTACATTTCAATTTTTTGCTCCTGTGAGTGAGTGTTTTCATGTTCATTACTGATACATTCCAGGCTCCAAGAGAACCGGTAATATCACCATTCGTGTTGGGAATGCAAGTAATTTTACCACCAATGAACAATGCACGCATTACGAGGGTCCTGTACCTCCTGGAGAGTGTTACTCTGTCTTGCGATTCAAACCTGATAGGCCGCTATGTAAGCTTACAGAGAACCGGAACCTAACATCATTAACATATGTGAGGTGGTGGTCATAGGTCATGAGTACGTCACTGCAAGTAAGAGTGCTCAATGATCATTTGTAAAGGCTTAACTTGAACTGATACGCATCTTCATAAGAAAGTGCAGTATGGTTTACTCATTGAGATGCAGCACTAACTGTCTATCCAGTGAAAAACGATTAATCAATCATCTGTCAAGTAATTGCGAACAAAACCCGCCAATCAGCTCATCATTAACATATATGCTCGTACAATTTAAGCAGATTCGACTAATTGCCTTTCCGGCATTGACAACGTAGACAATTGTGAACTTAAGGTCCCCAACAAACACGCCACCATTCACAATACATGTTCAAGGGCAGGTTAGTCACGGAATATTCACATAACACACCACTTAAATTTAATGGAACATTTCTCTCGTTCAGCTTTCTATGTTTCACAGTTGCCGTCAACAGGCTGTGATAGCATTTCCTCCATACTGGTGCTGTACCGACGGGTGGATACTGATACATGGATGACACATAACGTATCTGATCCCGCAGGATCCACTAGCGCCAATGTGACTGATATTGCTAACCCATGTAGATTCGATGTCCGGATCAGAGTTGTGAATAATAATCATCTGGACTTGGAGGTATTCTCTCGTCGTAAATATTGACCATGATCATAGTATATATTGCCTTTCATATAAAACTTACAATTATATGTCGGAAGCCAATCAACTACTGTGCCGCCGTTAGGTTTCGACACAGATATAGGAATCCAACAAGCAGTGAACAAAAACACAATATAGGTCTCATAGTGGGACCAGTCGCAGGAGGTCTGCTGCTTATTGTCATCATCGTCGTGTGTGTGTCAAGTCAGACGGGAATGTATTATTTAGAGTGAATCATAACGGTAATAAATGATAAGCGTAAATTTATAATTCTAATCTTTGCTCAAAGGAAACGTATGAGACAGCAATTATCAGCTGATGAATATGACCACTTAGAAATGAAAACTAGAAGTGAGTGCTGCTTGAATTACTTCCAAACATTTCAAATGCATATATATATATATATATATATATATATATATATATATATATATATATATATATATATATATATATATATATATATATATATATATATATATATATATATATATATATATATATATATATATATTAGTGTATACCATTTGCTTTAAAGTACAACATAGCAACTCACTGTATGTTACAAACCAATTTATAGATTCTAATCTTTCAACATTTCACTAAATTATGATAATAATATTGAAATCGCCACTAGACCCTTTAAACGAAACCATGGAATCTTTCTGGAGCATTGTATTGACACAACAGATAAACCGCATTGTCATGTTGAACAACCTGAAAAAGGGCGGAGAGGTAATACTAGTCACTGACTGTAGCTTTATTGTATTTATTTTACCCCAACATAGTAATTGTAGATCATTGATGCATTTTCAATGCTTGAAATGGAATGGCTTTAGCATTCACATGGTAGATAATCAAGAATCTGATTGCATGATGACAGACCTAATGCAAGATGTACTGGCCAGATAGCACGGACAAGAAGAATGCGATATTCTGTGGAAAATATCAAATCACCATGATATTATCGGGAATGTATGCAGATTATGCATACAGGCGATTGAGTCTGAAACATAAGGTAATCACAATCGTTAACCCGTTTATTTTGTCTGATGTGAATCATGAATTATATTATTAATTATTGGATTTCGAAGCATGAGGAGCAAGAGATCACCAGATTCAATTCTTGGCATGGGATGACCAGAAATGCCCGGACAATAATTTCCCACTTCTAGCATTCAGACGGAGAATGTTGTGCTTGCCTTTCAACCCAGGGGCCCATTGATTGTGCACAGCAGGTATGAACATTTATGTTTTATACATGACAACAGTTACTATCACATGTTGTACTTAGAATGCACTGAAATGTGCACGATGTACCGAGGTGTATGTTCGGTATTTTAGTGATGGGACATGTTCTCTCTACGTGAAATATTTATTTACAGTGCTAATGACGGTCGGATGGGGATATTTATTGCACTGAATTACCTGCTGAATCAGTCTAAATGTGAAGGTCAAGTAGATGTGTTCTCTTGTGCGTCCTGCCTACAAATGCGGCGGATGAACATGATACAAAGCAAGGTTAGCTAGGATCATATGTTATGACATCCTAACCCGACATAGTTCATGAGTAAATTGCATTTCAATGTTGATCAGCACCAATACAAGATCTTGTACCAAGCTCTGTTGGTAGGAATCGAAACTCAAATTGGTGAGCCCGGTGTCCCAAAAGATGATTTTGTGACGAAATACAGCTAACTATGGGATGAATCGGAGAACAATAGCCAGAACCAACTGCGTGAGGAATGTCAGATCTGTTGTTTCTTTTATAGATTATAAAGTGTAAAGGGTTGACTAGATGTCGCTTTGAATGCATCGGTGTATATATACGCAGTTGATGTGCCAATACAAGCCTCTAACAGCCACTTATTCAGCTAGTGTCACCAACAACGCCAAGAACAGATTCCAAGATGTTCCCCCGGGTAATATCTTCGAAAATATACTTCAATATCGTTGGCGTTACTTATGTATCCAAACAACATAACATTGAGAGTTGCGTATTCTAGTAAAGATTTTATTTTTTCTTTTTTATGTGTTATTCAGTAGACCGATACAGACCAAAATTTACGACACCACATTCTAAGGGCAAGGATTACATCAATGCGTTGTTTGTTGATGTGCGTGCCAAATTATTTCTGTAAAAAGAAAATAATCTGAATTCGATATTCTTGCTCAGTAATGATAATTCTGATTATTTCTCAGAGTTTCCAAATGAAGAATACAATAATTTTGACCCAAATGCCGATTCCAAATACAGTTGTAGACTTCTTGAGGCTGGTCTACGATCACAACTGCGATACTATAGTCATGCTCAATAAAATGGACAGGACAGATTTGGTAAGACTATCTGAATGATTGGTAAATAACTCGAAAGTGAGGTCCTTTGCCTTGGTTCAATACAAGGTACAATGATAAATGACATTGTGTTCCACTGAATATTGCAACATATTGGCCTGCTGTGGAATTTTGAAGAGAAAGATATGGACCACTTACCGTTGAACACATCAGCTCAGAATCGATACAAAGAAGTAGTCAACATTGTCATATTGTTAATACAACGTCTAAGTAGGTTAATCCGGATTTCACAGTGTCCCAAAGCTAGTCTTCATTATTACAGAAAAGACGGCGAACCGTCCGTCAATTTCAGCTCTTTGGCTAGAGTAAGCATGACAATTGTCCCGCGGGCCTTCACGGGCTTGCATGGTGTTGGCCCTTTCTCGGCTCGTAGCCAGCCCATAGACAACAAGGAAGTCCTGCGACCTGGGTAAAAATCTCTGATCCTGTCCTACGTACCATCACAGGGCACTGTTGCCATAAAGCCACCTTGTGGAAAGCTCGCGGTGCGAAATGGACGCTCTCAACAATATTCATTGTGAAAGATCAATTACTCTTTAAGTTAATCATGGAAAGTAAAGAATTGTTTTATAAATCATCTTTCGAACAGGGTTTTCCCAACAATGAATACGTGAATATCATAATGAAATCGATACTATCTATACTCAGCTTAACTGGAAAGACGTGGATAGGTCGGGCGTTATTTTGCTCGGATTTTGGAAGGGAAGTTAACTTGTTTACAGGTTTTAAGTAGGGTTTTAGGCCGAAAACGTTCAACCACTCGAAACTATGTTGTCCATTCAGATCATTGATGGACGATCCTTAAATGGTACGCAAATCGTTATCTTATGTTGCTGTAATTGTTTATGCCGTCATAGTGATGACCATCCGTAATCACAAGAAACCAACGGTTTTCACACCTTGGAATCACACACAAACGTGTATAGCTTTGCTAAGAGCGCTCACTCAAGCCTCAGCCCGAGCAAAAATGTGAAGACGCAACCTGTTAGGCTCAGTGTGTTAATTTGATATAGCGTTCCTTAAAACCACTTTGAATTATCTAATTAATTCCGAGCCGTGGACCAATCAGATGACTTCATGGCTTTAACAAACGCCGACCCCGTGACGTCGGATCACCAATACCATGTGCTTTTGTTTATTTCATAAGATCGTCGCCTGATGACGGCGTTGTATTTTATGTAACATCATAATTCCAAATCAGCTTAGCGGAGATATAAAGTCTATGCGCGGGATCTTTACATGTCCTTCCAAATGTTAGCGTTCACCCCCAGCTATATCCCTCGCTCTAGAAGGTTGTTGACAATCTGATATCACCATCTACAGCACGAACATTAACGATCGAGAATAGTAAACGTTGCGGACGCTGTCCGAGGTGAACTGTTTTCGATAGGTCAACCCGGGCAATTAATCAAGCTGATATTTATTTCATATTCTAGTTGTTATTTTCGCTAATTTTGAGCCTGTGTCCGACGTGTTTTGACAGCAGAAACGACATTTTAACCACTCTCATCAATCACAGTGACGTCAGCCAAGTATACCCATAGGCTTTTGTTTATCTCAAGATTGCAGGGTATTATAATTGGGAATGCGATCACCCCAGAGCCACTCGAAGTGAACCCTCATAGCGTAGCTATAAACCCTTTGATCCCTCCTACAACTAATGGATCAAAAGTCGTTGCTTCGTCACATGTACCAACTTCATACATGTAATAATGACAGAGTATTCTCATTGAGCTTAATTACAAACTATACTTTAAAAATGTATCCATGCATGCTCTACTAATATCTACAATCCGGTGTACCATTGTGGAGTTCACGGTTAACTCTGTCGATGGTAGACTCCTATCTCTCGCCGACTACGTTCTCGCGCATTGTGCTCAAACTGACACAAATGCTGCTTATATCTTTGATAAACTGGTTAAACAGAATACATGTAATGCTAGGAACTTCCTGTCCTTTTTTCTCACACATAATGTCAGAAACATATATAAATTATCCCATTATTATAATATATGTCAATACCATGGTATATTTTGGTGTCAATGCATTGTATGATGGTTACAATGCGTAGATACTTAATTGGTAATTTGACACTTGCAAAATAGTCCTAAATCGTCAATATTCCAAGTCGCGGGATATTGTTATAAGTAGATTTAATGATCCTGCATTTTTATCCGCTATTGTTACCTACCACGCGGGCACCACCTATCTTATGGTTTCGTCGACATATAAAGCTGCGTAAGTTGATGAGAACTTGCAACTTGTTTTTTTGCTACAATGAAAGAAGTAACAATGAACCAACATGCAGCAAGGTAAACTAATTCGACAAAATATTCAGAATGTGGAATTCTGACCTGCCGAATCATTACCAGAACGAAAACAACGCAATACGCACTGTATTGGGCCGACATGCCTCATCAATATATTAACGAGGGACGATGAAAACCACCTTTGTTCTTATTCACGAAGATAATTCATTAATGATCATATGTTCAACAGCATAAATAGCCGCATGTCTCAGTACAGTGCGCACGGGTTTCGTGTTATTTGGCTGACATTAGTCACGTGCTGTACGACCATATCATTCTACTTCTTGGCATCTCTTAAATAACCGCTGGTTCTAATTTGGCGACATATTCTGCTTTGTGGTTATTGTCACACATTCGAATGGTCGGAACATGGTTATCTTAGTGTCGGTACAACCACTGACAAACATTCGATTGGCACGTGGATTCTAAGTAGCATTCTGTTAAAGTCACACACACATCGCTGATATGTGTACTTTCTATGCATGAGTCACAAAGGATAGATCGCTATTTTTCGCGTACTTAAATAGCAGCACACGCTAAAAAAATCTACCCCTTAAGGACTTGTCATAGAGGACTATAAGACCCCGCGTGTTGAAGCAGAACTAAGGAGTAAAGGAATATTGTCGGCTCGGGGTTTGCCACGACTTTAGAAAACTCATTTCACAGAGCCATGGCGAGCGTCAACACCTCCTGTTGTCTATCGGTGATAATATTTCTACTGTTGGAGGGATTTTTGTCACAAGGTTTGTTATTTGAACGTAGTGATTTCTACTTTTGCTGATATTGTGTGTACTTGAGGTCGGTGGTGTTTGATAGGGAAAAAATAACCCGTTGCTTTATTTTAGGGCGCGGCAGTCACACACAAATTCTTTCAGGTCAATACAGTGAGAGAGGCAGTTAGAAAACCTAGAGTAAATAATGATTGTATGATTATCTGCCGTTATAGACTTGTCTATCAACTGCTTTTGATACCATATAATACGAGCAATGTCAGTTAGTAACCAAAAGCTGGATATGACATCAGAATGGCATTGTAAGAGCAATTGAGTTGACACTAAACAGATCAATGCTATACACAAGCATACAGCATTGGCTTAAGCCCGAGCATTAACTACTATCTGCCCGTATAAGTTGTCTTTTGGAAAAGCAGAATACTTGACGAATCTGACCGGACACACATCATCATAACTTCTCCAACACATCAACCCCATTTCACAGCCCCACTCTCGCCTCTTCCTATAGTTATTAATAGTCTCTGTTTAATTTCTACGCTAAATAAACGCGAATAAGTCAAAGGTCGATGTTGCTTTCCAGCGTGTTTATTTGGTCGACCCGATCAAGACTGTACTTACACCTGTAATTGCGCTGATGACCAAGATTGTGATGCGGTGACTGGTGCATGTAATGGCGGATGTAGGCTAGGTGCACCCCGACCTTCTGGTAACAAGAACATCTTTGACTGGAGAGGACCGGGATGTAGGATAGGTAGTTATAATTACACACATGTAGAAAGGATTATGCTATGAATACTAAATTATTTAACATTTACACACATGATTATCTATCAATACTCATTTGTGTGATACTACAGGTAATGTGGCTTTAAGCAAATTCGTAAATCAGAGCGGAGTTGATTATAGCTGGTGGGCTAATTACTCCGTGGATGATAGACTACCGTATGAATTGACAACCAATCAGGACCTCGAGTACTGTGCCCATACTGACCCAAACGCTACTGATTTTGCTTGGTGGTATGTGGACCTCGGCGGGAACTTTTATATATACAATATTAGTATATTCAACCGGAAACACCAGGCGAGTAAGTGCACTTGCTATGTAAATGGTTTTCAATTTTTCATTTCAGCGAATGAGTGTGTTATCTAGTTCATTACTGATGCATTTCAGGCTCGATGAGAACCGGTCATTTCGACATTCGTGTTGGAAATAGCAGTAACATTACCAGCAATACACAATGCCGGTATTATAAGGGCCCAGTACTTCCTGAAGAGAGTGTTACTCTATCTTGCGATTCAAACCTGATAGGCCGCTATGTAAGCTTACAGAGAACAAGAGGAGAGGAACCAAACATCATTAACATATGTGAGGTGGTGGTTATGGGCCATGAGTACGTCATAGCAAGTAAGAGTAATGAACAGTCATTTGTAAATGCTTAACTTTAAATGGTAGGTATTAAAATCTACTCGTTCATTATCATCTGCATATTTACAACATCAGTCTTTTCCCCTACGGTTAAACTAACCATGTTTTTTTGTTGTAAAACATGAAACAAAATATCTCGTGCTTACTTGATCAGCTAGAATATATAATTTTGTTAACTCATTAAGATGCAGTACTAATTGGATATCCATCTAAAGGACTGAGGAAATTGTCAAATGAAATAATGTAATTACAAACAATACCTACCAAGCAGCTCACTATACACATATGTACCCCCAGAATTGAACAATTCAGGAGAACAAATCAATTTCAGATTCGACGAATTGCCTGTCCGACAATGACAACGTAGTGGGTTGTTTGAAATGCTACGGATTTGAGCCTCCGCTTTGCACAACACGTAACAAAACATTTATCACATTTCAACTACTGTTTTCCTCCATTTGATATTCTTTGTGAAGCAAAGGAAAAACTTTCATTGATGGCTTTCATATCCGTTGTGCATTGCAGCATGCAGCCATGGACAATATGGGATCAACTGCAATGCTTCCTGTTCTGCTCGTCGATGTCGGAATGAATCAGATACGTGCGATGGCTTGACGGGCGAGTGTCTAGATGGATGTGAAATGTGGTATATTGGCAACTTATGTACCATCGAAATAAGTAAGAATCGTGTTACTGCATATGAAACTCGTGACCAGTCACAAAGTCTACTTCGTGCATTAAATGTATTTGCACGAATTAATATTGTGTGCAGAGGTTGTTGACCTTGACGAGGGGGCGCACTTAAGTGTTATCAATATCAGCACAAATGTAGTCAAGCTCCGATGGCGATCTGCTTGGAATATCTCACCTACTCTGGCTGAAAACTATGGCTACCAGGTACAATATAAAAGGCAACATGCAACGAAGTTCATCCCTGTTACCAACATAACCCATAATGCTGATAAAGCAGAGCTTTCAGCGACAGTCAGCGGTCTGGAATTTAACAGTCTGTATGACTTTCGAGTAAGCGCTTACAGGCTGTGGCAAGGCCTATCTGAAGTGTAAAAAATGCCTTCCAAAGTGACGACTGTGCAAACCTTGTGTAAAGGTATCACTCATGGCAACATTAGTTTATGTTTGAAATCAACGAACCATCGAGTAAGTTCTATTGTAACATTGATTTTAATTGATTTCAGCACCAGAACCGGCAACAATTGTGAACGTGATGTCCCAAACAAAAACACCGCCATTCTCTATACATGTTCAATGGCAGGTTAGTCACCCATATGTATAGTCTCATAACACAACAACTACATTCATTGGAACATTTTTATCTGTCAGCTCTGTATGTTTTACAGTTGACGTCATCAGGTTGTGACAGCATTTCCTCCATACAGGTGCTGTACAGTCTGGAAGGTGCTGATACGTGGATGACACATAACTTATCTGATCCCGCACGATCCACTAGCGCCAATGTGACTGATATTGCTGAGCTAGGTAGACTTGATGTCAGAATTAGAGTTGTGAATAATGCTCAACTGGACTCTGAATCAATGACTCACAGCGTGACACTGGGAGGTACATTCTCTACGTGAATAGTGGTATTGTCAATTTGCTATCGCTTTGTGAAGAATGCCTCTACACCACATGAATATATTTACAAAACCTGATAGAACGTGGTCTAAGTACATCTTGCCTTTTATTTAATACTAACCATTATTACGATCTACAAGGAACGAGCACGATGCCATCTGTCGGAATCTCAACAACAACTAATGTGTCGCAATTAGGTTTTTACAATTCGCGTGGCCTTTGTCATGTTCACTATTACCTGCAAGCAGAGTAATGTTAACCACGCTTTTGTGTTCAGTTGGGAACCCAACAAGCAGTGATTCAAATAAAGGTCTCATAGTCGGACCAGTTGCAGGAGGTCTGCTGCTTATAGTTATCGTCGTTGTCATCGTCGTCGTTTTGGTCAGGTCAGATGGGAATGTAGATTTTATTGTTTTACTTTCAAGAGCGTGGATAATAATAATAATGAATGATAAAAGAAAATTTATATTTCGAAATACTAACGACTTTCTCATATGAAACACCCTTCTTGCGGGTAAAGGGGTATAGATCCACTGTATCCTTCAGTACATCATAACAGGTGATTAACAAGGGGCAACAAGTTTGGCAACCAGTGCTTCAATTCATGTCAATGGTTTTCACCTTGACGAGAGACTTTAACACTTATTGTGATTTTTTATCCGTGTTGATTTTCCTAATTTTCCAAAATACCAAAAAAACCAATTCAGGTCAATCTGATTTCTTTAGATTTGCTTTTCTTGTGTAGGCACCATAGTGTAGGTAAAACACTATTCTTTTCTTATCTTATTTTAAACTTTTTGCACATTTGGTTACCCCAGAAAACGTAAGCCACGCAAAATCAAGAACTATGGTGATGACAACGTACAAATGTCTAACCGCTGTAAGTATCCGGATTTTTCTAACAGCAATGAAACATGAGTTGCGATAGCAAGCCGAAACAGGGCCAGAGAGTTACTGATTACGTAATGACTCACAATGTTCTGTGAAGTGTCTGACGGGTCATTTGACAAACCTGTCAGTGTTGTCGGACCAACAAAGAAGCCTGACATCGCAGCCAAGCCCAATATGGCTCAGGTGTCACGTGATGCCCCTGGAAACAGCTCGGTACCAATGGAAACCCAACTCGATCTAAGCCTTCATGCAGCCGTGTCAGAAGCAACAGTGCAAGTAGAGTCCTTACAGTAGAGTCCCTATGCCAACGCGGAACCAGTGTCGAATACACTCATCGTCTTATCTCGATTGAAGTTGCATATCCGTCAGCTATCACAGCCAGTGCCGATAGCAAATGCCGTAAAAATTAAAGACGGGAAGAGGTACATCACGGACGGGTTCGAGCGAGAGTTTGATGTAAGTAATATGTGGAATTATCACGTCGGAAATTGCGCATTATCACATTGACGTCGTGCTTCAAATAATTCCAATATTCTATACACTCAAGGACTTACCAGGACCAGAACTTAAAGAGCGCACCGTTGGTAAAACAGAGGGCAACCTAATCAAGAATAGATTTAAGAACATCCAACCATGTAAGTATCTTAAAAAGTCATTCCAATTACATATCATTTCAGGCTTTTTAACGACATTTTCAGCAATGCCTACCGTGATATCGCCATATTGTTTAAGATGACGACAACCGCGTAGTCTTGGAAGCGGTTGATGAATTGCAAGGCTCTGACTACGTCAATGCCAGTTACATTATGGTAAGCAAGCCTCCATTGTGAACTCTTTCTATATGTAAGGATCTCATTCGTACATGATCTCCTTTATCTGTTATTTTGCTATGTTTTATGTTAATTAGGGATATCCCCAAAAAAATAACCACTACATAGCCACACAAGGTCAGTCGATGCATGGCTTTGTTATGCAGCCATTGATGGCTTTCATAAATGAGATACGTCTTTTGCATAAATGCTAATATTAGTGTCTCATGATGACAATTAAAGACGGTTAATTGTCGGACAATATGTTTATGTCATTTAAGGTCCAATGAAGGAAACTGTGTTAGCCTTCTGGCTGATGATATGGCAACAGCGAGCCAACCGTATTGTAATGCTGACCAGGCTGAACGAGGGAGGCAAGGTAATGATCGTATAAATGTAGCAATATGATTTTGTTAATGCATTCGGTAACAAATATCAGCCAATTGGGAGGAGAGTATCAGTTATATTAATCCAAAGATCTGCATGATTTGGTGAGTTCAGACGAAATGTGAGAGGTACTGGCCCGATGATGACGAAGCCGACGAGGACGTCCAGATGTATGGACCCTTCACAGTTTCCCTTATGGTGTCCGAAACTCATGCCGATTATGCATACAGGAAACTACGACTGAGTTACGAGGTATCCATTTGACACTTCATTTTAACACCATTCAACATTTTCTCTGATATAACTTCAATAATTTTATGCAAACTGATGGCATGGGAGATTTGATAGGGTACACTTGAATAAGACAAGACTTCTTCATGTTCTTTAATTTGACATTAAATTGCGTTACTTATTTGTAGGGCGAGGATCGGGATGTCCATCATTTTCATTTTATAGCTTGGGACGATAAGAAGCCCCCTGAGGATAACTTTCCTCTTCTCGCGTTCAGAGGTCGGGTGTTTCGTTTGCCGTGTGAGGCAAATGGCCCATTGGTTGTGCATTGCAGGTATTAATCTTTGCCAACAGAGTAATTTCTCTAATATGATAAAACAAAAGAGCTAACTTGGCATGCACAAGTGACTTATCGTAAAAGCGCTCAGTTTATTCATGTGTTTCCCTTTATTGATAAATATTGACAATTGTTTCAGTGCTGGGGTAGGTCGTACGGGTACGTTCATTGCGTTGGATTACCTGATAAATCAGGCCAAGTGTGAGGGAGGCATCAATGTGTTTCATTGTGTCTATCGCTTGAGAACGCAGAGGATGTGCATGGTACAAACTGAGGTATGTAACCTCCTCGGCCAGACTTTCCTTCCTTCCCCAGCTCATTTTATTTATCAATGCTTTATAGATTTTTGCAATAGTTCTTTGGGCATAAGTTACAGTACAAGTTTCTGTACCATGCAGTTTGTTACTCATTATACAACTATGTGTCAGGACACTACATATTCAAACCAGAGCCCTCTTCAAGAAGAATATCAGGTTAAAAAATCTTAACAGCCCTTTATCAAATGCGCAATAATGCTTAATCTGAATAATTCTGACATTAAAATGTAGATGTTATGCAAGTACAAACCACCGGCCAATCCATCCCCCAGTTGTACTTCCAGGTAAAAACATGTTTTGTGTAGTACAAGATCACAGATGATTGAATATCATAGTCGGTCCATTTTTTTAGAAAATCTCATGTGATGTAACCACATCAACCTACCCCAATACCCCCTATTACGTCATTCGTGACTTCTTGTTTCGTACCTTTTTGGATCGTTCTATAGGCGACCGTCGACGTCCGATGTTGTCGACGCCTCATTCTGAGAGTAACGATTACATCAATGCAGTTTTTGCAGACGTAAGTTGTAGCATAACTTGCATATAGCTAGAGCCTCAACGGCTTACTTACTGTCACTCAATCTAACAGAGGCTTGTTAATTGTCATAGGTAATCAGTATATGATAAATCCTCTTAGTTGTAATAATATCTTATTTTGTACCGACATGTCTGGTTGTACACTCCTTATGTGAGTGCAGAGTTTTGGCAAACACAGATCCACAATTCTGACGCAAATGCCTCTTCCAAACACCGTAGTGGACTTTTGGAGGCTTATCTACGATCATGAGTGCAATTGCATTGTCATGCTCAATGAAATGGAAACGGCTGACATTGTAACAACATATTGTTATATTTTCAAAAGCATATGATGTATTTGTTTTCATAATTCTATTGCTTAACCTTTTAAATTGCAACCTCGGTAGTAAATCCATCTACCAACTGGAGGATTCTCCTTTTCTTTTGTAAGCAGCATAAATTTAGTGTATGATATTGTGTTTTAAATAGACTGATACACAATACTGGCCGGACGAGAAAATATCTTACACAAGTTATGGCCCCATCCACGTCCAACTCGTAAGCACTGAACATGGATCAAATGTGCGATTCGCTTCCAGAACCTTCAAAGTGTACAACAAACTTCGAACGGTTTGTAGTTTGCCTCGATAGATGTGTGTGTGTCTGTGTGTGTGTGTGCGTGTGTATGCTTGTGTGGGCACTATATTATGTTAATGTTGATTCAGTTATGCACCTGCCATTATAAGCCAAAGGTTGTTTTCAAAATTACATTATGTTGCCTTAAAGATGCGGGAAGAACCTCGAACAGTCCGTCAATTCCAGCTATCAGGCTGGGCATTGCGTGACAAAGTGCCACCCCAAGCTGATCTGTTCATTGATCTGATACAGAATGTGACATATTGGCGACGTAACCAAGGATCTGGTTCTACAGTTGTACATTGCAGGTAAATATGCCTCCTGATAATGTGACTTCAGTTTGCGATTTTCCCATTTAATCCCATGTCCAATTTGTGTTATTGTGATTCAGGGACGGTGCAGAGCGAAGTGGACTTTTTGC
>CM067343.1:28787537-28842917 GCA_034190875.2 Urechis unicinctus
TGAGTACGTCACAGCAAGTAAGAGTACTCAATGATCATTTGTAAATGGTACGCATATAAATCTGCTCGCTCATTATCATATGCATATTTCCAACAACAGTCCTTTCTCCGCTTCTTTTCTCCGACTATTTGTAAATGAGGAAATCAACTGTCAATGGGAATAATATAATTGCAAACAATATCTATCAAGCAGCTCACTATACACATATATGCCCCTACAACTTAAACAATGTAGAACAAATCAATTTCAGATTCGACGAATTTTCTCTCGGACAGCGACAACGTAGTGGGTTGTTTGAATGGCTCCGGATTTAAACCAGCGCTTTGCACAACGCGTAAGAAAACACTCACTACTTTTCATCTATTATTTTCCAGCATTGGCTTTCCGTTGTTAAGCAAACGGAAAACTTTCATTGATGGCTGTCATGGCCTGTGTTGATTGCAGCCCGCAGCCGTGGACAATATGGGATCAACTGCAATGCTTCCTGTTCTGCTCGTCGATGTCGGAATGAATCAGAGGCGTGTGATGCCTTGACGGGTGAATGTCCAGATGCATGTCAAATGTGGTATATTGGCAACCAATGCACCATCGAAATAAGTAAGAATCGTGTTACTGCGTATGATACTAGTGATATTCCGAGAATTATACATGTTACATGGCCCTGAGGAAAAGTCACATCTTCGTGCATTAAAAGCATTAGCAAGAATGAACATTGTGTGCAGAGGTTGTTGACCTTGGTGAGGGGGCGAACTTAACCGTTATCAATGTAAGCACAAATGAAGTCACGCTCCGATGGCGATCTGCTGGGGATATCTCTCCTGCTCTGGCTCAGAACTACGGCTACCTGGTGCAATATCAAATGCAAAATGCAACAGAGATCATATCTGGTACCAACATAACCCATAATGCTGATAAAGAAGAGCATTCAGCGACAGTCCGTGGTCTGGAATTTAACAGGCTGTATGACTTTCAAGTTAGCGCTTACAGGCTGTGGGAAGGCATATCTGAAGTGTCAACAATGCCGTCCAGCATGGCAACTGTGAAAACATTGTGTAAAGGTACCATTTATCGATGTCTTATCAACATTATTTTATGTCTGAAATCAAGGAACCATCGAGTAAATTCTATTGTAACATTGAGTTTAATTCGTTTCAGCACCAGAAATGACAACAAATGTGTACGTGACGTCCCAAACAAACACACCACCATTCTCTATACATGTTCAATGGCAGGTTAGTCACGAATACGAATATTCGCATACCACATCTATCACATTTATTGGAACATTTTTCTCTGCCAGCTCTCTATGTTTTACAGATGACGTCATCAGGTTGTGATAGCATCTCCTCCATACAGGTGCTCTACAAACAGCTGGATACTGATACATGGATGACACATAACGTATCCGATTCCGCAGGATCCACTAGCGCCAATGTAACTGATATTGCTGAGTCAGGTAGACTGGATGTTCGGATTAGAGTTGTGAATAATGCTCACCTGGACTGAATCAACGACTCACAGCGTGACATTAGGAGGTACGCTCTCATCGTCAATAGTGACATTGGCAATTGGCTTTGAAGACTGTCCCTGCACATATGAATACATTTACAACACCTCATAGACCGTGGCCAAAGTATATCTTGCCTTTTATTTAATACTGACCATTATTATGATCTTCCAAGAATGAGCACGACGCCATATGTCGGAATCTCAACCACAACTTATGTGATGCCATTAGGTTTCGACAATTCATATTCATTGATTAATTGATTGCGCTTGACCTTTGTCAAGTTTGCTATTACTGGCAAGCAGAGTAATGTAAACCACACTTTTGTGTCCAGCTCGGAATCCAACCAACAGTGGTCCAAATATAGGTATCATAGTGGGACCAGTCGCAGGAGGTCTGCTGCTTATTGTTATCGTCGTTGTCATCGTCGTCGTGTGTGTCAGGTCAGATAGGGATGTATTATACATTGTTTTGCCTTCGTGAGAGTGGATTATTGTAATAATGGTTCATAAATGTAAATTTATATTTCGAAATACCATCGAGTTTCTTATATAAAACACCTCCGGTGGGTAAAGGGGTATAGATTCACTGCATCCTTCAGTATGTCATAATAGGCCACTAACAAGTGGCAATCAGTTTGCCATGGGCTGCGAATCATGTTTCACCAAACACGAGAGACTTGGTCTAGCCTATTGGCTGATTGTGACATGCCCTAGGATAATAATTTGCATTTTTATCATTGACATTTATTGGTGATTTTTCATCCCTGTAGATTTCCCTCTTTTTTCCATTTATCCTAAAAGGCAGCTACCAATTCAGGTTAACCTGATCTCTTTACATTTACTCTACTTTTGTAGGCTCCAAAGTGTAGGTAAAACCCTATACTTACCTTACCTTATTTTAAACTTGTTGTTTTTAGTACATTTGTTTACCCCAGAAGACTTAAGCCACATAAATCCAAGAACTGTGGTGTTGACAACGTACAAATGTCAAGCTGCTGTAAGTATCCAGGTTTTTCTAACACAAATTCAACACCAGTTGTTATCAAGCCGAATTGGGCCAGAGAGCTACTGATTACACAATGACTCTCAATGTTCTGTGAAGCATCCGACGGGTCCTTTGACAAACCTGTCGGTGTTGTCGGACCAACAAGGAAGCCTGACATTGTAGCGAAGCCCGATATGGCTCAGGTGTCACGTGGTGCCCCCGGAAACAACCCGGTACCAATGGTAACCCAACGCGATCCAAGCCATCGTGCAGCAGTGTCAGAAGCTACAGCGCAAGTAGAGTCCTTACAGCATGATCTGTCGAGTCCCTATGCCAACACTGAACCAGTGTCGAATGCACCCATCATTTTATCTCGATTGAAGATGCATATCCGTCAGCTATCATAGCCACAACCGAGAGCGAATGCCGTAAAAACTAAAGAGGGGAAGAGGTACATCGCGCACCATTGGTAAAACAGAGGCCAACCTAATCAAGAATAGATTCAAGAACATCCAACCATGTAAGTATCTTTGAAAGTCATTCCAATTACATTTCATTTCAGGCTTTTTAATCCGAAGATCTGTATGATTTGGTGAGTTAAGACGAAATGTGAGAGGTACTGGCCCGATGATGACGAAGTCGACGAGGACGTCGAGACGTATGGACCCTTCACAACTTCCCTTATGGTGTTCGAAACCCATGCCGATTATGCATGTCGTAAACACAACTGAGTTACAAGGTGTCCATTTTACTATTCATTTTAACACCTTTCAACATTCAGTGATATAACTTCAATGATTCTATGCGGACTGATGGATAGGGAGATTCGATAGGGTACACTTGAATAAGACAAGATGTTTTCATGTTCCTTAATTAGACACTTAATTGTGTTACTTATTTGTAGGGCGAGGATCGGGATGTCCACCATCTTCATTTTAGAGCGTGGGACGATAAGAAGCCCCCTAAGGATAACTTTCCTCTTCTCGCGTTCAGAGGTCGAGTGTTACGTTTGCCATGTGTGATAAAGGGCCCACTTGTTGTGCATTGCAGGTATCAATCTTTGCCAACAAAGTAACCTTTCCGATGTGAGAAAACACAATAGCTCCCTCCACATGTACAAGTGGATTATCGTGAAAGCGCTCAGTTTATTCATGCGTTTATTAAAATGTTTCAGTGCTGGTGTAGGTCGGACGGGTACGCTCATTGCGTTGGATTACCTGTTAAATCAAGCAAAGTGTGAAGGGGGTATCGATGTGTTTCATTGCGTCCACCGCCTGAGAACACAGAGGATGTACATGGTACAAACTGAGGTATGCAGCCTCCCCTGCCTGACCCCCTTTCCTTTCCCGGCTTATTCACTTCAGTAATCTTGGTAGATGTATACAATATTTGTTTGGGCAAAAGTTACAGTACAAGTTCCTGTACCATGCCACACTGGAAGGAGTTGAAACGAAGATTGGTGAAACTGGAATTCCACAAGCGCAGTTTGTTGCTCATTATACTACTATGTGTCAGGATACCACATATTCTAACCAGAACTCTCTTCAAGAAGAATATCAGGTCAGAAAAATTAAAAGCCCTTTATCAAATGCTCAATAATGCTTGATCTGAATGATTCTTACATTGAAATGCAGATGTTATGCAAGTACAAACCACCGGCCAATCCGTCCCTCAGTTGTATGGATAATAAGGCGAAAAACAGATTGCAAGATGTTCTTCCAGGTAACGTGTAGTTCTAGATCGCATCTGACTGAATATCATACAGTGGGTCTTTTTTATTCTTATTGCACAGAAAAATGCACCTTTTAGGAAATCCCATGATCTCTAACAAACATAAACCTACCTCAATACCTCCTGTTATCTGATGCATCTGGTTTTGAATCCTGTGTTTGATCCCTGTGAAGCTGACTATCGACATCCGAGGTTGTCGACACCTGGAAATAACCATTACATTAATGCAGTTTTTGCTGAAGTAAGTGGTGTCATTACTGGTATATAGCTAGAGCCTCATCGGCTTATGAACTTTCATTCAAGTTAACAGAGGTTTGTTAATCCCATACATAATCAGTGTATGATATCTCCTTTTAATTGTAAGAATATCTTATTGAGTACCTACATGTCCTTTATGTAAATGCAGAGTTTTGGCAAACACAAATCCACAATTCTGACGCAGATGTCTCTTCCAAACACTGTAGTTGACTTTTGAAGGCTTATCTACGATCATGAATGCAATTGCATTGTCATGCTCAATGAAATGGAAATGGCTGACATGGTAACAACAAATTATATTTTCAAATGCAAATTTGTTTTCATAACTTCATTGTCTAAACTTCATTTTCAATTGCAACCTCGGTAGTAGTTTCATCTACCAACTGGAAGAATCTCGATTTCTTTTGTAAGCAGCATAGATTCAATGTATGATATTGTGTTTTAAATAGACTGATACACAATACTGGCCGGACGAAGAAATATCTCACACAAGTTATGGCCCCATCCATGTCCAACTCGTCAGCACTGAGCATGGATCAAATGTGCGATTCGCTTCCAGAACCTTCAAAGTGTACAACGAACGTTGTAGTTTGCCTTGATTAATGTATGTTTGTGTGCGTGTGCGTGCGTGCGTGTGTGTGTGTGTGTGTGTATGTGTGTGTGTGTGTGTGTGTGTGTGTGTATGTGTGTGTGTGTGTGCGTGCGTGCGTGTGTGTGTGTGTGTGTGTGTGTGTGTGTGTGTGTGTGTGTGTGTGTGTGTGTGTGTGTGTGTGTGTGTGTGTGTGTGTGTGTGTGTGTGTGTGTGTGTGTGTGTGTGTGTGTGTGTGTGTGTGTGTGTGTGTGTGTGTACTATATTCCGTTAATGTTGATTCAGTTATGCATCTGCAAGTATAAGCCAAAGGTTGTTTTCATAATTACCTTATGTTGCCTTAGAGATGCGGGAAGAACCTCGAAAAGTCCGTCAATTCCAGCTATCAGGCTGGGCAATGCGTGACAAAGTGCCATCCAAAGCTGAAATGTTCATTGATCTGATACAGAATGTGACACATTGGCGACATAATCAAGAGGGAGGTTCTACAGTTGTGCATTGCAGGTAAATATGCCTCCTGATAATGTGATTTCAAAATACGATATTCCCATTTAATCGGATGTCCACTTTGTATTTTTGTGGTTCAGGGACGGTGCCGGGCGAAGTGGACTGTTTGCAGCAGGCAGCTACTTACTGGATTTACTGCAAGCCGAACAGGAAGTGGATGTGATGCTGGCAGCCCGTTACATCACATTTAGACGACTGGAAACCATCAGCACTCAGGTAGTTGAGAATATATTTGATATATCAATACCCCAATGAGTATGCATACGCCAATTTCAACACAATGAGCCTTGTACTATTCATGGTGCTTCAGGAGCAGTATCAGTTTCTCTTTGAGATGGCCAATAACAACATATCCGGCTTCCACACGTATAGTAATGCTTAAAAAAAGAAGACCACCAGAGGGCGCCAAACATTACGGTTGCGTGTGCGCACATCGAAACATAATCGTAAGACCATGGGTGGCACACAGTAGCTTATTAAGAAGCTCAACTTTATATTACATTTACTGCACTAATGGATATGTAGCATTTGTGTACAAAGATATGTTTTATATTCATACTCTCCAATCTGATCTATTTGGTGACGATAAGGATTCGTATTCTGCTATAAACCTAAACGTATGCAGTCTAAGGACTTGATATTCTACCGTGTATTGTTGCGAAAACATCAGCCCTGCGCACATAGCAATTATTAATCAGAGATGAAGTATATCTGACAGGAAAAATGTTTGCTTTCATTCGCATAAACCAATGGCAAACTACTTATACGATGTAATTCAAGCGATATGGTTTAAGTGTGAGGTTAAACAATTGCGATTTGCATTCTGTTGATATACCAATGCAGTCGGCATAAGTCCCGACCTATATTATTTTGATCATAAAGCAGTTCTGAAATGAGAATGTGTGTTCCTTTCACAAACCTTTGATATGAGATCAAACATTATTAAGCTGGACGTTTGGCAGTGCGTCATGCTCTTGCTGAACTACTTAACCTTTCCCACGATAATTTCTCTTTAACAAGACAGCAAAATTTAAATACGATAGCTTGTGAATGGTATTGATTTTTTGTGAAGTGTTTTAGGGAAACCCTTGATATACAATAAGAAAGAGAAGTAGTCAACAAATACACACATACAATTCTGCTGTGGGACGGTTGGGTGTTCCTGGTACCACACCAGGGTTTGTTGTGTCGGCTTCGCCACCGCCTTAGCCCCCGGACCCGTTCTTCAGTAGTTTTCCATTGAACGTATGTATAATCTTCTTAGTTCGCAATGAACCAAGAAGACATACGCTCTTTACCTTTACGGAGTTACAGACCGAGTATCACAGCCATCCATATCCGATCTCGTTAGTGGTGACGTTAAAGCAAATGTATAGTTTCGTACCGCTTGCCACACGAAGCGTCGTGGTTATTGAAGCCTTGTGATCCATTCTGTCCCCGTTGTCAATATATTTCGATATGGTTCAGTTTATGTAGTTTTTTTTGGGTGCTGTATGTGGCATGGGGGATGAGGGTGGTGTTAACATATTTCTAAGACAATATATTGTAAGTAAAACGGTCTTATTTTACTCACCAAAATTCAATGTTGTGACGCATGTCGCACGCGAATTGTCCTCTGTTACTTTTACAAGCGTTATGAATCTCTGAGTCGTTTTTTTAGGATCATAGTGATGTTCAAAACCGACTTTCGTGATTGGTAGGTGGGGGAGGTGGTAGGGGAGGAACCAACAAACAAGCGCCGCCAATTGTTAGATATATGCAGACTGTATTTGTTAATTCCTTAATTGCTGTACTAGACCTAATTTCACGCTGTTCTCTCATTTTAACGACCTCATTAAAATTTTTAGTGGATACAGTACCCAAGAAGGGTTCGTACAATGCTAAAAAGCACTAGAAATATCAGTCTTGATTGCTTACTGCAACAACAAACGAAACGATATCGTCCGCATATATTAAGAGATTAACAACAAGCACACTAAAACTACAATCAGCACTTCAAACTAGAGCTCAATTTATTCGTTTAATCATTGAACATAAAGGTTGACAATATGCTTTCCACTTCTACTCCATAAGGCTCACCGAATTAGCCAGACATAGTTCTGACCTATCTAACACACACACATCTGATTGAAGTACCATGCGACCAAATATTCTTACAAAATATCCTAGGACACCTTTGTTTAGCAAGATCAACCCCCACCACAACCTAAGGTGCAGTAGTCCTATATACTGGCAAAGAAATGAGAAATAGTCGCTGTACATTTGCCTTTGAAGGCTTACAATGAACTAAATAAACATCAATATTTGAAATCTACAGCAATCAACATATGTAACAGCTAAATCTTTCATGTGTGAAAAAATGTCTTACGATTTGTTTTCTCCTTATGGTGCCTTCATTTACGGTTAGTCTCTCTCGGAGAATTATGTAACCTGATTTTCACCTTAATGCCCTTCACCTCTACATTACACTAACACGATTCCAGTAGAGGTACTCCAATGGGACCTCATTAGCAAGAATGGTTGCAAGCATGTCGTTCGCATACAATATAATCCTGTGTCTATGATATTGCGGTAATGTTTGTCAATTCTGCATAATGCATCTACTTGCTGGGGAAAATGAGCCCTTACTTTGCACTTTGGTAATTCTGCCGGTGAATAAAATCATAGGTATGGTCATGTACATTATTGACTGTGGAAATTCTGCAACTTTCCTCTTAATTTTGTGGCAATATAGACAGAAACATATGCTAAAACATTCACTTCTTGGTTGGAAAAGGCTTTCGTCACATACATATGTATGTGGGGGCAAAGATAATTAATGCCCAAATTCGGGATGGCAGATGGGGGGTTACTATTAGTGATGTGACAGGTGCTTGGACTATTACATCTGTTGGGGCTGGATATGGCACATTCAGCTCAGCTGTCATATGGTTATTGCCTTGTAACTGTGTCAAGACACATAATTATTAGGGTGCATGAATGTTTATAGAGAAGCTTACTGATGTCGGCATGACCACACAACTTGAATGTACATGAACATTCTCTGAACAAATAGAATAGTGAATTACATTCCAAACCTTATCAATGGAGAGTAAGAAGCCATCAACACATCTTCAATGTTGTTGGTCACTTGTCCATCAACCATCACCTGATATATGTATGATATACATTATGGTAATGGATTTTCGTACCAGATTGACATCGTTTGAACCCTGGTCCCATACAAAAGCTGTCACATGGAATCCAGAAATAGAGGTAGGTCAGAGAGAGGTTGCAGGTCTCTTTGTCCCTTGTGGATCGCCAGGTAGTCGACTTTTGCCTTATATCGGAGGAGGTTGTTTTCCAAGGCATTCTCTAGGATGATATGGGAAGCAAGCGACCAGAGACCAATCTGTTGGAAAGAAGTTTCGACTGCCATTGGTAGTTTACACATTTGGTACCACTTGTTCAAAAGGGCGCAACATTGGGACTACTTTGCCCCACCATAGGATGCAACCCGGGATATCTTTTTTAGCTTTGTGGAGACTATAGGTGGTCGAGGATGGTAGGCAACATACTTTATAGGGGTATACCATGGTGGGGAGGAGAGGGGTTGCATTGATCGTAAGTTGTTTGGCGTGGGAAGACCAGGCTATAGGGAGCTTGGGGTGGAACAAAAAAACCATTGGGAGAGGCTTTGTAGGTTATAGGGCAGATCCGGCTTTCCAGACTATAGAGCAGATCAAAGAAACCATTGGGAGAGGCTTTGAAGGCTATAGGGCAGACCATAAGGAGCTTTCTGGGAGCTGAAAAAAGAAAGGAGGCGAGAAAAAACTAGTCCCATGACAGGGTAGTCCTAACCTTTTTTACGCCCTTAAAAGAAACCACGCACAGTACATAGAGTCTCTGTTCACAAAGAAGCAGTTCCGTCATGGAATGAACATGGTACGCAGTGATGGTCATAAGATAAGGTGTCCCTCTTTCCCTTTGATTCAAAGATGTGGATAGCCGTGTATGGTGTAGACACCTTGGCGTATAGGCACACTAGTCTACCAACAAACTAGCATGCCATAGCGATGAGAGGTGGTGGGCCAGAACCACCTTGGCCCCGTTTGGGGTGTCGGGTCCAAGGGGCCTTTTTCTTAACTTAGGGTTAACAAAAATATTGTATAAGCTGCCTAAGAGGGAAAAGTATAGATGAGTGGTGGTGCGCCAGAACCGCTACTGTTTATACTACTGAAGATGATATATAAGGGTTTCATGGGCTCGCGTTTTACAGGTGTTTTACACAAGCATGGATGGAAAACAATGGGGACTTTCTGGAACCGTATTTTAATTGTCAAATTTCATAAAAACAGAAATAGACTGCTTGACATGGTTCTACTTTGTAGACTGATCCAACTAAACATAGTATCAATGATAATGACCCGTGAGATGTTCATCATCATTTCAATTATAACCATGACTGAAATACTGCACGCAGCAACTACCTTGCCTACTGGGCATTAGGATTGTGATCATCGTCACGATAATAATTATCATGACGATGATTGAGTTGATCCGGGCCATTTTAAGAGATATTTGGTAATGGTGATAATGATGGTGGTTAAGCAGATCACAATGGGTAAAACTGAAATCTAAATATGATGATGATGATCCTTATGAGGGTGCCAGAGACGACGTTTATTCATCATATGATGATGATGATGATGATGATGATGATGACGATAGTGAGCAAAACTTGAATAATTCCCCATCTATGAATGAGCCTTGTTAATTTGGCAAATTAAGACCTTTTTGGGTGAGACTCCAAAATAACCAGAATCATGTTTTCAAGATACTGTTGGCATTCGATTCGGTAAATTATCGCAATGGATATAACTCTCTCAGCGAGGTGTTGTAGTATGATTTCGACGTGTGCGCTACTGCTATCTCCCACTAGTCCACTAGTAGCCGTGCCCTTATCAGTCTGTGTATGTCTACAGTGAACCTGAGTACAACAATGGCCATAATACCATCGACATGGACCAGGAATCCCTCGCGTTGAGCGTATACAGCAGGCACTGAAACAGCTCCCAGGACCATGACATGATCAACAAGGACGGCTCGTTAAATGGCCAGAAATATTAAATCACAATTACAGCTTCACATTATTTAACCTAAATCACACAGATTTTCTTAAAGGAGAATTAAATCTGCCGAATGGCAATGTTGACTGCCCATTTCCATTTTTACTATCCATAGAAAATGTATTGTGAAAATTTAACAGATCAATGCGAAATCGGGTCATTTGATTGACAACCGGTGGGATTGGAGTGCGACGGACTATATACATGACACAGGATTGTATGCATCGACCATTAGGGGGGCGGGAAGTATAACAAAAATGACTGCTTTAAGTAAATCGTCGTCGCACAGCATACAACTGCTACGACTTATATCTGAAATATTGTGCGGGCTGTCGCCTTACGAGACAATCAGATATGAAGGACACACAACAACAATGAAACTAATTAAACTATTAAAGGCAAAATCGGAGATCGAGAAACGAGCGAGTGTCGTCATTACGCCATAAGGATTTAATCCATATTACATCAAGCCTTGGTGCGAAAGAGTCAGGCATCAATGTTCACACGCATACAACTGCTAGGACTTAAATTTGAAATAGTTTATTTAACCATTAAACACGCTAATGTGTGGGCTGTCGCCCAAGGAGGCAATTAAAGTTAAATGACACACTACCACATGAACCAATTTAAACTTGCAAAGGCAAAATCGGAGGTCGATAGCGAGAGTCGTCATTACGTCAAAAGGATTAAATCCCTACTACAACAAGCCGTGATGGGAAACTGTACAAAGGAAGAGTTAGGTAACAATCTTTCTGCCCGCATCTGCCAGGGTCGAATTAGACGGACGCTAGAGACATGGCCGACTTTGATCGGGATTGTTGCGTCTATGCAACCAGCACTGCAACTTGACATTGTTTTGTTGTCGACAATGAACTGAGACTTGTTAGCAGCTTGAAGTGAAAGATAAGCGTTTACAACTATAGGCCTTATTTTGAAACGGGTAATGTCGTCGAAACGCACTTGCTGGCTGTTCGACCAAGACAGCCATTTGCCGAGGAATGGGGTGTAGAATGGAAAATCAGTCGATGAAGATGAGTACTTGCGGGATGGTGGGGGTGCTGGTGGAGAAGTCAGCGGGGAAAGCGGACTGGTGGATAGAGATGATAGTTGGGGGGGGGGGCTGAGAATCTGCGTAAGCTGAGAGTATGAATTTAGCTGGATAATTTGTGTGAGAAGATTGGGCTGGGTTTGGTGGTGATTGTAGGGGAGACGATGTTGCGTCCATATTGGAAGGGGTTGGTAATGCCGGGGTAGAATTAATCGCAGGATCTCAATTGGGAGGCGTTGGGGATGTCTGTGTAGAAGTTGGTGTAGGATCAGAAATAGTAAGGGTAGGTAATGTCGGGGTAGAAGTCAGTTTTGAATCAGAGTCAGGAGAAGTTGGTGATGGATAAACCAAGGTTTGCAGCGTAGCAAGACTTGGGGCTTGTGGGGACGGTAGGAATGAGGTTGGCCAAATGGTAGAACTGGAAGCCTGTGGTGATTTTTGGGGAGACAATATATGGGCAGTGAGCGCTTCCCAGTCAAGGGATGTTGTAGTACCAGGGGGGATTGTAGAATCGAGAGCGTCTATTTCAACCACTTTTCGAACTTTATGTTCGACTAAAGTGGCTGATTCGCTTTGACTTTCATGACATGTGCTTCTTGATCTTTAAGCTCTGCTAAATTCGCATTGATTTGCATGAACATGTCATTAATTTTTTTCTGGCGCCTTCTGATAAAGTATATCTTCAACACTTGACTTGACAACACATATCACAGATGCATGAGTCATACCGGTCAATATTTTTTGGGTTTTTATCATAGCAGCCTGCTCTCAATAAAAAAACCTTGCCCTAGCTGTCTCGTGCTGCTAGACTTTTATTCCTTGTTTGTTGGGGCAGAAGGAGGAAGTAATGGAATATTATCGGCTCTTGATTCACCTCAGCTTTGGGTTACTCATTTGACAGAGCCATGGCAAGCGTCAACACCTTCTGCTGCCTCTTTGTGATAATCATTCTACTGTCAGAGGGATTCTTGTCGCACGGTTTGATATTTTAATGTAATGATTTCTACATATGTTGGATGTGTATGTAGTTGAAGTCGTTTGTATTTGATTTAAAACACCCCAATGGGATCAATGTAGAGCGCAGCGGTCACACACAAGTTGTTCAGGTCAATACAGTGAGAGAGGCATTTGTGGGGAGAGCTAGAAAACCTAGCCTAAATAATGACTGTATGATTACATCCCGCTATAGACTTATTGGTCAACTGCTTTTGTCACATGGTTTATATAATCAAATGTGCGCAATGTATGTTAGTAACCCAAAAAACTGGCGTTGTAATAACAAGCTGGTGGACATCCAATAGATCAGTACTAGACGCTATCATTCAGCATCGGCTTGTGGTCGGGCATAAGCAAAATATCATCCCTTATCAGTTATAGTCTGATCAAACACATATCATCACGCTTTCTCTATCACAACAGCCCAAATGTCAGCCAACTGGACCCTCTCACCCCCACCCTTCTCGTCCTATAGTAACAAGTAGTCTGATCATTTACAGTTAATACCTATGTTTAATAAACGCGAAACTCGTCATTGTTTTCAGTCATCGGTCATTGTTGCCTTTCAGCTTGCATCTTTGATCAACCCGATCAAGGTTGTTTTTACACCTGTAATTGCGCTGCTGGTGATGATTGTGATGCGGTAACAGGTGCATGTGATAGTGATGTAGACAGGGTGAACCTCGACCTTCTGGTAACGAGAGCATTTTTGACTGGAGAGGACCAGGATGTAGGATGAATAACTACACATATCAATGAATGAATATGCTTAGCTCCGGTCATAAGGTAACATGAATTTATACTGTTCTCTATCACAAAAGCCCAAATTGTCATCAAACTGGACCCTGTTACGATACGACGGTATGAGCGCTTCATTAAAGAAAAGTTGGTGGCCTTACGCACTTGGGTGCTCAATTACGCATCCAAAAAAGCAATAACATATATCAATGAGAATATGCCTCCGGTGTACATACAAATGAGTCCCTACGCGCAAAAAAATAACATTATCAAGAGCCCTACAAACAGTCAAAAAATATTTACCCCAACTCAACGCTTTCTTCAAGGAATGCCATCGATACATCATTTCCGAAAAGGCAAGATACCATGATCGCCGTTTTGGAAAAATATTGGGTCGCGTGATTTCCCGTGATTTCCCGCCGCCTCATGCGCATTGCCTTAGCATCCCGGGGGGGCACTTGACCCTAACTCGGATAGGGGTGTGCCGCGGGACCTCGAAAACCCGTACCTGTTGTACAAGTTGAGAATGGCAAAAAGTATACCCCGTCATACAAGGTATTATGCGAATGTATAAACCGTCGTACAAAACGAGAGGCCGAAAAAACATACCCGGTCGCGCGGCACATGTATACTACCTCTATACACTTAAGTGCCCCCCCCCCGGGTTTAGCTTTAGTCGTCATTCTGAGCATGCGCGATGTACGTGGTCTTGAACTTGAAAACAAACATGTTGCTGTGTTTACCGCTTCCCAAATTAATCGAACTATATATAATTACCATGAATGATTTCCCCCGCCGAAACGGGATAAAATTGTTCGTAAAACATTATTGCATTCTATAACTCATCACTTGGGTATGTTTGGTGTTTGGTAGTTGTCTGAATCGATCTCAATTATTTTTCATTGCGTCGTTTTCTGAGAAAGTAAGACGTCTACTGACGTCTTGTAGGGCTAGAATATGCTATGAAAAGCAAGGATTTGTTTTTAACGTACTTGATTACCCATTAATATATATTTGTGTTATAAAACAGGTAATGTGGCTTTCAACAAAACCGCAAATCAGAGTGGGTTCGGCCATTGGTCACCTAGTAACGCTGTGGATGGCAGACTACCATCTGGATTGGCAGGCACTGAGGACCTTCAGTACTGCGCCGATACTGACCCAACCGCTGCTGAGTTCGCTTGGTGGTACGTGGATCTCGGCGAGATCTTTTATATCAACAATATTAGTATATTCAACAGGAAACACCTGGCGAGTAAGTGTAGCTGCAATGTTAGTACATTTCAATTTTTGCTCCTGTGAATGAGTGTTTTCATGTTCATTACTGATACATTCCATGCTCCAAGAGAACCGGTAATATCACCATTCGTGTTGGGAATGCAAGTAATTTTACCACCAATGAACAATGCACGCATTAAGAGGGTCTTGTACCTCCTGGAGAGATTGTTACTCTGTCTTGCGATTCAAACCTGATAGGCCGCTATGTAAGCTTACAGAGAATAGGAGGACCGGAACCTAACCACATTAACATATGTGAGGTGGTGGTCATGGGTCATGAGTACGTCATTGCAAGTAAGAGTACTTAATGATCATTTGTAAAGGCTTAACTTGAACTGATACGCATCTTCATAAGAAAGTACAGTATGGTTTACTCATTGAGATGCAGCACTAACTGTCTATCCAGTGAAACGATTAATCAATCATCTGTCAAGTAATTGCGAACAAAACCCACCAATCAGCTCATCATTAACATATATGCCCGTACAATTTAAGCAGATTCGACAAATTGCCTTTCCGGCATTGACAACGTAGACAGTTGTGAACTTAAGGTCCCCAACAAACACGCCACCATTCACAATACATGTTCAATGGCAGGTTAGTCACGGAATATTCACATAACACACCACTTAGATTTAATGGAACATTTCTCTCGTTCAGCTTTCTAGGTTTCACAGTTGCCGTCAACAGGCTGTGACAGCATTTCCTCCATACTGGTGCTGTACCGACGGGTGGATACTGATACATGTATGACACATAAAGTATCTGATCCCGCAGGATCCACTAGCGCCAATGTGACTGATATTGCTAACCCATGTAGATTCGATGTCCGGATCAGAGTTGTGAATAATAATCACCTGGACTCTGAATCAGCAACTCACAGCGTGAAACTTGGAGGTATTCTCTCGTCGTAAATATTGACCATGATCATAGTATATCTTGCCTTTCATATAAAACTTACATTTATATGTCGGAAGCCAATCAACTACTGTGCCGCCGTTAGGTTTCGAAATTCGATATTCTTGCTCAGTAATGATAATTCTGATTATTTCCCAGAGTTTCCAAATGAAGAATACAATAATTTTGACCCAAATGCCGATTCCAAATACAGTTGTAGACTTCTTGAGGCTGGTCTACGATCACAACTGCGATACTATAGTCATGCTCAATAAAATGGACAGGACAGATTTGGTAAGACTATCTGAATGATTGGTAAATAACTCGAAAGTGAGGTCCTTTGCCTTGGTTTAATACAAGGTACAATGATAAATGACATTGTGTTCCACTGAATATTGCAACATATTTGCCTGTTGTGGAATTTGGAAGAGAAAGTTATGGTCCACTTACCGTTGAACACATCAGCTCAGAACTTGGATCAAATTCACGAATTGCCATCAGAACGTTTAAAGTGACTGATGACTAACCAATGGTAATCCCTAGCTTAAGGGATATATATTTCATGCAAAGTTAAATCGATACAAAGAAGTAGTCAACATTGTCACATTGTTAATACAACGTCTAAGTAGGTCAATCCGGATTTCACAGTGTCCCAAAGCTAGTCTTCATTATTACAGAAAAGACGGCGAATCGCCCGTCAATTTCAGCTCTTTGGCTAGAGTAAGCATGCCAATTGTCCCGCGGGCCTTCACGGTATTGCATGGTGTTGGCCCTTTCTGGGCTCGTAGCCAGCCCATAGACAGCAAGGAAGTCCTGCGACCTGGGTAAAAATCTCTGATCCTGTCCTACGTACCATCACAGGGCAATGTTGCCATAAAGCCACCTTGTGGGAAGCTTGCGGTGCGAAATGGATGCTTTCGACAATATTCATTGTGGAAGATCAATTACTCTTTAAGTTAATCATGGAAAGTAAAGAATTGTTTTATAAATCATCTTTCGAACAGGGTTTTCCCAACAATGAATCCGTGAATATCATAAAGAAATCGATACTATCTATACTCAGCTTAATTGGAAAGACGTGGATAGGTCGGGCGTTATTTTGCTCGGATTTTGGAAGGGAAGTTAACTTGTTTACAGGTTTTAAGTAGGATTTTAGGCCGAAAACGTTCAACCACTCGAAACAATGTTGTCCATTCAGATCATTGATGGACGATCCTTAAATGGTACGAAAATCGTTATCTTATATTGCTGTTATTGTTTATGCCGTCATAGTGATGACCATCCGTAATCACAAGCAACCAACGGTTTTCACACCTTGGAATCACACACAAGCGTGTATAGCTTTGCTAAGAGCGCTCATTCAAGCCTCAGCCCGAACAAAAATGTGAAGACGCAACCTGTTAGGCTCAGTGTGTTAATTTGATATAGCGTTCCTTAAAACCGTGGACCAATCAGATGACTTCATGGCTTTAACAAACGCCGACCCTGTGACGTCGGATCAACAATCCCATGTGCTTTTGTTTATTTCATAAGATCATCGCCTGATGATGGCGTTGTATTTTATGTAACTTCATAATTAAAAATCAGCTTAGCGGAGATATAAAGTCTATGCGCGGGATCTTTACATGTCCTTCCAAATGTTAGAGTTTACACCCTGCTTTATCCCTCGCTCTAGAAGGTTGTTGACAATCTGATATCACCATCTACAGCACGAACATTAACGATCGAGAATAGTAAACGTTGCGGACGCTGTCCGAGGCGAACTGTTTTCCATAGGTCAACCCGGGCAATTAATCAAGTTGATATTTATTTCATATTCTAGTTGTTATTTTCGCTAATTTTGAGCCTGTTTCCGACGTGTTTGGACAACAGAAACGACATTTTAACCACTCTCATCAATCACAGTGACGTCAGCACAGTATACCCATGTGCTTTTGTTTATCTCAAGATTGCAGGGTATTATAATTAGGAATGCGATCACCCCAGAGCCACTCGAAGTGAACCCTCTTAGCAAAGCTATAAACTCTTTGATCCCTCCTACAACTAATGGATCAAAAGTCGTTGCTTCACCACATGTACCAACTTCATACATGTAATAACGACAGAGTATTCTCATTGAGCTTAATTACAAACTATACTTTAACAATGTATCCATGCATGGTCTGCTAATATCTACAATCCGGTGTACCATTGCGGAGTTCACGATTAACTCTGTCGATGGTAGACTCCTTTCTCTCACCGACTATGTTCTCGCGCATTGTGCTCAAACTGACACAAATGCTGCTTATATCTTTGATAAACTGGTTAAACAGAATACATGTAATGCTAGGAACTTCCTGTCCTTTTTCTCACACATAATGTCAGAAACATATATAAATTATCCCATTATTATAATATATGTCAATACCATGGTATATTTTGGTGTCATTGTATGATGGTTACAATGCGTAGATACTAAATGGTAATTTGACACTTGCAAAATAGTTCTAAATCGTCAATATTCCAAGTCGCGGGATATTGTTATAAGTAGATTTAATGATCCTGCATTTTTATCCGCTATTGTTACCTACCACGCGGGCACCACCTATCTTATGGTTTCGTCAACATATAAAGCTGCGTAAGTTGATGAGAACTTGCAACTTGTTTTTTTTTTGCAACAATGAAAGAAGTAACAATGGACCAACATGCAGAAAGGTAAACTAATTCGACAAATATTCAGAATGTGGAATTCTGTCCTGCCGAATCATTACCAGAACGAAAACAACGCAATACGCACTGTATTGGGCCGACATGCCTCATCAATATATTAACGAGGGACGATGAAAACCACCTTTGTTCTTATTCACGAAGATAATTCATTAATGATCATATGTTCAACAGCATAAATAGCCGCATGTCTCAGTTCAGTGCGCACGGGTTTCGTGTTATTTGGCTGACATTAGTCACGTGCTGTACGACCATATCATTCTACTTCTTGGCATCTCTTAAATAACCGCTGGTTCTAATTTGGCGACATATTCTGCTTTGTGGTTATTGTCACATTCGAATGGTCGGAACATGGTTATCTTAGTGTCGGTACAACCACTGACAAACATTCGATTGGCACGTGGATTCTAAGTAGCATTCTGTTAAAGTCACACACACATCGCTGATATGTGTACTTTCTATGCATGAGTCACAAAGGATAGATCGCTATTTTTCGCGTACTTAAATAGCAGCACACGCTAAAAAAATCTACCCCTTAAGGTCTTGTCATAGAGGACTATAAGACCCCGCGTGTTGAAGCAGAACTAAGGAGTAAAGGAATATTGTCGGCTCGGGGTTTGTCACGACTTTAGAAAAACTCATTTCACAGAGCCATGGCGAGCGTCAACACCTCCTGTAGTCTATCGGTGATAATCTTTCTACTGTTGGAGGGATTTTTGTCACAAGGTTTGTTATTTGAACGTAGTGATTTCTACATTTGCTGATATTGTGTGTACTTGAGGTCGGTGGTGTTTGATAGGGAAAAAATAACCCGTTGCTTTATTTTAGGGCGCGGCAGTCACACACAAATTCTTTCAGGTCAATACAGTGAGAGAGGCAGTTAGAAAACCTAGAGTAAATAATGATTGTATGATTATCTGCCGTTATAGACTTGTCTATAAACTGCTTTTGATACCATATAATACGAGCAATGTCAGTTAGTAACCAAAAGCTGGATATGACATCAGAATGGCATTGTAAGAGCAAGTGGGTTGACACTAAACAGATCAATGCTATACACAAGCATACAGCATTGGCTTACGCCCGAGCATTAACTACTATCTGCCCGTATAAGTTGTCTTTTGGAAAAGCAGAATACTTGACGAATCTGACCGGACACACATCATCATAACTTCTCCAACACATCAACCCCATTTCACAGCCCCACTCTCGCCTCTTCCTATAGTTATTAATAGTCTCTGTTTAATTTCTACGCTAAATAAACGCGAATAAGTCAAAGGTCGATGTTGCTTTCCAGCGTGTTTATTTGGTCGACCCGGTCAAGACTGTACTTACACCTGTAATTGCGCTGATGACCAAGATTGTGATGCGGTGACTGGTGCATGTAATGGCGGATGTAGGCTAGGTGCACCCCGACCTTCTGGTAACAAGAACATCTTTGACTGGAGAGGACCGGGATGTACGATAGGTAGTTATAATTACACACATGTAGAAAGGATTATGCTATGAATACTGAATTATTTAACATTTACACACATGATTATCTATCAATACTCATTTGTGTGATACTACAGGTAATGTGGCTTTAAGCAAATTCGTAAATCAGAGCGGAGTTGATTATAGCTGGTGGGCTAATTACTCCGTGGATGGTAGACTACCGTATGAATTGACAACCAATCAGGACCTCGAGTACTGTGCCCATACTGACCCAAACGCTACTGATTTTGCTTGGTGGTATGTGGACCTCGGCGGGAACTTTTATATATACAATATTAGTATATTCAACCGGAAAAACAAGGCGAGTAAGTGCACTTGCTATGTAAATGGATTTCAATTGTTCATTTCAGCGAATGAGTGTGTTATCTAGTTCATTACTGATGCATTTCAGGCTCGATGAGAACCGGTCATTTCGACATTCGTGTTGGAAATAGCAGTAACATTACCAGCAATACACTATGCCGGTATTATAAGGGCCCAGTACTTCCTGAAGAGAGTGTTACTCTATCTTGCGATTCAAACCTGATAGGCCGCTATGTAAGCTTACAGAGAACAAGAGGAGAGGAACCAAACATCATTAACATATGTGAGGTGGTGGTTATGGGCCATGAATGGTAGGTATTAAAATCTACTCGTTCATTATCATCTGCATATTTACAACATCAGTCTTTTCTCCTACGGTTAAACTAACCATGTTTTTTTGTTGTAAAACCTGAAACAAAATATCTCGTGCTTACTTGATCAGCTAGAATATATAATTAGTTAACTCATTAAGATGCAGTACTAATTGGATATCCATCTAAAGGACAGGAAATTGTCAAATGAAATAATGTAATTACAAACAATACCTACCAAGCAGCTCACTATACACATATGTACCCGCAGAATTGAACAATTCAGGAGAACAAATCAATTTCAGATTCGACGAATTGCCTGTCCGACAATGACAACGTAGTGGGTTGTTTGAAATGCTACGGATTTGAGCCACCGCTTTGCACAACACGTAACAAAACACTTTTCAACTACTGTTTTCCTCCATTTGATATTCTTTGTGAAGCAAAGGAAAAACTTTCATTGATGGCTTTCATATCCGTTGTGCATTGTAGCATGCAGCCATGGACAATATGGGATCAACTGCAATGCTTCCTGTTCTGCTCGTCGATGTCTGAATGAATCAGATACGTGCGATGGCTTGACGGGCGAGTGTCTAGATGGATGTGAAATGTGGTATATTGGCATCTTATGTACCATCGAAATAAGTAAGAATCGTGTTACTGCATATGAAACTCGTGACCAGTCACAAAGTCTACTTCGTGCATTAAATGTATTTGCACGAATTAACATTGTGTGCAGAGGTTGTTGACCTTGACGAGGGGGCGCACTTAAGTGTTATCAATATCAGCACAAATGTAGTCAAGCTCCGATGGCGATCTGCTGGGAATATCTCACCTACTCTGGCTGAAAACTATGGCTACCAGGTACAATATAAAAGGCAACATGCAACGAAGTTCATCCCTGTTACCAACATAACCCATAATGCTTATAAAGCAGAGCTTTCAGCGACAGTCAGCGGTCTGGAATTTAACAGTCTGTATGACTTTCGAGTAAGCGCTTACAGGCTGTGGCAAGGCCTATCTGAAGTGTCAAAAATACCTTCCAAAGTGACGACTGTGAAAACCTTGTGTAAAGGTATCACTCATGGCAACATTAGTTTATGTTTGAAATCAACGAACCATCGAGTAAGTTCTATTGTAACATTGATTTTAATTGATTTCAGCACCAGAACCGGCAACAATTGTGAACGTGATGTCCCAAACAAACACACCACCATTCTCTATACATGTTCAATGGCAGGTTAGTCACCCATATGTATAGTCTCATAACACAACAACTACATTCATTGGAACATTTTTATCTTTCAGCTCTATATGATTTACAGTTGACGTCATCAGGTTGTGACAGCATTTCCTCCATACAGGTGCTGTACAGTCTGGAAGGTGCTGATACGTGGATGACACATAACTTATCTGATCCCGCAGGATCCACTAACGCCAATGTGACTGATATTGCTGAGCTAGGTAGACTTGATGTCCGAATTAGAGTTGTGAATAATGCTCAACTGGACTCTGAATCAACGACTCACAGCGTGACACTGGGATGTACATTCTCTACGTGAATAGTGGTATTGTCAATTTGCTATCGCTTTGTGAAGAATGCCTCTACACCACATGAATATATTTACAAAACCTGATAGAACGTGGTCTAAGTACATCTTGCCTTTTATTTAATACTAACCATTATTACGATCTACAAGGAACGAGCACGATGCCATTTGTCGGAATCTCAACAACAACTAATGTGTCGCAATTAGGTTTTTACAATTCGCGTGGCCTTTGTCATGTTTACTATTACCTGCAAGCAGAGTAATGTTAACCACGCTTTTGTGTTCAGTTGGGAACCCAACAAGCAGTGATTCAAATAAAGGTCTCATAGTCGGACCAGTTGCAGGAGTTCTGCTGCTTATAGTTATCGTCGTTGTCATCGTCGTCGTTTTGGTCAGGTCAGATGGGAATGTAGATTTTATTGTTTTGTCTTTCAAGAGCGTGGATAATAATAATAATGAATGATAAAAGAAAATTTATATTTCGAAATACTAACGACTTTCTCATATGAAACACCCTTCTTGCGGGTAAAGGGGTATAGATCCACTGTATCCTTCAGTACATCATAACAGGTGATTAACAAGGGGCAACCAGTTTGCAACCAGTGCTTCAATTCATGTCAATGGTTTTCACCTTGACGAGAGACTTTTACACTTATTGTGAATTTTTATCCGTGTTGATTTTCCTAATTTTCCAAAATACCAAAAAAAGACTACCAATTCAGGTCAATCTGATTTCTTTAGATTTGCTTTTCTTGTGTAGGCACCATAGTGTAGGTAAAACACTATTCTTTTCTTATCTTATTTTAAACTTTTTGCACATTTGGTTACCCCAGAAAACGTAAGCCACACAAAATCAAGAACTATGGTGATGACAACGTACAAATGTCTAACCGCTGTAAGTATCCGGATTTTTCTAACATCAATGCAACATGAGTTGCGATAGCAAGCCGAAACAGGGCCAGAGAGTTACTGATTACGTAATGACTCACAATGTTCTGTGAAGTGTCTGACGGGTCATTTGACAAACCTGTCAGTGTTGTCGGACCAACAAAGAAGCCTGACATCGCAGCCAAGCCCAATATGGCTCAGGTGTCACGTGATGCCCCTGGAAACAGCTCGGTACCAATGGAAACCCAACTCGATCTAAGCCATCATGCAGCCGTGTCAGAAGCAACAGTGCAAGTAGAGTCCTTACAGCATAATCTGTTGAGTCCCTATGCCAACGCTGAACCAGTGTCGAATACACTTATCGTCTTATCTCGATTGAAGTTGCATATCCGTCAGCTATCACAGCCAGTGCCGATAGCGAATGCCGTAAAAATTAAAGACGGGAAGAGGTACATCATGGACGGGTTCGAGCGAGAGTTTGATGTAAGTAATATGTGGAATTATCACGTCGGAAATTGCGCATTATCACATTGACGTCGTGCTTCAAATAATTCCAATATTCTATACACTCAAGGACTTACCAGGACCAGAACTTAAAGAGCGCGTCGTTGGTAAAACAGAGGGAAACCTAATCAAGAATAGATTTAAGAACATCCAACCATGTAAGTATCTTTGAAAGTCATTCCAATTACATATCATTTCAGGCTTTTTAACGACATTTTCAGCAATGCCTACCATGATATTGCCATATTGTTTAAGATGATGACAACCGCGTAGTCTTGGAAGCGGTTGATGAATTGCAAGGCTCTGACTACGTCAATGCCAGTTACATTATGGTAAACCAGCCTCCATTGTGAACTCTTACTATATGTAAGGATCTCATTCGTACATGATCTCCTTTATCTGTTATTTTGTTATGTTTTATGTAAATTAGGGATATCCAAAAAAAAACTAACCACTACATAGCCACACAAGGTCAGTCGATGCATGGCTTTGTTATGCAGCCATTGATGGCTTTCATAAATGAGATATGTCTGTTTCATAAATGCTAATATTAGTGTCTCATGATGACAATTAAAGACGTTAATTGTCGGACAATATGTTTATGTCATTTAAGGTCCAATGAAGGAAACTGTGTTAGCCTTCTGGCTCATGATATGGCAACAGCGAGCCAACCGTATTGTAATGCTGACCAGGCTGAACGAGGGAGGCAAGGTAATGATCGTATAAATGTAGCAATATGATTTTGTTAATGCATTCGGTAACAAATATCAGCCAATTGGGAGGAGAGTATCAGTTATATTAATCCAAAGATCTGCATGATTTGGTGAGTTCAGACGAAATGTGAGAGGTACTGGCCCGATGATGACGAAGCCGACGAGGACGTCCAGATGTATGGACCCTTCACAGTTTCCCTTATGGTGTCCGAAAGCCATGCCGATTATGCATACCGGAAACTACGACTGAGTTACAAGGTGCCCATTTGACTCTTCATTTTAACACCATTCAACATTCACTGATATAACTTCAATGATTTTATGCAAACTGATTGCATGGGAGATTTGATAGGGTACACTTGAATAAGCCAAGACATTTCATGTTCTTTAATTTGACATTAAATTGCGTTACTTATTTGTAGGGCGAGGATCGGGATGTCCATCATTTTCATTTTATAGCTTGGGACGATAAGAAGCCCCCTGAGGATAACTTTCCACTTCTCGCGTTCAGAGGTCGGGTGTTACGTTTGCCGTGTGAGGCAAATGGCCCACTGGTTGTGCATTGCAGGTATTAATCTTTGCCAACCGAGTAATTTCTCTAATATGAGAAAAAAAAAGAGCTACCTTGGCATGCACAAGTGACTTATCGTAAAAGCGCTCAGTTTATTCATGTGTTTCCCTTTATTGATAAATATTGACAATTGTTTCAGTGCTGGGGTAGGTCGTACGGGTACGTTCATTGCGTTGGATTACCTGATAAATCAGGCCAAGTGTGAGGGAGGCATCAATGTGTTTCATTGTGTCTATCGCTTGAGAACGCAGAGGATGTGCATGGTACAAACTGAGGTATGTAACCTCCTCGGCCTGACTTTCCTTCCTTCCCCAGCTCATTTTATTTATCAATGCTTTATAGATTTTTGCAATAGTTCTTTGGGCATAAGTTACAGTACAAGTTTCTGTACCATGCTACGCTGGAATCCGTTGAAACGAAGATAGGAGAAACTGGAATGCCACAAGAGCAGTTTGTTACTCATTATACAACTATGTGTCAGGACACTACATATTCAAACCAGAGCCCTCTTCAAGAAGAATATCAGGTTAAAAAATCTTAACAGCCCTTTATCAAATGCGCAATAATGCTTGATCTGAATAATTCTGACATTGAAATGTAGATGTTATGCAAGTACAAACCACCGGCCAATCCATCCCCCAGTTGTATGGAAAATAAGGCGAAAAACAGATGTCAAGATGTACTTCCAGGTAAAAACATGTTTTGTGTAGTACAAGATCACAGATGATTGAATATCATAGTCGGTCCATTTTTTTTAGAAAATCTCATGTGATGTAACCACATCAACCTACCCCAATACCTCCTATTACGTCATTCGTGACTTCTTGTTTCGTACCTTTTTGGATCGTTCTATAGGCGACCGTCGACGTCCGATGTTGTCGACGCCTCATTCTGAGAGTAACGATTACATCAATGCAGTTTTTGCAGACGTAAGTGGTAGCATAACTTGCATATAGCTAGAGCCTCAACGGCTTACTTACTGTCACTCAATCTAACAGAGGCTTGTTAATTGTCATAGGTAATCAGTATATGATAAATCCTCTTAGTTGTAATAATATCTTATTTTGTACCGACATGTCTGGTTGTACACTCCTTATGTGAGTGCAGAGTTTTGGCAAACACAGATCCACAATTCTGACGCAGATGCCTCTTCCAAACACTGTAGTGGACTTTTGGAGGCTTATCTACGATCATGAGTGCAATTGCATTGTCATGCTCAATGAAATGGAAACGGCTGACATGGTAACAACATATTGTCATATTTTCAAAAGCATATGATGTATTTGTTTTCATAATTCTATTGCTTAACCTTTTAAATTGCAACCTCGGTAGTAAATCCATCTACCAACTGGAGGATTCTCGTTTTCTTTTGTAAGCAGCATAGATTTAATGTATGATATTGTGTTTTAAATAGACTGATACACAATACTGGCCGGACGAGAAAATATCTCATACAAGTTATGGCCCCATCCATGTCCAACTCGTCAGCACTGAGCATGGATCAAATGAGCGATTCGCTTCCAGAACCTTCAAAGTGTACAACAAACTTCGAACGGTTTGTAGTTTGCCTCGATAATGTGTGTGTGTGTCTGTGTGTGTGTGTGTGCGTGTGTATGTTTGTGTGGGCACTATCTTATGTTAATGTTGATTCAGTTATGCACCTGCCATTATAAGCCAAAGGTTGTTTTCAAAATTACATTATGTTGCCTTAAAGATGCGGGAAGAACGTCGAACAGTCCGTCAATTCCAGCTATCAGGCTGGGCATTGCGTGACAAAGTGCCACCCCAAGCTGATCTGTTCATTGATCTGATACAGAATGTGACATATTGGCGACGTAACCAAGGATCTGGTTCTACAGTTGTACATTGCAGGTAAATATGTCTCCTGATAATGTGACTTCAGTTTGCGATTTTCCCATTTAATCCCATGTCCAATTTGTGTTATTGTGATTCAGGGACGGTGCCGAGCGAAGTGGACTTTTTGCAGCAGGAAGCTACTTACTGGATTTAATGCAAGCCGAACAGGAAGTGGATGTGATGCTGGCAGCTCGTTACATCACATCTAGACGACCGGAAACCATCAGCACTCAGGTAGTTGAGAATATATTTGATAAAACTTCCCATATATCAAATACCCGTTTGAACATTCATACGCCAATGTCAACCCAATCAACCCTGCACTATCCATGGTGCTTCAGGAGCAGTACCAGTTTCTCTTCGAAATGGCCAATAGCTACATATCCGGCTTCCATACGTATAGCAATGCTTAAACAAAGAAGACCGCAAGAGTGCCCCATCGCAACATTATCGTAAGACCATGTGGGGCACTGCAGCTTATTAAGAAGCTCAACTTTATATTATATTTACTTCACTACAGGTTATATAGCTATAGTGTGCGGAGATATGTTCTAATATTATATTTATATTGTTCAGTCTGAGAGTGACGATATGAATTCGTATTCTGCTATAAACCTTAACATAGTATAATTGATCATGGATGTATGCAGTAACACTTATAAAGCTTCAAATTTGAGGTTAAAAATAGCAATTTTCGTTCTATTGATTGGAGACGCAATAAGTCCCGAGCCATGTAATTTTCATCATAAAGCGATTCTGAAATGAGAGGGTGTGTTCCTTTCAAAGAGCATTGATATGAGGCCAGACATGATTAAGCTGGGCATTTGGCAGTACGCCATGCTCTTGCTGAACCACTTCACCTTTCCCACGATAACTTCTTCATAACAAGCCAGCAAAATTTAAATACGATAGCTTGTGAATCTTATTGACTTTTCGGTGCATGGGAAAGTGATTTTTGGAAACCCTTGATATAAAAAAAGAAAGAGAATTAGATAGTCGTTCTTTTCAGGCAACAAATACACCTTTAACAACGCTGCGGCGGAATGGTTGGGTGTTCCTCGTACCACATCGGGCCTGTTGTGACGGCTTCGACATCGTCTTTGCCCCCGGACCCGTTCTTCAGTAGTTTTTCGTAGAACGTCCATCCAAGCTGCTAAGTTTGCAATTGAACCAAGAAGACATACCCACTTTACGAAGTTACAGACCGAGCATCACAGCCATCCACATCCGATGAACTGTCTCACTACCATCCTCATTTATCCCAATCTCGTTAGTGGTAACGTTAAAGCAAATGTATGGTCGTACTGCTGGACCACTGGCAGCGTCGTGGTTATCGATGCCTTGCATTCCATTCCGTCCCTGTTGTCAATGTATTTAGATACGGTTCAGTTTATGCTCGTTTTGTTTTGCTGCGGGGGTGGGACGCGGTGAGGCGGGGGGTGGGATTGATGGTCAGGGCGATTATATTTTCTAAGACAATATATTGTAAGTAAAGCGGAATGATTTAACCCACCAAATGCAATGTAATGACCCGTGTCGCACGCGAAATGTTCCGCTCACTGGGCTGTAATTTTTACGAGCGTTATGAATCTTTGAGCGTTATGTTCATGAAAGAGTCGTCCTTTAGGATCAATGGGGTAGGGTTGGAACAATAAAAACTGGGGCCACCTCGTGCTTCAAGAGGTCAAGGATGGATGAACGTCTGGGTGACTAATCAATTATCAGAATAGCATGAAATGTAGGTCAATTATACAAATAAAGGAATTAATGAATGTGGTCTACATATTTCTAACAGGTAGATGTGTTTTCCAAGCCTCTTTACCACTTGAAGCACGAGGTGGCCCCAGTTTTTATTGTTCCAACCCTACCCCTTCGATCCTAAAGGACGACTCTCTCATGAACATAACGCTATATATATAATATAGTCCTATATATGTATATATAGAGAATATAGCAATGCATTATATCAGACCTAGAGACACATATATATATATATATATATATATATATATATATATATACATATATATATATATATATATATATATATATATATATATATATATATATATATATATATATATATATATATATATATATATATATATATATATATATATATATATATATATATATACCATATCAGTGGATGCGTTATATATAGAAGGGTTCGTACAATGCTTATATAATAAAGGCCATTTCAGTGGGTGCGTTACCCAAGAAGGGTTCGTACAATGCTTTACAACGTTAGAAAGTTCGATCTTAATTGCATACTCCTACCACAAATGAAATGAGATCATCAGCATACATACGGAGATTAACAATAAGCACACTCAAACTACAGCGAGTAAATAATAGGGAGCAGCAGAACACTGATAGGAGCTACGGGAACACTGACAGTAGCAGCCATAACACTCTCGGGGTCAGCGAGAACACTGACAGTAGCAGCAAGAACATTCCCAGTTGTAGAAAAACACTTGTGGGAGCAGCGAGAAAGCTGACAGGAGCAGCAAAAATACTGACCGTAGCAGCGAGAACACAGACAGAAGCAGTTGTTCAGTAAGAAACGTAATTGCTGTGGCGCATAAAGAAAAGAAACAGCTGTTCAATGCAGCAGAGGAATTTACGCCGGCCAGTGATCTAGTGATTCGAAGCGCTAAATCGAGAATTCGCATGGTTTCATTCAGATATTGCGATAATGCGTGTCTGCGTATGTGTTCGTGGATTTTGTTTTCATGAATCTTCTTTCGTGCAACTTAAGCTGCCGCACTCGGATCCCAATGTCAGACACCTCAGTACCACCAAGTATATAATTGGAACAATAGAGATGCGGGATCCAAAATTCCGGGATGTATTGGTGATTTACTGTCCTGCAACCGTACAGGGTCACGGGTCGTTTCGATTTTTCGCCAGTCAGGTGAACACCACATTATAATGGCGAAGGCGAGTGTTTTTTGCAAGTTGTTCTATTGGCTCGTTTATATCTCACACAATGCATTGACAGAGGAACATTCATTTAATATACTGCAAAATGAAGAGATTGCTACGGTTCTGAGTAGACACAAGCGGCCTGCAATAAACAAACCCGATGTCTTTTTGACCGACGACGTCACCTGCAAGAAGCAGTCTGATGATTATCTCCACTTCTCAAACCGCTCTCGGATATCGGCGCCGCTTCTATTCAGGATATTGCTAATATCTTCTGGAGAGAGAAGTGCCTCCTGCCAATTGCGCAGAACAGGCTCCACATGCTCACACCTGCAGGGCAAACTGACCCTTGATACCGTCCAGCTCTGTAAGCTCAGCAGCCAGCTTTTCATTCATCTGCCTACGCACGCCTCTTAAGAGTATCAGAGAGTTTCTGGCCTTTAGCCTTCTGACGAACCATTCGAAGCATATTAACAATTACGTGTTTCATTATATATCTGTATAAATTACAGAACTGTAGTGTACTGGGCCTGTTACAAGCGTTTGCTCTTTGAGCCCAGCCAAACGTCCTGGGACAATGGAAGATAGTTTTGTGCAACCACTTTTGCCTTTATAGCATCTTTAGGTATTTTTCAGTCACCTCATTGTTTATTTCAGAGCAAATAGTTAGCACCAAGAATATCACATAGTTGATCGTTCTGTTGGAAGTTTGAACTCCATGGCATACAAGTGTACAAAAAGTCGCTCTGCAGAAGTGTGGCTAAAACGATTCACAATAGCCTAGTCTCGATGGACATCCACAATGGCCGCACCTTACCCGGACCCCATGCTTGGCCATCAACTCCCGTCTGGGGTCGATCTGAAGCAGTTGGGTGTAATGCAGTCGACTTCACTTGTGTATCCTTTTGAGTGCTCCTGCTATTCCTTTAGCACCTGTTTTGTAGTCAACGGCTCTGCAGCTTTGTGGTGTGAGGCCAAGTCTACTACTGTGAGGACATGCATGTAAATTCGGCGTTTCTCGATGTCATGAAAAAGAAACAAGTGATCGACTTGGTGAACCTCATAAGACCCAGACAAATTAAATTTTGGGCGAGGAATGTGTTTCGGGATTGGCAGGTAGATCATTGGCAAATCAGCTTGCATTGTAACCCAACCAACTTCCCCAGAAACCGCTGTGGCTGCTGCACGCTTCTTGATAGCTGTAATGTCCTTCTAATACCCCATGTGAGCTATAGTTGATTGTTTGCATGACGTGGTCGTGTGTCTCATTGTTATATTCCAGCACAAGCCTCAAAATGATATGCAAGTCATGGATGGAGACCCCCAAACCGCCGACTTAATACAGAGTTTGCATGCCAACTACTTAGCGAGCCTGTAGGCAACCAGGCCAGTCGCAGCCATATCTAGGCATGATGTACGTCACCTCACACCCCTTTTGGTCATCTGGGGGCACGTAGAAGTCTGAAAGCTTGGTCTACATAGGGCTGGCGGATTTGCCTGCTACCAGGTAGTACTCATGCATATTGTTGTTGACATCCTAAAAGGGGGGCGCGGCATGTCCCTGGCAGCGGAACTCCTCGATGATGAGGTCTAGCCATTGTGTTCCTTGGCCCATGTTGCATGCGCAGACTGAAGCTGCTCGATAGCGACTAAATGCCGTTTTCAGTTGGGTGCTTCAGAACTACGAGAATAAAAGGTTGGTCACAGAGTAAGCAAGGGCGTTGACAAGGACACCTCCAAAAAGCATTGCAATCGAGGCCATTGTGCTTACCCCAGTACATCACTATGTATATTGCCTTGTTTAATTAGCATGTCCTTTGTGGTCATGGCTTGGGTTACGTCGTCAAACAGCTATTCCTAGGTCGTGTGGCTTGAGGTCAAGCTTCGGGTTATGCCATCTTGCCAACTTTGGCGTGCTCTAAAGATAAGTAGTTGGGGTTTTCATGGTGCCAGTACAACGAACTTATTCCATATGAAAGCTGGGATCCTTTGATTGCAATTAATCGACATGACATTGTTGTACAACAGGCACAGGAACGATTCTGTGATAGCTGCACAACCACTATGCAAGTCCAAACAACACGACGACACAAGCAGCCCCGGGCTCCAATGTAGCATTATTTGCCGTCGGCCCATACTTATGAGGAGCAGTAGGCTTTTCTGTCACTTAAGTAGCCGTAGGATAAGGCTGAGAAGGCCTCTCTGTTGTGGCCTCATCTCTAAGCGTGGCCTTGGCTTCAAGGAGGTCCCTTAATTAGTTCGTTCATATTGATAGTGCTTGGCTGTTGTTAAGCCCGCAGTTAGCGGGGCTAAGTACATGTGATGACGCAGCTCATACGTAGCAGTGCCTAGAGCGTGCTGGACAAAGGGGTCGCTCTCGAGGTCTCCAACTAGCCTTTACTGGTGTTGTATTAGGATCGGGAGAAACATACCGGCAATACCTGAACACAGCTGTAGAACTGCCTGACCGAGAGTGCGCGTCATGCTAGCACCAAACCAAGCCTCATATATATTGGCATGCCGCCCAGACAACAATGCCAAACCCAGCAACTGATGACACAGCGGATATCAGGAGCAAGATAATTTCATTGCTCATTGCTAACAATGGCACACGATCAGTTTTCAGTATCAGTTTGGCGCACTTGTCCCCGCAAGTAGATAGCGTACCGTGACACATTCCTCTTCTGTTGGTATCACATCATTCTCACGCAAGGCATTTACGAACGAGTCTCGATTCTTGGAATGAAAGAGCACAAACCCCAGCGGGTCTGCTTACGTTGGTCCTCCAACAATAAGTTGTACTGGGTGAGCAAGTCAATAATGTAAGAGGTGGGCTCACCCTGAATGCGCTGGTATAAGGCCATTAAGCAGTCATGGAACCGCTCGCCAGGGTCAACAGCGTACACTTCAAGGTAAGCTCACACACAGGTCCGTGCTTGGTAGGTCTGCTTGGAAAGGATGATGGGGCAGAGGATTACAATATGCTGGAAGGCGCAGAGGAAAGTGTCATCAAATACTTCGAATATGAACACGTTTTCCAGCATCCGGTCTGGCCACAAACAGAGATAGTGCCATCTGGCAAAGCAAAATAAGTAGACTGCTTTGACGAAATTCCTATCACTGATGTTCAGCTTTAAATCCATCATCGCATACATATAAATGTTCATTGCCCCGGATGCTTCGGTGTTTTTTGTAACCTGTAATGTCTTTAGCTTATGACTGTAAATACCAGTCATGTTGACAGTTTACAACTATAAATTTAATACAGTTACATGGAGTTTGATGACCCAACAGTTGTCGATGAGGAAGCTATTGGGAATGATGGGGTTAGAGAAGATAATGAAGAGTCACACCTTCTTCCGGGAGAGGGGGTGCTAGAGGACACTGCTTAGGGGGCTATGGGAGGGGAGGTTGAGGAAACAGGGGAGAGCTTGAGTACAACTTGTCCATCATGAACTATTACGGTAATGCCTGCCAGGTTAATAGAAGATCAGGTGGGCTCCTTGTGTGGTTGATTTGGGCCGCGAGTGGAAGCTTCTGACGTGGAAAGACAATCCCAGCAAATTCCTCTCGCCAAGTACTATAGATAATTACGATGCACAGCTTGCTCCGGCTCTCAGGGTACTCCCTGAACTATCCATAAAGACTGTAACAGCCCTCCAAGGCGTTGACAAAGCAGCAGCTGAAGCTGCAGAGAACTTAGCACTATCAATGAGCCGCCCCGAAGCCATAACAGAACAAGGTGGTGAGACAGAAAGAGAGCCGTACAATATGTGGGTACACTGTGTTGTAACGTGATCTGTGGTGTAGAGATGCTCACGCTACGCACTTGTAGTAAGTAAAAGAATCGAACTCCAGATCTAGGGTTAATAACAACTTGAACTTTATTTAACTGTTTTCAACTTTCGAATTTCCGATGTTACTTAGCCTAAATTTAAGAGAGAGAGAAGTGTTGAGCTCGGAGGCCAGGAGAGAACTGATTTTGAAATATAAGTTGCTTCCCTCAACGACTAAGGCACGCCATCCCAATTCTCATGGGACATGCCGTAGCCAGGTCTGTGAGGGTTGGGGCTAACGGGTGTTGCCTGGGCAGGAAGGTCATGTGGCTCTGGAATATGGGGTATGTATGAGGAGAGGAGGGAAGTTGCAGGTGACATGTAGGTCATTTGTGGATCTGGGAAACTGGGGCGTATAATTAATATAAGCTGTTGGGGGTTACTCCATCAACTTATGACTGAGAGGGTACGTTATGATGAATGGTAGGTTTGTTATCAATTTGGCACTCAGCAAACCCAAATGCTGGATACGATATCAGCACGGCGTTGCAGTAACAAATGGGTTGGCATCCAAAATCACTGCTTAACGCAAGCATCAAGCCATGGCTTAAGCCCGAGCATAAATAATATCATCCGGTGTCAGTTATCGTTCGAAAAAGCCGAATCTGACCAAACACACATCATCACTCCTTCCAATCACAGCAGCCCAATTTTTCAGCCCCATGCGCCTTCTCACGCACTCACCTCTTCCAGTAGTAACATATAGTTTGATCATTCACTTTGTTATTTTCAACCTACATTAAACAGACGCAATTAACACACTGTATGTCTTTCGAGTTGAAGCGTCAACAATGCCGTCTAAAGAGACGACTGTGAATCCATTGTGTAAAGGTACCGGTTATGGATGTCTTTTCAACATTAGTTCATCTTTGAATTCAAGGAACCATCCAGTCATTTCTGTTATAACATAGATGTTATATGATTACAGCACCCGATCCGTCGACAATTGTGAAATTAACATCCATATCAAACACACCGCCATTCTCTATACATGTTCAATGGCAGGTTAGTAACGAATGTGAATATTCGCAATACACGACAACTATATTTATTGGAACATTGTTCTCTGTCAGCTCTCTATGTGTCACAGCAGACGTCATCAGGTTGTGACACCATCTCCTCAATACAGGTGTTGTACAGACATGTGGATACTGATACATGGATGACGCATAACGTATCTGATCCCGCAGGATCCACTAGCGCCGATGTGAATATTATTGCTGAGCCAGGTAGACTCGATGTCTGGATTAGAGTTGTGAATAATGCTCTCCTCGGATCTGAAACATTTGGAGGTACACTCTCATCTTCAATAGGGATATTGGCAATTTGCAGTTGCTTTGTGAAGACTGTCCTTACACCATATGAATATATACTCAATACCCCATAGACCGTGGTGTATCTTGCCTATCATTTAATAATGACCACTATTATAATCTTCCAGGAACGAACACGATGCCATCTGTTGGAAGCTCAACAACATCTACTGCGCCGCCACTAGGTTTTGTCAATTCATATTCATTGATTAATTGATTGCGCTTGGTCTGTGTCATGTTCTTTGATACCTGCTTGCAGAGTTATGCAAAATTCGCTTTTGTGTCCATTTGGATATCGAACAGCACCAAGCAGTAATCTAAATATAGGTATCATAGTGGGACCAGTTGCAGGATGTCTGCTGCTCATAGTTATCGTCGTTGTCATCGTCGTCTTGTGTGTCAGGTGAGATGGGAATGTATTATTTATTGTTTTGTCATCATAATAGTGGATTATAATAACAATGATAAGTGTATATTCATAACACAACTGTGTTTAAAGGCAAATTATGAGACAGCAATTGTCAACACATGATTACGACCACTTACAAATGAGAACTAGAAGTGAGTGCTTCTTAATTTACTGACAAACATTTGAAGTACATATAAATATAAATAATGTTACATTTTCAATTTTTATTACTGGTTTACATAGTTAGATGAGTCTTTCAGTAATGATCTTATAATGTTGGTCTGGTACACGCAGATCAAAGTACATCGGCGCAACAAGATCTCACTGGGGGAGATGCAACGGAGCATCAAGAAAATACTATTTATGAGACCATAGTGGTCGAATCTGATGCAACACACTAGGGTTAAAAAAACTGTTTCCATCACTGAACCAGGGACAACTGCTGTCATCTTGGTGTCCTAACTAACAACGTATATGATCCAACTGTCAGGAGACATGAAGAGAGAGTCACATGATGGAAAGATCGAAATTTGCGATGGGTTCACCAGACAGCTCAATGCGAGTAATATGCCAGATAACCTTTCCTTTCCTAACATTAAAAATTAATATTTTAAATGTGATCGAAACAATGTCGATGTACAATAACCATGACTTCATAATGTATGCTCATTCACGTCATATAACAAAATCTTTAACAAGAATTATGTGTTTAATGGCGTTTACAATGAAACCTGTCCATAACGAAGTCAATATAAACAGACACCTGACCAGGCTAAATCAATATTTCTTCTGCCAATTTAAATTAATCATGCAGTGAGCCAGATCGTACAATAAACTGACCATTACCAGATTGAATTTAAATCCTACACAGCGTACCAAAGCTGCTCATACAATACAACTATTAGTGACTAAAATGTTAAATATTTCGAAATATGCACAATTTGCTTGGCTGTCTTAGCCAGCGATCTTTTCATACATGACTGCGCAGGTCGCTATTGTCATAACGCCACCTTGTGGGATACTCGCAGTACACCATAGACACTCCCGACATTATCTTTGTGAGAGAATGATAGAACAATTACATTTGAAGTAAACTATTGAACGACATATTTTAAACACGGTCATGTGTACGTTGTTATACCTACAATGGATCAATGAAGTTCGATAATATACTTAACGTAACTGGGCGGATGTGGGGAGGTTGGGCGGGAGGTAAACTTGTTTATAGGTTTCGAGAAGGTTGTGGGGCTGCAAACGTTCAGCCACTCGAAACTGTGTTGTCCACACAGATCATTGATGAACATTCCTTTAAGGTGACGTAGATCGTTATCATATGTTTGCGGTGTCAGTGATGTCACATTGATCATCCGAGTAATTAGAAATTAACATTTTCACATCTAGGGATTGCACCCACAGCCTGTGGATGGAAAGACGACGCACGTAACAACAACAGCTTCATACACGAAACAATGACAGAGTATCCTCATTGAGCTTAATAACAAAACTAATTTTAACAATGTACTCCCTAAACGATTTACACTTAAACAGTGCATGATTGGAGCCAAGAATGATTGTGCAAGGTATACATTAGGATAAGTTGTCTCGGCAACAGCCCTACAGCTGTTGATGAAGATGGATATTGATGCTGTATGAATATTTTACAAAGTCAGAAAGCCAACTATAAGAACCTGGATACATAAACGATCCTAGTAGGCATGAAACTGCTGGTTTATTTGTCAGATCTGGTGAAGACTGTTCTTACATATGTAATTGCGCTGCTGACGGAGACTGGTGCATGTGACGGTAGATGTAGACAGGAAGTACCACGACCTCTTGGGCACGAGAGCAGCCTTGACTGAAGAGGACTGGGATGTAGAACTGGTGGGTGGATTATATACTTAATCTTTGTTATGGTTTAGTAATAACACTCGCATATATTTACATAATTGGTGACTGTTGTGTTTATTTTGAGTAATGAAGTATCAACCAATCAGTGTACCATTACAAAGTTCGCGATTAACTCCCACTACCATCGCTCTCCGATGTTCCCGTGCACTATGCTCATGCTAACCAAGGTGCTTTTATATTCACGAAAATCATAAACTTGTGGCCATATGTTCAACATCAGAATTAGGCGCATGTCACAGTACAGCGCATACGAGTTTCATGTTATCAGCATTATGTTTTCAGGCTGACGTTAGTCACGTGTTGTGCGACCATATCCTTCTATTTCTTGGTTCCCCTGAAATAACCGCTGGTTCTAACTTGGCATTTTGGTTATTATCTCATTGGAATGGTCGGGATATGGTTATACTATTGTCGGTGCAACAATTGACAATCATTCGATTGTCACGTGGATTCTTACAAGCGATCTGTAAAAGACGTACACACATCGCTGATATGTTTACTTTCTATGCATGAGTCACAACGGCTAGGTCGCTATTTTTTACGTACTTGAATAGCAGCACACACTCAAGGAATATATTCCTTACCGTCTCGTCGTGTTAAAGCTGAACTAGTGAGTTACAGAATATTGTCGGCTCGGGGTTTGTCAAGTCTTTCGAAATCACATTTCACAGAGCCATGGCGAGCGTCAACACCTCCTGTTGTCTATCGGTGATAATCGTTCTATTGTTTGAGGGATTCTTGTCACAAGGTAGGTTATTTGAACGTAGTGATTCCTACATATGTTGATATTGTGTCTACATGGAGTCGGTGGTGTTTGATTTGAAACAAAACCCTCTGGCTTTATTATAAAGCGTGGCGGTCACGAACACGTTGTTTCGGGTCAATACAGTGAGAGAGGCAGTTGTTGGGAGAGCTAGTAAACCTAGCATAAATGACTGTGTGATTACATCCTGTTATAGTCTTGTTTATCAACTGCTTTTGATACCATATAATACAAGCAGTATCAGTTAGTAACCCAAAAGCTGGATATGACATCAGAATGGCATGGTAAGAACAAGTGGGTTGCCATCAAGCAGATCACTGCTATACGCAAGCATCCAGCATTGGCTTATGCCCGAGCATAAACAAATATCAGCCCGTATCAATTGTCTTTTGGAAAAGCCAAATACTTGATGAATCTGACCAGACACACATCATCAACCCTTCCCTATCACACCAGCCCCATTTCTCAGACCCACGCCTCCTCTCACGCTCCCGCCTTTTCCTGTAGTAACAAATGGTCTGATCATTCTCAGTGTAATTTTTACGTTTTATAAACGCTAAACACGTCAGTGTCTATAGTCAGCCGTCGTTGTTGCTTTCCAGCATGTATATTTGGTCGACCAAATCAAGGCTGTACCTACACATGTAATTGCGCTGCTGATGTTGGTTGTGATGCGGTGACTGGTGCATGTGAAGGTGGATGTAGACAGGGAGCACCCCGACCGTCTGGTAACGAGAGTATATTCGACTGGGGAGGACCGGGATGCCGGAAAGGTAGTTATAACTACACACTCTAATGAAAGTTTATTCTGTAAATAGCAAGCATCTTTCATTCACTCACTTCGTTATCTATCAATATCATTTTTGTGATGAAACAGGTAATGTGGCTTTAAACAAATCCGTATATCAGAGCGGATTTGCTGGTAGTTGGCCGGCTCGTAACTCCGTGGATGGTAGACTACCATATGGATTAGACAGTTTTGATCTCACGTTCTGCACTGATACTGACCCAAAAGCTACTGATTTTGCCTGGTGGTACGTGGACCTCGGCGGGAATTTTTATATCAACAATATAAGTATATTCAACCGGAAAGACCTGGAGAGTAAGTGGAGTTGTTATGTAAATGCATTTTGATATTTCATTTCAGCGAATGAGTTTGTTTTCACGTATAATACTTATGATTTTCAGACTCCAAGAGAACCGGTCATTTCGATATTCGTGTTGGAAATAGTAGCAACATAACGCGTAATACACTATGTCTGTCTTATGAGGGTCCTGTGCCTCCTGAAGAGAGTGTTACTCTATCTTGCGTTTCAAACCTGATAGGCCGCTATGTAAGCTTGCAGAGAACAGGAGGACCGGAACCTAACATCATTAACATATGTGAGGTGGTGGTCATGGGACATGAGTACGTCACAGCAAGTAAGAGTACTTAATGAGCATTTGTAAATGCTTAACTTGAAACGGTACGCATATAAATCTGCTCGCTCATTATCAACTGCATGTTCCTAACATCATTCCTTTCTTCTACGGTTTAACTAACCATATTTTGTTGTTGTTACGCTCGAAAAAAGTTGTCTTGTGCTTACTGAATCAGTTGCAATATTTAATTTCGTAACTCATTATGAGGCCGCACTAATAATGTAATTGCAAACAAAGCAGCTTATTTTGCACATATACACCCCTACAACTTAAACAATTTAGGAGAACAAATCCATTTCAGATACCAAGAATTGCCTCTCCGACAGTGACAACGTAGTTGCTTGTTTGCATTGCTCTGGATTCGAACCACCGCTTTGCACAACACGTAAGAAAACACACCACTTTTCATCTATTATTTTCCAGCATTTTCTATCCTTTGTTAAGCAAACCCAAAACGTTCATTGGTGGATTCATGGCCTGTGTGCATTGCAGCATGCAGCCGTGGACAATATGGAATCAACTGCAACTATTCCTGTTCTACTCATCGATGTCTGAATGGATCAGATACGTGCAGTGGATTGACGGGCGAATGTCCAGATGAATGTCATATGTGGTACATTGGCAACTCATGTTCCAAAGAAATAAGTAAGAATCGTGTTACTGCATATGAAACTAGTGACTAATCGTGAATTCTACTTGTTACATGACCATGAGATAAAAGGCCACAACTTCGTGCATAAAACGCATTAGCAAGAATGAACATTGTGTGCAGAGGTTGTTGACCTCGGAGAGGGGACGAACTTAACCGCTATCAATGTAAGCACAAATGAAGTCACGCTCCGATGGCGATCTGCTTGGGATATCTCACCTGATCTGGCTCTCAACTACGGCTACCAGGTGCAATATAAAAGGCAACATGCAACAGAGTTCATCCCTGGTACCAACATAACCCATGATGCTGATAAAGCAGAGCATTCAGCAACAGTCCGCGGTCTAGAATTTGACAGGCTATATGTCTTTAGAGTTAGCGCTTACAGAATGTGGCAAGGCCTATCTGAAGTGTCAACAATGCCGTCCAAAGAGACGACTGTAAAAACATTGTGTAAAGGTACCACTTATGGATGTCTTGTCAACATTAGTTTATGTTTGAAATCAATGAATCATCGAGTAAGTTCGATTATAACATTGATGTTAACTGATTTCAGGACCTGAACCGGCAACAATTGTGTACGTGATATCCAGATCAAACACACCACCATTCTCTATACATGTTGAATGGCAGGTTCGTCACGGGTATGTTTAGTCACATAACACACGAACTACATTTATTGGAACATTTTTCTCTGTCAGCTCTGTGTTTCACAGCTGACGTCATCAGGTTGTGACGGCATATCCTACATACAGGTGTTGTACCGACTAGCGGGTACTGATAAGTGGAAGATGCATAATGTAGCGCCAATGTGACTGATATTGCTGAGCCAGGTAGACTCGATGTCCGGATTAGAGTTGTGAATAATGCTCACCTGGACTCAGAATCAACGACTCGCAGCGTGATACTGGGAGGTACACTCTCCACGTGAATAGCGATATTTGGCAATTTACTGTTGCTTGGTGAAGACTGGCCCTACACCATATAAATATATATTCGATACCCCATAGACCGTGGTATATCTTGCCTTTTATTTATTACCGACCATTAATATGATCTTCCAGGAACGATGCCATCTGTTGGAAGCTCAATTTTCGACAATTTATATTCATTTAACACCTGCTAGTCATGCAAATCTCGCCTCTGTGTCCAGCTGGAAATCCAGCAAGCAGTGAATCAAATATAGGTCTCATAGTGGGACCAGTCGCAGGAGGTCTGCTGATTATTGTTATCGTCGTTGTCATCGTCGTCATGCGTGTCAGGTCAGATGGGAATGTATTATTTATTGTTTTGTCATCATAATAGTGGATTATAAAAACAATGATAAGTGTATATGCGTAATTCTCAACTGTGTTTAAAGGCGAAGTATGAGACAGCAATTGTCAACGCATGAATACGACCACTTACAAATGAGAACTAGAAGTGAGTACTTCTTGATTTACTTACAAACATTTAAAGTACATGTAAATATAAATAATGTTACATTTCCAATTTTGATTACTCGTTTACATAGTTAGAGGAGTCTTTCAATAATGATCTTATCATGTTGGTCCGGTACATGCAGATCAAAGTACATCGGCGCAACAAGATCTCACTGGGGGAGATGCAACGGAGCATCCAGAAAATACTATTTATGAGACCATAGTGGTCGAATCTGATGCAACACAGCAAGGTGAAAATGCAACTGTTTCCATCACTGAACCAGGGACAACTCCTGTCATCTTGGTGTCCTAACTGACGACATATATGTTCCAACTGTCAGGAGACATGAAGAGCGCGTCACATGATGGAAAGATCAAAATTTGCGATTGGTTTACCAGACATCTCTATGCGAGTGATATGCCTTAAACTTTTCACTTCAGAAACATTAAAAAGGAATATTTCAAATGTGATCAACACAATGTCGATGTAATGTACTACAATAACCATGGCTTCATAATGTATGCTCGTTCACGTCATATAAAAAAATCTTTAACAAGAGTTATATGTTCAATGGCGTTAACAATGAAACCTGTCCATGTCGTAGTCCATATCAACAGGCGCGTGACCAGGCTAAATCAATATGTCTTCTGGCCATTTGAAGTAATCATGCAGTGAGTCTGATCGTACAATAAACTGACTATTACTAGATTGAATTTAAATCCTACACATCGTACCAAAGCAGCTCATACAATACAACTATTAGTAATTAAAATGTTAAATATTTCGAAATATGCCTAATTTACTTTTCATACATGCCTGCGCAGGTCGCTGTTGTCATAACACCACCTTATGTGAAGCTCGCAGCACACAATAAAAACTTCCGACAATATATTTGTGAAAGACTGATAGAACAATTACATATGAAGTAAACTATTGAACGACATGTTTATTAAACCGTCATCCATACGTTGTTTTACCTACAATGGATCAATGAAAATCATGCTGAACTCGATAATATACTTAATGTAACTGGGCGGATGTGGGGAGGTTGGGCGGGAGGTAAACTTGTTTATAGGTTTCGAGTAGGTTGTGGGGCTGTAAACTTTCAGTCACTCGAAACTGTGTTGTCCATACAGATCATTGATGAACATTCCTTTAATGTGACGTAGATCGTTATCATATGTTTGCACTATGCTGTCATTGTTAATTCTGTCACAGTGATGATCTGAGTTATTAGAAATTAACAGATCGCACCCACAGCTATGTATGGAAAGACGACGAACGTAACAGCTACGGCTTCATACACGAAACAATAACAGAGTATCCTCATTGAGCTTAATTACTAAATTAATTTTAACAATGTACTCCCTAAAAGATTTACACCTAAACAGTGCATGATTGAAGCCAAGAAAGATGGTGCAAGGTGGAGTTTAGGATTATTTGTCTCTGCAACAGCTGTTGATGAAGATGGATATTGATGATGTATGAAATATTTACAACCGCTATTTCAGAAAGCCAACTATAAAATCCTGGATACATATACGAGCCTAGTTGCCATGATAAATACGTTTAAAACTGGAGGGATGACGAGTCATTACAAATCTAATCGCGGTATCTGGATATCAGGGGAAACAGGGAGCATAAAAAAAATTCATTGAATGTCACGACGCTATGAAGTCCAGGGATACTTTGGATAACAGGATAAGAAAGCCAACGCCCATTTGACTGCTTCTAACATGTTATATTGACTTCAATGGCGGACGCTTTTCAAACGATTGAGGGTGGTTAAAAGAAGTTTTCTGCTGGATTATTTGTCAGATCTGGTGAAGACTGTCCTTACATCTGTAATTGCGCTGCTGACGGAGACTGGTGCATGTGATGGTGGATGTAGACAGGGAGTACCACGAACTCCAGGTAACGAGAGCAGCCTTGACTGAAGAGGACTGGGATGTAGAACTTGTGGGTGGATTATATACTTAATCTTTGTTATGGTTTAGTAATAACACTCGCATATATTCACATAATTGGTGACTGTTGTGTTTATTTTGAGTAATGAAGTATCTACCAATCAGTGTACCATTACAAAGTTCGTGATTAACTCCCACTACCATCGCTCTCCGATGTTCCCGTGCACTGAGCTAATGCTGACCAAGGTGCATTTTTATTCACGAAAATCATAAACTTGTGGCCATATGTTCAACATCAGAATTAGGCGCATGTCACAGTACAGCGCATACGAGTTTCATGTTATCAGCATTATGTTTTCAGGCTGACGTTAGTCACGTGTTGTGCGACCATATCCTTCTATTTCTTGGTTCCCCCGAAATAACCGCTGGTTCTAACTTGGCATGTTGGTTATTATCTCATTGGAATGGTCGGGATATGGTTATACTATTGTCGGTTCAACAATTGACAATCATTCGATTGTCACGTGGATTCTTACAAGCGATCTGTAAAAGACGTACACACATCGCTGATATGTTTACTTTCTATGCATGAGTCACAACGGCTAGGTCGCTATTTTGAATAGCAGCACGCACTCAAGGAATATATCCCTTACGGTCTCGTCGTGTTAAAGCTGAACTAGTGAGTTACGGAATATCGTCGGCTCGGGGTTTGTCAAGTCTTTCGAAATCACATTTCACAGAGCCATGGCGAGCGTCAACACCTCCTGTTGTCTATCGGTGATAATCGTTCTACTGTTTGAGGGATTCTTGTCACAAGGTAGGTTATTTGAACGTAGTGATTCCTACATATGTTGATATTGTGTATACATGGAGTCGGTGGTGTTTGATTTGAAACAAAACCCTCTGGCTTCACGGTCACGAACACGTTGTTTCTGGTCAATACAGTGAGAGAGGCAGTTGTTGGGAGAGCTAGTAAACCTAGCATAAATGACTGTGTGATTACATCCTGTTATAGTCTTGTTGATCAACTGCTTTTGATACCATATAATACAAGCAGTATCAGTTAGTAACCCAAACGCTGGATATTACATCAGAATGGCATGGTAAGAACAAGTGGGTTGCCATCAAGCAGATCACTGCTATACGCAAGCATCCAGCATTGGCTTATGCCCGAGCATAAACAAATATCAGCCCATATCAATTGTCTTTTGGAAAAGCCAAATACTTGATGAATCTGACCAGACACACATCATCAACCCTTCCCTATCACACCAGCCCCATTTCTCAGACCCACGCCTCCTCTCACGCTCCCGCCTTTTCCTGTAGTAACAAAAATGGTCTGATCATTCTCAGTGTAATTTTTACGTTTTATAAACGCTAAACACGTCAGTGTCTATAGTCAGCCGTCGTTGTTGCTTTCCAGCATGTATATTTGGTCGACCAAATCAAGGCTGTACCTACACATGTAATTGCGCTGCTGATGTTGGTTGTGATGCGGTGACTGGTGCATGTGAAGGTGGATGTAGACAGGGAGCACCCCGACCGTCTGGTAACGAGAGTATATTCGACTGGGGAGGACCGGGATGCCGGAAAGGTAGTTATAACTACACACTCTAATGAAAGTTTATTCTGTAAATAGCAAGCATCTTTTATTCACTCACTTCGTTATCTATCAATATAATTTTTGTGATGAAACAGGTAATGTGGCTTTAAACAAATCCGTAAATCAGAGCGGAGTTGCTCATTGGCCGGCTCGTAACTCCGTGGATGGTAGACTACCATATGGATTAAACGTTCATGAACTCCAGTACTGCGCTCATACTAACCCAGACGCTGCTGATTTGGCTTGGTGGTACGTGGACCTCGGCGGGAATTTTTATATCAACAATATAAGTATATTCAACCGGAAAGACCTGGAGAGTAAGTGGAGTTGTTATGTAAATGCATTTTGACTTTTCATTTCAGCGAATGAGTTTGTCTTCACGTATAATACTGATGATTTTCAGACTCCAAGAGAACCGGTCATTTCGATATTCGTGTTGGAAATAGTAGCAACATAACGCGTAATACACTATGTCTGTCTTATGAGGGTCCTGTACCTCCTGAAGAGAGTGTTACTCTATCTTGCGTTTCAAACCTGATAGGCCGCTATGTAAGCTTGCAGAGAACAGAAGGACAGGAACCTAACATCATTAACATATGTGAGGTGGTGGTCATGGGACATGAGTACGTCACAGCCAGTAAGAGTACTTAATGAACATTTGTAAATGCTTAACTTGAAACGGTACGCATATAAATCTGCTCGCTCATTATCAACTGCATGTTCCTAACATCATTCCTTTCTTCTACGGTTTAACTGACCATATTTTGTTGTTGTTAAGCTCGAAATAAGTTGTCTTGTGCTTACTGAATCTGTTGCAATATTTAATTTCGTAACTCATTATGAGGCCGCACTAATAATGTAATTGCAAACAAAGCAGCTTATTTTGCACATATACACCCCTACAACTTAAACAATTTAGGAGAACAAATCCATTTCAGATACCAAGAATTGCCTCTCCGACAGTGACAACGTAGTTGGTTGTTTGAATTGCTCTGGATTCGAACCACCGCTTTGCACAACACGTAAGAAAACACTCACCACTTTTCATCTATTATTTTCCAGCATTTTCTATCCTTTGTTAAGCAAACCCAAAACTTTCATTGGTGGATTCATGGCCTGTGTGCATTGCAGCATGCAGCCGTGGACAATATGGAATCAACTGCAACTATTCCTGTTCTACTCATCGATGTCTGAATGGATCAGATACGTGCAGTGGATTGACGGGCGAATGTCCAGATGAATGTCATATGTGGTACATTGGCAACTCATGTTCCAAAGAAATAAGTAAGAATCGTGTTACTGCATATGAAACTAGTGACTAATCGTGAATTCTACTTGTTACATGACCATGAGATAAAAGGCCACAACTTCGTGCATTAAACGCATTAGCAAGAATGAACATTGTGTGCAGAGGTTGTTGACCTCGGAGAGGGGACGAACTTAACCACTATCAATGTAAGCACAAATGAAGTCACGCTCCGATGGCGATCTGCTTGGGATATCTCACCTGATCTGGCTCTCAACTACGGCTACCAGGTGCAATATAAAAGGCAACATGCAACAGAGTTCATCCCTGGTACCAACATAACCCATGATGCTGATAAAGCAGAGCATTCAGCAACAGTCCGCGGTCTAGAATTTGACAGGCTATATGTCTTTAGAGTTAGCGCTTACAGAATGTGGCAAGGCCTATCTGAAGTGTCAACAATGCCGTCCAAAAAGACGACTGTAAAAACATTGTGTAAAGGTACCACTTATGGATGTCTTGTCAACATTAGTTTATGTTTGAAATCAATGAATCATCGAGTAAGTTCGATTATAACATTGATTTTAACTGATTTCAGGACCTGAACCGGCAACAATTGTGTACGTGATATCCAGAACAAACACACCACCATTCTCTATACATGTTGAATGGTAGGTTCGTCACGGGTATGTTTAGTCACATAACACACGAACTACATTTATTGAAACATTTTTCTCTGTCAGCTCTGTGTTTCACAGCTGACGTCATCAGGTTGTGACGGCATATCCTACATACAGGTGTTGTACCGACTAGCGGGTACTGATAAGTGGAAGATGCATAATGTATCTGATCCCACTGGAACCACTAGCGCCAATGTGACTGATATTGCTGAGCCAGGTAGACTCGATGTCCGGATTAGAGTTGTGAATAATGCTCACCTGGACTCAGAATCAACGACTCGCAGCGTGATACTGGGAGGTACACTCTCCACGTGAATAGCGATATTTGGCAATTTACTGTTGCTTGGTGAAGACTGGCCCTACACCATATAAATATATATTCGATACCCCATAGACCGTGGTTTATCTTGCCTTTTATTTATTACCGACCATTAATATGATCTTCCAGGAACGATGCCATCTGTTGGAAGCTCAATTTTCGACAATTTATATTCATTTAACACCTGCTAGTCATGCAAATCTCGCCTCTGTGTCCAGCTGGAAATCCAGCAAGCAGTGAATCAAATATAGGTCTCATAGTGGGACCAGTCGCAGGAGGTCTGCTGATTATTGTTATCGTCGTTGTCATCGTCGTCATGCGTGTCAGGTCAGATGGGAATGTATTATTTATTGTTTTGTCATCATAATAGTGGATTATAAAAACAATGATAAGTGTATATGCGTAATTCTCAACTGTGTTTAAAGGCGAAGTATGAGACAGCAATTGTCAACGCATGAATACGACCACTTACAAATGAGAACTAGAAGTGAGTACTTCTTGATTTACTTACAAACATTTAAAGTACATGTAAATATAAATAATGTTACATTTCCAATTTTGATTACTCGTTTACATAGTTAGAGGAGTCTTTCAATAATGATCTTATCATGTTGGTCCGGTACATGCAGATCAAAGTACATCGGCGCAACAAGATCTCACTGGGGGAGATGCAACGGAGCATCCAGAAAATACTATTTATGAGACCATAGTGGTCGAATCTGATGCAACACAGCAAGGTGAAAATGCAACTGTTTTCCATCACTGAACCAGGGACAACTCCTGTCATCTTGGTGTCCTAACTGACGACATATATGTTCCAACTGTCAGGAGACATGAAGAGCGCGTCACATGATGGAAAGATCAAAATTTGCGATTGGTTTACCAGACATCTCTATGCGAGTGATATGCCTTAAACTTTTCACTTCAGAAACATTAAAAAAGGAATATTTCAAATGTGATCAACACAATGTCGATGTAATGTACTACAATAACCATGGCTTCATAATGTATGCTCGTTCACGTCATATAAAAAAATCTTTAACAAGAGTTATATGTTCATTGGCGTTAACAATGAAACCTGTCCATGTCGTAGTCCATATCAACAGGCGCGTGACCAGGCTAAATCAATATGTCTTCTGGCCATTTGAAGTAATCATGCAGTGAGTCTGATCGTACAATAAACTGACTATTACTAGATTGAATTTAAATCCTACACATCGTACCAAAGCAGCTCATACAATACAACTATTAGTAATTAAAATGTTAAATATTTCGAAATATGCCTAATTTACTTTTCATACATGCCTGCGCAGGTCGCTGTTGTCATAACACCACCTTATGTGAAGCTCGCAGCACACAATAAAAACTTCCGACAATATATTTGTGAAAGACTGATAGAACAATTACATATGAAGTAAACTATTGAACGACATGTTTATTAAACCGTCATCCATACGTTGTTTTACCTACAATGGATCAATGAAAATCATGCTGAACTCGATAATATACTTAACGTAACTGGGCGGATGTGGGGAGGTTGGGCGGGAGGTAAACTTGTTTATAGGTTTCGAGTAGGTTGTGGGGCTGTAAACTTTCAGTCACTCGAAACTGTGTTGTCCATACAGATCATTGATGAAAATTCCTTTAATGTGACGTAGATCGTTATCATATGTTTGCACTATGCTGTCATTGTTAATTCTGTCACAGTGATGATCTGAGTTATTAGAAATTAACAGATCGCACCCACAGCTATGTATGGAAAGACGACGAACGTAGCAGCTATGGCTTCATACACGAAACAATAACAGAGTATCCTCATTGAGCTTAATTACTAAATTAATTTTAACAATGTACTCCCTAAAAGATTTACACCTAAACAGTGCATGATTGAAGCCAAGAAAGATGGTGCAAGGTGGAGTTTAGGATTATTTGTCTCTGCAACAGCTGTTGATGAAGATGGATATTGATGATGTATGAAATATTTACAACCGCTATTTCAGAAAGCCAACTATAAAATCCTGGATACATATACGAGCCTAGTTGCCATGATAAATACGTTTAAAACTGGAGGGATGACGAGTCATTACAAATCTAATCGCGGTATCTGGATATCAGGGGAAACAGGGAGCATAAAAAAAATTCATTGAATGTCACGACGCCATGAAGTCCAGCGATACTTTGGATAGCAGGATAAGAAAGCCAACGCCCATTTGACTGCTTCTAACATGTTATATTGACTTCAATGGCGGACGCTTTTCAAACGATTGAGGGTGGTTAAAAGAAGCAGTATCGACTGATACCATTAATCTATGTCAGTCACCAATGTACCACGCCGTTTTTGACTTCTCTAGGGATATCACGTAGAAGAGAAGATACCAAGTTTGTAATATAAAAGCGATATGGAGTCACAAAGCAGATCGCATGGGGATCATCTGCACACACATCGCTGATATGTTTACTTTCTATGCATGAGTCACAACGGATAGGTCCACTATTAACATTATTGCGTGTAGATTTAGTCTTCAAACCGAAATGCATCCACACCAACCATATTCGCCCTGAAGTAAACACCGACCTTTAACGCCATCCTCACTGGGTATTCACAAAATGTTGCCACTGTTCCTAATCCAATCGCTCTTTTAGCTTTTCTGCTGGTTTATTTGTCAGATCTGGTGAAGACTGTCCTTACATCTGTAATTGCGCTGCTGACGGAGACTGGTGCATGTGATGGTGGATGTAGACAGGGAGTACCACGACCTCCTGGTAACGAGAGCAGCCTTGACTGAAGAGGACTGGGATGTAGAACTGGTGGGTGGATTATATACTTAATCTTTGTTATGGTTTAGTAATAACACTCGCATATATTCACATAATTGGTGACTGTTGTGTTTATTTTGAGTAATGAAGTATCAACCAATCAGTGTACCATTACAAAGTTCGCGATTAACTCCCACTACCATCGCTCTCCGATGTTCCCGTGCACTGAGCTAATGCTGACCAAAGTGCTTTTTTATTCACGAAAATCATAAACTTGTGGCCATATGTTCAACATCAGAATTAGGCGCATGTCACAGTACAGCGCATACGAGTTTCATGTTATCAGCATTAGGTTTTTAGGCTGACGTTAGTCACGTGTTGTGCGACCATATCCTTCTATTTCTTGGTTCCCCTGAAATAACCGCTGGTTCTAACTTGGCATGTTGGTTATTATCTCATTGGAATGGTCGGGATATGGTTATACTATTGTCGGTTCAACAATTGACAATCATTCGATTGTCACGTGGATTCTTACAAGCGATCTGTAAAAGACGTACACACATCGCTGATATGTTTACTTGCTATGCATGAGTCACAACGGATAGGTCGCTATTTTGAATAGCAGCACGCACTCAAGAAATATATCCCTTACTGTCTCGTCGTGTTAAAGCTGAACTAGTGAGTTACGGAATATTGTCGGTTCGGGGTTTGTCAAGTCTTTCGAAATCACATTTCACAGAGCCATGGCGAGCGTCAACACCTGTTGTCTATCGGTGATAATCGTTCTACTGTTTGAGGGATTCTTGTCACAAGGTAGGTTATTTGAACGTAGTGATTCCTACATATGTTGATATTGTGTATACATGGAGTCGGTGGTGTTTGATTTGAAACAAAACCCTCTGGATTCACGGTCACGAACACGTTGTTTCTGGTCAATACAGTGAGAGAGGCAGTTGTTGGGAGAGCTAGTAAACCTAGCATAAATGACTGTGTGATTACATCCTGTTATAGTCTTGTTGATCAACTGCTTTTGATACCATATAATACAAGCAGTATCAGTTAGTAACCCAAACGCTGGATATTACATCAGAATGGCATGGTAAGAACAAGTGGGTTGCCATCAAGCAGATCACTGCTATACGCAAGCATCCAGCATTGGCTTATGCCCGAGCATAAACAAATATCAGCCCGTATCAATTGTCTTTAGGAAAAGCCAAATACTTGATGAATCTGACCAGACACACATCATCAACCCTTCCCTATCACACCAGCCCCATTTCTCAGACCCACGCCTCCTCTCACGCTCCCGCCTTTTCCTGTAGTAACAAATGGTCTGATCATTCTCAGTGTAATTTTTACGTTTTATAAACGCTAAACACGTCAGTGTCTATAGTCAGCCGTCGTTGTTGCTTTCCAGCATGGTCGACCAAATCAAGGCTGTACCTACACATGTAATTGCGCTGCTGATGTTGGTTGTGATGCGGTGACTGGTGCATGTGAAGGTGGATGTAGACAGGGAGCACCCCGACCGTCTGGTAACGAGAGTATCTTCGACTGGGGAGGACCGGGATGCAGGAAAGGTAGTTATAACTACACACTCTAATGAAAGTTTATTCTGTAAATAGCAAGCATCTTTCATTCACTCACATCGTTATCTATCAATATCATTTTTGTGATGAAACAGGTAATGTGGCTTTAAACAAATCCGTAAATCAGAGCAGAGTTGCTCATTGGCCGGCTCGTAACTCCGTGGATGGTAGACTACCATATGGATTAAACGTTAATGAGCTCGAGTACTGCGCACATACTAACCCAGACGCTGCTGAATTGGCTTGGTGGTATGTGGACCTCGGCGGGAATTTTTATATCAACAATATAAGTATATTCAACCGGAAAGACCTGGAGAGTAAGTGGAGTTGTTATGTTAATGCATTTAGATTTTTCATTTCAGCGAATGAGTTTGTTTTCACGTATAATACTGATGATTTTCAGGCTCCAAGAGAACCGGTCATTTCGATATTCGTGTTGGAAATAGTAGCAACATAACGCGCAATACACTATGTCTGTCTTATGAGGGTACTGTACCTCCTGAAGAGAGTGTTACTCTATCTTGCGTTTCAAACCTGATAGGCCGCTATGTAAGCTTACAGAGAGCAGGAGGGCGGGAACCTAACATCATTAACATATGTGAGGTGGTGTTCATGGGTCATGAGTACGTCACAGCAAGTAAGAGTACCGGATGGTCATTTGTAAACGCTTGACTTGAAATGGTATGCATATAAATCTGCTCGCTCATTATCATCTGCAAATTTCCAACATCAGTCCATTCTCCCACGGTTTGACCAACTATGTTTTGTTGTTGTTAAGCCTGAAACAATTGTCTCGTGCTAACTGGATCAGTTAAATTATATAATTTTGTTAACTCATTAAGATGCAGTACTAAATGGAGATCAATCGAAGGAACTATTTGTAATGAGGAAATCAATTGTCAAAAGGGAATACTGTAATTGCAAACAATACCTACCAAGCAGCTCACTATACACATATATGCCCCTAAAACTTAAACAATTTAGGGGAACAAATCAATTTCAGATTCGACGAATTGCCTCTCCGACAGTGACAACGTAGTGGGTTGTTTGAATTGCTCCGGATTTGAAACACCGCTTTGTACAACACGTAAGAAAACAATCACCACTTTTCACCAATAATTCTCCAGTGTTTGTTTTCCCTAGATAAGCAACTGGAAAACTTAGAGAAAGCATCTTTGATTGGTATCAGGGCCTGTGTGAATTGCAGCATGTAACCGTGGACAATATGGGATCAACTGCATCGCTTCCTGTTCTACTCATCAATGTCTGAATGGACGAGAGGCGTGTGATGGCGTGACGGGCGAATGTCCAGATGGATGTAAGATGTGGTATATTGGCAAGCAATGTACCACAGACATAAGTGAATTCTCCCTATTCCATGGCCTTTAATAAATCCATTAAACTCATAAGCATGAATGGACGTTGTGTGCAGATGCTATTGACCTTGGGGCGGGGGTGGACTTAACCGTCATCAATATAGGCCCAAATAAAGTCTCGCTCCAATGGCGATCTGCTAGGGGAATCTCACCTTCTCTCGCTGCATACTACGGCTACCAGGTGCAATATAAAAGGCGTAATGCATCCGACTTTATTGCTGGTACCAATGTTACCCATGATGTTGGTCAAGCGGAGCAGTCAGCCACTGTCAGCGGTCTGAATTCTAACACGTTATATGCCTTTCAAGTATGCTTTTACAGACAGTGGCGAGACCTCTTCGAGGTGTCAACATTGCCGTCGAACATGGCGACTGTGAAAACATCGTGTAAAGGTACCGATAATGGATATCTTATCATCATTGGTTCATCTTTGAAATAAACAAACAATCGGGTAGTTACTTTTGTAACATTGTCTTTATTTGTGTACAGCACCCGAACCAGCAACGATTGTGAACTTAATTTCCTCATCAAACACACTACCATACTCTATACATGTTCAATGGCAGGTTAGTAATTGATATGAGTTGTTGCATTACAGACCGCCTTCATTTGTTGTAACATTTTTCTCTGTCAGTTCTCTATATTTCACAGCTGACGTCATCAGGTTGTGATAGCATCTCCTCCATACAGGTGCTGTACAGACATGTGGATATTGATACATGGATGGCACATAACGTATCTGATCCCGCAAGTTCCACTAGCGCCAATGTGACTGATATTGATGAGCCAGGAAGACTCGATGTCCGTATTAGAGTTGTGAATAATGATCACTTGGATTCTGAATCAACGACTCACAGCTTGACACTTGGAGGTACACTCTCATCCAAAAAAGTGATATTGGGTTGGCCTGTGTCGTGCTATTTAATACTTGCTTGCTGAGACATGCAAACCACGCTTCTGTGTCCAGTTGGGAATCCAACAAGTAATGATCTAAATATAGGTATCATAGTGGGACCAGTCGCAGGAGGGCTGCTGCTTATTGTTATCGTCGTCGTCATCGTCGTCGTGTGTGTCAGGTCAGATGGGAATGTTTTATTAGTTGATTGCCTTCAGGAGAGTGGATTATAATGATAATGATAAGTGTAGATTTATCTCTAAACTGTGTTTAAAGGGAAAAAAAGAGACAGGAATTGTCAACGCATGAATACGACCACTTACAAATGAACATTAGAAGTGAGTATTGCTTGAATTACATGAATTATAAATAAGTGTATAACAGTTGCGCTTTTAATTATTTGTTTACATTGTAAGAGGGGTCGTACAAAAATTATCTGCGCATTTTGGTCTGATGTATACAGATCAAAGTACATCGGCGCAACAAGACCTTACAGGGGTACATGCAATAGAACATCCAGAAAATACTGTTTATGAGACCATAGCGGTCGACTCTGATGCAACACACCAGGGTGAAAATGCAGCTGTTGTATAATGTTCCGTAACATCGAACATGGAACTTACATAGATTAAACATACTTGTGTCATGATACTGTTTATGTATCTAGCTTATTCGCACGCTGATATACTTTGACAATGTATAAATTGTGATTAAAACATTGTCGATGTAATGTACTACAATAACCATGGCTCTATAATATATGCTTATTCACACCATTTAAAAAAATCTTTAACATGTATGTTTAAAATATATATTTAACATCGAAAGCATGTCAATTATGTAGCATGTCACAGGGCGCTGTTGTCTTAGAGCTACATTGTGGGAAGCTCGCAGTACAAAATGGACCCTTTCGACAATATTAATTTCGAGAGACTGATGTAGCAATTACTCTTTACGTTAACCATCAAAAGTGAAGAATTGTTTTATAAACCATTATTCAACACTGTTTTACTAACAATGAATCAATGAAAATCTCAATGAAATCCATACTATACTCGGCGTAACTGGGAAGACATGGCGTGGTCGGGACGTATTTTGCTCAAATTTTGGAAGGACAATAAACTTGTTTATAGGTTTCGAGTTGGGTTTTGTGCCGAAAACGTTCATCCACTCCAAACTATGCTGTCAATTCAAATCATTGATAGCGCTCATTAAAGTATTCCTAAATCGTTATCTGATGTTTGGCCTATGCTCTTATTGCTTATGCTGTCATAGTGATTATCATCCGAGTCACAAGAAACCAACAGTTTTCACACCTTGGGATCACACCTTGGGATCACACCCAAGAGTTTATGGCTTGGCCAGGAGCGCTCACTCACGCCTCAGCCCAAGAAGCAATGTGCAGACACTCCATGTCAGGCCCCGTGCGTTAATTTGTGATAGCTATCCTTACAACCACTTTGAATTCTCTGATTAATTCGGACCCGTGGAAGCCTCGACCAATACGATGTCTCGTTGTGTTTAACAAACGCCGACCCCGAGACGTCGGATCAAAAATCGCATGTGCTGTTGTTGATTATATAGCATCGTCGCCTGATGACGGCGTTGTATTTCATGTAATTTCATAATCCCAATTCAGCTTAGCGAATATATAAACTCTATGCTAGAGTTTTTAACAACCGAATGTTAAAGTCTACTCCCAGCTAGTTCCCTCGCTCTAGAAGGTTGTTGACAATATAATATCACCGTCTAGAACGCGAACATTAACGTTCGGGAATAGTAAACGTTGTGTACGCTGTCAGAGGCGAGCTGTT
>CM067343.1:28843017-28870163 GCA_034190875.2 Urechis unicinctus
ATTATCCCCCATTGTCGGGGTTAATGTCAACACGCGTTTGAGGTTTTTAAAGGGAACAGAACGCCATGCGTGGGGTTTAGAAAAGGGGAAAGAAGTTGTCACGTGTTGTGTGAACATATGGTTCTACTTCTTGGCTTTCTCTGAAACAACCGCTGGTTCTAACTTGGCGATATCTTCTGCGTTGTGGTTATTATCACATGGGAATAGTCGGGACATGGTTATCCTAGTGTCGGTACAACAATTGACAAACATTCGATTGCCACGTGGATTACTTAGCATGAGTCACAACGGATAGGTCGCTATTTTTTGCGTATTAAAAAGGAGCACGCACTCAAGAAATCTATCCCTGAAAGTCTCGTCTAATGCCTCGCGTGTTGAAGCAGGACAAGTGCGTTACGGAATATTGTCGGCTTGGGGTTTGTCACGTCTTTAGAAAACTCATTTCACAGAGCCATGGCAAGCGTAAACACCTCCTGTAGTCTCTCCGTGATAATCGTTCTACTTTTGGAGGGATTCTTGTCACAAGGTTGGTTATTTGAACGTAGTGATTTCTACATATGTTGATATTGTGTCTGTTTAAAGTCGGTGGTGTTTGATTTGACAACAAAAACTTGTGGTTTCATTATAAATAACGACTGTATGATTATATCCCGTTATAGACTTGTTGGTCGACTGCATTTGATACCATATAATTCGAGCAATTTCAGTTAGTAACCAAAAAGCTGTATATTACATCAGAATGGCGTTGTAAGAGCAAATAGGTTGACATCCATCAGATCCCTGCTAAACGCAAGCATCCATCATTGGCTTATGCCTGAGCATAAACAAATATCAGCAAGTATCAGTTGTCGTTTGGAAAAGTCGAATACTTGATAAATCTCACCAGATACATATCATCACCCCTTCCCCAACACAGCAGTACCATTTCTCAGCCCCACATCCCCTCTCACGCACCCGCGACTTCCAATAGTGACAAATAGTCCATAATTCTCAGTGTAATTTCCACGTTAAATCAACGCAAAACACATCATTGTCTATAGTCAACGGTCGTTGTTGCTTTCCAGCATGTATATTTGGTCGACACGATCAAAACTGCACTTACACCTGTAATTGCGCTGATGATGGAGATTGTGATGCGGTGACTGGTGCTTGATGGTGGATGTAGACAGGGTGCACCCCGACCTCCTGGTAACGAGGGCATCTTTGACTGGATGGGACCGGGATGTAGGATAGGTAGCGATATCAACACACTTGTAGAAAGGAAAATGCCATGATTAGCACACATTTTACATTTGCTCACTTGATTATCGATGAATATATATATGTGTGATGAAACAGGTAATGCGGCTTTGAACAAACCCGTAGATCAGAGCGGAATTGCTCATTGGCCGGCTAATAACTCCGTGGATGGTAGACTACCTCAATCATCAAGCAGTCAGGACCTTGAGTACTGCATTGATACTGACCCAAACGCTACTGATTTCGCTTGGTGGTACGTGGACCTGGGCAGGAACTTTTATATCAACAATATCAGTATATTCAACCGGAAACACCTGGCGAGTAAGTCGAATTGTTATGTAAATACACTCCAATTTTTCATTTCAGTGGGTGAGTTTGTTTTCACATACAATACTGACGCTTTTCAAGCTCCATGGGAACCGGTCATTTCAACATTCGTGTCGGAAACAGCAGTGATATTACCAGCAATATGTGGTATATTGGCAACCAATGCACCATCGAAATAAGTAAGAATCGTGTTACTGCGTATGATACTAGTGATATTCCGAGAATTATACATGTTACATGGCCCTGAGGAAAAGTCACATCTTCGTGCATTAAAAGCATTAGCAAGAATGAACATTGTGTGCAGAGGTTGTTGACCTTGGTGAGGGGGCGAACTTAACCGTTATCAATGTAAGCACAAATGAAGTCACGCTCCGGTGGCGATCTGCTGGGGATATCTCTCCTGCTCTGGCCCAAAACTACGGCTACCTGGTGCAATATCAAATGCAAAATGCAACAGAGTTCATACCTGGTACCAACATAACCCATAATGCTGATAAAGAAGAGCATTCAGCGACAGTCCGTGGTCTGGAATTTAACAGGCTGTATGACTTTCAAGTTAGCACTTACAGGCTGTGGGAAGGCATATCTGAAGTGTCAACAATGCCGTCCAGCATGGCAACTGTGAAAACATTGTGTAAAGGTACCATTTATCGATGTCTTATCAACATTATTTTATGTTTGAAATCAACGAACCATCGAGTAAGTTCTATTGTAACATTGAGTTTAATTCGTTTCAGCACCAGAAATGACAACAAATGTGTACGTGACGTCTCAAACAAACACACCACCATTCTCTATACATGTTCAATGGCAGGTTAGTCACGAATACGAATATTCGCATACCACATCTATCACATTTATTGGAACATTTTTCTCTGCCAGCTCTCTATGTTTTACAGTTGAAGTCATCAGGTTGTGATAGCATCTCCTCCATACAGGTGCTCTACAAACAGGTGGATACTGATACATGGATGACACATAACGTATCTGATCCCGCAGGATCAACTAGCGCCAATGTAACTGATATTGCTTAGTCAGGTAGACTGGATGTCCGGATTAGAGTTGTGAATAATGCTCACCTGGACTCTGAATCAACGACTCACAGCGTCACATTGGGAGGTACGCTCCCATCGTAAATAGTGACATTGGCAATTGGCTGTGAAGACTGTCCCTGCACTTATGAATACATTTACAACACCTCATAGACCGTGGCCAAAGAATATCTTGCCTTTTATTTAATACTGACCATTATTACGATCTTCCAAGAATGAGCACGACGCCATATGTCGGAATCTCAACCACAACTTCTGTGTTGCCATTAGGTTTCGACAATTCATATTCAATGATTAATTGATTGCGCTTGACCTTTGTCATGTTTGCTATTACTGGCAAGCAGAGTAATGTAAACCACGCTTCTGTGTCCAGTAGGGAATCCAACAAGCAGTGGTCCAAATTTAGGTATCATAGTGGGACCAGTCGCAGGAGGTCTGCTGATTATTGTTATCGTCGTTTTCATCGTCGTCGTATTTGTCAGGTCAGATGGGAATGTATTATTCATTGTTTTTTCCTTCCTTGGGGTGGATAATAATTAAAATGAATGATAAGCGTAAATTAATTTTTCGAAATACTAACGAGTTTCTCATATAAAACACCTGCGGGTAAAGAGGTACAGATCCACTGTATCCTCCAATATGTTCTGAGAGGCGACTAACAAGGGGCTGCGATGCATGTCAACGGATTTCACCTCGACGAGAGGCTTGAATGACCTGGTCCAGCCTATTGGCTGGTTTTGACATGCCCTAGGATTTGCATCTGTATCTTTTACACTTATTGTTGAATTTTATCCCTGTGTATTTCCCTCTTTTTTCCATTAATCCTAAAAGGTGGCTACCAATTCAGGTCATTCTGATCTCTTTACATTTACTCTACTTTTGTAGGCATCATGGTATAGGTAAAACGCTATTCCTTATTTTAAACTTGTTGTTCGTCGTACATTTGTTTACTCCAGAAGACGTAAGCCACATAAACCCAAGAACTATGGTGTTGACACCAGACAAATGTCAAACCGCTGTAAGTATCCAGGTTTTTCTAACACAAATTCAACATGAGTTGTGATAGCAAGCCGAAACGGGGCCAGAGAGCTACGTATTACTTAATGACTATCAATGTTCTGTGAAGTGTCTGACGGGTCCTTTGACAAACCTGCCGGTGTTGTTGGACCAACAAGGAAGCCTGCCATCGTAGCCAAGCCCAATATGGCTCAAATGTCATGTGGAGCCCCTGGAAACAGCCCGGTACCAATGGTAACCCAACGTGATCCAAGCCATCATGCAGCCGTGTCAGAAGCCACAGCGCAAGTAGAGTCCCTACAGCAAGATCCGTCGAGTCCCTACGCCAACACTGAACCAGTGTCGAATATACCCATCGTCTTATCGCGATTAAAGTTGCATATCCGTCGGCTATCACAGTCACTGCCGAGAGCGAATGCCGTAAAAACTAAAGACGGGAAGAGGTACATCACGGACAGGTTCGAACGAGAGTTTGATGTAAATAATAGGTTGAATTATCACGTTGGCAATTGCGCATTATCATATTGACCTAGTGGTTCACAAACGTCCAATATTCTATGCACTCAAGGACTTACCAGGACCAGACCTCAAACAGCGCACCATTGGTAAAACACAGGACAACCTAATCAAGAATAGATTCAAGAACATCCAACCATGTGAGTATCTTTGAAAGTCATTACAATTACATTTCATTTCGGGATTTTTAACGATATTTTCTGCAATGTCTACCATGATATCGCCATATTGCTACAGATGACGACAACTGCGTAGTCTTGGAAGCTGTTGACGAATTGCAAGGCTCTGACTACGTCAATGCCAGTTACTTTATGGTAAACCAACCTCCATTGTGACTCTTACTATAGTAAGGATCTCATTCGTACATTATCTCTTTATTTGTTATTTTGTTATGTTTTATGTCATTAAGGGATATCCCAAGAAGACTAATCACTACATAGCCACACAAGGTCAGACGATATTTGTAATGCATGGCTTTGTTATTCAGCCATCGATGACTTTCATAAATAGAATATGACTCTAGCATAAATCACAATATTAGTGTCTCATGAAGACAATTAAAGACGGTCAATTGTAAGGCAATATGTTCATATGGTTTAAGGTCCAATGACGGAAACAGTGTTAGCCTTCTGGTTCATGATATGGCAACAACGAGCCAACCGTATTGTCATGGTTACCAGGCTGAACGAGGGAGGCAAGGTAATGATCGTATAAATGTAGCAAGATGATTTTGTTAATGCATTTGGTGAGAAATATCCCACGACTGGGAGGGGAGTGTTTATTTATGGACCATCAGTTATGTTAATCCGAAGATCTGTATAATTTAGTGAGTTCAGACGAAATGTGAGAGGTACTGGCCCGATGATGACGAAGCCGACGAGGACGTCCAAACGTATGGACCCTTCACAGTTTCCCTAATGGTGTCCGAAACCCATGCCGATTATGCATACCGGAAACTACGACTGAGTTACAAGGTACACATTTGACATTTCTTTTTAACACTGTACAACATACAGTGATATAACTGTAATAACCTTATGCGGGCTGATGGTAAGAGAGCTTCGATTGTGTATATTGAATAAGACAAGACATTTATTTTTAGGGCGAAGGACGAGATATAACTGCAAAAACCTTATGCGGACTGATTGTGTTTAGTTGAATAAGACAAGACTTTTTCATGTTCTTTAATTTGACATTGAATTGTGTTACTAATTTCTAGGGCGAGGATCGAGATGTCCACCATCTTCATTTCATAGCTTGGGACGATAAGAAGTGCCCAGAGGATAACTTTCCTCTTCTCGCGTTCAGAGGTCTGGTGTTACGCTTGCCATGTGAGGCAAAGGATCCACTGGTTGTGCATTGGAGGTATCAATCTTTGCCAAAAAAGTAACCTATCCGATGAGAAAAACAAAATAGGTTCCTCTACATGTATCAGTGAATTATCGTGAAAGCGCCCAGTTTATTCATGCGTTTATTAAAATGTTTCAGTGCTGGTGTTGGTCGGACAGGTACGTTTATTGCGTTGGATTACCTGATAAATCAAGCGAAGTGTGAAGGGTGCATCGATGTGTTTCATTGCGTTCACCGCCTGAGAACGCAGAGGATGTTCATGGTACAAACAGAGGTATGCTGACCCCCTTTCCTTCCCGGGTTTATTCAATTTAACAAAGCTCGGTAGATTTATACAAAATTTGTTTGGGCAAAAGTTGCAGTACAAGTTTCTGTACCATGCTACACTGGAAGGAGTTGAAACCAAGATGGGTGAAACTGGAATTCCTCTAGCGCAGTTTGGTGCTCATTATACTACTATGTGTCTGGACACGACATATTCAAACCAGAGCCCTCTTCAAGAAGATTATCAGGTTAAGAAATCTTAACAGCCCTTTATCAAATGCGCAATAATGCTTCATCTGAATAATTCTTATATTGAAATGTAGATTTTATGCAAGTACAAGCCACCGGCCAATCCATCCCCCAGTTGTATGGAAAATAAGGCGAAAAACAGATGTCAAGATGTTCTTCCAGGTAAAAACATGTTATGTAAAGTACAAGATCACAGATGACTGAATATCATAGTCGGTCTTTTATATCTTTATGGCAAAGAAAAATGCGCCTTTTAGGAAATCTCATGTTCTGTGACCACATCAACTTCCCCAATACCTACTATATATATATCATTCGTGACTTCTGATTTTGTACCTTTTGGATCGTTCTATAGCCGACCGTCGACGTCCGTTGTTGTCGACGCCTCATTCTGGAAGTAACGATTACATCAATGCAGTTTTTGCTGACGTAAGTGGTATCATTACTGGCATATAGCTATAGCCTCATCGGCTTACGTACCTTCATTCAATGAACAGAGGTTTGTTAATTCTCATAGGTAATCAGTATATGATTAATGCTTTTAGGTGTAAGAATATCTTATTTTTCACTGACATGCCTGGTTGGAGACTCTTTATGTGAATGCAGAGTTTTGGCAAAAACAAATCCACTTTTGGCGGCTTATTTACGATCATGAGTGCAATTGCATTGTCATGCTCAATGAAATGGAAACGGCAGACATGGTTACAACATATTGTTATATTTTCAATAGCATATGATGTATTTGTTTTCATAATTTCCTTGCTTATCTTTTTTAATTAAAAACTCGGTAATAGTTCCATTTACCAACTGGCGAATTCTCGATTCTTTTATAAGTAGCATAGATTTAATGTATGATTTTGTGTTTTAAATAGACTGATACACAATACTGGCCAAGTGATGAAATATCTCACACAAGTTATGGCCCCATCCACGTCCAACTCGTCAGCACTGACCATGAATCAAATGTGCGATTCGCTTCCCGAACTTTCAAAGTGTACAACAAACGTCGAACGGTTTGTAGTTGGCCGCAAAAGATGTGAGTGTGTGTTTATGTGTGTTTATGTCTCTAGTTTGCCTCGATAGATGTATGTGTGTGTGTATGTGTGTGTGTGCGTGTGTGTGTGTGTGTGTGTGTGTGTGTGTGTGTGTGTGTGTGTGTGTGTGTGTGTGTGTGTGTGTGTGTGTGTGTGTGTGTGTGTGTGTATGTGTGTGTGGGCACTATCTTTTGTTAATGTTGATTAAGTTATGCACCTGCCATTATAAGCCAAAGGTTTTTTCAAAATTACCTTATGTTGCCTTGTAGATGCGGGAAGAACGTCGAACAGTCCGTCAATTCCAGCTATCAGGCTGGCCAATGCGTGACAAAGTGCCACTCCCAGCTGAAATGTTCATTGATCTGATACAGAATGTGACATATTGGTAACGTAATCAAGAATCTGGTTCTACAGTTGTGCATTGCAGGTAAATATGTCTCCTGATAATGTGACTTCAGTTTACGATTTTCCCATTTAATCCCATGTCCAATTTGTATTTTTGTGATTCAAGGATGGTGCCGAGCGAAGTGGACTGTTGGCTGCAGGCTGCTACTTACTGGATTTGATGCAAGCCGAACAGGAAGTGGATGTGATGCTGGCAGCCCGTTACATCACATCTAGACGCCCAGAAACCATCAGCACTCAGGTAGTTGAGAATGTATTTAATAACACTTCCCATATATCAATACCCCATTGATCATGCATACACCAATTTCAACAGTATTATTCCTGTACTATTCATGGTGCATCAGGAGCAGTACCAGTTTCTTTTTGAGATGGCCAATAGCTACATATCCGGCTTCCATACGTATAGTAATGCTTAAACAAAGAAGATTGCCAGAGTGCGCACATCGCAGGATTATCGACCATGTTGATATATAAATATATATTCATCTGTATATGTATGCATATGTTTATGTACATATAAATAAATATATGTATAATTATTTATATATTTATATGTATATAAATACAACATACATCACATTGATATATGGATAAATGTATATATATATACATATATATATATATATATATATATATATATGTATATATATTTTTATATATATATATATATATATATATATATATATATATATATATATATATATATATATATATATATATATATATATATATCTATATATATATATATATATATATATATATATACCCAAGAAGGGTTCGTGCAATGCTTTAAAACGATAGAAAGCTAGGTGTTAATTGCTTACTCCTACCACAAATGAAATGAGATCATCAGCATACATAAGGAGATTAACCACAACCACACTCAAACTACAGCGAGTAAATAATAGGGAGCAGCAGAACACTGACAGGAGCTACGCGAACACTGTCAGTAGTAGTGATAACACTCTCGGGGTCTGCGAGAACACTGACAGGAGCAGCAAGAACATTCCCAGCCGTAGGGAAAACACTTGTGGGAGCAGCGAGAAAACTGGCAGGAGCAGCGACATTACTGACAGTAGCAGCGAAAATACTGACAGTAGCAGCGAGAACACAGACAGGTGCAGTTGTTTGATAAGACACGTAATCGCTGTGGCGCATAAAGAAAAGAAGCAGCTGTTCACTGCAGCAGAGGAATTTACGCCAGCCAGTTATCTAGTGATTCGAATCACTAAATTGAGAATTTGCAAGGTTTCGTTCAGATATTGCGATAATGCGTGTCTGCGTATGTGTTCGTGGATTTTTTTTTCATGAATCTTCTTTCATGCAACTTAAGCTGCCGCACTCGGATCCCAATGTCAGACACCTCAGTACCACCAAGAATATAATTGGAACAAGAGAGATGCGGGATCCAAACTTCCGGGATGTATTGGTGATTTACTGTCCATGCAAACGTACAGGGTCACGGGTCGTTTCGATTTTACGCCAGTCAGGTGAACACGACACAATAAATGGCGAAGGCGAGTTTTTTAGTTTTCTTGTGTGTCGCGTTTTTTGCAAGTTGTTTTATTGGATCGTTTATGAATAACAATATCTCACACAATGCATTGACAGAGGAACATTCATTTAATTTACTAGCACTTTGAATGAGTGTTGTGGTTATGAGTCACACAAGCGGCCTGCAACTATTCAATTCATTCTTTTTTTTACCGATAGGCAGTCACGTAAAGCAGCAGTTGTGCTTTTTCTTTAGCTATCGTGCTTAGTATGGTCTGGTTATATTGGTTTAAACCTTCTATCCATGATATTCCTAGTATGTCTTATGGCCTTCTGACAAACCTCCTGCCAATTGTTATCAATTCAGGTTCCTCTTGTTCACAACCCGCACGTGCTGGGACTATTTTAGCTTCTAGCTCTTTAAGCTCAGCAGCGAGCTTTTTATTCATCTGCAAATTGTTTGCAGCCAAGAAATTCACTTAGTTTCTTCTGATGGAAGTTGTACCTCCATGGAACGGTGTTCAAAAACCAATGCAGATAGTTTGCGGCTAAAATGATTCACAATAGCCTATGCACTGGTTTCCACAATGGCTGCGCCTAGGCACCCCATTTGGCCATTTCACTGGAGTTGGGAGTCGATCTGAAGCAGTTCGCATCTACAGTCGACCTCATTTGTGCATCTTTTGAGTGCACCTGCCAACTCCTTTAGCTCCTTGTTTGTAGTCAACGGCTCTCCAGCTTTGTGTTGTGAGGCCAAGTCTACTTCTTGAGGACATGCTGTAAGTCCGGCGTTTCTCGATGTCATGAAGAAGAAAAAAGTGATCGACTTAGTGAACCTCATAAGACACAGACAAATTAAATTTTGGCCGACAAATGTGTTTTGGGATTGGGGGGTAGATCATTGGCCAAACAGCAAGCATTGTAAGCCAACCAACCTCCCCAGAAACCGCCGCGGCTGCTGCACGCTTCTTGATAGCTGTAATGCCCTTCCAATACCCCACGGGGGCTATAGTAGGTTGTTTACATGACGTGGTCGTGTGACCCATTGTTATATTCCAGCAAAAGCCTTAAAATGATATGCAAGTCATGGATGGAGGCCTCAAACCGCTGATCTAATACATAGTTTGTATGCCAACAATTTAGCGAGCCTGTAGACAACCAGGCTCGTTACAGTCATATCTAGGCATTATGAACGTCACCTCACGCCTCTTTTGGTCATCTGGGGGCACGTAAAAATCTGAAAGCTTGGTCTAAGAGTCCATAGGGCTGGCGGATTTGCCTGCGACCGGGAAGTACTCATGCATAGCGTTGTTGACATCCTGGAAGGTTTACGCAGCGCTCCTCGCTGATGAGGTCTAGCCACTCAACTGTGTTTCGCGGCCCATGTTGCATGCGCAGAAGGATGCTGCTCTATAGCGACTTAATGCCGGTTTTAGTTGGGTGCTTCAAAGCTACGAGAATAAAATGTTGCTCATAGAGTATGCAAGGTCGTTGACAAGGACACCTACAACAAGCATTGCAGTCGAGGTCATTGTGCTTACTTCAGTATACCACTTGGTATAATACCTTGTTTAATTGGCATGTCCTTTGTGGCCATGGCCATGGTAACGTCGTCAACAGCTATTCCCAGGTCGTGTGGCTTGAGGTCAAGCTTCGGGATATGCCTCTCAGAGCAATCTTGCTAAGCTTGGCGTATTCTAAAGATCAGTTGTTGCGGTTGTCATGGTGTCAGTAGAACGAAGTTATTCCATATGATTGGGATCCTTTGATTGTGATTAATCGACATTGCTTTGTTGTACAACAGGCGCAGGAACTATGCAAGTCCAAACAACACGACGACACAGACAGCCCAGGGCTCCAATGTAGCATTATTTGTCGACGGCCGAAACTTATGAGACAAAGAAGGTTTTTCTGTCACTTTAGTAGCCGTAGAATGAGGCTGATAAGGCCTCTCTGTAGTTGCCCCATCTCTAAGCGTGGCCTTGGACTCAAGGAGGTCACTTAGTTTGCTAGTTCATATTGACTGTGCTTGGCTGTTGTTAAGCCCGCAAGTCAGCGGGGCTAAGTACATGTGATGATGCAGCTTATACGTAGCAGTGCTTAGAGTAGACCCGACAAAGGGGTCGGTCTCGAGGTTTCTAACTAGCCTTTACTAGAGTTCTAGTAGGATCGGGAAAAACATACAAGCAATACGTAGGGACAGCTGTAGAACCACCTGACCGAGAGTGCGCATTATGATTTTGTATCGCATTGTTTGTTGAATCATAACGCTTTGTTTGAAGCGGTTTATCGACTATTATAATCATATTTTCATGTGACCTTCTGATTCGTCGTCACTGCATTGGGAACGACTGCAAACAACATATGTGATTTATGCATGATAATATGGTAACTTCTTCTTTTGAATTAATGCAGCGTCACTGACGATAAGTGCAAGCACCACACGTATTGTCTTGAATCGGTGTAGGGTGCGTATTTATAGGACAGGTGCGACCAGCAGTATGGGTTTCTACGTCCACTGTGATTCTGTGTCTAGTTCTCTCTTGGTAACTGTTCATGGTGTTTAGAACAAATGGTACCAACACGTCTATTTGATCAGCGTGTTGAAGTATCCATGTTTACTTTGATGTACTTATTTCATAGACAAACGAAAAACAAAATATCCTAAATAAATAAATCATTGCTTATTGCATACACTGACAACATGCGTAATTATTTAAATAGACACACGTAACATGTAGTAAATTACAATGTACACACAACACAATCCTTTAGTGCCTAGCGCTCTGTGTCATTCTATATGATAAAAAAGTCTTGATCAAAGTCCTTTAAATCAATTTAATTACAGACCTCAACTAAACATTCCCATAAAGTTCAATATGATAGTGGTATTTTGTACCATGCTGAAATCCCAGGGTTTGTTGTCATAAAGCCACGTTATGAGAGGCTCGCAGTACAAAATGGACGCTTCAACAATATCGTTGTGAACGACTGATAGAGCAATTACTCTTTAAGTTAACCATGGAAGGGAAGGATTGTTGTATGAACCATCATTCAAACGCTGTTTTGCAAACAATGAGTCAATGAAAATCATTGTTAAATCGACACTATACTGAGCGTAACTGGGAAGACGTGGAGTGGTTGGGGTGTATTTTGCTCAAATTTGGGAGGAGGGTAAACTTGTTTAGAGGTTTCAAGTAGGGGGTTTGGGCCGAAAACGTTCAACCACTTGAAACTATGCTGTCACTTCAGATCATTGAGTAACGCTCTTTGAAGGATAAATAGATCGTTATCACATGTTTGGCCTATGCTGTCATGGTTTATCCTGTCGTAGTGATGATCATTCGAGTCACACCTTGGGATCACACCAACGACTGTATCGCTTTGCTAAAAGCCCTCACTGAGGTCTCAGCCCGAGAACAAATGTGAAGCGCCACCTTTTAGGCGCCGTGCGTTACTTTGTCATACCGTCCCTTAGATCGAGATTAGTAAACGTCGTGGACGCTGTTAGAGGTAAACACGGGCAATTTGTCAAGTTGATATTTATTTTATATTGTATTGCTATTTTCGCTATTTTTAAGCCTGTGTGCGACTTGCTTTTATATGACATTTTTTCCGCTCTCATCAATCGCAGTGACGTCAGCCAAGTTAAACCACGTGCTTTTGTTTGTCTCAATACTGCAGTGTTATATAAATAGGAAAGCGATCAGCACAGAGCCACTCGAAGTGAACTCTCTTAGCGTAGCTATAAGCTATTCATCCCACAAACAACGAAAGTCGTCGCACATGACCGCCACGCCACATGCACAAACTTCATAGACGTAATACCGACAGAGTATCCTCATTGAGCTTAATAACAAACAAAACATTAACAATATACCCCATAAGACTTATACACTTTCCTGTTTGTGTATTTCATAGATCTGGTGTGGACTGTCCTTACTTCTGTAATTGCGCCGCTGGTGGATTTTGCTATACGGTGACTGGTGCATGTGATGGGGGTGTAGACAGAGTGCACCCCTACTTCCTGCTTACTTTGACTAGAGATGACCGGGATGTAGAATCGGAGGAAGGATTATTGAAAGGATTATATACTTCATCATTGCTATGGTATATTCACATGATTGGTGGCCTTATGTTTATTATGAGTAATGATGTTTCAACAAACCGTAGTACTATTAGGGGTTCACCATTAACTCTTCCGCTGGTAGACTCCAATCCCCAAACGTCTATTATCCCGTTATTATGTGTCAGAAACACATTTAAATTATCCCATTAATGCAATAAATGTCAATAACATAGAATATTTTGGTTAGTTACAATGCGTAGATACTTATTGATAATCAGCCCCCTTGAAAATAGTCATAAATCGTCAATATTTGTGGGGCAAGTAGATATAATGATCCGGCATATATATCTGCTATTGTAACCTACCACGCGAGCACCATCTATCTTACGGTTTCGTCGACATTGAAAGCTACATAAGTTGATGGGAGTTTGCAACTTGTTTTATGCTACTATGAAAGAAATAACAATAGACTAACATAAAGTAGGAAAAACTAAGTCAACATAATATTCAGAATGTGGATTTCTGTCTTGCCGAGGCGACTGCAATGGACAATAATCTGTTGTCGTCAATTATAAAGTCTCTGAGAAGATGTTCCAAGCAGCTAACGCCATAGACAACAGACGTTGTAAGGTGTGAAACATTACCGGAAAGAGCGCGACCCGATGAGCTATGTATTGGAATAGACATTCCTAGAGAATATATTAACGAGGGACGATGTAAACCCATTTTGGTCTTATTCACGAAAATTAATCATTTGTGGCCATATGTTCAACAGCAGGATTAGGCGCTTGTCACAGTACAGCGCACACGATTTTAATGTTATCAGCATTATGTTATTTGACTGACATTTGTCACGTGTTTTTCGACCATATCCTTCCATTCCTTGGTTCCCCTGAGATAACCGCTGCTTCTAACTGCTTTTTTTTTTGCTTTGTGGTTATTATCATATTGGAATGGCCGGAACATGGTTATACTAGTGTCGGTTAAACAATTGACCAGCGATCTGATAAAGACACACACATCGCCGATATGTTTACTTTCTATATATGAGTCAAAACGGTTAGGTCGCTATTTTTTGCGTACTTAAATAGCAGCACGCGCTCAAGAAATCTACGCCTTAAGGTCTCGTCTAAGGCCTCGTGTGTTGAAGCAGATCAAGGGAGTTACGGAATATTGACGGCTCGGGGTTAACCACGACTTTAGAAAACTCATTTCACAGAGCCATGGCGAGCGTAAACACCTCCTGTAGTCTATCGGAGATAATCGTTCTACTGTTAGAGGGATTCTTGTCAGAAGGTTTGTTATTTGAACGTAATGATTTCTACACGTGTTGATATTGTGTTTACTTGAAGTCGGTGTTTTCACCTGTCACGCATCCGACTCTTCCACTAGTAATCAATAGTCTGATTATTCATAGTGTAATTTAGATCTTCGATAAATAACGCAAACTATGTCATGGTCCATAGTCAACGGTCATTGTTGCTTTCCAGCGTGTATATTTGGTCCACCCGATCTAGGCTGCACCTACACCTGTAATTGCTATGCAAACGGAAATTGCGATGCGGTGACTGGTGCATTTGATGGTGATTGTAGACAGGGTGCACCCCAACCTCGTGGTAACGAGAGAATCTTCGACTGGGGAGGAGCGGGATGCAGGATAGGTAGTGATAACAACTCACTTGTAGTAGGGAATATGCAATGAATAGCAGGCATTTTGCATTTACGCACTTTATTATCTATCAATATATATTTGTGTGATGAAACAGGTAATGTGACAAACCCATAAATCAGAGCGGAGGTACTGGTTAGCTGCCTAGTAACTATGTAGATGGTAGACTACCTGAACCATTAAGCCTTCAGGACCTCGAGTATTGCACTGATACTAACAAAGACGCTGCTGATTTCGTTTGGTGTTACGTGGACCTCGGCAGGAACTTTTATATCAACAATATTAGAATATTCAACCGGAGACACGAGTAGAGTAAGTAGAGCTGCAATAAATAAAAATATTTCATCCCTGTGAGCGAGTTGGTTTTAATAGTAAATTGATTTGGATTTTCCGTTCCTGTGATTGAGTTCAGTTCATGTTCATTACTGATGTATTTCAGGCTCCAGGAGAACTAGCGATTTCGAAATTCGTGTTGGAAGTAGCAGTGATTTTGCAAACAATACTCTATGCGTGTCTTACTTTGGTCCTGTACTACCTGGAGAGAGTGTTAGTCTATCTTGCGATTCAAACCTGATAGGCCGCTATGTCAGCTTACGGAGAACAGGAGGAACGAAACCTAACATCATTAACATATGTGAGGTGGTGATCATGGTACGTATCAGCAAGTAAGAGTTCTCAATGATGATTTATAAATACTTAACTTGTACAGGTACACATATAAATCTGCTCCCACATTATCATCTGCTTATTTTCAATCGAGTCCAACACCAGTCTTTCGTGCGAATTGTTTGACTTACAATGTTTTGTTGTTATAAAATCTTTCTCGAGCTTGCTGGAACAGCTAAAATAGTTCATTTGGTTTAGTTATTGAAATGTAGTTAAATGATTATTTGGAATAACAACATCATATGTCAAGGGCCTTATTTAATTGCAACCAATTCCCACCAAGCAGCTCACCTTACGCACATATTCACATACATTTCAAACAGTTTAGGACAACAAATCAATTTCAGATACGACAAATTGCCTATCCGACAGTGACAACGTAGTAGGATGTTTGAAATGCTCCGGATTCGAACCACCGCTTTGTACAACACGTAATAAACGACTTGCCACCTTTCATCTATTATTTCCGGCATTTGTTATCCTTTCGTAAGCAAACGTATCTCTTAGAGTGAGCATCATTGATGGCTTTCATGGTCTGTGTTCATTCCTGCATGTCGCCGTGGACAATATGGGATCAACTGCAACACTTCCTGTTCTGCTCATCAATGTCTGAATGGATCAGATACTTGCAATGGCCTGACGGGCGAATGTCCAGACGGATGTATCATATGGTATATTGGTAACCAATGTACCATCCATCGAAATAAGTAAGTATCGTGTTACTGCATACGACACTAGTGACCATTCACAAATTCTACATGTTACACGGCCCTGAGAAAAAGCCAAAATAACGAACTCTGTATGCAGAGGATGTTGACCTTGGCGGGGAGACGAACTTAACCATTAGCAATGTAAGCACAAATGAAGTGGGGGAAATCGCTGGGGAAATCGTACCTGCTCTAGGGCTACCAGGCGCAATATAAAGGGCAAAATACAACAGAGGTCATCCCTGGTACGAACATAACCCATGATGCCACTAAATTACAGCTTTCAGCGACAGTCAGCGGTCTGGAATTTAACATGCTTTATGACTTTCGAGTTAGCACTTACAGACTGTGGCAAGGCCAATTTGAAGTGTCAACAATGCCGTCCAAAGAGACGACTATGAAAACATTGTGTAAAGGTACCACTTATTGATGTCTTTTCAACATTAGTTCAAGTATAAAATCGTCGAACCTTCGAGTAAGTTCTATTATTACATAAAGTTAAATTGATTTCAGCACCAAAACCGGCAACAACTGCGGACGTGAGGCCCCGAACAAACACATTACAATTCTCTGTACATCTTCAATGGCAGGCTAGTCAAGCATATGAATATTTGCATAGCAAACCTATTGCATTTATTGTGTCATTTTTCTCTGCTTGCTCTCTATAAGTCACAGCTGCTGTCATCAGGTTGTGATAGCATCTCCTCCATACAGGTGCTGTACAGACGGGTGGAAACTGATACATGGATGACACGTATCTGTTCTCACAGGAACCATTAGCGCCAATGTAACTGATATTGCTGAGCCAGGTAGACTCGATGTCCTGATTAGAGTTGTGAATAATGCTTCCCAGGACTCTGAAACAACGACTCACAGTGTGACACTGGGAGGTACATTCTCATCAGAAGCTCAACCACAACTTCTGTGTCGCCATTAGGTTTCGACAATTCATATTCATTGATTAAATGATTGCGCTTGGCCTTTGTCATGTTCGCTATTATCTGCAAGCAGAGTAATGCAATGCACGCTTCTGTTTTGAGTTGGGAATCCGCGTTGTGAATAATGCTCACCTGAATTCTGAATCTGTCGGCAGCTCAACCACAACTTCGCCACCCCCACTAGGTTTCGAAAATTCTTATTCATTGATTAATTGATTGCGCTTGATCTTTGGCATGTTCGCTATTTTTTTCATTGGTCTGTTAAGCATAATCCCGAATAACTTTTCCATTTGCGGGAGCATCATTTTGTAGTAGAAATGAAGTCCTGATTGTCTGCTTATAACGCTCATTCAATTAGAAATAAAATGTATACAGGGCGGATATGAGACAGAATGAAAACAAATCGCACCCATCTTAAAACGCAACTGAGCAACTAAGCAAGCCGTTACGCATCACGTGTTTCTCACTATGTGGATGTGCGCGTAGTCTTATCTGTCCTAAAGACGCCTTACTCTTTTTGCGTATTTATCTTAGTATCTAGCTCCGGTGTCTTGTACAGGATTCCCTCCGTATCTATCTAACGACACGATGGCTGCTGGTGGAACCAGTCTGTATCTAGCTACGACGTCGTGAACAGTATTCATTCCGTATCTTTCTAACGACAACAACACGGCGGCTGTTGGAATCATTAAATTATTTTCAAAGAAACGTCTAAATAGGTCAATCACGATTTCATAGTGTACTAAATCTCGTGGTCATTGTTGGAGAGAGGACAGCAAACAGTCCGTCAATTTCAGTCCCCCCGATCCCGATCATTTCATTGACTTGATTGACAACGTGACTGAGAGCCGCCAGCAGCCTAGTTATTGGCATTCATCATACCTGTATTATATGCTCAGAAATGAAGCTGGGAGAAGCGGACTTTTTGCAACCGCCAGCTTGATATGTGGTAAGCAGAAAGGGAAACGAATGTCATGCATGCTGCTCGTAACATTACATCAAGACGAACCCAAACTTTCAACACCCAAGTACTTATATCAGTTGATGTACAATGTTATCAATAGCATTAAGTACTAAAACCGGATAATCTATTTATTATACTATCCCTTTGTTTTACGAGCAATTGGAGTTTCTATATAAGATGGTAAAACTCTACATATCTGGATGTCGTATCTATGACAAACGCTAGACCTGCAAATGCACATTCTTTTAATCGTATCCAAACAGTTAGTGTATAAGGCATCTGTGAGCGCACCTTGATTAACTACCAGGCATATCAATTGGTGTTTAATAGCCTAGTCGAGCATTATTAAACATGAGCATTTTATATTCTACCTCAATCACAGTGCTGCTGGAAGTAGAGTTTTTCATTTAGTTAACATATGTTGTACAACGTGTCGTAACATCGAACATAGTCATGGAACTTACGTAGATTAAACACAGTTGTGTCATGATACAGTTTATGAACCTAGCTTATTCGCACGCTTATATACAGTGACAATGTATGAATAGACGCTGAAACAATGTCGATGTAATGTACACAAATAACCATGGCTTTATAATGTATGATTATTCACGTCATGTACAAATTTAACATGTATGTTTGATATAAATCTCAAACATCATTGCACGTCAATTTTTTCGCCAGATTACAGAAAAATAACCAGGAAGTACTTGTAATGTCTCTGTATCATTTGTCAAAGTGCGGCTCGAAATTCGACTTAAAGGATGAATCAGGCGTATCGAGACGACAAGCTAATGAATTATTCATCGCCTTCGCAGGTGCAGAATTGTTTTTGTTGCGAGGCGCGATCTGCACTACGATATGGCGAATTGGCTGCTGGTAATTTCGCCGCTTCCAAATACAGTTGTAGACTTCTGGAAGATGGTCTACGATCACAACTGCGATACAATTGTCATGCTCAATGATATGGACAGGACAGATTAGGTAAGACAATCTGAATGATTGGTCCATAACACGAAACTGATGTCTTTTGGCTTGGTTCAAGGTAGAATGATGAATGTCACTGTGCATCTCAGACAATTACAACATACTGCCTCGTTGAGGAATTCGGAATAGAAAGTTATGGACCACTAACAGTTGAACACATCAGCTCAGAACATGGATCAAATTCCCAAATCGCCATCAGAACGTTTAAAATGTCTGATGACAAACGAATGGTAATCCCTAGCTAAAGGAAGATTTCAAGCAAAGTTAAATCGATATAAAGAAGTAGTCAACATTGTCACACTCAATTATTTTCAAATACAACGTCTAAGTAGGTCAATGCGTATCGAACAGTGTCCCAAATCTGGTTATTATTTTTACAGAAAGGACAGCAAACCGTCCGTCAATTTCAGTTGTTCGGCTGGAGTAAGCATGACAATTGTACCCCGAATCCCGATCATTTCATTGACCTGATTGATAACTTGACTGAGTGCCGCCAGCAGCAGACCAACGGGGTCACTATCATACATTGCATGTAAGTCAGTACTAAGTAAATGTTAAGGCATTTGCAATCAAGGAATAAATCAATTCGTCCCAATTATTCCCATTCATCACACCAGTGTTATTTGCTCAGGAATGGGGCAGAGAGAAGCGGACTTTTTGCAACCGCCAGCTTTATGCTTGATGTGTTGAAAGCAGAAAGGAAAGTGGATGTCATGCTTGCTGCTCGTTACATTACATCCAGACGACCCCAAGTTATCAACAACCAGGGAATTATATCAGGTTATGTTCTAAGTTACTGATTGCGCTAAGCACCAATTCCCGATGTTATATTCATTACATTATACCTTTGTTTCAGGAGCAATACGAGTTTCTCTATGAGCTGGCAAAACTCTACATATCTTGGTGTCGTATTTATGACAATATCTAGACTTGCAACTAAACATCTTTACATCATATTAAAACCGTGTATTCATCATCTGTGAATATATTATGATTTACTATCAGGCTCATCAATTGGTGTTTTAAAGCTTGGTTGAGCTTCGTTAAATATGAACATACTTATATTCTACCACAAACACAGCGCTGCAAACAAATATTATATTTCGTTAATTTAACATATGTTGTACAATGTTCCGTAATTTTGAACATAGTCATAGAACTTATATAAATCAACCTTGCTTGTGTCATGATACAGCTTATGTAACTAGCTTATTCGCACGCTGATATACTTTGACAATATATAAATTATTACTGAAGCAATGTACATGTAATCTGCGACAATAACCATAGCTTTATAATGTTTGGCTCATTCACGTCATATACAAAATCTTTAACATGCATGTTTGAAATGAATATTTAACATCGGAGATAAGTCAAGTATGTAGTAACATGTTCACAAACTGAAAATAGCTGGTTCAAGAGCGCGTTAACTTTAAAAAAAAGCAGCGTGAATAAACCTAAATCATTTAATACATTCCATGCTTTGCCGTCTGTGTAATGTTCACATGGTTAGTGAAATCTTGTTCTGTACAAAGAATCAACATTTGTACCTCGCATTGGGTTCTGGTACATGCTGTGTATCTTCGCGTTTCAAATCGATGCTTCGACAATATCTTTGTGAAAGTCTGATAAAGCCACTATTCTTTAAAATAACAATGAAACGTAGAGAATTATTTATAAACCATCGTTTGAACGCTGTTCTACCAACAATGAATTAAATAAATTCATAATGAAATCGATAGTATACTCAGTGTAACTGGGAAGACGTGGAGAGGAGAGAACATATTTTTCTCAAATGTCGGAAAGGGGGTGAACTTGTTTACCTGTTTTGAGTAGGATTTTGGGCCGAAAACGTACAACCACTCGAAACTATGCTGTCCATTGAGATCATTGATGAACGCTCCTTGAAGGGTACGTAGATCGTTATAACATGTTAGGTCTATGCTGTCATGGTTTTTGCTGTCATAGTGATGATCATACGAGTCACAAGATCCCACCAGTTTTCACTCCTTGGGATCGATCCAAAGAGTGCATAGCTTCGCTAAGAGCACTCACTCAAGCCTTAGCCAAAGAAAAACAATAAAGACGCCATGCATTGATTTGTAAAACCTTCAGTAAAACCACGTGGAATTCGTGGTAGCCTCGACCAATCAGATATCTCAATGTCTCTTACAGACCAAATATATAAACTGAATGCTAGAGATCTTTCCATGCCCCACCCAAATGTAACAGTCAATCCAAAGCTAGTTCCTTCGCTCAAGGAGGTTGTTGAAAATCTAATATCACCATCTAGACGTGTTTTTGACAGCGGAAACAACATTTTTCCCGCCTTCATCAGTCGCAGTGACGTCAGCCCACTGCACCCATGTGCTTTTGTTTACCTCACAATTGCAGTGTTTTATAATTTAGAAAAGCCATCACCACAGAGCCACTCAAATTCCATCTTAGTGTAGCTATAATCTCGTTGATCCCACTCACAATGTATTGTTTGAATGTCGTCTTCGTGCACGTAAAGATGACAGAGTTTCCTCATTACGAACTATAGCGATCATAACGGATATCGATACTGTATGAATATTTACTACCGCCTTGTCACAAACTAAACAAGAAAAACCTGGATACATATGATTAGAAGAGAAATGAACAGTCTCACTGTGGTGTCCGGATATCAGTATGAACTGGGCGCAAAACGCCATTCACCACACCCCATTTAGTTAATTGGAGGTCTTGCCGCCGATTATGACGAAACTTTCAACGTCAGGAGGAGAAAGCTATCGCCTAAATGAAGTCAACTAAAAAGTAACTTCTATGGCTGACGTAATTATATTGATTGATCATGATTAAAATACACAGCAGAGACTATTACATAACTCTTTGCCAGTCACCTCGCCAATGGACCACACCCTTTCTGAATTCTCCAGTTGTAATCCGTTGAAGAGCATATTCCATGAATATGAAATCAATCAACAGTTTTATATGGGATTTATCTGCATGTACAATAATCGGCCGAAGTTAATAAAGATATCATGCAATACGACGTTTCCTCAAACAACCTTTGTCGCCGTCCAAATTAATGTCGTTCATTATAAACATTATTGCCTGCAGATTTAGCCATAAAAACAGAAGAATCATCCACACCGACCACAACTGCTGTGAAGTAACCAACCTTCAACACCATCCACTCCTCATTGGACATTCACACAATATTGCCATTGTTCTATAATACAATCGCTCTTGTTGCCTTTCAGCTTGTACATTTGACAGGTCTCGTGGCGGCTTCACTAACATATGTAATTGCGCTGCTGATGGTGATTGTGATGAGGTGACTGGCGCCTGTGATGATGTATGTTGGCAGAGTGCACCAAAACATCTTAGTAACGTGAGCATCTTCTACGGGAGATAAGCAGGTTGGTCGATTTCAGTCTTCATTATTGTTTTGGTCTAGTAATAGCTCTTGCCTATATTCGCATTATTTATGACTGTTATGTTAATTGTTAGGAATCAAGAATCCGGTGTACACGATTAACTCTGTCGATGGTAGACTCCCATCCCAATGCGACTGTGTTCTCACCACTGTGCTCATGATGACACATACTATTTTGAGTGGAGCTATCATTGATCACCGAGTACAGCGCTTTTAATACTTTTCTATGCCTGATCCCATCACCACCGAAAAGAGCGTAGTGAATTTGAAACTTATAATGCAGGCCAATAGGAAAAAGTCGCTTAAACAATCCAAAAGGTTTCAGCGGTGTGAACAGGATGCGAAAAATCAATTTACCAAGCGTCCTTTATCTTTTAAGTGCAATGTGGAGTAAGAGTACAACGTACACGGGCTTCATGTTACCAGCATTATGTTATAATGCCGACTTAAGTCACGTGTAGTGCGACTATATATTTCTTCTCTCGCTTGTTGGAGCGAAACGAGGAAGTTAAGGAATATTGTGGGCTCGCTGTTTGCCTCATTTGACAAAGGCCATGGCGAGCGTCAACACCTCTTACTGCTTACTTGTGATAATAGCTCTACTGTTCGAAGGTTTCTTGTCGCAAGGTGAGTTATTTGAACGTAGTGAAAGCTACAATCTTGTATCTAGTTGAAGTTGGCTGTGATTTATTTGAAACACCTCTGGGGGCTCAATATAGAGCGCGGCAGTCACGCACCAGTTGTTTAATGTCCATACAGTGAGCGAAGCAGCTGTGGGAAGAGCTAGCAAACTAGCGTAACTAATGATTGTATGATTACATGCCGTTATAGAGTTGTTGGTCAACTGCTTTTGATATCATTTAACATGCGCAAATTCAGTAAGGCAGGAAGCTGTGGGAAGAGCTAGAAAACCTAGCGTAAATAATGATTGTAAGATTACATCCCGCTATAGCATTGTTGGTCAACTGATTTTAATATAATTTAATATGTGCAAATTCAGTTAGTAACCAAAAAGTCGGATACGTTGTCAGTATGGTATTGTTATAACAAGATGGTTGATATCCAACAGAACACTGATATACGCAAGCATCAAGCATTGGTTTATACCTGAGCATAAACAAAATATCATCACAAGTCAGTTATCGTTTGGAAAAGTCCAATCTGACCAAACACACAGCATAACCCCTTTCCACTTACAACAGTCCCATTTCTCAGCCCCGCATCCCCTCTCACGCACGCGCCTCTTCCACAAGTAGCAAATAGTCTGATCATTAATAGTGAAATTTCAATCTTCTTTAAATAACGCAAACTATGTCATTGTCTATAGTCAACAGTTGTTGTTGTTTTCCAGCGTGTATATTTGGTCCACCCGATCAAGGCTGTACTTACACCTGTAATTGCGCTACTGATGGTGATTGTGATGCGGTGACTGGTGCATGTGATGAAGGATGTAGACGCGGTGCACCCCGACCTTCTGGTAACGACAGCATCTTTGACTGGAGAGGACCGGGATGTAAAATAGGTAGCAATAACTAAACATATTAACGAATGAATATACTATGAATAACAAGCATCTTACATCAACACAGTTTATTATCTATCAATACTTATATTTGTTTGATGAAACAGGTAATGTGGCTTTAAACAAATCCGTATATCAGAGCGGAGTTTCTGATGGTTGGAACGCTAGTAACTCCGTGGATGGAAGACTACCATATGGAAGGGTAAGCAATCATGACCTCGACTTCTGTGCCCATACTGACCCACAGGCTGTTACTTTTGCTTGGTGGTACGTGGACCTCGGCAGGAACTTTTATATCAACTATATCAGTATATTCAACCGGAAACACAATGAGAGTAAGTACATTTGCTATTTAAATACAATTCAATTGGTCATTTCAGTGAATAAGTGTGTTATCTCGTTCATTACTGATGCATTTCAGGCTCCTTGAGAACCGGTCATTTTGACATTCGTGTTGGCAATAGCAGTAACATTACCAGCAATACACTATGTCGGTATTATGAGGGTCCTGTACCTCCTGAAGAGAGTGTTACTCTATCTTGCGATTCAAACCTGATAGGCCGTTATGTAAGCTTAGAGAGAACAGGAGGACATGAACCTAACATCATTAACATATGTGAGGTGGTGATCATGGGTCATGAGTACGTCACAGCAAGTAAGCGTACCTAATGAGCATTTGTTAATGCTTAACTTGAAACGGTACGCATATAAATCTGCTCGTTCATTATCGTCTGCATATTTCCAGCATCAGTCTTTTACTCCTAAGGTTTAACTCACAAGGTTGTGTTGTTGTAAATCCTGTTCACAAATTGTCTCGTGCTTACTGAGTCAGCTAGACTATATAATTTTGTTTACTTGTTAAGATGCAGTACTAACTGGAGGATAATCTAAGGGACTAGTTGTACTGTCAATGACAATAATGTAATTGCAACAATACCTATCCACCAAGCAGCTCACTATACACATATGGGCCTTTACAACTTAAACAATTTAGAAAGAATCAATTTCAGATTCGACGAACTGCCTCTCCGACAGTGACAACGTAGTTGGTTGTTTGAATTGCTCCGGATTTGAACCACCGCTTTGTACAACACGTAAGAAAAACATTTTTCATCTATTATTTTCCAGCATTTGTTATCCACTGTTAAGCAAATGCATAACGTTCATTGATGGCTTTCATGACCTGTGTTTATTGCAGCATGCAGCCATGGACAATATGGGATCAACTGCAATGCTTCCTGCTCTACTCATCGATGTCTGAATGAATCAGATACGTGCGAAGGCTTGACGGGCGAATGTCCAAATGGATGTCACGTTTGGTATATTGGCAAGCAATGTACCATCGAAATAAGTAAGAATCGTGTTACTGCATAAGAAACTAGTGACCAGTCACGAATTTTACATGTTACACGGCCCTGAGAAAAAATGCCACAACTTAGTTCATTAAACGCATTAGCAAGAATGAACATTGTGTGCAGAGGTTGTTGACCTTGGCGAGGAAACGAAGTTAACCGTTATCAATGTAAGCCCTTATGAAGTCACGCTCCGATGGCGATCTGCTGGGGATATCCCACCTACTCTGGCTCAAAACTACGGCTACCAGGTGCAAAATAAAAGGCAACATACAACAGAGTTCATCCCTGGTACCAACATAACCCATGATGCTGATAAAGCAGAGCTTTCAGGGACAGTCAGCGGTCTGGAATTTAACACAATATATGACTTTCAAGTTAGGGCTTATAGACTGTGGCAAGGCCTATCTGAAGTGTCAACATTGCCGTCGAATGTGACGGCTGTGAAAACATTGTGTAAAGGTACCACTTATTGTTGGGTTTTCAACATAAGTTCAAGTTTGAAATCAACGAACCATCGAGTAAGTTATATTGAAACATTGAGTTTAACTGATTTCAGCACCAGAACCGGCAACAATTGTGAACGTGACGTCCCGAACAAACACACCACCATTCTCTATACATGTTGAATGGCAGGTTAGTCACGCATATGAATATTTGCATAGCACATCTATCACATTCATTGGGAAAAATTCTCTGTCAGCTCTCTATGTTTCACAGTTGCCGCTATCAGGATGTGACAGCATCACCTCCATACAGGTGCTGTACAGACAGGTGGATACTGATACATGGATGACACATAACTTATCTGATCCCGCAGGATCCACTAGCGCCAATGTGACTGATATTGCTGAGCCAGGTAGACTTGATGTACGGATTAGAGTTGTGAATAATGCTCACCTGGACTCTGAATCAACGACTCACAGCGTCACACTTGGAGGTACACTCTCATCGTAAATAGTGATATTGTCAATTTGCTGTTGTTTTGTGAAGGCTGCCCCTACACCACCTACATACATGTACAACACCTCCTAGACCGTGGTCTAAGTATATTTTGCCTTTTATTTAATACTAGTTATAATGATCTTCCAGACACGAGCACGACGTTTCGACAATTCATATTCATTGATTAATTGATTGTGCTTGGCCTATGTCATGTTTGCTATTACCTGCAAGCAGAGTAATGTAAACCACGCTTTTGTGTTCAGTTGGGAATCCAACAAGCAGTGATTCAAATAAAGGTCTCATAGTCGGACCAGTTACAGGAGGTCTGCTGCTTATAGTTATCGTCGTTGTCATCGTCGTCGTGTTTGTCAGGTCAGATGGGAATGTAGATTTTATTGTTTTGTCATCAAAATAAGATGAGTGGATTATAATAATAATGAATGATAAAAGAAAATTTATATTTCGAAATACTAACGACTTTCTCATATGAACCTCCTCCTGGGGTAACGGGGTATAGATCCACTGTATCCTTCAGTACATCATAAGAGGTGATTAACAAAGGGCAACCAGTTTGCCATGTGCTGCAATTCATGTCAATGGTTTTGACGAGAGACTTTTACACTTATTGTTGATTTTTATCCGTGTTGATTTTCCTCATTTTTCCATCAATACCAAAAAGCGACTACCAATTAAGGTCAATGTAATTTCTTTACATTTGCTTTTCTTGTGTAGGCACCATAGTGTAGGTAAAACACTATTCTTTTCTTATCTTATTTTAAACTTGTTGTTTGTCGCACATTTGGTTACCCCGGAAGACGAAAGCCACACAAAATCAAGAACTATGGTGATGACAACGTACAAATGTCTAACCGCTGTAAGTATCCAGGTTTTTCCAGCACCAATATAACATGAGTTGTGATAGCAAGCCGAAACGGGGCCAGAGAGTAACTGAT
>CM067343.1:28877762-28933708 GCA_034190875.2 Urechis unicinctus
GAATGGGGCACATTTCCAAAATGGTCGCCAAAATGCCCCGAGAAGCACACAAAATCATATATTTTACCTTTTATGCCCACTCGGGAGCAAATATTACTTATGAATATATATCCATAAATAAAGTTACATTATATAAAAAATATTAGCCGTCGTAAGATACATTTCGTCGGTTCGGAAAACTCAAGTTCCAAGATGGCGGCCAAAATCCTAGATGGCGACCTCTCACCACATAATCAAATAATACTAAGTATTGAGAAATATATATCGTGTAATATATCTTTTTATAGGTTTTCACTGATGCTCTTTCGATATAAATCATCATTTTTCACTTATCGTGGACTCTGACCAGCCAATTTCGATAATGCGGTCTGAATCTAAGATCGAGGACCAAATGTTACAGGGGTATCAAATAGACCGAAAAGCCCGACAAGCATATCGTGGCAAGAATCACTATCACTAGGCTGTCACTGGATCCTCTTCTGGTATGATCTGAGTTATCTACTATAGTTTCTAAACATGCCTGGAGAAAACAACTTATTACTGCACTCTGAACCATAAGAAGCGAGGATTGTCACCAAGTACACCATTGTCCGCATCAGAGAATATGGAAACTAGCACTGTCGCACAAAAAAACCCAGAAATTAATTTAATGACGAATCACGATCGATTTTTTATTGATAAAAAAATACTTATGGATTTTATCATGAATATCATCCCATTAATTCAAACACATGCCACAAGATGAAATATATACATTAATCTAAATACAATCATTACCACACACCAGAGGACAGCTGGGTGTAAAGGCTATCATCTCATCTCAGGTGTCAGGTATAATATCTGAACCGATCCCAATTTCATAATTGCATTCAATGTACACACAGCATATCTGACACGCATATTACATACGGACTTACAGTTCAAATAACTCATCATCGCTTAGCCAGTGCTGATTTTAACAAGACCTCAATGTCGCAGACTTGCTTATACTCTGGATGGACGACTGCTTTTATTGATTCCTTGAGTTCTTGTAAAGTGAAGTTTTGGAATCGAAATTTTCCATTGTCAGCTTTTACGCGCCGTTTTGGGCGGATGTCTGGGGCTGTGGCTACCCTCAAACAGCCAATTTCAGAGAGAAGCTGTCGTTCAATTCAGTCGGTTCAGTAAACTAATGGAAGATGCAGCGACTGGACCACCATGAGACTTACAAGTGTCCAATAGTTTCTGCATTCTTGCAAACCTCTGTTGCTTCATTTTGTCTTTCTGTTTTAACGCCAATTGTTTGCTTACCTTGGTCATGAAATCGGCCTCTAGTTGTCTGACACGCTGAACTTTGTCACTACTTCTGGCCCATTTCCACTTTTTTCTGCGCTCTTCATCAGTTAGTTCAGTGAATATTCAATTAGCTAACAGTCCATTAGTGGCTACAATGCATTTGCGAGAATGAGTTTCTACTTTGGTCATTCCACCTGCAATCTTCATCTGGTTATTCAATCTGGCGAAGCTGGAATCGCACCCTAAATCGGTGATTGGAGCATACAGTTTTTCTTCATCAACGGTAGTAGGTGTTTCGCCATCGAAATAGTCCGTCTGTGATAGCTGCCTGTTCATAACATCAATGGTTTCTTCAATGACCGCGCCGATTAATTGCCCCTTCCCAGTCGAGGTTTTGTCGAATTGTTCTCTTAGTGACTCTAAATATTTCAGCTTCTCAGCGAAGAACGATCGAACATTAGACCACCTGTGATGGGATCCGCACGTATGCCCATCAATGACGAATAGATCCATCATAGGAAATATCATGATATCACCAATCAGGAAATATACTTCACAGGCACACTGAAACCAGTCGTTCGTAATTAACGTTGACACGGCTAATACGAGCTTATTCGAATTGGCATCAACTACCGCATAAAAAAAATCTTTTTTTCTGATCTTTTTTATCAATATATAACTTTGCAAGCTCTGCAATGCGGCCGAAGCGATTGGAAATGAACCCCCTGAAACCCTTGCACTCGTGGCCATTGGTTTCTAACCAGTTCACAAATTCATTGTATAGCGACACCGAGTGTGCCGTGTGGCTCGGAGATATTAACTTCGTCACAGCGATCAACCCGAAGATCAGGATACTGGATGACGCTGAGCGGAGAATAGCCGAACAGTCAATCAGATTCTCAATTCCCATTTTTTGTTCAGTTTCTTTCAGCACCTTTTCTATGCAGTTATCTACACACACGATCAAATGGGCACAGCATTTTAGTACTTTATTCTCGTCAGTGTTCAGATGCCGTAGCATGGTTGGGCAGTCACCAGCCCGGCCTGTATGTTTCTTTATCTCGTCCGTGGAAAAATCGGCAAGAATTGCTAAACTATTCAGTTTGAACTCGTATGTCTTTGCGGCATCCTCTCCAGAATGTGATAGGTTTTCGGCGTAACCAGTAGTGAACGTCTTCTTTTCTGATGGGGGTCCAGCTATGGTAATATGGACCATTTTAATGCTGAAAACTCAATGCCCTGCTGCCTTCGTGGTGTCGTCTTAAGCAACAGTTATTGTGTTCTCTGACCCTTCAGCAAGATGTCTCTCAACCATCTTCAAGTTCAGGTATGAAGCATCCTCCAAGTACTTTCGAATTGATTTTCCACTAGGCATTACATATGTGCGATCGTCACATCTTCTTCGTCGCTTTGGTGTATCCTACGTTGGATCTTTCGAAATCATCGTCGTCGCCTAATCCCTCATCGTAGTCACATAACTTCCAATTCTGCTGGAAAACTCCGTTCGCGAACTCTACACAGATGCCTAGTAAGTCGTTTGTCGTGACTTTGTACTTTGAGAGACATTGCACCAGTGAACGAATTAATGGCTCATATAACGTTTTGTACCCTGTTCGTATCAATAATAATAATGGATGGTACAACTGAGTATCGCCATCTTGGATTTTGGCCGCCATATTAGATATCAGGTACTGCTACTGAAGAAAATGTCTCGAGTGACAGCTTACCATGTTTATTCGATTGGAAATCCTATTATTGGCCCATATTCAGCACGATAACAAGCCTTTATTTGAGATGACAGCTAAAAAATCGTTCTTTCCACATATTCCGGGTCATTTTGGCGGCCATCTTGGAAATCGGCCCCATTCCAACCTCAAAATTCATCGCACACCAAATTTTTTTCGAGTTTCGTTTTTTTCGGTCTATTTTGCCTAAGAAATACCCCTGCAGAATATTGGCACGCAAAAAAATGCATTATTGACCCAACCCTAGTTACAATATCACCGCAAGAGCCTATCTTCTAAACCAAAAACTTCAAGAAGCGTAGAGGGCGCAGCATCTAGCATGCTGTGCGTGGTACTGACATGATCGAGGTGAACATAAATTGTGTTGAACATGCTAAAGTTGATGGTCTGGTCAGCTGTGGAAGTACCTGAAACAATCCACCACCTAAGGCTGTCATCAAGACCCAACATCGTTAACACTCCATCATCAATACGTGCAATTCCATTAGGAACTTAAAGGGTACTACCCCATTTACAGCATCATCTTCCAAACCAAGACCTAATGATGTAATCTTCTGCTGAATAAGGCTGTAACTCCAGAGGCCAGGTTTTAAATGGATAACTCCTCCTTTTCCAGTAGTTTCTGACCGCCATTCAATGGTCCCAATTTTTCCAAGATTGTACCACCCCACAGTATACGTGATTGATCCTAGGCCAACACATAGATCATCTGCAGTGTTGTCAATAGGAACTTGCAGGGACACAGCCTCACCGCGTTGAACGTTAGACAGACTATGGTGCATAATTGTAAACATGAATATACAAACCTTTAGATTCAATAGAAAAACTACATATAAAGCAGGCCCACTTTTGGCCAGTGTTAGGGCAGAGGGCTTAACAAAACCAAGCGTTCAAGTCGTTCACAGCGGTACATTCACAACAAACTTACCTGAGGTGGTCAGTCGCTACGTTATGATGCCGGTAACTGCGGATAAAATAGTGCAAAGCCTGGGCGTCAAAGCCAATGCATTTCTGGCAGAACCAGATAAACTTTACTGTGTGGTTTGAAAACCTGCGGCTGCAGCTTGTCATCCCACGACCACCTTGAGGCTGAGGATCCCCTCGTCCAAGCTCTCTACACTTTTCACGTTTATTACACAGTGCAGCGCCTACTGGCAGAACTACGAGCGCCTCTACCTCAGGATCATGCGCATGACCCCCATAACAGCTACGGACCACAGAATGGCTCCAGAAGGCATCCAGTATCGGTACTGCGTTTGACACCACAAAGCAGTTCTTGGTTAATGTTGAAGACGCAGCTGAGTCTGCTGTTGACCTACCAGCTGCAATTAAGTGGTACCAAGACGTTTTTAAGTTTGCAGAGTCAAGCGTAGACTTTGTCTTTGGCATTGGGCTCTGCATGGCGCAAAGTAACATGCTTCTCTGGGTAGGTCAAGTAGTCAGGTACAACAACCTGATTACCATCACGTCCGACAGGCAGCAGATCGGCATCAACACTGATGTCAATATGGCTGTGGAAAGAAGCTTTGACAAGACAGCGGCCATCAAACCCCCCTCTCCACCTACCCCAAACAGCGTTTCTGTTATACCATCCCCACCCGAAAGGCGTGGATGAGAAAATTTGCTATGTAATAGGTCATGGAATATCAGGAGGATAACTCCCCCATCGCCACAGCTGCAGCCCATACATGTTCTGCCATCCAACCAGCCACCTTTGCAGGTGACTTAAGCAGCCATGATACGATGGAGCCAATGATCCTTTGAAGGGCAGCTGTTGCCTTACCAGCTAGGCCTTTCAGGACGTTTTCCAAGGAGTTCACCTGTTTTTTAATCCAGTCCTTTACACCACGTACTCGACTTGGTGTCGGTGTTGGTGGCGGTGTGGCACTAGTGGCCCCTCCACCCATCACAACAAGTACCAGGGTCGAGATTTCCAATCCAACTGCAGTGAGGATGGAGGCGAATGTAACCCCTTGCTCCCGGAACAGGGTGCGTGCATGCTCAGCCAAAGTTGTGTCCTCTTTTAGAAGTCTGTTGATTTTTTTTCCCTGATGTGGTTGATTTGGGTCCGAAGACATTCACGGTTTACAGAGACAGCCTATACACGGACACTAAGGAGATCCTGCAGCTCTGCAAAATCAACGCCTTGGAGGGCTTTTGCTACCTTTTGTGACACCGCTTGTCTGGACCACCCAGTGGAACCCAAATCATCACAGACAGCATCCAGCCCACCACGCAGACCTATTTTCAAATATTTAAGCGTTTTTTGGTATGAGAATGTGTAACACTTAAGCCAGGATAGACATTCAAACGTATCTCTCCTCCAACTAGCTCCAACTTTGTATAATCGTGGACGAGGGATGGTGTGTGACCTTTTTCAGCTAATGCATCGTAATGGTCATTGACAGCGCCTATAAGGAGTCGGACTCCCTGTGGTAAAGACTTATCCATCTCTATGTCCACTTCTATAGCACCCTGAGTTGGGAGAATGGCCTCTGGGAAAACCTCATCCCCTTCCTCTGCGACGTCAAATGTTGGGTTATCAAACTCTTTCATGTTACTGTATTAAAGATATACTCGCTATAATTTAACTGTTAACATGACGAGTACTTACGGAAGCAAACTCAATCCATACCTAGGGATACGCAAGCCCCTCGGGTAAAGGGCGTGGGACAATCTGTAGTTATTACAAACAATCTAAGCACTGTTGACCAGAACCAACAACTGCTGGTCTGCGTCCCAAATCTAGGTCCAGACGACGTCATTGTCCCAGGGACAGCACGGCTGGCCTTTACAATCATGCTGACCTCGACCGACGCTAACCACAGCTTTGTGTAAAACCTGGGTCGCGCCGTGGTTAAGAAAATGTCAATCAAGATTTCTGGCAAAGAGGTCATGTCTATTGATGACAGCGATGTCTACCACTGTTACCACGACTTGTGGCGTACTGCAAAGGAGAGACAGGGCCTCCAGTATCAGGGCAATGACAAACCACATGACAGAAACGCAACCAAGGTACGAGTGGGGACAGGAGACAAGAATGAGACCGAGGTAGAAGACCAGATGAAAGCCGATGTCCATGGCAACAGGTTCAATGTTCTGCTTAACTTTAAACTCCTCGAAAACCACATGCAATTCTGCCTTAGTGCACTTGGTGACAGACTGGAATAAGAGCTTACATTCAACGACTGCAGCCGTGTGATTCACGCAACGGGCGACACTGACGCCAGCTGCACAATAGTCTAATTTCCGGTAACCCCTATTACGCATGCACGCATGAGCAACAGCGCACCTAGCGTAATGAGGCACTTGCCCCCATACAAACAAAGAGCTTCATGTTCACAACAATGGCGCACAAAACAGATTTTTCGCGTTGGAAAGTCGGAGTGTTTTGAAGGATAGAGGGGTTACAAAGACGGATTACCGACGTCAACATCAACTTGGACTTAATTTGCCCTGTGATCCTGACTTTAGTCGTGCTAAATTGGTATTGACCCCATTCTCGGAGTCTAGTTTTCAGTTCTCGGCTGACTTTTCAGTGGTAATCCGGAGATTACTCTCTACGATATTTTCTACTATTTGATAGCATCTCTGACTTCGACAAAAGGAAAGTGAAGACTATAGACTCTTTGCTGATGGCCATGTGCTCCAGCAGAGACGTTCAAGACAGCATGACTGTTCTGTGCCATTAGCTGTATTTATCCCAGGCTAAAGTTGTCAGTTAGGATTATTAAGTCCATGAGTAATTTTTACTATCATTTTTGTATCTGTTCTAGTTATAGAACCACATTAGAGTCATCACTTGGTAAACAAGTTGAAGTCTTTGACCCTCGTCACCCAAGTGACAGGTTGCCAACCTAAGAAACTAGCTAGAGGGCCTGGCACACAAAATCAGACAGGTATGGAAATGCCTCAGTTTGTTGCACAAATGCTAAAATGAAGCTGAATAAAGTGTAATATTTATAGAACTGATTGTACAAAATAGACAACTGCCCGCTCTTTATACACTACGGTTAATAGAAACATGCACAAGCACCTCAAAGTAGATACTCCCAAACTACTAGTGTCTTCAGACAGAACGTATATGGATTGCTTCACTGATAGCATTGTAAGTTGTTCATGTCACCATAAAGATCAAGTGCCTATTTGCACTGAGAAAACAAAATCCTCGATTGGCAGCGATTGAAAAAGGGTGCGTAGAAAATGAAGATGGGCTTATTCACCTCAAGCACAACAGTGCTTATTACACTCAGGTGCAGGAACAGATGGGAATTTATGGTGTACAGAATTGTGACTTTGTGTTGTACACAATAAAAGGCTTCCACATTATCAGCGTACCCTTTGATGAAGAAAAGATGAAATGCTTTGTACAGATATAGGTGCCCTCATTAACCTTCTCTGGCCCAAAATTTTCATATCCACTAGCCGCGCACGACAGTAATATAAATATATAATAAGACGTCGTACACGGCTATCCGTCCACATGCCCTGGCTCACTGCATTTTCTTTGGATTGGAGCGTAGCTTTGGAAAATGAATGAAAGACACGCCATTCAGTCTTTCACGATCTCTATATCGGCTGTCTGAGTTGCACCTACCCCAGCAGCAATGTTATGGGGGCATTCTGGTTCGATATGATCGTTAATTATTCGGCAAAAACAGATTCAAAGCATCATTTACGGTATGCTACAAACAGTTCATACAGCGTCGCTAAGGAAAAGCTTGTTAAGGGTAGCAACAAGACGGGGTACGGGAAGAACTACTTCCGGGTCACCGGGAAACGGCCTATTGATGGCATCTCCTTAGAGTGTGACATGGTTACCCAACCAGAGTTGGCCGTATGATCCACACTCAGTACACAGGTCGGCTCGCGATTATGCTTGAGCAGGAGCTTCGTCACAGGAAGCTTTCATACAATAAAAGTGCCTTAACCAAGAAGAAAAAACTGGTCTTTAGCGGTTGCGCAGCAAAGTGTGTTGGTCCTCACCCGAAAGTACAACTGTGTGAGGACCTACGTGAGCAGACCCGCTGGATAGTGCTTATTTACACCAAGGACTGTGACTCATTTATAGACGCCCTACGTGAGAATGATGTGATCCCAAAAAAGGAAAAACGTGCCGCAGTACGCCAGCTAATAGCAAAGACCAAGCACACATAACTGCTGCTAAATACTGATCAACCTTCGGCATATGCTGTCGATTGAAGCAGGAGTGCTGACCCTGACAGCAGCCGCTGCCTTGGTTACCGGGTTAGGCCCGTCAGTACCTGGGTATCTGGGTTCAGTAATATATTATACTTCAAAAGTGTATACATATATTCATGGATCCTGATACCATCATTGAACAACTTCTTGAACAGGACGCTGCCACAGCTATCCAAGTAGTAACTGAGTCTGAGTGAGCGGCTGTCATAGCTGGGGGTCAGGCCCGTCAGTACCTTGGTGAGCAGCGCCTTATAATTGACCAGGTTGAATTAATGTCACAAACCTATAAGACACGTCCTCTAGGTCAGGCAGTGCTACAGCTATTCTCAGGTATTGCTTGCATGTTTCTACCAATCCCACCAGAACATAAGCCAAAGCTTATTACAGACTTCAAGGCCGACCCGTTTGTTTGGCACGACCTAAGCACTGCTACTTGAGAGCTATATCATCGCTATGGCGTGTTTTTAGCTCCACTAAGCACATCAGTCAATTTGGACAAGTAAGCACCAAGGCACCCACTGGGCCTGGCGGTGACGAGTTTGAAAGTACTTGCGTGCTGTAGCGTGTGCTGCCAATTGGACAATTTTTTTTTAGTAGGAAACGAACACAAATCAAGGAACGCCGGTAGTGGTAGTGGAGAGGGTCACCAGTGAGTCAGAATGACCTACAACAAACGCTAAAAGGGTTGCAGCAGGGCGAAAGAGTGCTGAAGCTCGAAAAGCCAATCAGAATAAGCTTCTGACAGTGCTCCGTGAGGCTATGGCCACGCTTACGCATGCTTGAGATGAATCTGTCGAGCCAACATCAACGTGCAAGCCTCAGAAAAAGCGGGCTTGGCCAACATGGACTTCACCCTGATTTGTCCGCGGTGTTGGGTTGTTTGGACTAATATGGTATTGTTACAGGCACAGACTAGTAGCCTCGCACCCTAAACAGGTTGTGGTAAAAAGGCCTTCGGATGTCCATTTAAAGATTCTTTTTCATATTCAATAAGATCACAACATGACAACTGATAGAAAAATGCTCGTCAACACGCTTTACCACGGTGCAGTTGTTTCCGGTATATCAACAGGTTATGCTAAGCTCGGTAAGATGGCTGTAGGTGGGGCTCTGTCGCGATTTGACTTCACTCTACACGAACTGGTGTAACAGGCCTTGTACACAAGAGTTTTGTAACTTACACAGATATAAGATAAAGCATGGTTATTTGGCACAGGATAGGTATAACATAGCGAGTTCGCGTGTGGCGTTAGCGTGGGTTGGCTACGAGTTTTGTCAGATGCGGTATGATGAGTCATGTGATGAATGTTTTCGTGAATGCTGTGTGAAAATGCGTGGATTGTATGAGGATTCAATTCAGGAGTTAGTGGAGTATAGTGGCAAAGTGGCCCGACTGCGTGATACTTTGAAGTCAAATGTTGAAGATGTTGTACTTTACCGGAAGGCGCCAGAAAAATTCGATGACATGCTCATGCAAATCAATGCGAATTAAGCAGAGCTTCAACATCGAGAAGCGCATGTCATGACAATCAAAGCGAAATTAGCCACAATAGTCAAACATAAAGATCGAGAACGGTTGAAAAAGGTGCACCCGATTGTAAAATTTCCCATGATGCTGCAACATCCCTTGAATCGAAAGCGTTCACAGCCCATATATATATAGTCTCCCCAAAAATCACCACTGGCTTCCAGTTGTACCATTCCCACTGTCTCCATAAGCCCCAAGTTCTGCTATGCCGCCAACCTATGTTAATCCATTACCAACCCCTCCTGGCTCTGGTTCAAAGCTGACGTCTACCCCGACATGCTACTCGTGATCGTTAGTGGATGCTGTCTGGTGCATTTCATGTCCAATGGAAGCCAGCAACTGCTTTCACTTTTCAGTTGTTCTGCTTAAGGGAGTTTCATGGCTGACTGACTGACGCCATGACTGCTCCTCTGATATTGTGTTCAATTGTTGCTTTATATGTCAGACAATTAATGTATATATTGAGAAATGTTGATAACCATCTTAACAGATTTGTCTGTAAACATGCATCTCCAGCATACAGGGCAGCTTTGACTGCTATTCGGGTTATTTGTACAAAGAGTGTATAGCTTCACTAAGAGCGCTCACTCAAGCCTCAGCCCGAGAAAAAATGTGAAGACTACATCTGTCAGGCGCCGTGCGTTGCTTTGTCATAGCGTCCCTTAAAACTACGTGGAATTCTCCGATTAGCTCGGCCACTCCGAGACGACGGATCAACAATCCCATGGGCTTTTGTTTATTTCATGGTATCGTCGCCTGTTGACGACGGTGTATTTCACGTAAATTCATAATCCCCACGCAGCTTATTGAATCTATAAACTCTATACTCAAGATCTCTACATGTCGCTGGTAAGCCAACAAATGTTCTTCTGGTATTAATTGGGTGTTGTAAATAATCTTGCCAGGTGTGGAATGTATTGATCAAGGCCTTTGATGTTTACTTTTCATCATCTGTCACAAGTTACATGATTTTTTCATTATGTTCTGTTGTTGTTATCATTTTGTTTTAAACGAATTCGCGCAATTGATTGAAAATCATTGAATGTTATATGGTTATGATTTTGCTACGAAAAATTAACAGATTTCTAATCGACTGAGTGTGTTCAGGTGGCTTGATTGATATTTTTCTGATTGGGCATTGAATGAATACTTCAATTGTGATACTTGATGATAGGGCTCGTGTGTCCATCTGCTGTATGCCACAATGCAACACCAGTCGTCTCATATTTGGGTATCATCTAATTATAGCTATGTCACTCTGAATTATTAAGTACAGATTAGACATAATGAATTTTTCATTCCCTTGATTCGGCCGTGTTACAATTATGACTACTTTCTCTGTAAATTGTTACAGCTATATCAGTATGTCATCCAACCAACCTCACTACTCAACTTGAAGCGAATTATTCACAAACTAACTGCTGTCTTGATTGGCTGAGTGGAAGATATTTCAAAGAACATCTTTGGTCTGTGGGTCGAGGAAAAAAATTCTGAAAAGAAAATGGTTTATTGGTGTTATCAAACATGTGTAGCAAACATTCCCTAAATTTCACCTACCGCAGATAAACAAATTGCTGTCATATTTTGGACATTGTTTACATATATGTTAAGATATAGCACTTATATACAGCAAAATCGACAGATATGAATAAGCAAAGACCTATATTGTTCATCTCTACCAGTTCGTATTCAAGTAATGATATTCACGAAAATACATCTTCATTTTTTGTAACAATGCCACTCATCATTACATATTACCATGCAAGTAATCAGAGAAACTCATCACGATTGTACGGACAATTTACTCGACGGGTGAATGCGTTCCGTTTTGTGGAGCACGTCGACTAATAAAAGAGCCTTATGCATTAATAAAGCTTACTTCCCGTTTGCTGTGCATAACTATGACGGTTATGGGGAAAAGTGACCGCACATTTGAAGTTTTCATCGATTTCAACAATCGGGGGAGATCACAATGGCTATAGATGAGGATAGTTGTGATGCTTGGACGGCGCCCCATAAAAGTCATCGTCTGCATGACACAAACCCATTAACCTACAAGGAATGATACTCACTACATTACGATCAACAAATACACGAGAACTTCATAGGGGTCGATACTCTTGTCCCATAATGATCTAACACATGTTAACTTTACCTATGCATCGAAATATTTCACAACTGAGCGAAATATTTCTCAAAGTACACTCATCAAGTGATTTAAGCATATTAAGAGAATATGGCAGGGCGTCAGGACGTGAAGGTCGTGCGCATCACAATGCCACTATGGGAACGATGGCCTGCGAGACCACCTCACTCAGGCACGGACTAATGGCCCTGTCATAATGAAATGTTCATGTCACATTCACATACATGTAACCTATCCTACAGACACTCGGCAGCATTAGACCATTGCCAATTTGTATCAGTGACAATAAGAATATATTCATATCCTTATTGACCTAAGGACCCAGGGCAATTAAATCCATGCTGGTGTAAAACACGAGCCCATAAAACCCCTAAATCAGCGTAAGACATCTGTATAATCACAAGGTACTGTCAGTTACCCACCTACTCAAGATGAAGTGCGTGTTAATGTGCCTTTGCCTGGCCAGGCCGCCGCTGCTCCCCAATAGCCAGCTGGAACCAAGTAAGAAGATGTCTACGCCAAAACGACGGAGTATGATCACTACGACAACAAGCCAGCAACTTATCAAGAAGCTGTTCCTGAGAAGGAGTTTCATTCGTGAAGAACGTGAAATACGGTCACCAATATGCTTGCTACGATGCTGGTTACTATGGTGCCAACTATGGTAGCCATGGTAACTCTGGTTACCAGGGTGCTGCTGTCGCACCCACTGCACCCAAAGCCGCAGTTTCTTAGCTTCCCGACTGCATATAGTGTTACCCTTTGCTGTATATAACGTACCCCATGCTGCATATGGCACAGCTTCTGCTGCATACGGCACTCACTAAGATGCTCATGGAGTCGCTCCTGCAGCGTTTGAAGCATGCCCACACACTGTGGTGAACAGTTATTCTATATTTCGTTTGCTGTTGAACGCTACTCTTAATGATGCAAATATGGCCGAGATGAATTTTGCTTACAATTTATACATACTGACGTGTTATTGAAGCAATACCGTGGTGCCTATTACTAATTTTCATGGAAGCAGCGATTACTAGTTTGCGCATGGTGTAGTAGTGTTGCCTAATCATAAACACAGCATTCAATCGATTCATGTTTCATGCTGACAGATTGTTTTGTCGTTGCCACAAGAATGACAGCCAATATGCCTTAGTAATGTAGCATGGTTCGGACGTCATGATGCTATATGTCCTATGGAGATCGCGCCTGCGACTCTTTATCATCAATTGTGAATAAATCTGATAATAACTATACGCTGCTGCCTCTGTGTCTCGTACGTTATGATGCTTACATCAAGCGCCTTTGCATCAGCCTGAACTGCTTTATGATTATTGTAGAAATGATTGTTGCATTCTGCGTTCTATGTATACAGGAATAAGATATCTATAGCCGTCTTTTAATAGCAGTGCAAATCAGTCATAAAAAGCCGAAATTCACATCTTATGGTTTTGTAAGCATGTTGCATGTTGTATTTCGCCCCATTTGGTAGGGATACATTGTTGTTAAAAATCGGCACCCAATTTCACAGTTGCAGCTTGTTTGGGGAGATTTGGGGGAATTCTTATTTCGTTTCTGCTTTTGTGTAGTTGCTAAAATGATTGTTTTCCTTTCTTGGCATTTGGATCATTTCATGATCGATAACTTATCGATTATGGTGCCTTTAAAACAGCCTCTGAACGCCATTTATAAAATAGAATTTGGTAAAAATAAGCACTGCATGCCTCAACTCCACCATTTTCTGGTATCGGAGTTAGCAAGGCCCTAAAAACAGCGGATTGATCTCTTTTGAACCAAAAGTAATAGATAATTGGTGGATGATGTTGGTACCAGAGCCTTCAATAAATAAATATTAATCATATCCATACAGTTATGTAGCCTGAAACCCCACTACAATTTGATTCCTGTAGATTTGGCATTAGGCCAAGCCAAAGTTTTTGATACCAATGCCTCATCAAGTTAATGAAACCCCAAGATCAATCATTCTTGGGTATTCTTAACAACCTTACAGGTAGTTTTCGTTATATGCACAATAATACAAAACGAACTTAAAGGCTCTTTCAAAACTCCATCATTGTGGGAGTGCTTTGCACCGGTTCAAGTTTTCAAAGCCTCGCAAAGGAAGTAATGATTATAAATATATATATATATATATATATATATATATATATATATACATATATATATATATATATATATATATATATATATATATATATATATATATATATATATATATATATATATATATATATATATATATGTGTGTGTGTGTGTGTGTGTGTGTGTGTGTGTGTGTGTGTGTGTGTGGGTAGTCAACATCTCACTGGTTGTCAAATTTTCAAATATTTTTTTTATTTCAACAGTCCCAAGTTTAGGCAATTGCTGATGATGGGTTTTGCATTATGAATATTTTATTGTTTTAAGTGCGAATGTCCACAAGACAGCAACAGAAAAGAGGTGGCCCTTGCAAGGCAAACCATTGGCCCTGTTCTAGCCCATTCCAGCCCTTAAACGTACAGGCTCTTGAGGTTTGTTTTGTGTATGATATTGGTAGAAATACTGAAATGTTATTTTGATTGGGTGCTATAAACAGGCTAGATGCAATCGGATTCTATGTGGTAGCTTTTGTTAGAGACCAGGGTTCAAACGATGTCAATCTTGAACTGCAAATCCATTACCATAATGTATATCATACATATATAAGGTGATGGTTGATGGACAAATGACCAACTACATTGAAGATGTGTTGATGGCTTCTTACTCCCGATTGACAAGGTTTGGAATGTAATTCACAATTCTATAGGTTCAGAGTTTAAACGGATGAATTGAACTCTGATTTGAAGTGTTGACTGTAGTTTTAGTGTGCTTGTCGTTAATCTTATGATGTATGCTGACGATATCGTTTCAATAAGTAAGCATTAAGACTGATATTTCTAGTGCTTTACAGCATTGTACGAACCCTTCTTGGGTACTGTATCCACTAAAAATTTAAATAAAGGTCGTTGAAATGGGAGAACAGCGTGTAGTTAGGTCTAGTATACAATAAAGTAATTAACGAATACAGTCTGCATATTTCTAGCAATTGGCGGCGCTTGTTTGTTTGTTCCGCCCCTACCACCGCCCCCTCCCCCCACCCAAACCAATCACGAAAGTCGGTTTTGAACATCACTATGATCCTCAAAAAAGACCCTCTCATGATCATGACGCTCAGAGATTCATAACGTTTGTAAAAGTTACAGCCCAGTGAGCGGAATATTTCGCGTGTGAGAGGCGTCACAACGTTGAATGTTGGTGCGTAAAATAAGACCGTTTTACTTACAATATATTACCTTAGAAATATGTTAACACCACCCTCATCCCCCGTGCATAAAGAGCGTATGTCTTGTTGGTTCATTGCGAACTTAGAAGATTAGACGGATGTTTAATGGAAAACTACTGAAGAACGGGTCCGGGGACAAAGGCGGTGGCAAAGCGGACACAACAAGCCCTGATGTGGTACCAGGAACACCCAACCGTCCCACGGCAGCGTTGTTATGTGTGTATTTGTTGACCGAAAAGAACCTCTATTTACTTCTCTTTATTGTTGTATATCAAGGGTTTCCCAAAAACACTTCACGAAAAATCGATACCATTCACAAGCTATCGTATTTAAATTTTACTGGCTTATTATGGAGAAGTTATCGTGGGAAAGGTGAAGTAGTTCAGCAAGAGCATGAAGTTCTTGTAAACGCCCAGCTTAATCATGTTTGATCTCATATCAAGGGTATGTGAAAGGAACACACATTCTCATTTCAGAATTGCTTTATGATGAAAATGACATGGGTCGGGACTTATAGTGACTGCATTGGCATATCAATAAAATGCAAATCGCTATTTTTTAACATCACCCTAATAGCTTGGCGCTTGAATTACATCGTATAAGTAGTTTGCCATGGGTTTGTGCAAATGAAAGCAAACATTTTTCCTGTCAGATATAATTCAACTCTGATTTATAAGTGTTATGCGCGCAGGGCTCAACAATACACTGTAGAATATCAAGTTCTTAGAGTGTATATGTTTAGGTTTATAGCAGAATACGAATCCGTATCGTCATCAAATAGCTCAGACTGGATTATATGTAAATATAAAACATATCTGTACACAATTGCTACATATCCATTACTGTAGTCAATATATTATAAAGTTGAGCTCCTTAATAAGCTGCTGTGTACCACCCATGGTCTTAAGATAATATTTCGGTGTGCGCACTCGCTGCCTTAATGTTTTGCGGCCTCTAGTGGTCTTATTTGTTCAAGCATTGCCATACGTGTGGAAGCTGGATATGTAGTTATTGGCCATCTCGAAGAGAGACTGGTACTGCTCCTGAAGCACCACGAAAAGTAGAGGGTTGATTGGTTTAAAATTGGTGTATGCAAGTTCATTGGGGTTTTGATATATGGGAAGTTTTATCAAATATATTCTCAACTACTGCTGATGGTTTCCGGTCGTCTAGATGTGATGTAAGGTGCTGCCAGCATCACATCCACTTCCTGCTCCGCTTGCAGTAAATCCAGCAAGAAGCTGCCTGCTGCAAACAGTCCACTTCGCTCGGCACCGTCCCTGAACCACAAAAATACAAATTGGACATTGGATTAAATAGAAAAGTCGTATATTGAAATCACATTATCAGGGGGCATATTTACCTGCAATGCACAACAGTAGAACCTCCCTTTAGATTACGTCGCCAATATGTCACATTCTGTATCAGGTCAATGAACAGATCAGCTTGGGGTGGCACTTTGTCACGTAATTCCCAGCCTGATAGCTGATATTGACGGACTGTTCGAGGTTCTTCCCGCATCAACAAGGCAACATAAGGTCATTTTGAAAACAACCTTTGGCTTATGATAACAGGTGCAAAACTGAACCAACATTGAAAAAGATAATGCATACACACACACGCACGCACGCGCACATATACATACATACATACATACATACATACATACATACATACATACATACATACATACATACATACATACATACATACATACATACATACATACATACATACATACATACATACATACATACATACATACATACATACATACATACATACATACATACATACATACATACATACATACATACATACATACATACATACATACTACATACATACATACATACATACATACATACATACATACATACATACATACATACATACATACATACATACATACATACATACATACATACATACATACATACATACATACATACATACATACATACATACATACATACATACATACATACATACATACATACATACATACATACATACATGCATACATATATACATTTATTGAGGAAAACTACCAACCATTCGACGTTCGTTGTACACTTTGAAAGTTCTTGAAGTGATTTGCACATTTGATCCCTGTTCAGTGCTGATGTGTTAGACGTGGATGGGGCCAAAATTAGTCTTAGATAACTACTCACTTGGCCAATATTGTGTATCAGTCTATTTAAAACACACTATCATACATTTAATCTATGCTGCTTACAAAAGTAATCGAGAATCTTCCAGTTGGTAGTGGTTGCAATTGAAAGTAAAGGTACGATGATGAAATTATAAGAACAAAAACATCATATGCTAGGGAAATAAAAACAAAAACTTGTTACCAGGTCAGCTCTTTCCATTTCATTGAGCATGACAATGCAATTGCATTCATGATCGTAGATAGGCCTCCAAAAGTCCACAACGGTGTTTGGAAGAAGAACTGTGTCAGAATTATGGATTTGTGTTTGCCAAAACTCTGCATTCACATACAGGTTCTCTAAGCAAACATGGCGGTACCCTATAAGATGTTTTTACGATTAAAAGTAAATATACTGATTACGTATGAGAATTAACAAACCACTAATGAATTGAATGAGAGTATATAAGCCGATGAGGCTCTAGCTTTATACCAGCGATGATACCACTTACGTCAGCAAAACTGCATTGATGTAATCGTCACTCCCAGAATGAGGCGTCGACAATCTCGGACGTCGACGGTCGTCTTCAAAACAAACAAACACAAGATGCAAGCCAAAAGTGACGAATTATATAACAGGAGATATCAAGGTAGGTTTATATTTTCACAAAACAAGAGATTTCCTATGAGGTGCATTTTTCTTTGCTTAAGGATAAACAGACAAACCGTATGATATTCAGTCATCTGTGGTCTAGTACTATGCATGATTTAAGTTGTTACCTGGAAGAACATCTTGACGTCTGTTTTTCGCCTTATTTTCCATACAACTGGGAGAGGGATTGGCTGGAGGTTTGTACTTGCATAGCATCTACATTTCAATGAAAGAATTAGTCAGATCAAGCATTGTTGTGTATTTTGATATAGGGCTGTACAGATTTCTGACCTAAAATTGTTCTTGAAGATGGCTCTGGTTGGAATATGTTGTGTCCTGACACATAGTAGTATAATGAGCCACAAACTGCGCTTGTGGAATTCCAGTTTCACCCATCTTCGTTTCAACTCCTTCCAGTGAAGCATGGTACAGGAACTTGTACTGTAACTTTTGCCCCAAAACATATTGTACAGATTTGTAAATTTGTTACATGAATCAAGCCGTGGAAGGGACGGAACTCAGACTGGGAAGGTTACATACCTCAGTTTGTACCATATCCATCCTCTGAGTTCTCAGGCGGTTGACGCACTCAAACACATCGATGCCTCCCTCACACTTCGCCTGATTTATCAGGTAATCCAACGCAATGAACGTACCTGTCCGACCCACCCCAGCGCTGGGACATTTGTCAATACTTACCAATAAAGGGAAACGCATGAATAAACCGAGCACTTGCACGATAATCCACTTGTACATGTAGAGGAAGCTCCTTTTTTTCTCACATCGTAGAAGTTACTTTGTTGGCAAAGATTAATACCTGCAATGCACAACCAGTGGACCAGTTGCCTCACATGGCAAACGTAACACCCGACCTCTGAACGCGAGAAGAGGAAAGTTATCCTCGGGGCACTTCTTATCGTCCCAAGCTATGAAATGAAGATGGTGGACATCTCGACCTTCGCCCAAAAAAAAAATAACACAATTAAATGTCAAATTAAAGAACATGAAGAAGTCTTGTCATATTCAATATACAAAAGCGAAGCTCTCTTGCCACCAGTCCCCATACGGTTATTGCATTTATTTTACTGTATGTTGTGTAGTGTTAAAATGAAATGACAAATGGGCACCTTGTAACTCAGTCGTAGTTTCCGATATGCATAATCAGCATGGGTTTCGGACACCATTAGAGAAACTGTGAAGAGTTCATACATCTTGACTTCCTTGTCGGCTTCGTAATCATCGGGCCAGTACCTTTCATATTTCGTCTGAACTCACCAATTCATACAGATCTTCGGATAAATATGACTCATGGTCCATAACCCCCTCCCCCCTCCCAATTGGCTGATATTCGTTACCGAATGCATGCACAAAATCATCTTGCTACATATATACGATCAGTACCTTGCCTCCCTCGTTCAGCCTGGTAAGCATTACAATACGGTTGGCATGCTGTTGGCATATCATGAACCAGAAGGCTAACATTGTTTCCTTCGTTGGACTTGAATAGTAGGCACAGTTTATTTACCAACAAGCAAACTTTAACTACAGAGTATCCAGAACATCACCACAACAAATGTAGCACTATCACATCTGATGCCAACAAGAATGGTCACAATTGTAAGTTGGTTACTGTGAAGCAATAGCAACATGAAAGACAGGAGAGACACATGGTTGCAGACATTACTCCAGCAGGTCCTGGATGACGACACAAAATAACAAATGAACTCAAACTGAAATGCTGCTAATCTTTGTCATACATTAACAATAAAGACATGAGATTTGATTTATTTCACAAGCTTTTATCACAGACATGCACTTAACATTAGCATTTTGACAACACATATTATTATTTATCAATTTCCTGTTGACACTCCAATAAAGGCAGGAGGCTACGTAATATTATTGGAGCAATGAAATACACATGATGAGCAATTGGACCCACCTCATCAGAGTCGTCCTGGTAACCCTTCACCTTACCAGCAGGTGACTGGGTCTGCTTTGGACCTGCCGATGATGTCAACGAGACTGGTGTCGTGTTGCCGTATTTAGCAAAGGGATCAAACGAGCCCGTTGATCTGGGAGGTGTTGTCCCATAGCTCTGGGATAGAGTGGATAGAGCTGAATTTTCCTCCTGGGGTGACAGATTGGTTTTTGTTAGTAGCATCGATTGATGCTAACAGTGTTTATAATAAGATAATTCCTGCCGTTTATGGTGGTTCACATCTATGTCAGTGTTTTCAATGGCTCAAATGATCGTTACAAACATCGATGCTATGATTACAGTCCCGCTAACCATGCTCTGGGATTCCTCGTGTTATTGTGTGACCTGATGCAGAGATCAACAAATATTATTAGATATTGCCAACGAGATGGAACTGAGAGCCTTTATGACATCATCGATAATTGTATTGGAGATAACGGTCTGTTTGGATGACGTGGGTTATGGTTAAGCAAAGGGGACGCCAATGAAGATGGTATACATAATATATAAAATACCCAGTAAAAAGTATGGTTACATTTACATAGCAGTGTGCTTTGCCTGATAATTCACCACAACAAGAGGCTTATAAGCCTTGAAGCTCTGTTACTATATATATATATATATATATATATATATATATATATATATATATATATATATATATATATATATATATATATATATATATATATATATATATATATATTAAGGGTTGAATAATATATATATATATATATATATATATATATATATATATATATATATATAAACATGTTAAGGGTTGAATAATGGTAGAACATCCAAAGCTATGTCAAAAAAGATGATTGAATCTGATGTTAAAGGAGCCACGTCATCGCAAATCAATCATGTCAATTTTTTTACCAAGATAACTTCCACTTCACAAACAAATCTAATAATATACAAACTGATGTTGTAAGAGGTGCACCAACCTTCCCCTGGCAAGCTTATAACGCTTGACGATGTATGCCATGATGACACACAGACAAAAGTCCGAGAATGACAACCGCAGCCAGGAGGAAGCTACGCCTGCCATTATACATGTCCAAAATTCTCTTGTACTGCACACACTCCTCACGCTCGTTCACGAAGAACATTACTTTACTCATTGCACGATATGCATTGCGTAGACAACATTCGTGCCATTCCTAGACAATAAATGTAACTCGTATATGGAAACTTTTAAGCTTCACCAAGCCTACACATGATATATATTAGTTGTCCTGTAACCCAAAACTATCCCTTAAAGATTGTTGGGAAATTTAACTAGAACTTAGAGAGATGATAATCTTATATAACATGAAAATGTTTATATCTGTCTGTATGTCCATCATATCTTCAAAAAGACTGCATCTTGAGAGGTGCAATTCCATTAGCAATATACATGATAGGCATGATAGTTTTCAAGGTTGTGGACTTTAAGGCCAAAACTAAATTATTATTACCATGTAGGGAGTAGGTAGGGTCACAACAGACAGGTATAAGGGTGCAATCATGGAAGGAATTAGGATTAGTCATGGTGGGAATTAGGGTGGGGTCACAACACATATTGGGGAGGGATCATGATAGGGATTAGGCCACGGCAGGGATATAGTCAGGCAATTGGGAATCCTGCGTCCAGAGATTTTCGTGTCCAATACGCCTTCAGTAACAACAATTCTTCATCGTTTACAGCTACTTTTCAGCATGGGCAATACAGGTTGCTAGCAAACATACTAAATTTGATACGTAGCTATGGTCCTGTAGCACTATCCATTGTACTTATAATTATACAGGACACTATATAATATGTTGCAGGCCATATATAACTTGCATAATAAAATGAGAAACGTTACAGCTCCGATGTAGCAGGAACATATTAAAACTCGAGGCACTTACTTGGCTTGAGTGGACCTGAGGTATTTTCACATGTTCTTCATGGCTTATATAAGACTTGTCCCCCTCCTTGCAGACCTCTGACATCTTGATGATTTTATCAGCACGAGGCATGAAGCATCCCTTACACTGGTTCCCAGGCATCTTGTGGTATCTGCCACGACCAACAAATGTATGCTCTGTTAAATAGATATATATACATATATATATATATATATATATATATATATATATATATATATATATATATATATATATATATATATATATATATATATATATATATATATATATATATATATATATATATATATATATATATGGATATATATATAATATATATATATATATATATATATATATATATATATATATATATATATATATATATATATAAAGTGACGATTACAACCATTCGTTGACTCCAACCATTCGTGGATAATGTACTTTTGTTGCTGTCCTTAATTATTAATTATTAATGCGGCATATATTGATTGATGCAATGAAAAAGTTTGATTCAAATTAAAATATTTTTATTCATAATGTATACTTTTGGTCTTCTAAAGGTCGTCCACGAATGGTCAAGACACTTATTATGCATAGGCACGAATCCAACCTTTCGTGCCCATATATATTTGCGTATATTTGCGGAATACCGATGTTTTTCAATCGTTTTCATCCATCATGGATTAGACAAATAATATACATTATAGATGTGATCATTATGAATGATTAGCAGTGTTTTCGAAATTATTCTATGTTGAAGATAGATGAATAATGAGAAAAAAAGGAGTTTTCGGTAATAAAATTTATAAGTCAAACAAATATCTTAATTCTTCAAATATAAATATTCAACAGTCATGTTTAAGCATTATTTTTACCATTCGGGTCAAAGTATATATGGTTATAGGGAAGATATTGACGTTTTCGTGTTATGTCAACGAATGGCTAGATGCTTAAATTTGATTTTGCTATAATATTCAACATTCAATGAAATCATTCTTGAAAGGTTATCTACGTACGTTACTTAGACTAGACTATCATATTAAAACGGTCAAACCAATCAATCATTTTGAGCGAAAATGTGCATTGACTTTATGTGGACATAGCGGTATATCCCTTCTGGACCAAAGTCTATGAAAGGTTGGCGGTTTGTCCACCAAAGGTCACGTACGTGATAATATATATATATATATATATATATATATATATATATATATATATATATATATATATATATATATATATATATATATATATATATATATATATATATATATATATATAATACATATGGTGCTGTATATATGGTTGTATAATTTGCAGTTCATGTTCAATAAGCCATGAATGAGGTCCATACTGAGCAACGACACAACCCCTATATCATTAGGCCGGAGGGTAGTAAGTCGGATAACCCGGTCAGATCATGGATTCAATATGTTAAAAAAACAGCCTCACCCTAGAAAGACCAGTTCTTCTTTGTGGCCTCGGAAACAGATGTCCGAATCTCGTTCCCTGAAGGCGGGGTCAGTTATGCAGCCTTCACTTCCCTTTGGACAATAGTAACCATAGTCACTGTAACCAACAATCACCTTACCTCAATTCGCTTGACACCACAGTCACAATGCTAGTCAGCTTAATCTACTTTTTATTTTCAATGAAAACTGCCCTCAGCTATGGCAGTCAAGTACAGCTTATCTTATAATTATAGAGAGTGAGTGAGTTATAATACAAGTTCTTACCAATCATAATCTGTCTGGGTACAGGGACATATTTCACCTGACTGCTTCTTGACCTCGCGAGCATAGCCATTATAACACCTGGAATCAACACCTGCATTGCTATGAATAGGCCACACCAGCATAATCAGGCATTGTTATACCTCCAATTAATGTCACACTAAACAACCAGACAATCAATGATATGAATGATGGTTACTGACCAGGAATCGTATTTAAGACGCATGAATGTTTCTCGTCTCCCTAGCAGACAGCCCTTCAGACTTGCATCCTCCGAGTTGTCAAAATGAGGCAGCCATTCTTCATAATCCATACCCGTACCTGTGTAATATCAGGTTTTGATTATGTATCATTTTTGTCCTCAGCATGTCGACATTTAAAGTACAAAAGCGGGGCGTCATAAATCAGGATTCGAATAAAATCGACCAAGTTTTGCAAGAAAAATCTATTTTAATATTGCTTCCATTTATGAGTATTGGCTAAGACTATGAGCACCAAATCATTGAAAATAAACTGATGAAGGCACATTGAAAACAGCCTCCAAACCTTGTTTAAAACAATATTAAAATGAATAAGTGAACTAAACCAGTTACTACACGAGCAAAACTACCGTTTTTAGGTTTTATTGCTCAAACTCTGACCATTTTCAGCCTTGGATTTATTGTAGAGTTTACAGTTTGCCATATTTGGGTAAAAATTCATTTCCCGTAAAAATAAGAAATCAAACTTTACAAAGGCCATAAAAATAGCTGGGGTCACCGATTGGACCTGAGTTTTGGATATCATTACTAAACCTAGTATGGAATTGATCGACAGAATTTTGATGAAATGCCCCTTAAAAACCAAACGGTTGTAATTAATATAAGAAATAATGACAGATCCCCAAATGAACATGAAAACCAATGACTCGACCATATGGAAACTTACACTGTTGTTGTATAACCTTCCTGGAGTCAATCACGAAGACTTTCCACTAGACGTGTGGTAGCTAGGTATCCCCAGATTGCCACAGTCATGGCCTGGTTCTCAGGTTGCGTTAGTAGTCGTCGGAATATGACCTGCTCATCTGTGAACTGATACTCGTGCCAACATCGGCCTTCGTCAGTCGAGAACTTGACATATTGGGGCGTGTTGGTGTCAGCTGGGACGGCTACGAGCAGGCCACCTTAGTCGGTTATTTGGTAATGATGGGGCCCCCTCAAAGCCTTAAGGTCATTCAATATAGAGTTTACAGGCATTGTTCAACTCAAAGTTTTAAGCAGTACTAGCAATGAAGGTGTATGGTGGGGGAGGGGCACAAACACATAATACTATCTTAATTATACAGTGATATTATATCTGACAAAAAAAAATCTATTAGATTGGCCATTTCAACGAATGCAATAACATTAGGGGTACAGAGACTATGCCCGATGGCTACTCACCAATCTTCAGTTGTAGCCCCCATCAGATGTCACAAACACATCGGGGTCAGTGATCTGGAGGGCGTCGGCCAATGACCTGCCACACACACAGCGCTCAATGTTCAGCAGTCCATAGAATACTGACTGACATCTAGTTGGTTGAATAATATTAACAAATGGTCCCTGGAATAATGTCTGACGACTGGTTTGTTGATTTATTAATACCAACCAAATGGTCCCCAGTATGCCTGACAATTGGTTTTTCTATCAAATAGTAAAAAAAAAGGTCACTACAATAAAGTCTGACAAATAGTTTGCACAATAAATAAATATAAATGGCCTGTTGAGTAATAAAGACTGAAATGCCATCCCAAGAATGTCTTATTCTATAGATTTTGACAAGTGGTCCCCAGAATAGCAGGTTGTCCCCAGGCAATTTTTATATCTTAATGCATGTATCTTCAGCTTGACATCATTGAAGTTCAGCTCACCATGAACCAAAATAAGGCCTGGTGCACTCTCAACACTGAGGGGGATTTCACCATTGACTTTCTGTGATGCACTGAACTTGCTGTGGATCTGAAGGTTGCAAGCCTGCACACAATGGAGAAGGGTCAGACCATGTTATCACGACATAACACATCCTGTGAGAGTACAGAATCGTACGCCCAAAATAACTGCTATCGGTGGAGGAAACGCGCCAACATTTGGCATTAATATTCGTTTAAACTCAATCAGACAACAAGTTTCCACTTACGGGAATATTGAGTTATCCTGAGAACCAATTATCTGTATTACAATATGCCTTTGACTCATCTTAACAATATACCTTTGACTTATCTTTGACTCGTCTGTACAAGATGCCTTTGACTCATCTTTACAATATACCTTTGACTCATCTTTACAATATTCCTTTGAATCATCTTTACAATATGCCTTTGACTCATCTTTACAATATACTTTTGACTCATCTTTACAGGGAGTGTTTGCCGGTCGTTTCACTGGGACCCACTCCCCTCCCCGGCATCATCGGTCAGCTGGCTGGCCAAATAGACGCCTCGCATGGACTGGACTTTGTAGAAGTCTGTCACGTCACCAAAGTTAGGGTAGAGGTGCTTCTGTAGACTCTCAGTGAAGAGGACACCTGTGGAGTCTGAGATGTAGAGGTCACCGTGACCAGTATCTGTACACATCAACGCAGTGATAGAGGTGATGGCCAAGGAAACTCATACATACAAAGATTTATATAGACATGCAGCCATCCAAGGATTGTTTATAGGTGATTTATAGGCAAAGAGGCTTCGGCACATATGTCTTTTATCATATGGGCATCATAAAAGTGTAACTGTAAGTGTCAACATATGTCTTGGTGGCATTGGATACACAAATGACAGTAATTTGCAAGCAACCAGTTCAATTGTAATTTGAACACAGCTTTTTTTACAATTTTCAAGATACATGCATGATGGTAATAACAGCGATGCTTAAATTAGACGGGGATACATATTATGATATAATGACATGATTCCCCAAGTAGGACACAAGACAACAGGTTTACCACCAGGGTTGTCCACGTGCATAAAGATGAGATCTTCACTCATATCCAGGATTGAATAGTACTGATTGAGACACATGTCAAATAGTTACAATAGCCAAGTGGACAGTTATAATGCGGCACAAGAAAAGCCATACGAGACATCAATAGTCACCAAATACATTGGAAAGTAAGGTTTTGGACCAAAAGTGCACTCAAGTTGAGGGAATATTTTAGCAAAACAGGTGTTATGTATTGGCTGTACAATGCATAGCAGACCCACCCTGTCTTAAATAAGAGAGGGTAGTTGCACCTCACCCCAGTGCAGTCCTCCGTCTGTAGAGACCTCCATGACACGGGTATCGTGTGTCTGATAAACACATAGCCTCATCTGAGTAAGTACAATAACTATTACATACAAACGTATCATCTAACAATCAAACACAGACAAGTTAACTCACCTTAATCAATATCAGACGAAATAACTAAACACTATCAAACACATAATACCTACCCCCCCCCCCCATCAAATATAGACAAACCAACTAACCTAACAGACACAGACATTACAACTAACTTTAATCATACACAGACATAACAACTCTATAAACAGGAACACAGCTATATATGTCACTTAAATTGGGCCTTCAAATGCAAATAACATCATCGACTCACATATCAACACATCGCACTTTCCTAACATGCCCCGAGGCTTCTGAATAACAATAAATCTATATTGCCACTGGGTTTATAGACTATCATATTAGTTTCAGAACCTTATTTTAAAACGAATGACCGCACACAGGCAGACTCATTGAAAATACATGATTTTAATTATTCCATTAAGAATCGTGTACTCACCAGTCCCATGGGTTTGGAGACGAAGAGGAATTTTCCTTCCATGCCGAAGGTGTAGACGCGAGTCTTGAGGTTAGTCCATGAGGAATCAGCACCAGCCGACTTCAAGAGAGAATTCTCAGAGCTTATTGTCCCAAACACTGTCAATACAAATGTACACGTTATGGATCACACAAAGCTTAGTGTACGTATGGATGACAAATGATTCAATATGATTTTCATTATGCTATTACTGAACAAATCAGAATTATATACACCAGGTTCTAAATGCTATATATAATACAAGAATTGAAAAATAAAAACCACTAACATGAGTCATAATTGGGGTCCGAAGTGATAAAGACAGCTGATGGGGAGTCATGGTCCCATGTTGACCTGCAGAGAGACCAATCAACACAGACAGTTGTACACTAGAATCAAAGCATAACCAGTAATCAATACAAGTTTTATTAAAGGCTGATTGGCCTCTTTCGCTTACAGAAGATTGACTCCTTGCATAGGATAAATAAGTAGTTAATGCCACTTACTGACAACAAAACAGACATGCATATAATGAAACCAAACTACTTCAGGGTGACTTCCCAATGAACACCAATTTTCTGCTCTTGTCTAAGCCCAACACAGAAATGTAGGTACAGTAAGATAATCGAGCATACTTACCATTTGTAGGATAGGACATGATCGTGGACAGATCGCCAAGTACTTCCCAGATCTTGACTGATGTACAGAGTCTGACAACATCAACCATTAAGCAAAAGGTCAACTAAAAAGACGATGCAATACTTCATAGTTGTATTTAAAAAAATCAAATAGGGTCACTATTAGATTGGAACAGCAGAATTTTAGAGATTATAGTGTTATTCAGAGCTGGTTTCAATAGAAGCTTGGATCAACAGTCAGGCATAAGAATTCATAAGAAATTATCATGACATGTATAATTAAACCGAAATTAAAGACAATCTGACTTGGAGTTGAATTTGTTACTGGGCAACTTTTAGAAGCTTAGTTAACAGATTTTAAACGCAGAACCTCGGAAACCAATGCTTTCGCAATCAGACCCTCCCTGAAATAATCCATGCATTCCTCACCCGACTTTAATGCTCAAGTGCCATGAGGTGATCAGTATGTATGGGGTGGAACACAAAATCCCCTTCCAAGAGGAAGTTAAGACAGATATGGGCTCAGGTGCTCCCTCCATCAGTGGTTCTATAGAGCTCCGAGTTTTCCCCATTGGTGTGCACCGCTACAAAAACCTTTTGACAAACATTACAGCAATCATTTTAATATGGATTTAGACATGCATTAAAACTAAGAATACTGTATGCAACAAGTCAATATTTATATCAAGGAGGGGGTTGGAAACAACAGTCTAGTATCTTCACCCACAAATCTTTACAATAAATATTATTCAGTAATAATCACCACAATAGGAACTCAACTGTTGTGTAGATGAACAAGCTTATTTGGTTACAGTGAGGTGATAGTTTAATCATATTGGGTTAACATTATCTAACCGTATCCTCTTTAAGCGGATGGTTTTGCAGACCGTTGTCTTTGCGTATTAACTTGTTGTCAATCTTGGAGGATATGTTCTGGAAGCTTTTTCCCTCGTCCGTGCTAAAGACAAACCAAAATTATTGGTGGCATGTGTGTCTAAGCAACCAAGTATATTTCATACTTCTGTCTAAATGTGAAGATGGAGGAATACCTCATAAAATATAAGAATTGTAGTCTGCACCAGTATGTAAACAACCTACATATTTGACTCAGATTGAAAGATCCAACTGTCAAATGTTACAATTTTGTTTTAAAAGAGTAACCTGTTGTTATGAGACTGAACCTTAAATTGTCAATAAGCATAACCCTAAACAACAAAAGGAACATTGCATCTGACAAAACTCCCACACACACACACAACTGTTTCAGTCAATGTAAAACACACCTAATGTATAGTGTGCTTGGCTTTGCAAACATAGCAAATTCTTCTGTGACAGACACAATGATGGACTGAAACAAATGACATGCAACAGTTAATGCTTACCATAAGTATATTTTCAAGTATACAATCAAATTAAAGTTGATAAAAATGTGGCTGATATAATCGCATGTATTATAAAGCTATATTAGTAAGCTCATTTTAAAGTTAAGTCAAATAGATAAATAAGCTGATAAAAAGTGTCAGAGAGACATGTGTGCGAGGTAGATATATGAGGTTATAATAGTCCTACCCCTCCTTGGCTATTGCTGGCCCATGCTAAAGCAAGGCTGTACTTGGTTTCATTGTCAAAAGTGAACTGAAACAATTGATGCAATATATATATATACATTACACTGTCGGGTTTTACAAACATTATTACAACTTCTTCCTTGTTGGTGGTCGTGAACGCATGTCTTTATCAAAATTTGATTTAACGTCATGCTGTTTTGACCATGTTCGTAATTAATCAAATGCATTATTGTTAGAGCAATGCTGAAAGGTAACGGTTGAATTGATGATATATTCAAAGATGTCACCAGTGACAGGTGACAAGTCGGTGACCACTGGTGACAGCTGCGAATCAATAATGGGAAATAACAATGCATCAGTGAATTGTCAATTTTATGTTACATGCTAGATAAATTCATCTGTACTGCATTCAATTGGTATCCAATCAATGCACGAACGAGATACATCACCTTGTTCACAAAATCGTTGGGAACTTGGGACAGATGATCATCCGACTGCTTCTTGCAGGTGACGTCGTCGGCCAAACCGACATCGCGCTTGTTTATTGCAGACCGTTTGTGTCGACTTAGAGCTGTAGCAATATCTTCACTTTGCACTAAATTAAATGAATGATCCTCGGTCAATGCATTGTATGATATATCGTTATTCACAAACGAGGCAAAGGAAGAGACGCGACGCACAGCAAAACGAAAACACTCGCCTCCGCCATTATTGTGTTGTGTTCACGTGACTGACGTAAAAGCGAAACGACCCGTGACGCTGTTCGTTTGCATGACAGTGAATCACCAATAATTCCCGGATGTTTGGACTTAAGGCGCCCGGGATCCCGGACCTCTGCTTGTTCCGATTACCTGCTTTGTGGTACTAAGGATCCCGAAGTTGGAATCCGAGTGCCTGGAGCTTAAGTTGCACGAAAAGTAGATTCATGAAAACACCAACCAACGACCACATACGCAGACATGCATTATCACAGCATCATACATGACCCCACGCGGATTCTCGACTGGTTCAGCCCTCGAATTACTCGACGGCGTAAATTCGGTTGCTGTAGTGAACAGCTGCTTCCTTTCTTTATGCGCCACAGGCAATAACGTTTCTTACTGATCAACGGGTTTATCGTTTGACTTGATGATATTAGCTTGCGAAAATGCCAGGTGCTACGAAGCGCGCGTTCGATCATTCGCGTGTACATTAGATATCTTGATCGATGCGCCCATTGCAGGTGTAGACGAATCCAAATAGCAGCACCGATTCGATATTATGGTTGGTGGTATTTGAACAACATTATTTGGTAAATACAAACTGTTTTGCGAGGTATATTAGACTAATCTGGTGACGTTTAAACCACCTTTGATCCCTTGTCAAAAGCCACACGAAGCAGGCGAACATCATAGTATCACAACGGAGTTGATGTAATGGTATTTAGCTGGTTGCACTCACCTGAAGGAAGGCAAACATCAGTCGAAGTAGAAGTATAGAAAATAGCGGTTCTGGTTCAATTAATTCAACAAACGGGGGCAACTTCTGCTTATACAGGGTTTTTCAATTTTCGTTCCCTGTCACTTTTGTTGTTTACTAAGGTGACCCCAACAGGGTTACGCGGCCCTTAAGTAGCTGGCTTATCCTTGTAGAATTCCTTCCGTGTATGGAATATCGGCTTTTGCGTGCCAGTTTGATACCATACTTATCCCACCACGTAGGCCCTTCTCAATAAATAGATGTTTGTCATAGTTGGTTAGCAACTCATGCTAAACACCTGTGATATTCAGCAGTGCATCACATGAGAGTTTAGGACTGGTTTAGTAGTTGGCTTGGTCCAGACCATAATGCTTCAGACAGGTCTTGCCGAATACCCGCCAAGGGCAGCATGTCTGTGCGCAGGTACATGTCATGGTAGTCGCCCATATTGGCGCGCCCGAACATCTTCCAGACCTTCTGTGCATGTTCATAGTCGCAAGTAGATATGCCCTGCTCAGACAGCTTGCTGTAAAATTCTTGTATAGGATGTAGTGAGCATCAAAGTTTTCCCAGCCATCCATTAACTCATAGGGGTTCACCACATTGCGCAGTAGCAGCCGGCGCTTCGTTTCTTTTTACTCATACTTAGCTGTTACTGCTAAGGCATCTGGGTTGTTTGCAGACCAGCTTGGCCAGCAAAGCCAGGATGAACTATCACTGTCAATGAAGCATAACTGTCCTAGAGACAGTGAGATAAACTTCTCCATGTTGTTGGGGATGCAGTTGATTCGGCCTTCCACCTTGCAGATGGCCTGCATCAAGAGGTGGGAATCATACCCCCATTAGTTGTGGAAGACAACTGGAATAGTTGTTGTTTTGGGATTCAACCACAGCTTTAGATGGCATGCATTGTGGGCTGGTCTCCTGAACTTTCCTGCTATGTGACAGTGGTCGCGGACGGTGTCGTCGCCCAGTTCTTTTTTACACACATGACAGTGAGTTGCAGCCTTATGAACTTTTTTATCATTGCTCTTCATGCGCATAGGAGCAGGCTTTGATAGAACTGATTTGATCTTGCACTTTTCCTGTTGCAGGGTTAGCAAGAATTTCTCCACGGCACTTGGTTCCGGTCTGACCATTGCACCAGACAACTACATAGCCATAACTGCATGGCTCGTGCTCCCCTTTCTTCTGCGTGTTGCTTTTGGTAAAATCAGGTACAGGGCTCGGACGCTTCGGCGTAGATAACATACAGCCATGCCAGCTGCTTGTGCCAGTTCTAGAAGGATATTGTGTTCTCACCTTCCTCCGGCATGCCACTCGCACACCGACCTGTGCGCCTGGAGCAGTTTCTCAGTGGTATAGCCATGAAGGCAGAGCTCTGATCATACAGCATGCGGTTCAGATCTTTGATCTGTGTGTAGTAGAACTTGCCATCAGCATGAGGTTAATAGGTGGAATACCAGCAGGCTGTTTACTGATGTTGTGTATGATAGCGCTGTGGGTGTTTAGCGACCGGGTGCAGAGCCGAGTCAATAGACCATAGAAGACACTAATCATCCACATTCTTCACCTTTATTATCGACCTCTTATTTGCTAGCTCACTCGGTAGTGGCAGGAAGGAGCCACCTTTGAATGGCTGGTAGCGGGTAATGCCGATCCTCAGAGTTGCGACTGACCTACACTCCCAACCGGAACCTCTGTTGGCCCACTTCTCCAACTGCTCTTGTCTTATACTAGGTTACTCACTGCCTGTGGTTGCTAGAGTGGGGACTAGCCAGAGGAATAATGCGAGTCCAGAAGTAGAGTTGCTTATTGGGTTTACTAAGTTTAAACAATGAAGCTCCCTAGAATCTCGGCCTGAATCTTGTCCCTGACTAGATGATCTCCATGAATTAATATGCGTGTACTGGTTATGTAGTCCCCCGGGAGTTGGATTCCCCAGAGGACTTTGACCAACCCCGCTATTGTCACCTAGGCCTATTGCCTAACGAGCTCCCATGAGGCAGTGGACTCGTTAACCATTAACCAGTGGGATAAGCCTGGGCCATATCGTACTGATAATGAATGGGGGAGGCAGAGGGAACCTTAGCTAGATATAGTATTATAACACTTGGAAATTAGCATTGCCAATGTTTTCTGTGGAGAAAACCACTTACTGCTTATTACACAGTGCAGGCTCAACATGCTCAGAGTCACTATCACTGATGTGCTCAATGAGCCTCACCTGCAGCGCAAACTGACACTTGATCCCGTTCAGCTCCTTAAGCTCAGTGGTCAGATTACAAAGGTCTCTGCTGCTCTCTGCTTGTGGGCGCGCTGTCAAGTACGGCACGCCGCGGTAAACAAAGCTTTTTTCTTGTGTTGGTCAAATCATTTTCAATATATCATGGCCACTATGCGCCTCCTGTTGGGGGCAGTAAAAATGGATTTCTCTACCAGTGAAAACAATGTGTTTAGGGATCAGCATATAGATCTGCCATATAGCTTACTTTGTAAGCCAACCACCTGTCAACCTCTTTAGAAACAGTCGTGGCTGCTGCAAGCTTTTTAATAGCTGAAACGCCTTTCCAAAATCGCTTAGGACTATAGCAGATTGCTTGCATGCGAAGAGTGGTGTGATCCATTGCTATATATATATACCAAAGAGCTTGAGTCTCCAAATTACTGCATGTAAAAGATCACCGCTCCTGCGACAATATGATTGCCTATTTAGCAAGCCTGTACGCGACCAGTCCAGTTGCAGCCATACCCAGGATAATGAACGTCACCTCACGTTCCTTTCGGCCATTTAAGGACACGTAGAAGTCTTAAAGCTGGCGTTCAGAGGCCAGTGGTTTGACAGATTTGCCTGTAATCAGGTAGTACTCACACATAGCGTCGTCAACATCCTGGAAAGTATGCTCGGCATGACCCTGGCGGCGGAGCTGCTCATTGATGAAGTCTAGCCACTCAGTGTGCTTTTTGGCCTATACTGTCTGTACAGACTGAAGCTGCTCAATTGCCATATCGTGGCGTTAATGTTACCCATCCAGGTGGCTGCTCCGTAACTTAGAAAATAAGAAGATGCTCCCACAGAACACAAGGGCGTTGACAAGGGCACCAACGTGAAACAGGTAACTTTTGACTTAAGCATATCCCCCCGTTATAATCACCTGACGGAGCACTCTCTTAAAGAGAATCGCAAGCGGTCTCCTGCCCTCATTTGTATCTTTGTCACATCTACGTCATCTGATGTGTTAATGTTCTGATACTGGCTCTCTCCTCTGCTGTTTTCCATAGGTCGCCGTAACAGTGGAACACACAGCTGTCATCGATGGACATGACTTTGTTACCAGACATCTTGCTGTTTATCATGTCCCAAAGACCAATTATTATGTAACCAAGCCAAGGAACGAGCGCACAGGCATCCCCAAATACTTGTCACACACCTTGAGTTTGCTATAGGTGACCAAATCAGTTTCAGAACACACGGGAATGCTTTTCAGGCAACTAAGTCAGTAGTTTCACTTCTAATTGAAGTTGTCATGCAGACTTATAGACTCAGTATGAAACAACAAAAAACCGTTCCAACAGCACCGCTATATCCTGAGCTGCCTCATTAGCTAGTGCTACCTCATTAGGCTGAGCCAGGGATTGATCCAGCTCAGATTAAACAACTGTAGAGACAAACGAGTCACTCTTTACCACACTGGACTTTATCGATGGTGCCCTTGTATCAGTAAGTGTAGACATGGGCGTGACTGGGGGATTCTGTTATCCACCATTGTTATGGTGTATATTGTACTCAGGCTCGAGGCAGTTGCATATGGTGGCCTCTCATGGCTGGAAAGTTTATCACTTGAGTGAAATACCTGGGAGTGATTGTCAGCTAGAGTGAGATGCAGGCAATAAGGTGTCACTCTCCCCGTTTGACTTCAAGTGATGAATAGCCACGAACGGCATAGACACGTTAGCCTATGGGCATGTTAATTTACCAGCCATACGTCGGGCCCATTGGGGGTCTGTCCCGAACCGCCTTGCAGCAATGTAACTACTTATGGGCCGCATAGCGCTGGAGTCAGGACTGTTGGGGGTCGGACCCGACCCGCCTTTCAGCCCTGTAATTGTTTATGAGTCGCGTTGCCCTATTGAGGTCAACTTAGGAAACAATAAAAGTTACAGGAAGCAAAGATGGAAAACCCTGTATAAGCGGAACAGTCCCCCTTTTCTTGAATTAAGTAAGGTCGGTCCGAACCGCTAATTTCAATGCTACTGAAGTCGGCAATGATTCTGGTTACTTCGCATGCTTTGCAACAATAATGGAAGCAAGGGGGTAACCATTATACACGTCAGAAGATACCATTTCGCAGTTTATTTTAAATACAGTTTAATTTGTATGAACATTTATACCAAGCGCAGTCAAAAAATGCATCCACGCCCTTCTCCAAATAGTTAACGGCAGTGCCAAAAAGTGCAATTTTACTAGGCCGGGGTGCTCATATGAGTGTCGAGCCTGATTTTGTCGACTTAGAATACGTGATGAATGAAAGACACAAACGACGTTGTAGGGCCGAAAGAGGAGACATATAGTTTATTCTTCTAAAGACAGGATGTCTTATTTATCAAAGAGACCGAAAAGGATGATAATTAATGAGGGGAGTGATATTTCTGATTTATGCTTGGTGATCTTGCCCTGTCGTGAGCGTGTGTTAACTCCCTTATATTACGTTACTGTTGGAGGCTGCCCCCCTTCAGCGAATGTTATTGGCTGAGAGGCTTCTAGCAGGTTCACCAATGAGGTCACCCCTCAATTAGGTAGTTAAGTTTTTTATGAAATTAGTATGACAAAAAGAAATAATTTGAGAATTGTTTGTGAAATAATTGTAGTATAACTTCTTACGACCTTTTTCTTTAATTCATAGATCTTAAGTATTTAATTGTTGTATTAATTCATTTGTTTAATATTTATTTATATATTTTTTTAAGGCCGAAAGAGGAAATATACTTTATTCTTCTAAAGACAGGGTGACTTCTTTATTTATCAAAGCTACCGAAAAGGATGATATTTAATGAGGGGAGAGATGTCTCTGAGTTATGCTTGGTGATCCTGCTATTGTGAATGATATTGGCTGAGAGGCTTCTAGCTGGTTCACCAATGAGGTCGCCCCCCATAATGAGGTTTACAAGTTGAGGTTAAGGAATAACTGGTGGGTTACAGGCGGGCCAGAAGCTTTAAGGTAGAGAGAGTAAAATTGAGTAAAACTGTTTAAAACATGGGCATATTTTTATCGAGCTGGCTTGCAAGTATTCTGTGTAACAGCTTGTTATAACATGACCTGGGTACGTGTTATGTCCTACAACTTTATTGGATATCTAATATGGCGTTACAACCATTTTCATTGTGACCTTGGCAGGTAGTTAGGTCCAGTATACTAAGTAACTAGGGAATTAATGGATGCGGGATGCACATTACTAGCAGGCGGATGCTTTTCCGAGTCACTAAACCACTTTCAGCTCGCGGCGACCCCAGTTGTTTGACCCCCCCCCCCCCCCCCCTCTCAAGATAGTAGATTATATGCATAAAAACGATCCGCGAAAACGATTCTCTCATGAACATAACGCGCGAAGATTCATAACGCTCGTAAAAGTTACAGCCCGGTGACACGCTGAAATATGGCGTCACAACAATGTTGCCTTTACTGAGTAAAATCCCCAGGGGGGGGGGGGGGGCACTTGGCCTTATACTGGATAGGGGTGTGCCGCGGGACCTCGAAAACCCGTACCCGTCGTACAAGGTCAAAATGGCTAAAAGCATACACCGTCGTACAAGGTATTATGCGAATGTATAACCCGTCGTACAGATTGAAGCTGAAAAACATACCCCGTCGTACAAGAATGAGGCCCAAAAACCCGCCGTACAAGTCGAGAGGCCGAAAAAGCATACCCCGTCGCGCGGCACATATATACTACATTTATACACTTAAGTGCCCCCCCCCGGGGTAAAATCATACCGTCTTACAATATTCTGTCATAGATATATGTTAACCACACCCACCCTTCCACCCCCCCCCACCCTGTTTTACTTACAATTTACTGTCTCAGAAATATGCTAACTCTCACCGTCGTCCCTCCCCCCCCCCCCCCCCCCCCCCCCCCCCCCCCCACACACACACACACATACACAAAAATACTACAACCAAACAACCGTTTCGAAATACATTAGTTACTGGGACGGAATGGAACGTGTGGCATCTATAATAACGACACTGCAAGCGGCCAAGTGGGATGAATGAGGATAGCTATGAGACGGGGCAAGACGTCGTCTTTAATAATAATTAAAAATCTGACACGAAAGGCAATAAAAGACTGTGGTTGAATGACATCGAGAAGCGACTGCGATGGCTTTGGAAGGTTGTTACGCACGACATGTACCTCTTAAAAAGCCCAAGCCTTCATGGATCAATCCTGTCCTCAATAGCGAACTTAGCAGCTCACACTGCAGTTCAACTGAAAACCATCGAAGAACGGGTCGGGGAGGGCGGCGTCGAAGCCGATACTACAAGCCCGGAAGGGTTAAAAGGAAAACCAAACCATCCCACCGCAGTGTTGTTAAAGGTGTATTTGTTTACTGAAGCGAGCGACTATCTACTTCTCTTTCTTATTATACATCAAAGGTTTCCCCAAAACGCGCCGAAAAATCAAAAACATTCACAAACTTTCGTATTTAAACGTTCCTTGTTTATTACAGAGAAGTTATCGGGGGAACGGTAAAGCAAGGCATTTGAGCATGACGAACTGGCATACGCCCACCTTATTCATATTAAGTGCATGTGAAAGTAACCCATATGCTCATTTCAGTATTGTTAAATGATCAAAATGTTATGGGTGGAGACTTTTAATAACACCGTTGGTCTATCATTACATCGAAAAGCGCTATTTTAACCTCATACTTAAAGCTTGGCGCTTGAAGTACTTCATATGAGTAATATGCCACTGGTTTGTGCAAATGACAACAAAAAATTTTCCTGTCAGATCTAATTGTACTTGATAAGCGTTATGTGCGTAGGGCTGATATTTTCTTAACAACACATAAATATAATAATAAAAAATTATATCTATACACAATTTCCATGTAACCATTAGTGTAGTAGATAACATATGAAAATTAGCTCCTAAAATAACTACTCTACCACCAATGGGCTTAAGATCATTTTGCGATGTGCGCAGTTGCTGCCTTAATGTTTGGCGGTCTCTGATGGTCTTCTTTGTTTAAGAATTACAATACGTATGGAAGCCGGATATGTAGCTATTGGCCATCTCGAAGAGAAACTGGTACTGCTCCTAAAGCACCATGAATAGTACAGGGTTTTATTGTGTTGAAACTGACGTATGCATGTGCAAATGGGTATTTGATGTGTGGAAATATATCTCAACTACCTGAGAGCTGATGGTTTCCGGGCGTCTAGATGTAATGTAACGGGCTGCCAGCATCACATCCACTTCCTGTTCGGTTTGCAGTAAATCCAGTAAGTAGCTGCCTGCTGCAAACAGTCCACTTCGCTCGGCACCGTCCCTGAACCACAAAAATACAAAGTGGACATCCGATTAAATGGGAATATCGTATTTTGAAATCACATTATCAGGAGGCATATTTACCTGCAATGCACAATTGTAGAACCTCCCTTTTGATTACGTTGCCAAAATGTCACATTCTGTATCAGATCAATGAACAGATCAGCTTGGGGTGGCACTTTGTCACGTGTTGCCCAGCCTGATAGCTGATATTGACGGACTGTTCGAGGTTCTTCCTGCATCTACAAGGCAACATAAGGTCATTTTGAAAACAACCTTTGGCTTATGATGACAGGTGCAAAACTGAACCAACATGTATGTAAGATAATGCAGGCACGCACACACACACACGCACGCACGCACGCACGCATACATACATACATACATACATACATACATACATACATACATACATACATACATACACACATACATACACACATACATACATACATACATACATACATACATACATACATACATACATACATACATACATACATACATACATACATACAAACATACATACATACATACATAAATACATATATTGAGGCAAACTACCAACCGTTCGACGTTCGTTGTACACTTTGAAAGTTCTTGAAGTGATTTGCACATTTGATCCCTGCTCAGTGCTGACGTGTTGGACGTGGATGGGGCCAAAATTAGTCTTAGATAACTCCTCACTTGGCCAATATTGTGTATCAGTCTATTTAAAACACAATATCATACATTAAATCTATGCTGTTTACAAAAGAAATCGATAATCTTCCAGTTGGTAGATTGAATTACAGCAGAGGTTGCAATTGAAAATAAAGGTTCGAAGATGAAATTAAAAAAAACAAATATATCATATGCTATGGAATGAAAACAATAAGTTGTAACCATGTCAGCCCTTTCCATTTCATTGAGCATGACAATGCAATTGCACTCATGATCGTAGATTAGCCTCCAAAAGTCCACTACGGTGTTTGGAAGAGGCATCTGCGTCAGAATTGTGGATTTGTGTTTGCCAAAACTCTGCATTCACATACAGGTTCTCTAAGCAAACATGGCGGCACGCTATAAGATGTATTCTCGATTAAAAGTAAATATACTGATTATGTATGAGAATTAACAAACCTCTGTTAGATTGAATGAGAGTATATAAGCCGATGAGGCTCTAGGTTTATACCAGTGATGATACCACTTACGTCAGCAAAAACTGCATTGATGTAATCGTCACTCCCAGAATGAGGCGTCGACAATCTTGGACGTCGGCGGTCGGCTTCAGAACAATCAAACACAGGATACAAACCAGATGTGATGAATAATATACAGGAGATATTAAGGAAGGTTTATATTTGCACTTTTCGTTGGATCAGGATGAAAGGACCGACCGTATGTCATCAGTGGTCTGGTACTATGCATAACTTAGGCTGTTACCTGGAAGAACATCTTGACATCTGTTTTTCGCCTTATTTTCCATACAACTGGGAGAGGGATTGGCTGGAGGTTTGTACTTGCATAGCATCTACATTTCAATGAAAGAATTATTCAGATGAAGCATTATTGCGCATTTGATAAAGAGCGGTTAAGATTTCGGACCTGAAATTCTTCTTGAAGAGGGCTCTGGTTGGAATATGTTGTGTCCTGACACATAGTAGCATAATGAGCAACAAACTGTGCTTGTGGAATTCCAGTTTCACCCATCTTCGTTTCAACTCCTTCCAGTGTAGCATGGTACAGGAACTTGTACTGTACCTTTTGCCAAAACAAATATTGTACGGATTTATAAATTTGTTATATGAATCAAGCCGAGGAAGGGAAGGAACTCATGCCAGGAAGGTTACATACCTCAGTTTGTACCATGTACATCCTCTGCGTTCTCAGGCGGTAGACGCACTCAAACACATCGATGCCTCCCTCACACTTCGCCTGATTTATCAGGTAATCCAACGCAATGAACGTACCTGTCCGACCCACTCCAGCGCTGGAACATTTGTCAATATTTATCAATAAAGGGTAACGCATGAATAAACCGAGCACATTCAAGATAAGCCACTTGTACATGTGGAGGAAGCTCTTTTGTTTTCTCACATCGGAGAGGTTCCTTTGTTGGCAAATATTAATACCTGCAATGCACAACCAGTGGGCCAGTTGCCTCACATGGCAAACGTAACACTCGACCTCTGAACGCGAGAAGAGGAAAGTTATCCTCGGGGCACTTCTTATCGTCCCAAGCTATGAAATGAAGATGGTGGACATCTCGACTTTCGCCCTAAAATAAATGACACAATTAAATGTCAAATTAAAGAACATGAACGGTCTTGTCTTATTCAATATACACAATCGAGGCTCTCTTACCATCAGTCCGCATAAGGTTATTACAGTTATATCACTGTATGTTGTATAGTGTTAAAATGAAATGTCAAATGTGTACCTTGTAATTCAGTCGTAGTTTCCGGTATGCATAATCGGCATGGGTTTCGGACACCATTAGGGAAACTGTGAAGGGTCCATACGTCTGGACGTCCTCGTCGGCTTCGTCATCATCGGGCCAGTACCTCTCACATTTCGTCTGAACTCACCAATTCATACAGATCTTCGGATTAATATAACTCATGGTCCATAACCCCCCCCCCCCTAATTGGCTGAAATTTGTTACCAAATGCATTAACAAAATCATTTCTCTACATGTATACGATCATTACCTTGCCCCCCTCGTTCAGCCTGGTAAGCATGACAATACGGTTGGCTTGCTTTTGCCATATCATGAACCAGAAGGCTAACACAGTTTCCTTCGTTGGACCTTAAATCACATAAACATATTGTCGTCATGAAAATTATCAATGGTTGCATAGCGAAGCTTTGCATTACAAACATCGACTGACCTTGTGCGGCTATGTAGTGGTTAGTCTTCTTGGGATATCCCTAAATATGACAATGCATAACACTAAATATAACCAAATAACATATAACGGAGATCATGCACGGATCGGATGCTTAATGAAGTAACAGTTTACAATGGAGTCGGGTTTACCATAATGTAACTGGCATTGACGTAGTCAGAGACTTGCAATTCGTCAACAGCTTCCAAGACTACGCGGTTGTCGTCATCTTAAACAGTATGGCGATATCACGGCAGGCATTGCTGAAAAGGTCGTTAAAAATCCCGAAATGAAATGTAATTGGAATGACTTTCCGTTACTTACATGGTTGGATGTTCTTGAATCTATTCTTGATTAGGTTGGCCTGTGTTTTACCAACGGTGCGCTGTTTGAGGTCTGGTCCTGGTAAGTCCTTGAGTGCATACAATATGGGACATTTTTGACTCACGAGGTCAATATGATAATTCACAATTGCCGACGTGATAATTCAACCTATTACTTACATCAAACTCTCGCTCGAACCCGTCCGTGATGTACCTCTTCCCGTCCTTAGTTTTTACGGCATTTGCTCTCGGTTCTGGCTGTGATAGCTGACTTATATGCAACTTCAATCGAGATAAGACGATGGGTGCATTCGACACAGGTTCGGTGTTGGCATAGGGACTCGACAGATCATGCTGTAAGGACGTTACTTGCGCTGTAGCTTCCGACACGGCTACATGATGGCTTGGATCGCGTTGGGTTACCATTGGTAATGGGCTGTTTCCAGGGGCTCCACGTGACACCTGAGCCATATTGGGCTTGGCTACGACGTCAGGCTTCCTTGTTGGTCCGACAACACCGACAGGTTTGTCAAAAGACCCGTCAGATACTTACAGAACATTGATAGTCATTAAGTAATCAGTAGCTCTCTGGTCCCGTTTCGGCTAGCTATCACAACTCATGTTGAATTTGTGTTAGAAAATCCGGGATACTTACAACGGTTTGACATTTGTAAGTTGTCAACACCATAGTCCTTGGGTTTTTGCGGCTTCCGTCTTCTGGGGTAAACAAACGTACGACGAACAACAAGTTTAAATTAAAGAATAGCTTTTTACCTATGCCATGGTGTCTACAAAAGTAGAGTGAATGTAAAGAGATCAGATTGACCTGATTTGGTAGCCACCTTTTAGGATTAATGGAAAAAAAGAGGGAAATACACAGGGATAAAAATCAGCAATAAGTGTAAAAGATACAAATGCAAATCCTAGGGCATGTCACAAGCAGCAAATAGGCTGGACCAGGACATTCAAGCCTCTTGCCAATGTAAAATCAGTTAACATGTATCGCAGCTGTTTGCCCCTTGTTAGTCGCCTCTCGGAACATATTGGAGGATACAGTGGATATGTACCCCTTAACCCGCAGGAGGTGTTTTATATGAGAAACTCGAAAGTATTTCGAAAAATTAATTTACGCTTATCATTCATTATAATTATTATCCACCCCAAGGAAGGCAAAACAATAAATAATACATTCCCATCTGACCTGACACACACGACGACGATGACAACGACGATAACAATAAGCAGCATACCTCCTGCGACTGGTCCCACTATGAGACCTATATTTAGATCACCACCTGTGGGATTCTCAACTGAACACAGAAGCGTGGTTTACATTACTCTGCTTGCAGGTAATAGCGAACATGACAAAGGTCAAGCGCAATGAATTAATCAATGAATATGAATTGTCGAAACCTAATGGCGACACAGAAGTTGTGGTTGAGATTCCGACATATGGCGTTGTGGTCGTTCCTGGAAGTTTATAAAAATGGTCAGTATTAAATAAAAGGCAAGGTATACTATGGCCACGGTCTATGACGTGTTGTAAATGTATTCATATGGTGTAGGGGCAGTCTTCACAGCCTATGACTATAGAGTATAGAATATGTGTTTATATGGTGTAGAGGCAACCCTCACAAAGCAGCTAATAATTGCCAATATCACTATTTACGATGAGAGTGTACCTCCTAGTGTCACGCTGTGAGTCGCTGATTCAGAGACCAGGTGAGCATTATTCACAACTCTAATTCGGACATCGAGTCCACCTGACTCAGCAATATCAGTCACATTGGCGCTAGAGGATCCTGCGGGATCAGACACGTTATATGTCATCCATGTATCAGTATCCACCAGTCTGTACAGCACCTGTATGGAGGAGATGCTATCACAACCTGATGACGTCAGCTGTGACACATAGAGAGCTGACAGAGAAAAATGTCCCAATAAATGCAATAGGTGTGCTATGCGAATATTTATATGCGTGACGAACCTGCCATTGAACATGAAAAGAGAATGGCGATGTGTTCGTTCGGGGCGTCACGTTCATAATTGTTGCCAGTTCTGGTGCTGAAACGAATTAAACTCAATGTTACAATAGAACTTATTCGATGTTTCGTTGATTTCAAACATGAACTAATGTTGAAAAGACATCCATAAGTGGTACCTTTACACAATGTTTTCACAGTCGCCATGTTGGACGGCATTGTTGACACATTAGTTAGGCCTTGCCACAGCCTGTAAGCGCTGACTTGAAAGTCATATAGCGTGTTAAATTCCAGACCGCTGACTGTCGCTGAATGCTCTGCTTTATCAGCATCATGGGTTATGTTGGTACCAAGGATGAACTCTGTTGCATTTTGCATTTGATATTGCACCTGGTACCCATAGTTTTGATCCAGATCAGGTGAGATATCCCCAGCAGATCGCCATCTGAGCGTAACTTCATTTGTGCTTATATTGATAACGGTTAAGTTCGTCTCCTCGCCAAGGTCAACAACCTCTGCACACAATGTTCATTCTTGCTAATGCGTTTAATGCACGGAGTTGTGGCTATTTTTCTCAGGGCTGTGTAATATGTAGAATTCATGACTGGTCACTAGTTTCATATACAGTAACACGATTCTTACTTATTTCGTTGGAACATGAGTTGCCAATGTACCACATTTGACATCCATCTGGACATTCGCCCGTCAGGCCATCGCACGTATCTGATCCATTCAGACATCGATGAGTAGAACAGGAAGCATTGCAGTTGATCCCATATCGCCCATGGCTGCATGCTGCAATGAACACAGGCCATGAAAGTCATCAATGAAAGTTTTCCGTTTGCTTGACAACGGAAAGCCATCCTGAAAAATATCACTTGAAAAGTGGTGTGTTTTCTTACGCGCTGTGCAAAGCGGTGGTTCAAATCCGGAGCAATTCAAACAACCCACTACGTTGTCACTGCCAGAGAGGCAATTCGTCGAATCTGAAATTGATTTGTTCCCCTAAATTGTTAAAGTTGTAGGGGTCTATATGTGCATAGTGAGCTGCTAGGTAGGTATTGTTTGCAATTAAGTTATTTCCTTTGACAGTTGATTTCCTCATTACAGATAGTTCTTTAGATTGATCTCCAGTTAGTGCTGCATCTTAATGTGTTGACAAAATAATATATTCTAACTGATCAAGTAAGCACGAGACAATTGTTTCACGCTTAACAACAACACAACATGTTTAGTTAAACCGTAGGATAAAGGACTGATGTTAGAAATAAGCAGATGTTAGTCAGCGAGCAGATTTATATGCGTACTGTTTCAGATTAACCATTCACAAATGCTCATTAAGCACTCTTACTTGCTGTGATGTACTCATGACCCATGACCACCACCTCACATATGTTAATGATGTTAGGTTCCTGTCCTCCTGTTCTCTGTAGGCTTACATAGCGGCCTATCATGTCTGAATCACAAGATAGAGTAACACTCTCTCCAGCAGGTACAGGGCCCTTGTAATACGTGCATAGTGTATTGTTGGTGATATCACTGCTGTTCCCAACACTAATGTTGAAATGACCGGTTCTCATGGAGCCTGGAATGCATCGGTATAAGTACATGAAAACAAACTCACTTACTTGAATGAAAAATTGTAATGTATTTACATTGCAACTCTACTTACTCGGCTCGTGTCGTCGGTTGAATATACTAATATTGTTGATGTAAAAGTTCCCGCCGAGGTCCACGTACCACCAAGCAAAATCAGCAGCGTTTGCGTCAGTATGGGCACAGTACTCGAGATCCATATTTATTGCTTCTAATTTACCATCCACGGAGTTAGGCGCCGGCCAATGCGCCACTCCACTCTGATTTACCAGTTTGTTTAAAGCCACATTACCTGTTTTATCACATAGTCACATATTGATCTATATTCACGTGTGTAAATGATAAATGCTTGCTTTTCATAGAATATTCATTCGTTAATATGTGCAGTTATCGCTACCTATCCTGCATCCCGGTCCTCTCCAGTCGAAGATCCTCACGTTACCAGGAGGTCGGGGCTCACCTTGTCTACATCCACCATTACATGCACCAGTCACCGCATCACAATCTCCGTCATCAGCACAATTACAGGTGTAAGTACAGTTTTGATTGGGTCGACCAAATATACACGCTGGAAAGCAACAGCGACAGTAGACTATAGACAATGGCGTATTTTGCGTTTTTTTAACGTAGAAATTACACCGCGAATTATTAGACTATTTATAACTATTGGAAGAGGCGCTTGTGTGAGAGAGGGTGTGGGGCTGAGAAATGGGACTGTTGTGATGGGGAAGGGTGATGATGTGTGTCTGGTCAGATTCATCAAGTATTCGGCTTTTGCAAAAGACAGCTGATACTTGCTGAAATTTGTTTATTCTCAGGCAAGAGCCAATGATGGATGTTTGCGTACAGCATTGATCTGTTGGATGTCAGCACACTTGCTCTTACAGCGTCATTCTGATGTCATATCCAGCATTTGGGTTACTTACTGATATTGCTCGTATTATATGGTATCAAAAGCAGTTGACTAACACGTCCATAACGGGATGTAACCATACAGTCATTAGTTAGGCCTCTCTCACTGTATTGACCTGAAGCAATTTGTGCGTGTCGGCCAGGCTCTATAATGAAGCCAGAGGTTTTTGTCAAATCGAAAACCACCGACTTCAAGTTGCCACAATATCAACATATGTAGAAATCACTACGTTAAAAAAACCAACCTTGTGACAAGAATCCTTCCAACAGTAGAACGATTATCACCGATAGACTACAGAAGGTGTTGACACTTGCCATGGCTTAGTGAAATGAGTCTTCTAAAGTCGTGGCAAACCCCGAGCCGTTAATAGTCCGTAACTCACTTGTTCTGCTTCAACACGCGAGGCCTTAACGAGACCTCAAGGCGTAGATTTCTTGAGCGCGTGCTGCTATTAAAGTACGCAAAAAATAGCGGTCTATCCGTTGTGACTCATGCACCGAAAGTAAACATATCAGCGAAATGTGTGCGTCTTTAACAGATCGCTTGTTAGAATACACGTGTCAATCGAATGTTTGTCAATTGTTGAATCGACACTAGTAAAACCATGTTCCGGCCATTCCAATGTGACAATGGCCACAAAACAGAAGATATCGCTAAGTTAGAAGCACTGGTTATTCCAGGGGTGGGGTGGAAGAAATAGAAAGATATGGTCGCACAACACGTGACCAACGTCAGCCAAATAACATAAAGCTGATAACATAAAGCCGTTATGTGCTGTACAGTGACATGCGCCTAATTCTGCTGTTGAACATATGGCCACAAATGAATGATTTTCGTAAGTAAGACCAAGCAGGGTTTACATCGTACCTCGTTTATATATTGACGAAGCATGTCTGTCCCAATGCAGTGCGATTTTCGCCGCCTTCTTTCTGGTAGTGATTCACACCTTACAACGTCTGTTGTTGTCGTCTATGGCTTTGGCCGCTTAGAACATCTTCTTAAAGACAACAGTTTATTATCCATAGCAGTCGCCTCGGCAAGACAGAAATCCACATTCTGAACATTATGTTGATTGAGATTACCTTGCTACATGTTGGTCCATTATTATTATTTCCTTCATAGTAGCATGAAACAAGTTGCAAGGTCCCATCAACTTATGTAGCTTTCAATATCAACGAAACCATAAGATTGGGGGTGCTCGCGTGGTAGGTCATAATAGCGGATATATATGCCAGATCATTAAATTTACTTGCCCCGCGAATATTGACGATTTTTGACTATTTGCAAGGGGGTGATTATCAATAAGTATCTACGCATTGTAACTAACCAAAATATTCTATGTTATTGACATTTATTGCATTAATGGGATAATTTAAATGTGTTTCTGACTCCATGTGTGAGAGAAAGAGGACAGGAAGTTGCAAGCATGACATACATTCTGATTAACCAGTTTATCAAAGATATCAACAGCATCTGGGTAAGTAAAAGCACAATGTGCGGGAACCTGGTCGGAGAGGGATGGGAGTCTACCATCAACTTAGTTAATCGTGAACTCTGTAATGGTACACCGGTTTGTTGATACATGAATTCTCGAAATAAACATAGCCGTCACAAATCATGTGAATATATGCGAGAGTTATTACTAGACCATTGCAATGATGGAGAATGAAATCGACTGACTTATACCACACTCCACTTCTCCCCAGTCGAAGTTGCTCACGTTACAAAGAGGTTGGGGACCGCCCTTTCTACATATAACATCACACGCATCAGTAATCGCATCACAATCACCATCAACAGCGCAATAACTATAATAGTAGAGCTTTCACCAGATCTGTTAAATATACACGCTAAGAACCAAAACGACCGATTTGATTAGAAACAATGGCAATATTGCAATCGTAAGATAAACAAAAGCACACGGGTATACTGGGTTGACGTCACTGCTATTGATGAGAGCAGAACAAAGTTTGTTTCCGCTGACAAAAAAACCCGTCGGACATAGGCTTAAAAAAGCGAAAATAACTACAATAGGAAATAAATGTTATGTTGATCAATTGTCTTGGTTGACTTATGGTAAATAGTTCGCCTGTGAAAGCGTCCGCGACGTTTACTATTCTCAATCGTTAAAGTTCGCCATCTTGACAATGATATTAGATTGTCAACAACCTTCTAGAGGGATGGAACTAGCTGGTGGAACACTGTAACATTTGGTTGTTAAATATCTTGAGCATAGAGTTTATATCTTCGCTTAGCTGAGTTTGGATTATAAAATGACATGAAATACAATGCCGTCATCAGGCGACGATGCTATATAATCAACTAAAGCACACAGGATTGTTGATCTGATGTCTCGGGGTCGGCGTTAGTTAAAGACATGGAGACATGTGATTGGTCGAGGCTTGTACGGGTCCGAATTAATCAGAGAATTCACAGTGGTTTTAAGGGTAGCTATGCCAAATCAATGCACGGCGCGTCACAGGTGGCGTCTTCACATTTTTTGTTCTCGGGCTGGGACTTGAATGAGCGCTCTTGGCAAAGCTTTACACTCTTGGGTGTGATCCCAAGGTGTGCAAATTGTTGGTTTCTTGTGACTCAGATGATAATCACTATGACAGCATAAACAATGAAAGCATATATCAGATAACGATCTATGTATACTTCAATAAGCGCTATCAATGATTTCGAGCATAGTTTCAAGCGATTGAATGTTTTCGGCACAAAACCCAACTCGAAACCTATGGACAAGTTTACCTTTCTTCCAAGATTTGAGCAAAATACGCCCCGACCACTCCATGTCTTCCCAGTTACGCTGAGTATAGTATGGATTTCATTAGGATTTTCATTGATTTATTGTTGGTAGAACAGCGTTGAATGTTGGTTTATGACACAATTCTTAACTTTCGATGGTTAACGTAAAGAGTAATTGCTCCATCAGTCTCTTTCATAATGAATATTGTCGAAAGCGTCCATTTTTTATTGCGAGCTTCCCACAATGTAGCTGTATGACAACAGCGCCCTGTTACGGTAGGTAAGACATGCTACATAATTGACATGCTTTCGATGTTACATATTTATTTTAAACATACATGTTAAAGATTTTTTATTTGACGTGGATGAGCATACATTATAAACCCATGGTTATTGTAGTACATTACATCGACAATGTTTCAATCACAATTTATACATTGTCAAAGTAATTCAGCGTGCGAATAAGCTAGGTACATAAACTGTATCATGACACAAGTATGTTTAATCTATGTAGGTTCTATGAATATGTTCGATGTTACGGAACATTATACAACATATGTTAAATAAATGAAACATTCGACTTGTTAGCAGTTCTGTGTTTGTGGTAGAATATAAGTATGATCATATTTAACGATGCTTAACCAAGCTTTGAAAATCCAATTGACGAGCAAGATAGTAAATCATTATGCGCTCACAGATTCATAGTACACTGTTTGGTTTTGATCAAAGATGTGTAATTGCAGGTCTAGATATTGTCATAGATACGACATCCAGATATGTAGAGTTTTGCCAGCTCATAGAGAAACTCGTACTGCTCCTGAAACAAACGTACGTTAATGGATACATTATCCGGATTTAATACTGAACGCCATTAATAAAATAGTACATTACTGATATAATTACCAGGGTGTTGATGGCTTGGGGTCGTCTGGATGTAATGTAACGAGCAGCAAGCATGACATCCACTTTCTTTTCTGCTTTCATCACATCAAGCATAAAGCTGGCGGCTGCAAAAAGTCCACTTCTCTCTGCCCCATTCCTGAGCAAATAATACTGGTATGATGAATGGCAATAATAGAGACGAACTGATTGATTCCTTGATTACAAATGCCGTACAATTAAGTAAGTACTGACTTACAAGCAATGTATGATAGTGACCCCGTTGGTCTGCTGCTGGCGGCTCTCAGTCACGTTATCAATCAGGTCAATGAAATGGTCTGGATCGCATGGACAATTGTCATGCTTACTCCAGCCGAGGAGCTGAAATTGTCGGACTGTTTGCTGTCCTAGCTGTAATCATGATGACTAGATTTGGGACACTGTGAAATCCTGATTGACCTACTTAGACGTTGTATTAAAAAATAATTGATTGTGACAATGTTGACTACTTCTCTTGATCTATTTAGCTTTGCATGAAATATAACTCCCTTTGGCTAAGGTTTACCATTCGTTTGTCTTCAGACACTTTAAACGTTCTGATAGCAATTTGTGAATTTGATCCAAGTTCGGAGCTGATGTGTTCAACAGTTAGTGGTCCATAACTTTTTCTTCCGAATTCCTCAACAGGCCAGTATGTTGCAATTGTCTGAGGAAAACAATGACATTTATCATTTTACCTCGTATTGAACCTAGACTAAGGAACTCAGTATCAAGTTATGGACCAATCATTCGAATTGTCTTACCATATCTATGCTATCCATTTCATTGAGCATAACTATAGTATCGCAGTTGTGATCGTAGACAAGCCTCCAGAAGTCTACAACTGTATTTGGAAGCGGCATTTGGGTCAAAATCATTGCATTCTTCATTTGGAAACTCTGGGACAAAATAAAAATTATCATTACTGAGCAGGAATCTTGAGTAGAGATTATTTCCTTTTTACAGAACAGATTTGGCACGCACATCAACAAAAACCGCATTGATGTAATCCTGGTCTTCAGAAGTTGGTGTTGTCAATTTCGGTCTGTATCGGTCTACTGAATGACATATAACCAAAATCAAAAGATAAGCTCTTTATTAGAATACACAGCTAACAATTTTGACGTTGTTTGGATAAATAAGTAACGCCAACGATATTGATACATATTTACGGAGACATTACCCGGGGGAACATCTCGAAATCTGTTCTTGGTGTTGTTGGTGACACTGGCTGAATGAATGGCTGTTAGAGGCTTGTACTGGCACATCAACTGGTACATACACCGATGCATTTAATGCAACATCTAGTCACCTTGTTACACTTTGAAGTCTACATAAGAAACAGCAGACCTGATATTCCTCACGCAGTTGGTTCTGGTTATTGTTCTCGGATTTATTCCATAGTTTGCTGTATTTCATCAAGAAATCATCTTTTTGGACACCGGGCTCACCAATTTGAGTTTCGATTCCCTCCAACAGAGCTTGATACAGGATCTTGTATTCGTCCTGCTCAACATCGAAATGCAATTTACTCATGAACAATGTCGGAGTAAGAAGCACACGGCACCCACAGTTATAAAATATGATCCCAGCTAACCTTGCTTTGTATTATGTTCTTCCGCTGCATTTGTAGGCGGGACGCACAAGAGAACACGTCTACTTGACCTTCACATTTAGCCTGATTCAGCAGGTAATCCAGGGCAATCAATATCCCCACCCGACCGTCACCAGCTCTGTATATATATATTCCACATAGATAAAACTAACAATCAAAATAATGAACATACACAACGGTACAGCATGTACATATCTGTGCATATTATACAACATGTGATGTCAACTGTTGTCATGTATAATATAACTATGTCTATACCTGCTGTGCACAATTAATGGGCCACTGGGATTGCAAGGCAAGCACAATATTCTCCGTCTAAATGCTAGAAGTGGGAAATTATTGTTCAGGCATTTCTGGTCGTCCCATGCTAGGAATTGAATTTGGTGAATCTCTCGCTCCTCATGCTTTGAAACCAAATAATCAATAGCATAATTCATGATTTACATGAATGACGGCTTCGCAAGATATAGAGATTAAAGATTGTAATTACCTTGTATTTCAGACTTAATCGCCTGTATGCATAATCTCCATACACTTTAGATAGCATCAAGGTGATTTGATATTTTCCACAGATGAGGGCACTCTTTTTGTCCATGCTCTCTGGCCAATATATCTGGCATTCGGTCTGTCATCATACAGGTTGATTTAATTCAATATTCTATAATTGAACATATGAATTCTAAGGCTATTCCTTATCACGCATTTAAAATTTATCAATCACCTGCAATTACTATGTTCGTGTAAAATAATTATAATACCAATGTTGTCTGTTACTAGGATTACCTCTCCGCCCTCTTTCAGGTTGTTTAACATGGCAATGCTGTTTATCTGTTGTGTCCATACAACGCTCCAGAAAGCTTCCATGGTTTCTTTCAAAGGGCCTTGCGGAAATTTCAATATTATTATCCCAATTTATGAAATGTTGATTGATAAGAAACTATGAATTCCTAAGTAAATTACCTTGAGTTGCTATGTAGTGCTTAGTCTTCTTGGGAAAGCCCTGCAACGTCATTCACATATTAAAATCATGCTAACTTCCCATGGATGATAAATCACACGAGACATATTATATCGAAATGTCAGAATTACCATAATATAACTAGCGTCGATATCTAGAAAATCCGCAGCTTGATCATCTAGAACAAATACCGGTCAGAAGAGCAGCAAAGTTCCATTACATGAATACCTAACAGCATTTCATATAGCTAGATCCATGCAGGCGAAGTGTCAAACCCACCAGATTTTTTGCCTGTGCCGAATTTCGTCCTAATCGATCTTATCTCGGAATAATCCACCTTCCCCTGTTCCAAATCAACTCTTCGAATTACCTGTGGTAAATAGAAACACGGTTTTACCATTGATCTATTTAAATACTACAGGGATCTAGCATGCTAGAATTTTTCGTCATATGCTACTATTCGACGCTCTAGTATTAGGTGTGTAATATTCCTGATTTATTTTGGAAATGATAGGTTATCAGGCATATCACTCGCATCGAACTGTCTGGCAAACCCATCGCAAATTTCGATCTTTCCATCAAGTGACTCTCTCGTCTTGTCTCCTGACAGTTGGATCATATACGTTTTAAGTTGGGACGCCAAGATGACCGCAGTTGTCTCTGGTTCAGTGATGGGAAAAATTGCATTTACACCCTGGTGTGTTGCATCAGATTCGACCACTATGGTCTCATAAATAGTATTTTCAGGAGGTTCTATTGCATCTCCCCCAGTGAGATCTTGTTGCGCCGATGCACTTGGATCTGCATGCATCAAACCAACATGATGAGATCATTTTGAACGACTCTTCTAACTATGTAAACGAGTAATCAAAAGTGCAAATGTTGTAATAGTGTTTATATTCAGATGTATTTGAAATGTTTGTTAGTAATTCAAGTAATACTCACTTATATTTTTCATTTGTAAATGGTCGTATTCATGCTTTGACAATTGCTGTCTCATATTTTGCCTTTGAACAAAGTTGTGTTTATGAATATACACTTATCATTGTTATTATAATTCACTATTATGATGACAAAACAATAAATAATACATTCCCATCTGACCTGACACACACGACGACGATGACAACGATGATAACAATAAGAAACAGACCTCCTGCAACTGGTCCTACTATGAGACCTATGTTTTGTTTTTGTTCACTGCCTGAAGGATTCCCAACTAAACACAGAAGCGTGCTTTGCATTACTCTGCTTGATGATAATAGCGAACATGACAAAGGCCAAGCACAATCAATTAATCAATGAATATGAATTGTCGAAACCTAGTGTTGGCACAGAAGTTGTGGTTAAGCTTCCGACAGATTGGGAATCACAATAACGGTCAGAATTAAATAAAAGGAAAGATATGCTATGACCATGGTCTATGACGTGTTGTATGTGTATTTACATGGTGTAGGGGCCGTCCTCACAAAGCAAATGGAAATTGCCAATATCACTATTAACGATTGTACCTCCAAGTGTCACGCTGTGTGTCGTTGATTCAGAGTCCAGGTTAGCATTATTCACAACTCTAATTCGGACATCGAGTCTACCTGGCTCAGCAATATCAGTCACATTGGCGCTAGTGGATACTGTGGGATCAGATACATTATGTGTCATCCATGTATCAGTATTCACATGTCTGTACAGCACATGTATGGAGGAGATGCTGTCACATCCTGATGACGTCTGCTGTGACACATAGAGAGCTGACAGAGAAAAATGTTCCAATATATGCAATAGGTGTGCTATGCGTAAATTCATATGCGTGACGAACCTGCCATTGAACATTAAAAGAGAATGGTGGTGTGTTTGTTCGGGACATCACGTTTACAGTTATTGCCAGTTCTGGTGCTGAAATCAATTAAACGCAATGTTACAATAGAACTTAATGGTTCGATGATTTCAAACATAAACTAACTTTGAAAATACATCCATAAGTGGTACCTTTACACAATGTTCTCACAGTCCTCTCTTTGGACGGTATTGTTGACACTTCAGATAGGCCTTGCCACAGCCTGTAAGCGCTAACTCGAAAGTCATATAGCGTGTTAAATTCCAGACCGCCGAGTGTCGCTGAATGTTCTGCTTTATCAGCATCATGGGTTATGTTGGTACCAGGGATGAACTCTGTTGCATTTTGCATTTGATATTGCACCTGGTAGCCGTAGTTTTGAGCCAAATCATGTGAGATATCCCCAGCAGATCGCCATCGGAGCATGACTTTATTTGTGCCTACGTTGATAACGGTTAAGTATGCCCGCTGGCCAAGGTCAACAACCTCTGCACACAATATTCATTCTTGATAATGCGCTTAATGCACGAAGTCGCTGCCCTTTTTTCAGGGCGTGTATTATGTAGAATTCGTGACTGGTCACGAGTTTCATATGCAGTTACACGATTCTTACTTATTTCGATGATACATTGGTTGCCAATATACCACATTTGACATCCATCTGGACATTCGCCCGTCAAGCCATTGCACGTGTCTGATCCATTCAGACATCTATGAGTAGAACAGGAAGCATTGCAGTTGATCCCATATTGTCCACGGCTGCATGCTGCAATGAACACAAACCATGAAAGCCATCAAAGTAAGTTTTCCGTTTGCTTAACAACGGATAACAAATGCTGGAAAATAATAGAGGAAAAGTGATAAGTGTTTTCTTACGCGTTGTGCAAAGCGGTGGTTCAAATCCGGAGCAATTCAAACAGCCCACTACGTTGTCACTGTCGGAGATGCAATTCGTCGAATCTGAAATTGATTTGTTCCCCTAAATTTGTGTAGGGGTATATATGTGCATAGTGAGCTGCTTGGTAGGTATTGTTTACAATTACGTTATTTCCTTTGACATTTAATTTCCACATTACAGTTAGTTCTTTAGATTGATCTCCAGTCAGCGCTGCATCTTAATGAGTTAACAAAATAATATATTCTAACTGATCAAGTAAGCACGAGACAATTGTTTCAGGCCTAACAACAACAAAACATGGTTAGTTAAACCGTAGGAGAAATGACTGATGTTGGAAATATGCAGATGATAGTGAACGATCAGATTTATATGCGTACCCTTTCACAACAAAACATGGTTAGTTAAACCGTAGGAGAAATGACTGATGTTGGAAATATGCAGATGATAGTGAACGATCTGATTTATATGCGCACCCTTTCACGTTTACCATTCACAAATGCTCATTAAGCACCCTTACTTGCTGTGATGTACTCATGACCCATGACCACCACCTCACATATGTTAATGATGTTAGGTTCCACTCCTCCTGTTCTCTGTAAGCTTACATAGCGGCCTATCAGGG
>CM067343.1:28933808-28941308 GCA_034190875.2 Urechis unicinctus
TAATCGAAAGTCGACTGAAAAATGCGATAGAAAGATATGCAACGAGAGTGTTTGGCGAAGTTGTTCGTTGGAAAAGACGTTATTGCCAATCTACCAACGGGATATGGGAAGAGCCTGATTTACCATTTGCTTCCAGATTTACTACCCGCCCCCGATGGAAGTCAACGCTCGTCGGTAATAGTCATTTGACCGCTCAATATCATTCAGGCCGACCAGCTCCATAAGTTTCGGCAGCTGCTTGTCATCGCCCGGTCATAGGTCAGACCGGGTCAAATCGCATGCGCTTCGTGAACTATTGAGGAGATGTTATGTTAGCAAAGCGTCAAACATGTCTGCCATGGAGAGTGCGTACACTGGTCACGGCAGCCAGCATGGGGTCGTCCACCGAATTTAAAGCACATATGTGTACGGTTGGGAGATCAAAGGAATGTCCAACATGCCCCATCGATGGGTGGCATCCTTGTCCCCAGGGATTTGCATTGGCCGGCAGGCAGCTATCTTCTAGGCAAACATAAACCCAAGGGGGACAACGATTTCGCAACTGGCAAAACCACACATAACGCCTCAATCATTAAAAGTCCCGTTTTCGAGCTTGTCGCGCCTCATATCCAATAAGAACATGCCATTCTACCTAACAAAATTATCCGCCCGGACTTTAGCCACCAAAAAGGTTACTTTATTGAGTACAAGAAGCTATTTTAGCCATGTCATTGGCCGGTCGAGATTGGTAGGTCAGACGGAAGGAGACTCGCCTCCATTGACTAACTGCTTCAATACCCACAGATAGGCATCAGCTTCATAAGAGTGAAGAAGCCTGGGCTCGAACGGGCAAGTTCTGCCCCACCATCTTCTGTTTAACATCTGTACTACCTATTTAGTAAAGTTAAGTCGAGTGAAGTTTTGTGAACACGAGTTCCGGGAGTTCTGACCTATACCCTATTTGATGATATATTCTTCAGGGAAAATTATCATGGGTCATAATCTGTCACTTACATAATATATTAAGTCTTTTGTTGTGACTGTATGTCAGTCCTTACTCATGCTGGTACATGTATTTAGAAGGGAGAAGCGACGGACAGGGAAAAAGCGCTGCCCTTGAATTTTCAGATATGTAGGATATTGATTATTGAATATTTCGCACCGGGGCAAGCAGCGTTGCCGAACCCCTGGGAGCTGGGACGCTGGCAAGGAGCGAGTAAATACTGCCAGGTTGCATTAGCAACAGCCCAACAGTCGATCGGTACTCCCTAGAGGGTGCGAAAGCCCCACTTGAATGCGAGATAAATAAACCGCGAGATATATATATATATATACATATATATGATATATATATAGATATATATATATATATATATATATATATATATATATATATATATATATATATATATATATATATATATATATATATATATGTATATATATATATATTATATATAAATATATATATATATATATTATGTACTACGATAATAAAAAATAAACCGCACGAGATTCACAAAAGGGCCAACTACTATCTTATAGTGACGGGAGGACAGGCCAACAATACCGCTTAATATTTACATACATACATACATATATCTATTTAATTATATAAATATATGAATATTCATGTGAATACTAATATATGAATATATTTATATGAATATAAGGATATATAGATATATACACACACATATATGATAATATATATATATATATATTTATATATAATTATATAAATATATATAGATATGTATATTTATACATATATGCATAAACATATATATATATATGTATATGTAAATATATATATATATGTATGTATATATATTTTTATGTATGTATGAATATAAATATATATATATACACATATCTGTATATTTATATATATAAGTAAGTATATATATTATATATATATATACATATATATATATATATTTATATAGATATATATATATATATATATATATATATATATATATATATATATATATATATATATATATATATATATATATATATATATATATATATATATATATATATATATATATATATATGCACATATATTTATGTATGTATGTAAATTATACTCGCGGGATAAATAAATTGCACGACATTTACAGAGTGGGACAACTATTATCTTTTGGTGACGGGAGGGCGGGGAAAAAATTCCGCTTAATATATATAAACATGTACCTATATACTCATATAGATATATATGTAAATATATATAGATATATGCAGGGTCTTAGCCAGGATTTGAAAACTGCCCGTCCATCCCCACCTCAACCCGGACCATCACGTTATGACCAACTGATTATCATAATGTTGTTTGTCGTCTTTCTTGAGCGGTAAGATGTTATACATGTGAACAACATGATGGCACTCGTTGAAAAGGAGATTATGTCATGTATATTCAAAATTACCGTTAATGTCTCGCTATCAGCCAGAATGATTCATTGATAACACGGTCATTCTTTGATGAAAATGCTTAGAGTCACTGCGACGTGACAACTGTTTACACCGCAGCGCTTTCCTTTCGCGATTATGACAGTTTGCACGATGTTAACTTGCGCTGGCACAAGCATACGCGGAAATAAAAACTTTGTCCAAGACTTGGCGTCGATATGATATTTCACCCAATTTCAATTTGTGAGCTTCATTCCCGAGCCAACAGCTCAGACCAAAAGTATATTAGATCGTGGGAAAAGCGATACCGCGAGGCAGACATTTGAGAATGGTGGTCCAATAGACCGTGCACAATGTATGCCAGCCTTCTAGTTTTCATCATTCTTACAAATCTCGAACATATCGTGTATCATTTTAGAGAAGGTATCAAATGGACATAGACTAGGACCTTGTTTAGCGAGGAGACGAAGCTGGTCGTAACTCCATTCACAATCACTGAAGTATTATGACACTGATTAAACCCCAAGCGTCATCCAAAATGTTATCAAGCAGAACAGTATTAATTTGGAGCCGCCAGCGCGCTGGGCTGTATGTCTTTGAATGAGCTGTTACACTGGCTATCTAGGCCCCCATTAATTGATCCAGCGAGGCCAACTGGCTAAGTTAAAGAGACTGTTCAGCCCCATATAAGGAAAGTGGTTGCCTAGCAAGCTGCTTGGTAACAGCACCTTGGAAACCCAAAAATGTTACATTTTCAGACTTTCAGTCGCTACGCGGCGCTGTGGTCTCAGAAAAAAGATCCTTACTTCGGCTGTTGCCATTTATGTTGTCGGACATTACCCTTCCTGCTTGTCGGTCTAATGTGTGCACAATTATGCCCACAACTTGAATGAGTGAAGATTTTATTGAATCTACATTATGTAACTAAAGCGGAAGAATACACATCGTTAGCGAGGTAAATTCAGAGCGCGTTATGATTTACAGCTCACATTCGTCTAGTTCATGGTTTTAGGGAGGCACCGTTATCGATGGAACGACATAACTGCATAAAACAGATCTCCACAGTATATCATGAATATTTCCAGTCAAATGATAATGTTAAAAACTTATCAACATAACTTCCATCATGTACACTCGGCGGCACAAATTAGAAGATGTCATAACTTAAGTCTGCGTTAATCGTAGTAATGTAATAACGAAATGATCCCTGATAGCCTTATATGTGGCTGAACAGTCTCTTTAATTCCTAGTATCCGGCACGGGAGGCGCGGACGGGTGGGCGGTCTCAAAGGGGAAATTCCAGCCCGTCCAAATCGATGACTCACCCGTCCAATTGACGGGTGGGCGGGTCTCTGGCTAAGACCCTGCTCCCCCCCTCTCCTCTTGCATTACCTATATCCTACAACCACATGCCCATCCTGCCAAGGCAACGCCCCAACCCCCGAGCAGCTTCACTGACCAGGCCACTGCATGTCCCATGAGAATTGGGATAGCGTGCCTTAGTCGTCGAGGAAATCTATTCTACATTTTAAAATCAGTTATATCCTGGCCTCTGAGCTCGACGAATCTCTTTCCAGCATTTAGCTAAAATTCCACCAAAAATTCAAACGTTTCAGTAAAGTTATAAAGTTCAAGTTTCTTCTAAACCCGACAGACACGAACCCGACCAATACATTACCAAGCCTGGCGATAAATCTTTGGTAAACCTTTAAGTATGCATGCTATTCATTCTGCCAAATACTCGATCATACCAATCTTAGGCAAATTCAGAATCAGTAGATCGACATTCACTTGGGATCAACATCTACATCCTGTTAACAAATATAACACCAGAGGAAGGCTGTTTAAAAACAATTGATTTATTCTTTGCATCTCGAGCAGCAAACAGTCGACAATAGTATCGGAGAGAAGGAACTGAGAGGGATAAGGATCAAGGTACAAATCTGCAACAGGGGCTTTGAGCCAACAAGTATGCACTTAACTACGTTTACAATACTGAAATAATCAAGATTTCCAATTGATGCTTGTACATCCTCTTGTGATATCAGTTCAGTCGTTAAAACGGAAAAAAACAGCCATGTCACTTCACTAAAGAAATTGCTATGGTCGGATAGCGGAGGTATTGATTAAAATTGGCGTCAGACCTTGAGTAATAACCAGGTAATTATTACATTGTCGTCAGACCATTAGTAATAACCAGGTAATTATTACATTGTCATCAGATCTTTAGTAATAACTAAGTAATGGTAACTGTTATAATACTATTCTAGCTCATCTGACCGAGCTGCCACAATCATATTTAGACCACTAACCACCATCACATCTCCCGGCCTTGACACATTCTTGTACTTCATTCCATAGCTGCGTCTTCATTTGGTTGAGCTTCGGTATCAGATCTCTGACCGATGAGTATGGATCAAAGTCAATGGATCCCTTCCGAAGAAAAGCACCCTCACCATTCCGTAATATACACCTTTTGATGGTATTCGGTATATCGGTCCCCGTGAGAAAACGCACCACACCATTAAGAGTGGTAAGTAGATCATTCTTCAGATCTTCATAGAAGACAACAAATTTTCTGCCTTTAAAGTCGTGAATCCAAGATCGAAGAAGAGGTGAGTATCGTTCCATCTGCTTCGAGACGAAGTGACGCCATGCTGTTAAAGACATGTCGAGAAAGAAGAGTTGGATTAACAGTTATGCATTCAATAAATTGATTTGAAAATGGCTCTGAATTATTTACATCCATACAGTGAAATATATCACCATCTGTCTCGAACTTTTCAGATGATGGCCGTTGAACTTTACCACTATTCTGTCTGTTGAACTCTGCTAAGATTGCATCCTGTGGATTCCGAATAAGAATCACAGCCCGAGCATATTTGCTGTCTTCAAATACAAAATTAGACATAATCCATTAGAATAAACAATTATTTGGCCGGTGTTTTTGCTGCATGATTATTTGTCAAGAAAACGCGAAGCAAAAGTTGCAGGTTTTTGTTCACAAATCAACACATGGCAAGAATGACATACGAGGTTTCTATAATGAATCGATTCACTTAGATTAGTATCAATCTCGTATATATTGCTAATTGCAACGAATGGCATATTTTCGAACGTTATGACGCTTTCTGACACAGGAACTTACCTGCTCTAAGATGTGTCTTGATGCATAAAACTGATCTGTCATGTCTCATGTCGCCTAAGAATTCCGTTTGCGTCGTCAACACCTTCGATATATTACGGTTTCCGGTGTATACACCTGTACATAATGTGGTAAAAGGTATGGTATAAGAATAAATTCATACCTGCATATCTGGTTGGTAATGTAGTAGTAATATAAATAGCGCCAGTACCGCTATTATATATACTACTTATGTAGCTATGAAGTTCTTAAAGGAAAATTTACTCCAGCAACTACATTCGTGCGTTCACCCATGCATTTCTAGTACCGAGTTTAGTTAAACCATATGAACTGGCAGAAACGTCAGATTACCTGTAGCTTGATGAAGCAGATGGCGGATCCAGGTGTTTCCGCTTCCTGGGAAGCTATGGAGAGCTGTAAGTGGCGGAGCATCTTTCGCATGTGATGTGTTGTAGAACCTCAGCGGCTGACACAAATTCTCCCTGACATAATTCACGTTCTTGCCAAGAGGGCGATTAGGCAAATCCTGCGTAACTAGCTTTCTTTCATAGATAGGTACCGGATGAATTGAGCTAGCCAAAAATGTCTTGTTTGTCCATGCAGCGAGCAACGCAGTAAAACAAATGATGATTATTGTCAATCCCCATGCTAGGTTCCTATTTAACATTTTCGCTATGTTTCCTTGAAGTACAAATGCGAGCACGCCAGCTGCTTTATCTCGGTGCTGATTGAGCACTGCAAACACATAGAGAATACCTATCAATCAAAGTTGATATCATTGCGCGTCGAGTGTCCTGCTGGTGGTATCATTGGCGCAGAAACACAGATATACACAGATACATCTAGATACATCCAATACCGAACAAATGAACGATTCCACATATATGTAATTGAACTAACTTTATGCAGCAATACCAAAATTTGTGTAAATGTTCAATAAAAAGATTCCATAAATTGCAGAAAATGTCAGTGTGCGTTAGTTACTCACCTTATAAGGATTAGATGGAGTGACCACCGCAGCCCAACGTCAGACGGGCATTGGTTGCTAGGTGCTTTAAGTAGGCGGTTATTGCACCTTTAACTGATGACAGTTACTTAACCCTGCCGCATGAATATGACGCCTAAATAAAAGAAGCATACTGATATGTGTTTCGTAACGCGCTCTTTTATCCCACGGCCAGACGTCTACTTAAAGGAGTAAAATCCATTGGATTGGACCGTCGGCATCACAAAGGGTATAGGCATAATTGAACCTTTAGTCGTGTTACTGGGTCAGTAGGACAATGGTATGAATACTTTACTGTGGAATAAGGGTCTGGGTGTAAAAGGTCCATGGTGTAAAATAATGGCATAACAAGTGTCGCCACATAAGTTTCATTATGCAAAGCGTTCATCGCTGGCAGTCCTTCTGACTTGACCTCCTTCATCGAGAGGGGTCCCAGCAAAACAAACGCATACTTTTTACTTTATGATAACGTAGTTGTTTGGTAGTGATCACGTAGAGTTTCTACGTAATGATGACGTAAAAGTACGGACAACCAATAACGTTTTAACTACGTAGTGAAAATACGTAGTGAAGTTATCATTCCATGACCTATTGGGGATATTGGGGTACCTGTATGCTAGAATCTCACTACATTATCACTGACACCAAAAAATGCCATTCAAAACGGAATAAGATCAGTTGTTATTGCATCATATAACAGGTTAATTTGGCTGGGTATCTTCAGAATCCGAAGGATAAATGGCAGCAAGAGAGGGTGGGAAGGAGGGGGTGGTCTTTTCATCGCTGGTGTAGAAGATCGTGCCTGTCACCACATAGGATGCGAAATTATGGAATGAGTGGATATATTTTACGTTTTAATTAAATATCATGATGCTATTATTCATTGCACGATAATGTTAAAAACGAGAAATATACAAAACTGGGCCTGAACAAGGGAAATAATATGCGCTCCAGG
>CM067343.1:28943808-28979350 GCA_034190875.2 Urechis unicinctus
CCTGCTCTCTTGGTCTCCATCACTCTCCTTCTCTCTCCATCTAACTCCATCACTCTCCATCTGTCTCCATCTGCCTCCATCTGTCTCAATCACTCTACATCTGTCTCCATCAGTCTTCATCTGTCTCCATCTGTCTCCATCTGTCTCCATCACTCTCCATCTGTCTCCATCACTGTCCATCTGTCTCCATCTGTCTTTATCTCAATCCATCTGTCTCCATCTGTCTCCATCTGTCTCCATCTGTCTCCATCACTATCCATCTGTCTCCATCACTCTCCATCACTCTCCATCTGTCTCCATCTGTCTCCATCACTCTCCATCACTCTCCATCTGTCTCACAGAGGATTGCGAGTGTATGGAACTGTTCAAAACTCTCGCCCAAACGTAGACGATCATAACATGTTCAACATGAGGCTTCTTTCAACACCACCAATGGGTCCCCACACGGCGTAGTCGCATACTGCGTCACCTTTCGACCCACAGGTGGGTTAAATACCAAGGTAGGAAAAACTGACTGGTTCACTGTGACTCGGATGATCAAGTTAAATGGCGGTCCCATCTCTGAAAGGGGATGCACCCGACCAAGTGGGTCCTGGCACTAACTTGGAACTCTGCAAGCATCACAATCATCCTCATCCATCACCGTCGCGATATCACCTCGTTGTTGTAAGTGACGTTACACACCAATTTCATCATTACCATTACCATTACACCACCCATGGGCAGATGTGCAGTTATTACAAAACTTAAACTAGCTCTTTTTTACTTAGAGAAGGAACCAACCTGCGCTAGATGTAAGGAACCAATCGGCGGGTGAATGGTTATGATAATATCGAACAGAACCTTAACGTGAACATTCTCTAGGAGTAGACCATGAGCCTCTCCCTGCGAGCAGAAGGAACAGGGTGAGTAGAGGCGCCCTGGTTCAGCTCTACACACTTCCATAACCTCGTGTCTCGGTTTTCATCTGACCCATGACTGCCGTTCCGTTGACTTATCCACCTGTTTCCTCCCTTTTCTCACACATATCTCTCTATATCAAGCCTTAGTGCATCCAGATCACCATATTTCGGCCCTTATCGCCCACAATATACCATTATCCATTATTGTCACCTCCAGATCTTCTGGTTTCCTTATTGTATACAGATCCCTTTCGCTTCCAGATCCCCCTGTCTCCACCATGGCGGCCTCCAGATCACCTCCATTCTCCTTACATCTCCAGATTCCAGGGTCCTTACGTATTGCTATTGCCTCGTAATCCCTCTTGTTTTCATTTATACAGAATGCTTGATTAAAATAATACCTGATTTAGCACTGGGTCCATCCTTGTCCTCATCATACTGTGATGTTTTTTCACGTTGTTGCGTTCTTAATATGTTCATAATGTTCGAGCACTTGCATTGGCGTTATGACGTGATATGTATTGTGGACATTATGACAAGTTCGAGATCACTACGTGTGCATTATGACGACTTGCCAATGCTTCCAACTTTTTGAACTAATCAAGTCTTCACCTATTCCAAGTGTTCCAAGATTTTCCAACACATTATAAAAAGCTCGCAAAGGAGAGTTGTGTACTTTTCTGATCCCCTTTATCGAGTTCATGATGCCATCCTCCCCAGCGAACAGCAGTATTTTTACAATATTAACTTGACCAAAAGTTAACTTATTACAGTCAGAACGTTTGCAGGTTTGTTTTAACTATTTTTGTTGCTCCAAACATATATATAGTGTTTCGACCAGGACCTCAGTATACATATATATATATATATTTATATATATAGAGATATAGAGAGATATATATAGAGAGATAGAGAGATATATATATATATAGAGAGATATATAGATATATGTATATATATATATATAGATATATATAGAGATACATATATACATATATATATATATAGATAAATATATAGATATATATATATATAAATATTCATTTATATATATATTATATATATACATATATATATATATATATATATATATATATATATGTATTTACATGTATAAATATATATATATAAATATATGAATTATATATATTTTATATATATACACATATATATATATATATATATATATACATGTATGTATTTACATGTATATATGATATATATATATATACACGTTTATTTACATATATATACATATATATATGTATATATAGAATATTTCATATATATATATATATATATATATGTACACAATACATATATGTACACAATATATTTATATATATATTTATATATATATATATATATACATGTATATATTTACATGTATATACATATATATGTATATATATAGGAATATATATATGTACGTTTATATATACATACATATATAATTATATATATATGTATATATGAATAATATATATATATATGTACACAAATATATATATATATCTATATATATATATATATATATATATATATATATATATATATATATATATATATATATATATATATATATATATATATATATTCATGTAAGTTTGTCTAAAACAGGGGAAAGCCATTTTCCGATCATCATTGACAAGTGGATTCTTTGCCGCGCATTTGCAGGGATCATCCATTTATCAATGTTAGGGGCCAGCTAAATAACAAGAATACCTACTGCCAAAATAGGAAAAAAGAGAATAAATTCCTTTTTTCTATATTAAAGGTGAAATAGGACAGAGGAAAACAGTTGTTTTCCATTTTTCTATTGTAAATACCAAATAGAAATATGAACTAAATGTTGATACCTTGATTGTATTGATTCAACGTTTTAGGAGATCACAAATCCTAAATCAACAACACAGCTTACACAGAGAACCAGACATGATTGGAATAATTTTGCCTCTGTACTCCAATGTTGGTCAATTTTAAGATATCTTCTCCAAAAAGAAAATGGATTCCTTTACCGTTGTGCGTTATCTACATGGTTGTCGGTGAATTGGGCTGGGTTGAAGCAGGATATTGCTTTAGAGAAATTGATGAGGATTCTCGTGGCCGCTATCACCAAAAGTTAAGCCGTAGTGGAGCGACAACATAGCCATCCACACCATGACTCTGCCCAAACCTGGCTGAACACCATACTGATGTCTTCCGAGGGAACTTTGATATCTGATGCCTTTCCGCCCGCTCGAACTTTTATATAAAGTCCTCCGAGGGGTACATTTCGTAAGTCAAAGTGCTAATCTGACTAGTATATGTAATATCTGAATGGAGACACCGGTTGATGGGAGCGCCAGGGGCGTTCACTTGATGACCACTGGATAGGCTGGATCAGAGCTTCCCACAACTTGCTGTGGCATGTGGGTGTGTCCTTAATGAACTGTGGTTGTTGTCATTTTCCCAGTAAACAAATTCCTCTCTGACCTTTCGGCCCTGTCAAAGCCTATTTATCTAACACTTCTGATGCACGGTAGCTTCACTGGTATGAAGGTCGTTCAATGGGAGTGAAGGTCAATCCGCTAGGTCCTCTCCCTTCCCCCTCTAATGACAGACCCGTTCATACCCCTTCCTGACCAGGGGACGTGACATCATCCCTGCCGCAGTACCTCACTTCTGAGCAGCAGAGAGCCCCGATACCTGTACACTCGTAGTTATTTGCACCCACTCACCACATCCCATAAGGTCTTGCTGTATCTGTATCTTGGGATATTTGTAGTGTTAGTATTATTCTATAGATTATTCCTTGTTCCATATTACATAATATGAATGATCATTTGGCATATATGTCAACGAACTACGATCTTATGTGATATTATCTAATGACGTTATAAATTTATAGATATCCCTTGTTGCCCACTTACATTTGACTTGCTCGTACATTAATCCGGGTGTTAAAACATAGGAAAAAGCCTAGAAATATTTTGACGAAGTAAACGTTCAAGGTGATTTTATCATTACATATACCCACATGATCAGCGACCGCTTGGCATCTGGGCGCTTCCCAGGGTCTTTGACCGAGTTTTTGTCGTGGTATAGGTCTATGAACGAACTTTAAGATTTTCTACCAGTCGGTCAGATATGAATTAGATCAATATGATATATATATATTATTCATTGATTGACTTCAATAAAGATTAATCTGCATAATATAGAACATGGAGGAGCTAGTTCATGACATGGAGGAGCTAGTTCATGACATGGAGGAGCTAGTTCATGACATGGAGGAGCTGGTTCATGACATGGAGGAGTTAGTTCAGGACATGGAGGAGCTAGTTCATGACATGGAGGAGCTAGTTCATGACATGGAGAAGCTAGTTCTTGACATGGCCGAAATCGCCTGGTAGTACTTTATCATTTCAAGTTGTTGACGCACGATGAATAACACAGGATATATGTTTATTTAATCATGCTTATTTCTCCAGTTGAAAGGTTTGCGCATAGCTCTTTCGAACCAAGTACGGGAGATGCTGCTGTGGCTAAAACCTGACGTTGGTCTGTTCGGCTATTTGCCAAAAACATCTGTATGGTAAATGGAAGATGTCACCGAACACAGAGGTAAATACCCACTCAATAGACATATGACATCTTAACCTGAATGCATGGTATTTATATACTGTCATATTCCTCAGTTGATTATGTAAATCTGTATTATATTGCTGGCCGTCTTTGTCGCTGTGTCTCATCCCGTCATGCATGGCCATCCTTGTACCTTTGATGTTTCCTTAATTGTATGTCTCATCCGGTCATGTGTGGCTACCTTTGTACGATGGGATTAACCTTTTGTAAAAATCATCATCCTCTGATTGGATGGATGTGGTTTTATGTATATCAGTCAATATGTGATTGGCTGGACACCTGCGAGGTATCGTGGTACGTATGAGGTGTAAGGCAGTCAGAAGTCGAGGCCTGAGAGAGAAACATCAGAAAAATAAATACTTGTTCCTAAAAAAAGGACTTGTACAATTCATTCCCAGCCTTAGTACATAACAATATATTGTTGGTGATTTGTCTTGCTGCATGGTTACTGAGCCTGGGTACATTTAACAGGCCAACGTGCTAGTCGGACCAGTTTGTGTAATACATGATGGGAGTTACCAGTTGATGGGAGCGCCCTCGGCGTTCACTTGATGACCACTTGACAGGCTGGCATCAGAGCTTTGCACAACTTGCTGTGGCATGTGGGAGTGTCCTTAATGAGCTGTGGGAGTTGTCTGTTGTCCACATGGGGCTACAAAGTGTGACGTCACCTCACTGATAAGGGTCCTAACTGGCTCCTTAGCACCTTTTCTCTGTGGCATTCTAGTAATGTCTGGAAGGCAATATTTCGGTCACTGCTAATATGAAAATATGACACTTACATGTTTATTGAGAGAATTACTGGGGCGGCATCACTTTGCAGCCCCACACTGAGGCAAGATTACAGTTCGGTATGGCATCTCGCTCTAGTTGATGATTACGCTTGATTACGTAAGAGGTGTTGATGGCATCCTCTCACATCTGAGATAGTGAGAGTAGTGAAATCAACGTACACTGCGATCTGCCGCACATCGGCTTCTGTGCATGCTGGGATTCGCCTCTGCACCACTCTGATCGCTTTGGGCCAAATTCGATCCATTACGCCACGAAATATTATTACAAAATGTCATCTCTTAAATATTACCAAAACGTTTTCTGTTGTGCGTGATTAGAAGAATAATAATCATTTTGTTATTGAAAACCTTTTTATGAGGTATTTATCAGAAAACATAGCGCCGCGGAAGTTTCATGGCCGTAAAGCGTTTTTACGAATGGCGGCAGTCAGATGTGAAAACGATTTTGTAATCGAAAGTCGACTGAAAAATGCGATAGAGAGTTACAAGCAAGGATTGGAACTTAAAGATATGCAACGAGAGTGTTTGGCGAAGTTGTTCGTTGGAAAAGACGTTGTTGCCAATCTACCAACGGGATATGGGAAGAGCCTGATTTACCATTTGCTTCCAGATTTACTACCCGCCCCCGATGGAAGTCAACGCTCGTCGGTAATAGTCATTTGACCGCTCAATATCATTCAGGCCGACCAGCTCCATAAGTTTCGGCAGCTGCTTGTCATCGCCCGGTCATAGGTCAGACCGGGTCAAATCGCATGCGCTCCGTGAACTATTGATGAGATGTTATGTTAGCAAAGCGTCAAACATGTCTGCCATGGAGAGTGCGTACACTGGTCACGGCAGCCAGCATGGGGTCGTCCACCGAATTTAAAGCACATATGTGTACGGTTGGGAGATCAAAGGAATGTCCAACATGCCCCATCGATGGGTGGCATCCTTGTCCCCAGGGATTTGCATTGGCCGGCAGGCAGCTATCTTCTAGGCAAACATAAACCCAAGGGGGACAACGATTTCGCAACTGGCAAACCACACATAACGCCTCAATCATTAAAAGTCCCGTTTTCGAGCTTGTCGCGCCTCATATCCAATAAGAACATGCCATTCTACCTAACAAAATTATCCGTTACTTTATTGAGTACGAGAAGCTATTTTAGCCATGTCATTGGCCGGTCGAGTTTGGTAGGTCAGACGGAAGGAGACTCGCTTCCACGGACCAGCTGCTTCAATACCCACAGATAGGCATCAGCTTCATAAGAGTGAAGAAGCCTGCGCTTGAACGGGCAAGTTCTGCCCCACCATCTTCTGTTTAACATCTGTACTTCCTGTTTAGTAAAGATAAGTCGAGTGAAGTTATGTAAACACGAGTTCCGGGAGTTCTGACCTATACCCTATTTGATGACATATTCTTCAGGGAAACTTATCATGGATCATAATCTGTCACTTACATAATATATTAAGTCTTTTGTTGTGACTGTATGTCAGTTCTTACTCATGCTGGTACATGTATTTAGAAGGGAGAAGCGACGGACAGGGAAAAAGCGCTGCCCTTGAATTTTCAGATATGTAGGATATTGATTATTGAATATTTCGCACCGGGGCAAGCAGCGTTGCGTAACCCCTGGGAGCTGGGACGCTGGCAAGTTGCGAGTAAATACTGCCAGGTTGCATTAGACCAACAGACCCACAGTCGATCGGTACTCCCTAGAGGGTGAGAAAGCCCCACTTGAATGCGAGATAAATAAACCGCGAGATATATATATATGTATTGTCATATTCCTGGGTTGAATATGTAGTGTTTCATCTTGGCTGGGCGTCTTTATTGTTATCTGTTTTATTGCCATCGTTGTATGTGTTCTATGTTATCTGTTTTATTGCCCATCGTGATGTGTTCTATCCCGTCTTTCTGTGCATTTGACGTTTGTGTGCATACGTTTATAACATCCGGTCAGTTGGGATTACCCATCGTAAAAATGCTGAGGCGGGTGTGCCACAATCAGCCGAGATGGACCCTACTCCTCGCATCCTCTGATTGGATGTATGTTATTTAATATATATGTATCGTTATGTGATTGGCTGGAGGGCCAGCAAAGTATTGTGGTTCGGTTGAGGTGCGAGGCAGTCGAGGCACGAAGAGAGAGAGAGAGAGAGAGAGAGAGAGAGATATTGGAAATAAAGAGACTTGTTACTCAAAAACGGACTTGTACTATTTACCCCCAATCGTAGTACATAACATGGTGGAGAATTCAAAGTCGATCGTCGATGGAAGTACCGTTAAATCCGACAATTCCAGCTGTTAGAAATTCTAGTTCCGATCTTCTCGACCTCTCGCCGCCATTTCTAACGTCGACTCCTCTGCCCAAGTCGGTATCGGCATCTCACTCCGATTTCGTGACGTTGCCTTTGTCTTTTGACGGAGACGAGCAAATCTTCGAGAAGATGGCCAGCTCGCCTAGGTTGACGATAACATCTTTCAATGGCTTATCGAATGAAGATGGTGAGACATTCCTTCGGGACTTTGAGAGCTATTGCACTCTGCATCAGCTCCAGGGGCAGGAAAACGACGCCAGGAAAGTGGCTGCTTTTCATCTTCATCTACAGGGCCCGGCTCTTGTGTGGTTCCACACAATCAACTCACAACGGAAAAGGACTTGGTTGACCATTGAAGAATCCTTTCAGGCCAGGTATGTTCCAACCAGCCACGACAACCCTGCTCTACTTGCTGAAGCGGATGTGTTTAACCAACTATCGCTAGCAGCGCACATGACTGTCGAAGAATTCCACAGTCTGATACTGCAAAAGGGAACGCGAATCGGGAAATCGGATCGTGACATGCTCCTTCACTTTATACAGGGACTACCGCCACAGCTGGCGTTTTTCGTCAGAGCGGGTAATCCTTCCTCAACGGAGGACGCTTTGCTAGCGGCCAAAAGAGGTGAGGCATTTGGCTACAGGCACGCTGCTGTCCCCAGCAACCCCGCTGTTCAACCCGCCAAGAGACGCCAAATCCAACCACTGTCAGATATCCGAGGCTCCCGACTCTACAAGTGCTAGATTGGATTATTTAACTGATCAAGTAGCTTCAATAGCTGCCAAACTCAACACATGTCAACCGCATCAGCCACGTGCACAAGCGGCGTCACGGCGACCGGAGGATCGCCGATGTTACACATGCAATAGTACGGATCATCTCAGATTCCAGTGTAACCTTCGACAAGGTGGACGCCAGTCTCCCGCGATCACCTGCCAGATCTGTCAACAGAGGGGCCACTCTGCCCCAATGTGCAAAAAGTTCCAAAGCAACCAGGGAAACTAGAACAGCCCAAGGGACATAGCGCTTGTTCCCTTGGGCCTAACGCTGTTATAGACAGTGCCATCAACCAACCATATACCACCCACAGAACGCCGACATCAGAAAAAAGGTACCATATTGTGACAAACGATGCGGTGGTAGTTCATGTAGTGACATGGAGTCTTTAGATGATGAGCAACCTGGTCACTGTATATATATGAATGTTGTTTTTTGTCAGAAAACTGTTGTTGCTCTAGTTGACTCAGGTAGTGATGTTTCTTTGATGTCAGAAAGTTTATTTAGATCGCTGCCTTCAAAGGTTGTACATGAATTTCGAGAGAGCAAGGACACCCTTATGGTGGCTGATAGCTATAAAGTTATTGTTGTGGGAATTGCTAGAGTGCAAATCAGCACGAAATATGGTAAGTTTAAAATCACTGTGTATGTATTGAAAGATGTTTCTCATCCACTCATTCTCGGTGCGTCTTTCCTGGCCGCTAAAGGAGTCCATCTTGATTTCAATAACTTGTCAGTCAAACTGGACTCGACGAAAGTAACGCTTCCTAGCAAAACACTTATACCAGCCAATTCCGAAAGTGTTGTTTGGGCAAGCGTTTCTAAGAAGTTACCCCTTGGCTTACCCGGCGTGTGTGAGGCGAGTTCGCGGCCGCGTCCTACTGATCTGCTTGTCGCTACTTCTGCTGTAACGGTTAATGACAAACACCGTGTCCCCGTCAAACTGATGAATCTTTCTGACAAAGACATAAATATTAGGAGGGGGCAAGTTGTAGCTACATATAGGCCGCTTAATAACTCTGACATCATCGCCAGGGTAGGTTGTAACAAGAATACAAAGCGAGTTGATCAACAGGGGTATAGTCAGAACAGAGCGCAGACAGGTGACAGCTCTGACAACGAGAAATTCCTTTCCTGTTTCAATCTCGAGAGTTCCCTCAATGAAACCCAACACTGTAGCCTTACTAACCTCCTCCTTGAAAATAAGGACATTTTTGTGACCCCGGAAAATCCGAATTTGGGAAAAAAACCACTGTTGTTGAACATAAAATACACCTGAAACCTGACGCGTCATTTAAACATCAGCGCCCTTATCGCCTGCCTGCCACCATACAAGAGGGAAGTCCTAAGGCACCAACTAGATGAGCTTCTTTCACAGGGAATAATATCTCCTGTTGATGAGAAGGACGACTTACCTATCACAAGCCCCATTGTATTAGTATCAAAGCGCAAAGCATCCAAAGATGTTCCGCTGGGCTCAAAAGAGGCAAGTCTCTCAATGTTTAGGTTTTGCTGCGACTTCAGACATCTAAATGCTCAAACCCAGGAATTCAACTATGCTATTCCTGATTTACAGGAGTTAACTGAATCATTTTCATCCAATGTTCCTAATTTCATATCAACCATTGATCAGTCTAGTGGTTTCTTTCAGATGCCCATTTCCGAAGATTCCAGCCGTTACACAGCTTTCAACACATGTTTCGGCACGTTCAAATTTCAGCGTCTGCCTCAGGGACTTAAAACCGCCCCCAACACATTTCAACTTTTGATGGACAAAGTACTTCGGGGTTTGACATTTAGATCAGTCCTTTGTTACCTTGATGATGTTATTGTATTTTTCAGCAACATTTGACCAACATATGAAAGATCTACAGGATGTATTTGATCGAATGCGCCAAGCTGGTCTGAAACTAGGCCCCAAGAAATGTTCCTTTGCTCAAGATAAGTGCATCTATCTTGGTCATGAGGTTTCCAGGGATGGTATAAGGCCGCCCTCTGATCGAGTTCAAGCGATCAGTGAGCTACCTGCCCCTAAAAACGTACGAGAAGTACGCAGAGTAATGGGCCTTCTCAATTGGTTTAGGAAGTTTATCCCCAGCTTCTCTGCTAAGGCTAGACCGTTAAACAAACTGCTTGGTAGAGGCAATTCATTTTGCTGGGGCAACGAACAACAAAATGCCTTTGACAATCTCAAACGCGGTCTTCTTGAGTCTCCAATACTAGCCTTTCCTCGTTTTGACCTCCCCTTCAGACAAAGTGTTGATGCGTCTAGTCATGGCGTTGGTTATATGCTGTACCAAATTCTCCCCCCCCAACGGAGTGCGGGAAAGATGCAACAGACACAAAGAGAGAGTTCGTGTAGTCAGATTTGGTTCCAAAGGCTTGTCCAAATGGCAGAGGTCATATGGCCCGACTAAGCTCGAACTTTTAGGCATGGTTAGCAGCGTGATTGAATGCGCAACCTACCTTAGGGGGCGCAAATTTGTTGTAGAATGTGACCATCAAGCCCTAAAACCACTTTTTCAAAAGAAATTGAGTGGGGCAATCTACGAAAGATGGCTGGCCATTCTTCAGCAGTTTGATGTCGAGCTGGAGTATAAACCAGCAGCACAAATGGTTGTGCCAGATGCACTAAGTCGTTGTCACCCTAACCCTGACCTTGGTGAACTAACTCACAGTCCGGACGAGGACGATAATTACTTTCCATACACAGAGGAACCGGCTGGAGACGTCCGCTTGCCGGGCGGGCAGCAGCTAAGAGATTTCATTCATCATGGTTGTGAACAGGTCGCCGGCTCTAACAATGTGCATTTCTTTCCTCCGCAGGTTCTGTCAGGCATTGACTCTCATCAAATGTCCCGTCGTCCCATCGACAATAAGCCTACACCTTTGCATGAAGCAGAATACGACGCTGACACAGACGACAGTCAGATTGTCCGTATACAAAGGAAAAGAAAGTCACGTCGGACCAAAGTGCGATATAGTCACGTGACAGTGACAAATAGTTCAGCGTCACAGTCCAAGTCTTTGTCAGACACTGAAGGTCTGACTAATGATGCTAATAGCAAATCTAATCATCTTCCCAGCAGTTGTACAAATCAAGGTAGTTCAGGTGGTGACCTTCATACGACCTCTGATCCTGACACGGCTACTGACAGCCCCGTTTATGACCAGATAAACAAAATCGCTCTATTCAGTGAGTGTGATTTCACTCCGGAGAGTATTGCCGAGATGCAGTCGGCTGATCCTGCGCTAAAGCCGATCATCCAATACTTAAAACATGACAAGTTGCCTAGATCTCAGCGGGCAGCGCGGCGACTAATCCTACTTTCGGCCGACCATGTGATAATGGGGGGTTTGCTTTTCCATTCCAGGTTAGCTCGCAGTAAGAGGACGCTAAATTTGCAACAGTATCAACTGGTTGTTCCTGATGTAATGATTCAGACTGTTGTTAAAATGTACCATGACTCACCACTAGCTGGACACGGAGGTATCCAGGATACGATTGATCGAGTACGGGAGTGTTACCACTTCCCGAGGCTGGACCAAGTTATAACTGAATATGTCCAATCCTGTCATGAATGTCAGCGACGGAAAACAACTAAAGCTCACACCAAGAATGGTATTGTTTCTTTCCCGACCCCATCTGGACCTTTCCAGGTTTGGGAGATTGACCTATACGGCCCATTACCGCACTCGCAAGAGGGAAAAAGTTACATCTTGACCGCTGTTGACATGTTTAGTAAATTCCTCGTCACCATTCCCCTGGCAAACAAAGATGCGTTATCTGTCTCTAGCGGACTGTTCACACTTTTCTGTTCTTATGGCGTATGTGACACACTGATAAGCGACAAAGGGTCTGAGTTCGTCTCCATAGTTACCAAGGAGTTGTGTGAAAAAATGCATGTCCTTCAACAATTTACCCCTAGCTTCGTACATCATTGCTTAGGTGCTTGCGAACGGACTCATGCTACGTTAGCTGAGAGACTTACTCCCTTCATGGATGCTAAAATGAAGAACTGGGAGGAGGTACTTCCAGCTATTGTGTTCTCCATGAATAATTCAGTGAATTTCTCTACAGGGTTTTCCCCATATGAAGTCATCTTTGGCCAGCGTCCCCGTTTCCCCCTATCCCCTCCTACCTGTGACACCCGAACCATCCCCAAAGATATGTACGGGTTTATCAAATCACATGAGAATAAACTCGAGTTAATACGTCAACAGGTCCTGGAGAATGCCACCAAAGCCAGCACCAAAATGCTCGAACGAGCGAATCTCAAATTACATTCTTTGAGTTTGCAGGCAGGTGATTATGTGTACATGTTGGACGAGCAGGGAGGCAAGGGTAAAAAGTTGAAGCCCAAGTATTCTGGTCCATATGTTGTAAAGGAAATACCGAGTCCTCATATGGTTCAACTCGAAAATTTGGAAAGTAGAAGGAAGCTGAGAGATCCTGTCCATATAAATCGTCTCAAAATGGCCTACGTTCGTGTCCCAAACCCCTCTCGGTATTTTGCAGATCGCATTATCACTAATGTCACCCCTGAGCCATTAGATGGCGCTGACACGGAGTATGATACTGCCCTAGAAGACCACCCGCCTCAGTTGATGACCGTCTGTGTTCTAACGTTTCCCCCACACCTCCACCAACAACTACAGTTCGACGTTCTAACCGTCTAAAGCAGAGTCCTTCTAGGTACGGGATACCTATTGGTCTAGATACTGTGTTGTCGAGTTCTCCCTCCAGTGACTCGCGAGGCTACCACAAAATTAAGCGTATTTTGGGCCAAAAGGGGAAAGGGCGAGACATACAATATCTCGTACAGTTAGTTGGAGAACCGTCCCAAAAATCATTTTGGATACGCCCGTCACAGCTTGATGCTAAAGCCAGGAAAGGCATAGTTGAGAAACCTCCCCCTGTCATCAATACTTCGTGAGCTATTATATTTGATTTCAAGGGTATTGGGATGCGTAGTACCCGATGAAGCGGGATAGTAGACCGCGAAAAGCGACTCGTTTCACACTCCAGTCCCCACTAGTATCAGCCGCTGTGTTTGCGCGTTCGGGAAAGACCACCAAGATTACCAATTGTACGAATCATATCGTTATTATGGCAATGGTAACTCAATTTGATAACTTGTTTGTTGTGTAATCTTTTCGGTTCTCTGTCAAGATTAATTATGTATCACATTATCATTTACAATTGTACAATTACTCGAAATGACACTATGCTTGTATGTGATGTTTACACGGTGTTTTGCTGTATGGCTAACTGTTAAGGGCATGTAAGTGTAAGGCAGATATTTTATGGAATGAGAATTTTGTTTGTTTTGTTTGATTGATTAACGTGATATGTTACGGTACACGTTTTTCTTTTATATGTATGTCATAACTACATTGGAACATCAACTCTTGTATCACTATCATTGTTTTACGATTGAGAGAAAAAAAAAGGGGTAACTTTTTTTTGTTTTTGTGGCGGGATGTCATATTCCTGGGTTGAATATGTAGTGTTTCATCTTGGCTGGGCGTCTTTATTGTTATCTGTTTTATTGCCATCGTTGTATGTGTTCTATGTCACATCCCGTCTTTCTGACCATCGTTGTACCTTTGATGTTTCCTTAATTGTAATTGACCCATCTGGACATGCGTAGTCGCCTGTGTGCATTTGACGTTTATAACATCCGGTCAGTTGGGATTACCCATCGTAAAAATGCTGAGGCGGGTGTGCCACAATCAGCCGAGATGGACCCTACTCCTCGCATCCTCTGATTGGATGTATGTTATTTAATATATATGTATCGTTATGTGATTGGCTGGAGGACCAGCAAAGTATTGTGGTTCGGTTTGAGGTGCGAGGCAGTCGAGGCACGAAGAGAGAGAGAGAGAGAGAGAGAGAGAGAGAGAGAGATTGGAAATAAAGAGACTTGTTACTCAAAAACGGACTTGTACTATTTACCCCCAATCGTAGTATGATAATATATATATATATATTTATATATAATTATATAAATATATATATATGTATATTTATACATATATGCATAAACATATATATATATGTATATGTAAATATATGTATGTATGTATATATATATTTTTTATGATGTAGGAATATAAATATATATATATACATATATCTGGATATTTATATAGATATAAATATATATATTTAAAATAGAGATATATATCTCTCTCTATATATAGATATCTATATATCTAGATATATATATATATATATATATATATATATATATATATATATCTCTATATATATCTATATATATATCTATATATATATATATATATATATATACGCACATATATGTATGTATGTATGTAAATTATACTCGCGGGATAAATAAATTGCACGACATTTACAAAGTGGGACAACTATTATCTTTTGGTGACGGGAGGGCGGGGCAAAAATTCCGCTTAATATATATAAAACATGTACCTATATACTCATATAAATATATATGTAAATATATATCGATATATGCAGGGTCTTAGCCAGGATTTGAAAACTGCCCGTCCATCCATCCCACCTCAAGCCGGACCATCACGTTATGACCAACTGATTATCATAATGTTGTTTGTCGGCTTTCTTGAGCGGTAAGATGTTATACATGTGAACAACATGATGGCACTCGTTGAAACGGAGATTATGTCATGTATATTCAAAATTACCGTTAATGTCTCGCTATCAGCCAGAATGATTCATTGATAACACGGTCATTCTTTGATGAAAATGCTTAAAGTCACTGCGACGTGACAACTGTTTACACCGCAGCGCTTTCCTTTCGCGATTATGACAGTTTGCACGATGTTAACTTGCGCTGGCACAAGCATAAGCGGAAATAAAAACTTTGTCCAAGACTTGGCGTCGATATGATATTTCACCCAATTTCAATTTGTGAGCTTCATTCCCGAGCCAACAGCTCAGACCAAAAGTATATTAGATCGTGGGAAAAGCGATACCGCGAGGCAGACATTTGAGAATGGTGGTCCAATAGACCGTGCACAATGTATGCCAGCCTTCTAGTTTTCATCATTCTTACAAATCTCGAACATATCGTGTATTATTTTAGAGAAGGTATCAAATGGACATAGACTAGGACCTTGTTAAGCGAGGAGACGAAGCTGGTCGTAACTCCATTCACAATCTTTGAAGTATTATGACGCTGATTAAACCCCAAGCGTCATCAAAAATGTTATCAAGCAGAACAGTATTAATTTGGAGCCGCCAGCGTGCTGGGCTGTATGCCTTTAAATGAGCTGTTATACTGGCTATCTAGGCCCCCATTCCCTTGATCCAGCGAGGCCAACTGGCTAAGCTAATTCCTAGTATCCAGCACGGGAGGCGCGGACGGGTGGGCGGTCTCAAAGGAGAAATTCCAGCCCGTCCAAATCGATGACTCGCCCGTCCAATTGACGGCTGGGCGGCGATCTCCTGCGCATCGGCTTCTGCGCAGGCTGGGATTCGTTATGTTAGCATTGCGTCAAACATGTCTGCCATGGAGAGTGGGGTGGGCGGGTCTCTGGCTAAGACCCTGCTCCCCCCTCTCCTCTTGCATTACCTATATCCTACAACCACATGCCCATCCTGCCAAGGCAACGCCCCAACCCCCGAGCAACTTCACTGACCAGGCCACTGCATGTCCCATGAGAATTGGGATAGCGTGCCTTAGTCGTCGAGGGAATCTATTCTGCATTTTAAAATCAGTTATATCCTGGCCTCTGAGCTCGAAGAATCTCTTTCCAGCATTTAGCTAAAATTCCACCAAAAATTCAAACGTTTCAGTAAAGTTATAAAGTTCAAGTTTCTTCTAAACCCGATAGACACGAAACCGACCAATACATTACCAAGCCTGGCGATAAATCTTTGGTAAACCTTTAAGTATGCATGCTATTCATTCTGACAAATACTCGATCAAGCCAATCTTAGGCAAATTCAGAATCAGTAGATCGACATTCACTTGGTATCAACATCTACATCCTGTTAACAAATATAACACCAGAGGAAGGCTGTTTGAAAACAAATTGATTTATTCTTTGCATCTCGAGCAGCAAACAGTCGACAATAGTATCGGAGAGAAGGAACTGAGAGGGATAAGGATCAAGGTACAAATCTGCAACAGGGGCTTTGAGCCAACAAGTATGCACTTAACTACGTTTACAATACTGAAATAATCAAGATTTCCAATTGATGCTTGTACATCCTCTTGTGATATCAGTTCAGTCGTTAAAACGGAAACAAAGAGCCATATCACTTCACTAAAGAAATTGCTATGGTCGGATAGCGGAGGTATTGATTAATTGGCGTCAGACCTTGAGTAATAACCGGGTAATTATTACATTGTCGTCAGACCATTAGTAATAACCAGGTAATTATTACATTGTCATCAGATCTTTAGTAATAACTAAGTAATGGTAACTGTTATAATACTATTCTAGCTCATCTGACCGAGCTTCCACAATCATACTAAGACCACTAACCACCATCACATCTCCCGGCCTTGACACATTCTTGTACTTCATTCCATAGCTGCGTCTTCATTTGGTTGAGCTTCGGTATCAGATCTCTGACCGATGAGTATGGATCAAAGTCAATGGATCCCTTCCGAAGAAAAGCACCCTCACCATTCCGTAATATACACCTTTTGACAGTATTCGGTATATCGGTCCCCGTGAGAAAACGCACCACACCATTAAGAGTGGTAAGTAGATCATTCTTCAGATCTTCATAGAAGACAACAAATTTTCTGCCTTTAAAGTCATGAATCCACGAGAGGAGAAGAGGTGAGTATTTTTGGATCTGCTTGGAGACGAAGTGCCGCCATGCTGTTAAAGACATGTAAAGAAAGGAGAGTTGGATTAACAGTTATGCATTCAATAAATTGATATGAAAATGGCTCTGAATTATTTACATCCATACAGTGAAATATATCACCATCTGTCTCGAATATTTCAGATGATGGCCGTTGAACTTTACCACTATTCTGTCTGTTGAACTCTGCTAAGATTGCATCCTGTGGATTCCGAATAAGAATCACAGCCCGAGCATATTTGCTGTCTTCAAATACAAAATTAGACATAATCCATTAGAATAAACAATTATTTGGCCGGGTTTTTTTGCGGCATGATTATTTGTCAAGATAACGCGAAGCAAAAGTTGCAATTTTTTGTTCTCCAATCAACACATGGCAAGTAAACATACGAGGTTTCTACAATGAATCGATTCACTTAGATAAGTATCAATCTCGTATATATTGCTAATTGCAACGAATGGCATATTTTCGAACGTTATGACGCTTTCTGACACAGGAACTTACCTGCTCTAAGATGTGTCTTGATGCATAAAACTGATCTGTCATGTCTCATGTCGCCTAAGAATTCCGTTTGCGTCGTCAACACCTTCGATATATTACGGTTTCCGGTGTATACACCTGTACATAATGTGGTAAAAGGTATGGTATAAGAATAAATTCATACCTGCATATCTGGTTGGTAATGTAGTAGTAATATAATAGCGCCAGTACGCTATTATATATACTACTTATGTAGCTATGAAGTTCTTAAAGGAAAATTTACTCCAGCAACTACATTCGTGCGTTCACCCATGCATTTCTAGTACCGAGTTTAGTTAAACCATATGAACTGGCAGAAACGTCAGATTACCTGTAGCTTGATGAAGCAGATGGCGGATCCAGGTGTTTCCGCTTCCTGGGAAGCTATGGAGAGCTGTAAGTGGCGGAGCATCTTTCGCATGTGATGTGTTGTAGAACCTCAGCGGCTGACACAAATTCTCCCTGACATAATTCACGTTCTTGCCAAGAGGGCGATTAGGCAAATCCTGCGTAACTAGCTTTCTTTCATAGTTCGGTACAGGATGAATTGAGCTAGCCGAAAATGTCTTGTTTAACCATGCAGCAAGCAACGCAGTAAAACAAATGATGATTATTGTCAATCCCCATACTAGGTTCCTATTTAACATTTTCGCCATGTTTCCTTGAAGTACAAATGCGAGCACGCCAGCTGCTTTATCTCGGTGCTGATTGAGCACTGCAAACACAAAGAGAATACCTATCAATCAAAGTTGATATCACTGCACGTCGAGTTTCCTGCTGGTGGTATCATCGGCGCAGAAACACAGATATACATCTAGATATATCCAATACCGAAAAAATGAACGATTCCACAGCAATGTAGTTGAACTAACTATATGCAGAAATACCAAAAGTTGTGTAAATGATTAATAAATAGATTCCATAAATTGCAGAAAAAATGTCAGTGTGCGTTAGTTACTCACCTTATAAGGATTAAATGGAGAGACCACCACAGCCCAAGCGTCCGACGGGGATTGGTTGCTAGGTGCTTTAAATAGGCGGTTATCGCACCTTTAACTGATGACAGTTATCCCACGGCCAGAGGCATATTTAAAGGAGAAAAATCAATTGAATTGGACCGTTGGCGTCACAAGGGGTATATATCGGCATAATTGATCTTTTAGTCGTGTTACAGGGTCAGTAAAGGATTTATATGGGACAATAGAGGCCAATGGTAACTTATTTTCGTGTGGTATTAGGGTCTGGGTGTAAAAAGTCGATGGAGGAAAATAATGGCATAACAAGTGCCGCCACATAAGTTTCATTATATACAGCGTTCATCGCTGCCAGTCCTTCTGACTTGACCTCCTTCAACGAGAGGGGGTCCCAGCAAAAAAAAATTGCATACAATATACCTTATGATAACGTAGTTGTTTGGTAGTGATCACGTAGTGTTTCTACGTAATGATTACGCAAAAAGAGCGGACTACCAAAAACGTTTTAACTACGTAGTGAAAATACGTAGTGAAGTTATCATTCCATGACCTATTGGGGATATTGGGGTACCTGTATGCTAGCATCTCACTACATTATCACTGACAGAAAAACATGGCATTTAAAACGGAATAAGATCAATTGTTATTGCATCATATAACAGGTTAATTTGGCTGGGTATCTTCAGAATCCGAAGGATAATTGGAAGCAAGAGAGGGTGGGGAGGTGCGGGGTGGGGGGGGGGGTCTTTTCATCTTTGGTGTAGAAGATCGTGCCTGTCAACATATAGGATATGAAATTATGGATTAAGTGGATATATTTATTTAATAACTTTGCATGATGCTGTTATTCATTGCACGATAATGTTAAAAACGAGAAATATACAAAACTGGGCCTGAACAAGGGAAATAATATGCGCTCCAGGTCTTGATAGTGTCAACTATTTAACTGTATAACAGACAATTCTAAGGAACATATACAAGGTTTTGATGGTGGATTAACGTACCGTGCATGTCAGTCATTATATAGTAACAATATATACCTCAAGATGACGGCAAAATAAGGGGATGACTTCAGATATATACTTGGCAAATTTTCCTTTTCAAATTTGGCGCAGAAACATAACAAAGGAGAATACGAATTGGAACTTCCGGCAAAGAGTTTATAGCTACGCTAAGAGGGCTCACTTCGAGTGGTTCTGTGGTGATCGCTTCCCTAATTATAATACATTGTAATCGTAAGGTGGCGCTACCGATGAGAGCGGGGAAATGTAGTTTCGCAGAGCCTTGCCTCTGCCAAAACACGTCGCACAATAGGCTTAAGAATAGCAAAAATCGCAAGTTCACTATTTAATAAATTCTAGGGTACACCTATCGAAAACAGTTCGCCTCTAACAGCGTCCGCGGAGTTTACGATCCTCGATCTTTCATGTCCCGCTGTGAATGTTAGTTCTAGATTGTCAATAACTGTCTGAAGCTAGGGAACTGCCCAGGGGTCGACATTAACATTTTGGCATATCAGGGGGATGTGAAAGTCTCGAACGAGGAGTTTATAGCTACGCTAAGCTTCGTGACGATTATGAAATTACACGAAAGACACCCTCTACATCAGGCGACAATACCATGAAATCAACAAACGCACATGAGACTGTTGATCCAACCTCTCGGGGCTCGGCGGCTGTTGAAGATATGGAGTCATCTGATTGGTTGACGCGACTCCAGCTCCAAATTAAACAAAGAATTTCACGTGGTTTTAAGAGACGCAAAGACAAGACGCCATAGCAATAACGCTCCGGATAACAGATGGCCTCTTCACAAATTTCCTAGGATGGAAGACTCTAGTGAGCTCTCTTTGCAAAGCAATAGACTCTTTGCTTCCGGTTCTGTTCTCCCTCAGAAGTTTGATAAAAAGAAAAATGTTGTTAAGATATAAATTATCCTTGCTTTGTTATCACATTTTATGCCATACATACATACATACATACATACATACATACATACATACATACATACATACATACATACATACATACATACATACATACATACATACATACATACATACATACATACATACATACATACATACATACATCCATCCATCCATCCATCCATACATCCATACATACATACATACATACATACATACATACATACATACATACATACATACATACATACATACATACATACATACATACATACATACATACATACATACATACAAGGAACTTGTTGTTACCGTCTGTTGGTTTAGGATAAACATTTCGAATCACTCGGTTCCGTTTCCATGGTGGCTCACGTTATCATAATATAGGTCAGCAAATTGGTGTGATGTTATGGGCGATAAAAGGTGGGTATTTTTAAACAGAACGGTTGCCGATTGCCTACAGCCAAGGTCACTATCCAACAATACTTTAATTATTCAACCTGCATTCAAAGTGAACGAGATGAGGTAGGATTGAAAAAAAAAACGTCATAAGAATGCAACAAGAGATTAATGCAGAGTGTCAGTTTGTTGGACGATTATGGGGCTATTGTTGACTGGTTCTAGCAAGATCTTGCTATAATAAGGCACCCGACCTGGTTTCGTGGAAGCTAAAATGTAAACAAAAGCGCGTGGCTCAATGGTTTATAAAAGATCGATCGGCGATGGTATGTACTCAAAAATACCGCTGTATTTCTAAAATGTAACGACATTTTGATAGAGCCAATACATATAAACAAAGTCAATTACTATTGACACATTTTTATCAATTTGTGTGACGATTTATTAACTACAATATTTTTTATGAACGTTTGAACGAAGTCGCATATATCAGTATCTACCCCAGGTCTGGCCCCGATCGGACGTAAAATACATACTTACTCAGACGTCCTGTTGGGCTGAATTTGCCCCTTTTTAAGACACAGTCGGACGTCTAGTATACCCTTATTTGATGTTAAAAGATTAATCTGAATCATATTGGTTTTGTCATTAGTGTGGACATATTGCGGCGGGATATAAGAAGTTAATTTAAATACATGCTCATGATTTCACGATTGAATGATATTTGATTTGTCACCCGAACCTCCACCGAATCAACAACCTGCATTGTCGGTTGATGGGGTGCCCTGTGCAGACGTATGATTTTATTATGTAGTATTGTAACATGTATTCTTGCTTATTTTGAATAACAATATAATAATGAATAATTTCAGGACATAGCATATACTACAAAAATTGATGCAGCATGAATTTAATCATCGTTAGCTCTCTCGCTCTCTCTCTCTCTCCCTCTTTCTCTCTCTAACTCTCTCTCTCTCTCTCTCTCTCTCTCTCTCTCTCTCTCTCTCTGTTTTTTCGGTCTGTCTGTCTCTCTCTCTCTCTCTGTCTCACTGTCTCTGTCCCTCTCTCTCTCTCTCACTAAACTCTCTCTCTCTCTCTCTCTCTCTCTCTCTCTCTCTCTCTCTCTCTCTCTCTCTCTCTCTCTCTCTATATATATATATATATATATATATATATATATATATATATATATATATATATATATATATATATATATATATATATATATATATATATATATATATATATATATCTCAGTTTTAATAGCTTACTCAGAACAACCACAAATGAAATGAGATCATCAGCATACATTAGAAGATTAACAACAAGCACATTAAAACTACACTGAACACAAGAATTATTTAAAACCAGAGCTCAATTCATCCATACAGACACTGAACAGATAGGTTGACAATATGCCTCTTATGCCATTAAACACACCTAATCAGCCAGACATAGTTCTGTCCCATCTTACACACACATCTGATTGGAGTACCATGCAACCAACCATTCTAACAGTATACACAGGGAAACCTTTGTTCGACAAACTCCTCCCACCACCACTATCTAAGGTGCAGTAGTCTTATAAACTGGTGTGGATTTATGATAGAATAGTCCTTGTTCATCTGTCATAGAGGGCTTTCAAGGAATTAAGTAAACAAATATCAGTATTTGATTTTTCGTAAATCTACACATACAACAGCTGAGACCCGTCCACCCGTCCATTGGACGGGAAAGTCGTAAATATGGACCGGCAGAAATTTTCACCTCTAACCCGTCCACCCGTCCACTCGACAGCCCGTCCACCCGTCCTCCTGCCACTCGACAGCCCGTTTACCCGTCCTCCCGACCAATACATTACCAAGCCTGGCGATAAATCTTTGGTAAACCTTTAAGTATGCATGCTATTCATTCTGCCAAATACTCGATCAGGCCAATCTTAGGCAAATTCAGAATCAGTAGATCGACAATCACTTGGTATCAACATCTACATCCTGTTAACAAATATAACACCAGAGGAAGGCTGTTTGAAAACAAATTGATTTATTCTTTGCATCTCGAGCAGCAAACAGTCGACAATAGTATCGGAGAGAAGGAACTGAGAGGGATAAGGATCAAGGTACAAATCTGCAACAGGGGCTTTGAGCCAACAAGTATGCACTTAACTACGTTTACAATACTGAAATAATCAAGATTTCCAATTGATGCTTGTACATCCTCTTGTGATATCAGTTCAGTCGTTAAAAACGGAAACAAAGAGCCATATCACTTCACTAAAGAAATTGCTATGGTCGGATAGCGGAGGTATTGATTAATTGGCGTCAGACCTTGAGTAATAACCGGGTAATTATTACATTGTCGTCAGACCATTAGTAATAACCAGGTAATTATTACATTGTCATCAGATCTTTAGTAATAACTAAGTAATGGTAACTGTTATAATACTATTCTAGCTCATCTGACCGAGCTTCCACAATCATACTAAGACCACTAACCACCATCACATCTCCCGGCCTTGACACATTCTTGTACTTCATTCCATAGCTGCGTCTTCATTTGGTTGAGCTTCGGTATCAGATCTCTGACCGATGAGTATGGATCAAAGTCAATGGATCCCTTCCGAAGAAAAGCACCCTCACCATTCCGTAATATACACCTTTTGACAGTATTCGGTATATCGGTCCCCGTGAGAAAACGCACCACACCATTAAGAGTGGTAAGTAGATCATTCTTCAGATCTTCATAGAAGACAATAAATTTTTCTGCCTTTAAAGTCGTGAATCCAAGATCGAAGAAGAGGTGAGTATCGTTCCATCTGCTTGGAGACGAAGTGCCGCCATGCTGTTAAAGACATGTCGAGAAAGGAGAGTTAGATTAACAGTAATTTCATTCAATAAATTGATTTGAAAATGGCTCTGAATCATTTACATCCATACAGTGAAATATATCACCATCTGTCTCGAACATTTCAGATGATGGCCGTTGAACTTTACCACTATTCTGTCTGTTGAACTCTGCTAAGATTGCATCCTTTGGATTCCGAATAAGAATCACAGCCCGAGCATATTTGCTGTCTTCAAATACAAAATTAGACATAATCCATTAGAATAAACAATTATTTGGCGGGTTTTTGCTGCATGATTTTTGTCAAGAAAACGCGAAGCAAAAGTCGCAGGGTTTTTTTCTCAAATCAACACATGGCAAGAATGACATACGAGGTTTCTATAATGAATAGATTCACTTAGATTACTATCAATCTAGTATATATTGCTAATTGCAACGAATGGCATATTTTCGAACGTTATGACGCTTTCTGACACAGGAACTTACCTGCTCTAAGATGTGTCTTGATGCATAAAACTGATCTGTCATGTCTCATGTCGCCTAAGAATTCCGTTTGCGTCGTCAACACCTTCGATATATTACGGTTTCCGGTGTATACACCTGTACATAATGTGGTAAAAGGTATGGTATAAGAATAAATTCATACCTGCATATCTGGTTGGTAATGTAGTAGTAATATAATAGCGCCAGTACCGCTATTATATATTACTTATGTAGCTATGAAGTTCTTAAAGGAAAATTAACACCAGCAACTACATACGTGCGTTAACCCACGCATTTCTAGTACCGAGTTTAGTTTAACCATATGAACTAGTCGAATCGTCAGATTACCTGTAGCTTGATGAAGCAGATGGCGGATCCAGGTGTTTCCGCTTCCTGGGAAGCTATGGAGAGCTGTAAGTGGCGGAGCATCTTTCGCAGGTGATGTGTTGTAGAACCTCAGCGGCTGACACAAATTCTCCCTGACATAATTCACGTTCTTGCCAAGAGGGCGATTAGGCAAATCCTGCGTAACTAGCTTTCTTTCATAGTTCGGTACAGGATGAATTGAGCTAGCCGAAAATGTCTTGTTTAACCATGCAGCAAGCAACGCAGTAAAACAAATGATGATTATTGTCAATCCCCATACTAGGTTCCTATTTAACATTTTCGCCATGTTTCCTTGAAGTACAAATGCGAGCACGCCAGCTGCTTTATCTCGGTGCTGATTGAGCACTGCAAACACAAAGAGAATACCTATCAATCAAAGTTGATATCACTGCACGTCGAGTTTCCTGCTGGTGGTATCATCGGCGCAGAAACACAGATATACATCTAGATATATCCAATACCGAAAAAATGAACGATTCCACAGCAATGTAGTTGAACTAACTATATGCAGAAATACCAAAAGTTGTGTAAATGATTAATAAATAGATTCCATAAATTGCAGAAAATGTCAGTGTGCGTTAGTTACTCACCTTATAAGGATTAAATGGAGAGACCACCACAGCCCAAGCGTCCGACGGGGATTGGTTGCTAGGTGCTTTAAATAGGCGGTTATCGCACCTTTAACTGATGACAGTTATCCCACGGCCAGAGGCATATTTAAAGGAGAAAAAAAATCAATTGAATTGGACCGTTGGCGTCACAAGGGGTATATATCGGCATAATTGATCTTTTAGTCGTGTTACAGGGTCAGTAAAGGATTTATATGGGACAATAGAGGCCAATGGTAACTTATTTTCGTGTGGTATTAGGGTCTGGGTGTAAAAAGTCGATGGAGGAAAATAATGGCATAACAAGTGCCGCCACATAAGTTTCATTATATACAGCGTTCATCGCTGCCAGTCCTTCTGACTTGACCTCCTTCAACGAGAGGGGGGTCCCAGCAAAAAAATTGCATACAATATACCTTATGATAACGTAGTTGTTTGGTAGTGATCACGTAGTGTTTCTACGTAATGATTACGCAAAGAGAGGACTACCAAAAACGTTTTAACTACGTAGTGAAAATACGTAGTGAAGTTATCATTCCATGACCTATTGGGGATATTGGGGGTACCTGTATGCTAGCATCTCACTACATTATCATTGACAGAAAAACATGGCATTCAAAACGGAATAAGATCAATTGTATTGCATCATATAACAGGTTAATTTGGCTGGGTATCTTCAGAATCCGAAGGATAATTGGAAGCAAGAGAGGGTGGGGAGGTGCGGGGTGGGGGGGGTCTTTTCATCTTTGGTGTAGAAGATCGTGCCTGTCAACATAGGGATATGAAATTATGGAATGAGTGGATATATTTATTTAATAACTTTGCATGATGCTGTTATTCATTGCACGATAATGTTAAAAACGAGAAATATACAAAACTGGGCCTGAACAAGGGGAAATAATATGCGCTCCAGTCTTGATAGTGTCAACTATTTAACTGTATAACAGACAATTCTAAGGAACATATACAAGGTTTTGATGGTGGATTAACGTACCGTGCATGTCAGTCATTATATAGTAACAATATATACCTCAAGATGACGGCAAAATAAGGGGATGACTTCAGATATATACTTGGCAAATTTTCCTTTTCAAATTTGGCACACAGAAACATAACAAAGGAGAATACGAATTGGAACTTCCGGCAAAGAGTTTATAGCTACGCTAAGAGGGCTCACTTCGAGTGGTTCTGTGGTGATCGCTTCCCTAATTATAATACATTGTAATCGTAAGGTGGCGCTACCGATGAGAGCGGGGAAATGTAGTTTCGCAGAGCCTTGCCTCTGCCAAAACACGTCGCACAATAGGCTTAAGAATAGCAAAAATCGCAAGTTCACTATTTAATAAATTCTAGGGTACACCTATCGAAAACAGTTCGCCTCTAACAGCGTCCGCGGAGTTTACGATCCTCGATCTTTCATGTCCCGCTGTGAATGTTAGTTCTAGATTGTCAATAACTGTCTGAAGCTAGGGAACTGCCCAGGGGTCGACATTAACATTTTGGCATATCAGGGGGATGTGAAAGTCTCGAACGAGGAGTTTGTAGCTACGCTAAGCTTCGTGACGATTATGAAATTACACGAAAGACACCCTCTACATCAGGCGACAATACCATGAAATCAACAAACGCACATGAGACTGTTGATCCAACCTCTCGGGGCTCGGCGGCTGTTGAAGATATGGAGTCATCTGATTGGTTGACGCGACTCCAGCTCCAAATTAAACAAAGAATTTCACGTGGTTTTAAGAGACGCCAAGACAAGACGCCCATAGCAATAACGCTCTCGGATAACAGATGGCCTCTTCACAAATTTCCTAGGATGGAAGACTCTAGTGAGCTCTCTTTGCAAAGCAATAGACTCTTTGCTTCCGGTTCTGTTCTCCCTCAGAAGTTTGATAAAAAGAAAAATGTTGTTAAGATATAAATTATCCTTGCTTTGTTATCACATTTTATGCCATACATACATACATACATACATACATACATACATACATACATACATACATACATACATACATACATACATACATACATACATACATACATACATACATCCATCCATCCATCCATCCATCCATCCATACATCCATACATCCATACATACATACATACATACATACATACATACATACATACATACAAGGAACTTGTTGTTACCGTCTGTTGGTTTAGGATAAACATTTCGAATCACTCGGTTCCGTTTCCATGGTGGCTCACGTTATCATAATATAGGTCAGCAAATTGGTGTGATGTTATGGGCGATAAAAGGTGGGTTTTTTTTAAACAGAACGGTTGCCGATTGCCTACAGCCAAGGTCACTATCCAACAATACTTTAATTATTCAACCTGCATTCAAAGTGAACGAGATGAGGTAGAATTGAAAAAAAAAACGTCATAAGAATGCAACAAGAGATCAATGCAGAGTGTCAGTTTGTTGGACGATTATGGGGCTATTGTTGTCTGGTTCTAGCAAGATCTTGCTATAATAAGGCACCCGACTCAGACGTCTCCGTTGTGAAGCTCGCGACCAGCGCGCCACCTGGTTTCGTGGAAGCTAAAATGTAAACAAAAGCGCGTGGCTCAATGGTTTATAAAAGATCGATCGGCGATGGTATGTACTCAAAAATACCGCTGTATTTCTAAAATGTAACGACATTTTGATAGAGCCAATACATATAAACAAAGTCAATTACTATTGACACATTTTTATCAATTTGTGTGACGATTTATTAACTACAATATTTTTTATGAACGTTTGAACGAAGTCGCATATATCAGTATCTACCCCAGGTCTGGCCCCGATCGGACGTAAAATACATACTTACTCAGACGTCCTGTTGGGCTGAATTTGCCCCTTTTTAAGACACAGTCGGACGTCTAGTATACCCTTATTTGATGTTAAAAGATTAATCTGAATCATATTGGTTTTGTCATTAGTGTGGACATATTTGCGGCGGGATATAAGAAGTTAATTTAAATACATGCTCATGATTTCACGATTGAATGATATTTGATTTGTCACCCGAACCTCCACCGAATCAACAACCTGCATTGTCGGTTGATGGGGTGCCCTGTGCAGACGTATGATTTTATTATGTAGTATTGTAACATGTATTCTTGCTTATTTTGAATAACAATATAATAATGAATAATTTCAGGACATAGCATATACTACAAAAATTGATGCAGCATGAATTTAATCATCGTTAGCTCTCTCGCTCTCTCTCTCTCTCCCTCTTTCTCTCTCTAAATCTCTCTCTCTCTCTCTCTCTCTCTCTGTTTTTCGGTCTGGCTCTCTGTCTCTTTCTGTCTCACTGTCTCTGTCCCTCTCTCTCTCTCACTAAACTCTCTCTCTCTCTCTCTCTCTCTCTCTCTCTCTCTATAGATATATATATATATATATATATATATATATATATATATATATATATATATATATATATATATATATATATATATATATATATCAGTTTTAATAGCTTACTCAGAACAACCACAAATGAAATGAGATCATCAGCATACATTAGAAGATTAACAACAAGCACATTAAAACTACACTGAACACAAGAATTATTTAAAACCAGAGCTCAATTCATCCATACAGACACTGAACAGATAGGTTGACAATATGCCTCTTATGCCATTAAACACACCTAATCAGCCAGACATAGTTCTGTCCCATCTTACACACACATCTGATTGGAGTACCATGCAACCAACCATTCTAACAGTATACACAGGGAAACCTTTGTTCGACAAACTCCTCCCACCACCACTATCTAAGGTGCAGTAGTCTTATAAACTGGTGTGGATTTATGATAGAATAGTCCTTGTTCATCTGTCATAGAGGGCTTTCAAGGAATTAAGTAAACAAATATCAGTATTTGATTTTTCGTAAATCTACACATACAACAGCTGAGACCCGTCCACCCGTCCATTGGACGGGTAAGTCGTAAATATGGACCGGCAGAAGAAATTTCACCTCTAACCCGTCACCCGTCCACTCGACAGCCCGTCCACCCGTCCTCCCGTCCACTCGACAGCCCGTTTACCCGTCCTCCCGCCAGCCCGTCCACGCGCCTCTCAGGCCGGATACAAGCAACTAGCCAAGCCAGTTTAAACAGCTCATTTAAAGACAAACAGCGACGCAGCGCGCTGGCCTCTCATCTACGATCAAATAAATACGGGGCTGTTTGATAACGCTTTTTATGACGCATGGGGTTTAATCAGCGTCATAATACTTTAACGATGGTGAATGGAGTTACGACCAGCTTCGACTCCTCGCAAAACCAGGTCCCAGTCCATGTCGATCTTATACCTTCCCTGAAATGATACACGATATGTTCGAGGTTTGTATCTGATGTCATTAAAGACCCCTGTTACCGCCTTGGAGTGTTCTGTTCTGTTTGTAGGAATAATGACAACTAGAAGGCTGGCATACATTGTGTACGGTCGATTGGAGCATCATTCTGAAATGTCTGCCTCGCGGTATCGCTTTTCCGACGGTCTAATAAACTTATGGTCTGCACTGTTGGCTAGGGAATGAAGCTCCCAAATTGCAATTGGGTGAAATATCGATGCGCGGACATATGCTCACAAGACAAATGCTCACAGGACAAATGCTCACAAGACAAATGCTCACAAGACAAATGCTCACACCCTTAACAGATTTTCGGACAAATGCTCAACTTTTTTTTATTATATAATCTTTATTATAACAGTATAGCATAAATAGATTACATAGCATAAATCAAGAAATTGAATAGCATAAATGGAGCAATGGAATATAACATCATACAAGGCATTAACGGTAAATCACATCACTCCAAGCGGATGCTGTGTCCCACAGCAATGAGGAACTCTACTGTGGTTCTGTTTCCCTCCACCAAGTCCTTGCAGAGTGTCTGAGCCCTACGCTGGCGCTTCTTGGGCAGCTGACCTCTGCGTCATCTGTGTTGTAGCCAAAACGTAGTCCTTGCGTAGACCTTCAACAACTGTCCAGAATGAAGGATGATAATGTCCAACTAGTTTGAAGAATGAGGTGTTCCATCCTTCACAAGCGTTATTAGTACGGGAACGGCCCTCCAGGGTGGCTTGGTGAACATTCAAAACGGGAATGTCGTAGCGTGGTGGGATGTGGCGAACACGGAGTGGTGGGAGGGGAACATCGTGCTGAGCTCTTGGAGGCTGGACACGGCGGACGTTGGTGGCATCGAAGTACTGAACTAAAGCCTCCATCCCCTCAGGTACCCGGTCTTTCAGATACTCCATTCCTTCCTGCACCTGGTCCGGAGGAAGAAAGGCTAGGCCATCAAGCATACCACAGAAATGCTTGACATCGTCATCCATACGGTAAAGCTCAGTCTTGCTAAGGTCCTGAATCTTCCTCCAGGTGCTCTGGGTGAGGTGGTAGAAGCAGCCTTGAGTGGTGACGTGTGGTCCAAGTACACCTGTCACTGATTGGATGGCTGCCAGCTCGAAGTCGGTGATGACGATCCGGGGGTCTGGATAGAAGAGCAGCTCCTCCATCTTGTCCAGAACAGCATGTAGGAGTTCTTGATAGACCTGTGAACTCTTTCCAGGCAGGAAGGCGTAGACGCAGGAAACGTTGCCATCACCAAGGGGAGCATGGATGACGTAGAGCTGTTCGAAGACATTTGGACTCATTGAGAAGTTGCCATCAATGTACAAAGTGTCAGCTGAACCTAGATGACGCGTAGACCACAACACGCTGCCTTTCCTCAGAGCCCGAGTCGTGGATGAGGAAGGGCCTGGGAGTTGCTCCTCCAGTCAGTGTCCAGTCCTCGGTGATGTTGAGGTCTCGAATTGAAGCAGGGTCCTGAGGCAGGAATCCACGACGCTGTCTTTGGAGATCCCGTTTACAAGACTGGAGGTTGCCGATGTTGACACGGACCTCATCAGCTGCATGAAGAAGGGCTTGTGTGAGGAGTTGGTTTGGACGAGAACTGGACTGCTTGGCTTGGGACTTCATCGTCGTTCGAAGCTTGGTGACCTCAACCCCAGTCCTGTCAGCTGGATGGTTGTGGGAGACATGAGACCTCGGGTTCTCGTAGGTAGAGTCCGTAGTTAGGCTGCCCTTGCACCCTGCTGCCCGCTGTTGTGTGCACTGCCATCTGATCCAGTTGTTGTAGCTCCTCTTCTTCACATACATGTAGCCTTCCAGACAGAGCTTGTCGCCTCCTCGATTAGTCTTGATGATCTCCATGGTGAGTGTTTGTGAATTACTCTGATACCTGTTATCCTTATATTTGGTCAAAATTTGAGCTCGTCACATCCAAGAACTACTCAAATTGCTCAACACATAGCCTAGGATTAGCTCATGTATACAGATTAGCTTCTAACGAATGCTAACACCTGAGGTGATTTTAACGGTCCGATTATAACACCCTTTAGTGCTGAGACGAACTGTGAAAAGAGAGGTGATTCTAACGGTTCGATTCTAACACCCTTTAGCCCTTTAGTATTGAGACGAACTGTGAAAAGAGGTGTGACAAGTGAGAACATTTGATGTTACATCTTAGATTATTTACATAGGCAACAAAGCTTTGTCATAAAAAGATGTCACACATTCTCCTATATCTACAAAGACTTGATAGACCACAAGCCAATAATCAGAAATATATAAAAAATATATATAAAAAAAAGTGTGAGCATTTGTCCGAAAATCTGTTAAGGGTGTGAGCATTTGTCTTGGGAGCATTTGTCTTGTGAGCATTTGTCCTGTGAGCATTTGTCTTGTGAGCATATGTCATGGAATCGAAATATCATATCGACGCGAAGTCTTTGACTAAGTTTTGATTTTGCGTGTATGCTTGTGCCAGCTCAGGATAAAGTCGTGCAAACTGTCATGATCGCGATAAGGGTGATGTGAAAGGAACGCGCTGCGTTGTAAACTGTTGTCACGTCGCTAAGCGCCCTGTTCCTTCGTCCTCATTAATTTGCAATTAAATTTCTTTTGAACAACGGTGTGGTATTTCACAATACGCACGCGCACATACACATCATCCCCTTCTGAAGTTCTCGATCGGGACATCAAAGAATGATCGTGTTATCAATGAATCATTTTGTCCGCTAGGGAGACATTTACGGTAACTTACGGTAAATATAAATGATATTATCACCGATTCAACGAGTGCCATCATGATGTTCTCTGAAGTAACATCATAACGCTCACACACACACACACACACACACACACACACACACACCCAAAACTACGCTATGATAATCAGTTGGTCATAACGTGATGGACGGGCTTGGGGTGAGGATGGACGGGCAGTTTTCAAATCCTGGCAAAAACCCTGGTGGAAAGGCCTTTGTCAATTCAAACAGTTAATTGCAGCGCAGAAATGCCTAGTCAGACATACTCGCAAGTCATAACGAAGCTGCGCGTCGAGTAGCTTCCACAAAAGTAGGGGGCGCTGCCTACACGTGTCACGGAATTTGTCGGGCGAATTGCCGAGTCGGGTATCTTATTATAACAAGATCTTCGATTCGGTCTCAGTTTGGAGGTTGATGCTGTAAATGGGGTTATTACCCTCACAATTCCTGATAATGGGGCTGCGCGCATATCAGATGGTGTGTTGGGTCTTGATGACGGTCAGGGTAGACAATTAATTCCTTCAGGTACTTACATAGGTGTATGGCCCATCAACTTTAGTATTTTTAACACACTTAATGTCCACCTCGATCAAGTCACTACCACGCACAACATGCTAGATGGTGCGCCCACTACACTTCTTGAAGTTGTTGGCTTAGAGGGTGGCTCTTTCGGTGATATTATAACCACAAACATCGCTAATCCTGTATGTAAGCGTGTTACTAGCGGAACTGTGCATGAGTTGAAGGTTCAGTTACTGGACAATAGGGGACGTCTATTGAACAACCACGACTTACCTGTTAGCACTGTTCTCGAAATTACAAGATGTCAATAAAAACAAGTATTTATGGACCCCAACAGAAAAAGACGGACCTTAAAGAATCTACCCGAAAGCCAATAATTACGCTTTGGGCTGATGTAAAAAAAGGGCCCCTATTTGAATGAAACAGGAGACCCCAGGGATGATATGTGGGCGATTGGTGGCACACATGAAAATTATTGTGGCTATCCCATGGTAATGAGTGGCAGGTTATTACGTATAGGGGTCACTGCACCCCTCCAAGTGGGTGCATAAGTCGCTCCAAAAATAAATGTCTTCTGGAGGATCGTCACATCTTAGATAAGCCTCCGAACTCGTACTATGCGTCCAAAACCTATGACCAACCTATAGGGTTAGCTGAAGGTATGATAATAAACTTCTGGGGGTTTAAATATTCTTATTCGCAATTTGGTGTTGCATCACTTATAATTGAACTTGATTTATAACATTCCTATGTAATGAAACAATAAAGGACGTTTATAGAAAAACCACGACTTACTTGTTAGCAATGTTCTTGAATTTATAAGATGTCAATTAAAACGAATATTTATGGACCTAAGCAAAAAACCGGCGAGCACTATTAAGGACGCCGACCTCTTCGAATATGCAACAAAGACCTATGTTGATTCTCAACAAATGGATAGAGGTGGCGGTACTATGACTCGTTCGGTTGGGAGACCCACTATTACCTAACGATGCTGCTAATAAAAAGTATGTTGATGCCCCGGGGGTTGGCACTTGGCCTTATTCTGGATAGGAGTGTGCCGCGGGACCTCGAAAGCCCGTACCGAAATCGCATTATTCTACTGTTTAATATGGTCTTTGATTATCTTTCACCACTAAAGCATAGTTTGTTATAAATTTCTGCCTGGTTTTTATTGTACGACACCACTTATTTCATTCACGACTGCCTCTCAAACTTTCACAAATCTCCTATCTAAATACATGCAAGTCGACATTTTCCGCTGTAGCTTGTCTCCACATAGCAACAGTAACCAAGGTGGGCGGAGCACGGGGAAAGGTCAATTGAATACGATTGCTGACATTGTATCGACAGCACTTGAAGATGGTAATATCTCGGATTATGAGTTTTAGCTGAGGTCACAAAACATAGCCAAATGAAGGGGGTATAAAGGCCAGATCTGTAAAAGTGCGCCAGACTGTTTCAATCTATGAAAAAAATGCGCTGGCCCAACATGGAAAAGACGAAGCATTGGAAGGTATCAAACAAATTTGGTGCTTCTTTACCATTCAGCGGACTGTGGTGTACTTCCACAAGTGATAGTAAGCTCCAAGCCCGGTAACTAAACCTAATCATAATTTACTTCTGCTGCAGGTATGGAGGCTGATTGTAGGTCCAGCTGGTTTATCGCTCCAAACTGAAGCTCCCTCTATGTGCAGATGTGTATAGTTCGATAGGTGGGACCACAGGCACCCGAGTCATAAAACGCTCCTCCTCTCTGGCTTCTATTTATATGTCTATACTATAAGCGCGTGTGTGTGTGAATTGAATCATAGTCGTTTTTAGCAGCTAGACTATGTACGACATATTAGAAGCTAGAGAGGAGAGGCATTTTATGTCTCGAGAGCCTGTGAGTGTGAGTGGGACCTGGCTAGAATCCGGTCCATTGCCTTGGAGGAAGTTGACCCAGAGCTCAGCGAATAAGTCAAGGAGAGCGCCACCTTTCGGACGAATAAGTTGGACTAGCTTACGGTGAAAGATATTTGTTTCGTCAACATCGCAACCTACAACCTACCTTGAACTCTGACCGCAGTCGCTGGTAACTTCAACAGACATGGCCTCTATCTTTCGGAGGGGGATTTTGCAAGCTGTTAATCGAGCCAAACCATTTACAAATCTGTCCATACAACAGAGAACGTTGATGAAACTGGTTGATGACGACTTTAATCTTGAATATTTGGAAGGAGAGAGGGAAGGTAACCTGCGACTGAGTAAAGCTGTATATTCGTAGTCTGTCCGGAGTCCCCGGGCCGGGCTAACAGCCTTCGCGCTAACTGTCTATACCTTAACCATGGCCTCGACAGTGTCGTTGCTATTAATTGCGTCCGCCATGTAGCAATATATTGAGCTGCAAAGTTATGTCATCGTAATATTGTCTTTGCACCATCAAAAAAAGTTTTAAAAGTTCGGGTGTCTATGACTATGTGCCTATGTCAGTATGGGTAAAGAGCTACAGAAAAAAGTGGGGGGGGCAAATAACTCT
>CM067343.1:28979450-29013495 GCA_034190875.2 Urechis unicinctus
TTGATCCCAATATAACCTCTATATTGATATCCTGTCTCAAAATAGTGTAAAAATGTTTCCCCATCACAGAATTCTAATTGCTTTTAACAAGCATAATTTGAAACGCCTGTCTTGGAATCTTATACAGTTCATGGCAATCACCTCATTTCGACATTATGGCGCATATATCCTACAGCCTGTGAAGTATAAGTCGCTCTTACTAGCTAACTAGCACCTTTTAAGTATGACTCGTTATGCAAATTATAATCAAATCTCTTAGATATGTTAACTTTATTTCTTTCGTCATAATATAATAATAATATTAGGTCATTTAGAATTACAGGTTTCGTAAAACCAGTAGATATACATGAACTAAGGACATTCGTTGGCGTCGGTGGGACCTATTTAAGTAAGCCAGTTCAAAAGGTCCTAACGTGGTGGTTTTTGATTTGTTAGTTCATTTATGACCAGCTGATGCATCATATTTTAGTGTTGAAGCAAAAACTCTGATCATCAATGAATACAGGAATAAATATCAACTTTATATTCTCCCTTTATTTATCAACCATGCTTTAATGAGACGTCCCATAAGATTGGTGTTGTTGAAAATGAATTTCCAAATTGTGTTAGGAGCAAAAACACTACTGTACCTTGTATTGGCATTTGAAACTTTTCTTTACTCATTATAACATATTCAGAACGTACTGAACATAATATGTGTGCATCTAGTCTTACTTTATGCATCGACAATGGGCGTTGCCTTTTGCATACACCGACATTTGGCAAGAAGCAGGTCGCCGAGGACAATCTACGACAACCATGTTGGAAAAGTTATCACAATGCAATCCATTGACTAGACCAGATTTAACCCTGTTTAGGAATAGAGTATGTGTGTAAAATTCTATCCATTATTGTTCAGTGAATAATAGTAGTTTATTTTACAACAATTGGACTGGATATTCGGCTGTAGATACACTTCATCCTAATGTGCTGAATTGTTCAAGACTGAGAGGTTACGTAGTGACTGCTGTCTCACAAAGAGTCACTGCGCTGCATGAAGCATCCATCATTTCAGCCACTTTGCCGGCCATAAGCCAATAGAATAAATATCAACGCAAACTCTGATGATAGATAAGACCAATGTGTTGTTCGCAGCAATGGTCTTATAATGCATTAATGCAAAATCCCCTGTGTTGCTGGAGCATTGATGGAGCACATATGACAGGTGATAATTGTATTTTTCAATATTGTTACCGCTGCAGCAATACTGCCCAATTAGCTATCAAATCTCGTTCGTGACATGGTTACCTATCTGCAGATTGCATATCAATTTTAGGCAGCTTTAGACATGGGCGGCTTGAGACATGGGCAGCTTTAGACATGGGCGGCTTGAGACATGGGCAGCTTGAAGCATGTGCGGCTTGTGACATGGGCGGCTTGAGGCATGGACAGCTTGAGGCATGGGCGGCTTAAGGCAAAGCTGAATCTTAAAATTTATTTTAATAAAGGAAGCTCGTACGTAACAACGCTTCATAAATGTCAATCACAGTATGTACCGTCTTCCGTAAAGACACCATTCAGAACACAGTAAGTGTTGTTCTGATTGCCGCCGTGTTGAATAAGTGACCTCATGGAGCTATAAACGTTTATGGAGCGATAAATAATAATGGAACAACAAATGATTATGGAGCGAAAAATGGTTATTTTTTATTGTTAAATTTTGACGTGTCATTTCCTTCCGCCAAGTCAATGAGGTGCATGACATTCAAACATTCAGAATATGTGCAATGTGTTTCTGAGCAAAAAATATAGCGGGCTGAATTGAATGGTGGCGTTTAACTGACACTTCATAAGCGCATCGTACTTGTAGAGCAGGATATTTCATCTGCATACATTAACTATGGCAACGTGTCTCGCGACAATCGTTGTTAACTTATCTAATGCCATTACATAACCCTTCATCAGCATTGTACGCATTGTAAATATCAATAAAACCAATAGTAGCGCATTGGATTGGTATGCGCTGGATCCCTTTTAATGAGCTGCTGGTGGTAAGGTTAACACGATCTCTTTGTCAGACATACTAAGGTTATATGACTCTAACCATAACACAAACTCAAAATTAATCGGAATGAAATTTAATTGAAGAGAGCACTCTTTCCATTTGTTTCGGAACGAATGCTGGAGCGAGTAGCTGAATTGCTGAGTGCATGATTGTACCGATATGTTCATTTTCTATACACTCACGGTTTATCACATGAGATTGATCTTGGAAAACGTATATTTTCAGGTTGAGTTTGGTGTCATGATCGAGTCCTTTATCACCAAGAATGTGAGCTTCTTGTGGTTTGTATAGCATACTTGATCCATACACAGTGTTGTTTATGCGCTCACTTACACATGAGTCATTCATGTTCAAGGGATACTGCTACAATGTTACTGTTTAGGCGTCCGGTATGATCATTTAAGTGTGGCAGCTCATAGCATCAATGATAAGATTCTCGTTGGAGATTTTTATACGTTGATTATGCGTCTTGCGTGGCTAGATGTTATACGGATCAAGAATGCTTTCCGTCGAAATTGAAGCATTAAGAGAGAACGGGAAGATTTGTGATATGTGTCACACGAGCTTGTTTCTCTTGATGCTGTACGGACGAATAAGTGAAATGCACTTGCCAGTTTGATGCCTATGCAATGCTATATCTAAACGTATGCACTGAACAAGCGATGTGACTGCAAAAATGTATTGGTGTGCAATAATGCAATAAATAAAGGCTCGCAGTATGATCGCACGAACCAAATATTATATACACTCGACAGCAATCATAGAACGAGCCATGTTGTCAACTCTGGCCTATTTTGAGGCATGTTCATCGCATATTCAAAGCTAAACGTCGCTGAGACCAGTGGGCATACTTGCCAAATATCGTCTGTCATTTATTGATTAATTGTAGAGATAAATTATTCAAATTGCATATCGCTAATCGCTCAATATATGAGGCATACAGTGGATGTCTGGCATTTGTGTGAGACCTCATTGGAGTAAACATCTATCCTGAGTTACCGCAGGCGACAGATTCATTAATTTGCCACTCAAGAAGAATATATAAACAACGACTACACGGCCCTAGAGCTCATCCCTGGTGTATGTATCATCGACAGCCGCAGGCTTCCACCAAAATATATTGATTGTGTGTATATATCTTGCTGATTCCAAGGATAGCTATGGTTGGTCAACACTAAGTGACACAAATTAGAATATTTGCATTGCAGCTTGATGCGACGATACGCAATGCTGTGCATTTACTTTGAGCCATCAACGATAACAACTGAGTCTTTTTTTCTTTTAAACGACAGATTTTGTGTCGGTCTTTGACACGAATTCGGATGATGTCCCATTACCGACTTCCGACTAGTCTTGAGTCAATGGGTAGTAAGACCTTATAGTTAGGGACCTTATAAGACCGGGAAGCTATGGAATATCCGATGCTAGGCGAACAACAAAAGCTCCGATTCGCGCCTACAAAAATGTTCGATCGTTTTTGCCTGGCAGAAGCCGCATATGTGTCGATGTTACGTGCAGACAGGCTTTTATTTCCATTCTTTTACAACTATCGTTATTGTCTTCTGTGCGGGGACTCATGATGTAATAATTTGCAGTTTGGTTACCATCTTGCCTTCTCCATGATAAATGAATGTTCTATGCCAAACATAATAACCATTATGACAAGACTTAGCATTTGGGAATGTATAAACCGCTGAGATCTTGTTACATATCTGCATGTCGCATGTATATGTGTCTGAACATATGTCACAAACCCGCTGTTTATTCGACGGCATTCAGCTGATGCTTGCTACAATATGGTGCTGTTTAACACTGAACCATTGGCTCTTATACTCATCACCTTCCGATGTATATGTTAATCCCAAACGCTACGTCATTACCTCGCGATAACGTACAATGTGATGCTGTTCTTGAGTTAAGTTTAGTTTTTCTGATGATCAGGCATTATTTGTTTTATGGATGTCTTACAAAAAGAATGTAATTGCTTTTAAATCATCGTTAAAATTATGCATCTGAGACATAGTGTAAATAAACGTTACAAGTGGTGTCTGTGATATTTCCATGTTCGTAACGATTAGGAACCTATCGGCGATAAGACCCGTATCCTACATCCGGCACCCCAACTACAACAACCACCATATTCAGGTAAACATCCCCATCCATCTTCATTGCGTCAGGCTAGCTTACATATTGCTGCTTGTATGGCCATTAATCAAAAGAGCAAATGAAAGCGGTGTCTGTCCGTATCAATCACACGTAACTGAATACATTGCAGAATGCTTTTATTGGTGTTCCAAACCGAATACGTATGCAACCACGTTGGGCACGTTGTTATTCATGGTAACATAAGACCAGTCGGTTACATCACTACCTTGGTTTACAACGTTTATGCATACAGAGACATCACCAGCATTCTATTCAAACGTGAGGCATGTCACCAACGTCCGGATCTCTATAAGATAAGGATGGTTAACTCCGTATTACATCATTGTCTTTTGGTGTCGATAGATCACATGGTTCCATTAAAGAATACTGTTTCTTTATATGAAACAGCTCCCTTCACTGGTACGTCAAAAGATTATTGATTCCTTTTATCAAACAGATAAGCAAACGATTTATCATGCTACTCTACCATATGTACCATATTCGGTATTCTTTGCAGAAGATGCATTAACGAACTATGGTCGTTGACAAAAATTACCTACGCTGCAGGTATATCTTTATAAAGAAATAACGAAGTAAATTTTTGCGTGGACACGTAGATTTTTAAGGCAACTAGACACCTGGCCTATTGCGTATATAAACTTGTGTCTATCTATGACAAAGTGCACTTGCTAGATTATATATGCACCATGCTTACGTTGACACGAAGACCGCAGCTGCGCTGCAGTGAATTATGTGATCGGACCACAATAGGGAGACCTAGATGAGGACAGCAAGGTCAGTTCAGTTGAAGTGGGGGCAGTTCAAGTAAATTGACAATCGATCAGATAGTCGACTATTGAAATCGTGACCCAACAGTTCGTATGTGAGCAGATTTCGGTAATAAATTAAAGAAGCCATGAGCCAATGTTAAGTTTTGTAGTATGTTGACAAGCCCATTAGGAGTGATGTCATGACCGACCCCAGTCGTATAATTGCTCTTACACCCGTGGTTAGGTCATTGAAGTCGTGTTGGCGTGTAATTAACAAAGAACAGACAAATAGTATTGACGGTAAATTATCCAGATTCTATGCATTAATGTTAATATTGTAAATGATCTAACAATGCACGGTGTTAAACAGCAAATATTATCTTTAAGACTTTTTAAATCATATTCATATCTGTTTCCATACATTATATTACTTATGCACATTTAAGATATAGGCTCGCCTTCCTACCGTCCATTTAAGTTAATCGGTAGCCTCTTTCTTGCTGGCGTTCTGCATATGGCCAGGTTATAATATGAAGTTATATACTGTTATATTGATTGCGCCCACGCCAATACTTCAATATCTTCTAACGTCGCTCCCAGCTGTGCACATGCCGTGTATTTTGACGCTTCTTAATTATTAACTAAAGAAAACTATAAGACACTTAATTGTGGAGTGCGTCTTGATCAATCACTCATCGCTGAATGCATTGTAATTTGCATAAACTAGGTATTCACAACGGGCGAAAACGCACATGTGCAACCACTTTCACAAACATCTAAATTGCATGCAACAAGAGGCCTGTAGATTACACCAACTATATGGTTTACCGAATATAACCTAACAATAATAACGCTATCTCGCCATCTAGTTAAATGATAAAAAATAGTTCATGTATTATATTCTATGCATTCCTCTTCTCAAAGTGCGTATGGTTGTATTTGACAATTGATCCCTTTCAAAAAGCGGCTCGAAACTGCGCAAAATCAGTCTGCAAAATCTTATATGTTAGTTGCACATCCTATATTTGCTCATCCTTTTCTTAATTGATATTTTGGGGGTCACAAGTTATCATCGCTGTAGTCATTGAACAAACCGTAAAAATACATACAACGTTTTTGAAAGTTTTCATTGATCAGCAGAAAAACACAGATGGTGCCATGAATTATCTTATGAGCAAGGGGAACGTTTTGGGTACATTAAAATCGTTATTCTCAGGTTTCATGTTGTGCTGCATGCAAAAATGACGCGCTATGGTCAGGTTTCAGAGCTCGGATAGTTAACGAGTGGAATGAATATACTAGTGCCATGTTTTCGAGTAAACCGGATTCGAGGATCTTATTGAAACACAAAAGTAGGATTATCGTAAATGGTTCGCTCGTATTCAGTATTTACAATACGAGATACCATAGTACCTGAACCGGTTCTCAGGAGTGTCAGATGGTGTCATACAAGTTAAGTAAACTGTACCGCCCTGTCATCATCTTACTTGTGCATACAAGTAAACGCATATTTCTTCAGTTGTTGTTCCTTTCTATAGAACGAAAACAATGCCTTTGGTGCTGGCTCGTGGCTAACTAACTAACATGGACAAATCGACGAGATAAACTATGCTCCAATCAAGAGCAACTAAACGATGTGAATATTGATAAGCTCAATCTCAGCAGTTGAGGCCTAAGATGCATACCGACTGTTGGTAATATATTATGGCCCGTGGTTCGTTATTCGTGTAGTCAATTACTGTTGCGGGAAACTCGCGACGTAGATGTAGTTGATAATTTAAGCAACAACACAACAATTAGGAAGTGGGATATTTATCAGGCTTTCCCGGTCTATACTGTTGAGTGCCAAATTCATAACAAACCTACCCTTCATCATAACGTACCCTCTCAGTCATCAGTTGATGAGTAACCCCCAACAGCTTATATTAATTATACGCCCCAGTTTCCCAGATCCACAAGTGACTACATGTCACCTGCCACTTCCCCCTCTCCTCATACATACCCCATATTCCAGAGCCACATGACCTTCCTGCCCAGGCAACACCCGTTAGCCCCAGCCCTCACAGACCTGGCTACGGCATGTCCCATGAGAATTGGGATGACGCGTGCCTTAGTCGTTGAGGGAAGCAACTTATATTTCAAAAATCAGTTCTCTCCTGGCCTCCGAGCTCAACACTTCTCTCTCTTAAGTTTAGGCTAAGTTACATCTGAAATTCGAAAGTTGAAAACAGTTAAATAAAGTTCAAGTTGTTATTAACCCTACATCTGGAGTTCGATTCTTTTACTTACTACAAGTGCGTAGCGTGAGCATCTCTACACCACAGATCACGTTACGACAATACTCCTGTGTATAATACTGGGTATGGTTTAGTAAGGCTCATCTGGCCGGGGACATTGAACCAATACGACAATCAATAGAGTTTGCTGTTGTTAACAGTGGGTAGACTATCTCTGGTTGACAGGGTAATGGGTTGAGCTATGAATTCATTCATGGAATCAAGCATATTGAGACCAGGCTCAAGTCTTTTGCGAATTGATACTCATTACGAGCCATCGGTATTGCTGTTGTCTCATAATGTTGAGCGACATATAAATAGCGACAGCTAAGCAAGACATTTAATCCCCCAAATACTGATTAAGAACTGTAAGGAGCATTATCCTCACTTTACATTAGTCTGTATACTGCATCATGAAGCCCTCACGGGCAATCAATATAATATTCCAACTAGTAAGTGTAGTTTGTATCATCAGCACGTGACTCACGACTGCTAGCAGTGGTCAGTATGACCATAGAAGTAGACATGCTACAGCACATGCTCCGACAGTCTTAACCAAATAGATATCAATAGTTTTGGATAACAATGAAACCACTGTTGGAGTTTATATTGACTTAAGGGGGCTTTTGACACGATTGACCATGATACTCTATTTACATACCTCGCATCTAATGGTCGTTGTGGAACAGTGTAAGTATGGATAAAAAAATTAACTCCACGGAAATAGCAAATTATATACAATCACTGCATATCCGATATTTTAGGAATTACTTGTGGAGTACCATAGGGGTGTATTGTTGGACCTGTACTATTTTTATCATATAATATTTATATGTATCTCACATTCCCTAAATATATATAATAAGCCGTTGACGCAATATATTATACTTGTACAAATTGCAATGATGGGTGTAGACACAGTAAATATTGAATTAACTAAATTAACCACTTGGTTCAAAACTAACATAAAAAACAAACGAAATATATGATCTGCAGTAAGCGAGAGTCATAATTGATAATGACGGTACATCAAAGGAATTCGTAAAATGGACAATGAAACCACATTCGTCTGAATAACAAATACTGAGACAGTGATGTTTTTCTTCTCATAGCTGTGCTGCCACCCTTTTAAAATGTTACAAATTACAATGGAATTGTATTATTCATTGTAGTTTATGTCGTTGGATGGGCTTGCACATCTGTATCGTCAGTGGCCCATAAGTGGTCTGCAATATTGAGACATACATTACAAGGAGTCTGGATCCATGCGTTGTGTATACATTTACCCGGCAAATATATAAAACCGAAAACTATGATAAATGTCTATATACACTGTGATGAAGACAGCTGCAATGTTTGGGCGCATAATGTCCCGATAGGCACACATAATTCGATAGCATCAATTGTAAATACTATAAAATAGGCCCATAAAAATATTTGATTGCTCACAGATATCCTGATCAGGTCTGGTCGCGAACCTGACATTTCATCAAGAGTTGCATGTACAAATGCTAGTCTGATTGAATTATATCAATGCAAGGGAAAGCCCCGATCGATTGACGCATGGCGTACAAAGCCATGCAACGTCACGGCGCATTATGACAACCAAAACTTTGTATCATCACTTCTTCTATAGAGCCACTGCACTTTGACTCCTCTTTCGAGTTTGATCCCAATATAACCTCTATATTGATATCCTGTCTCAAAATAGTGTAAAATATTTCCCCATCACAGAATTCTAATTGCTTTTAACAAGCATAATTTGAAACGCCTGTCTTGGAATCTTATACAGTCCATGGCAATCACCTCATTTCGACATTATGGCGCATATATCCTACAGCCTGTGAAGTATAAGTCGATCTTACTAGCTAACTAGCACTTTTAAGTATGACTCGTTATGCAAATTATAATTTAATCTCTTAGATATGTTAACTTTATTTCTTTCGTCATAATATAATGATAATATTAGGTCATTTAGAATTACAGAGTGTTCGAAATAGGTGTTTCGTAAAACCAGTAGATATACATGAACTAAGGACATTCGTTGGCGTCGGTGGGACCTATTTAAGTAAGCCAGTTCAAAAGGTCCTAACGTGGTGGTTTTTGATTTGTTAGTTCATTTATGACTAGCTGATGCATCATATTTTAGTGTTGAAGCAAAAAATCTGATCATCAATGAATACAGGAATAAATATCAACTTTAAATTCTCCCTTTATTTATCAACCATGCTTTAATGAGACGTCCCATAAGATTGGTGTTGTTGAAAATGAATTTCCAAATTGTGTTAGGAGCAAAAACACTACTGTACATTGTATTGGCATTTGAAACTTTTCTTTACTCATTATAACATATTCAGAACGTACTGAACATAATATGTGTGCATCTAGTCTTAATTTATGCATCGACAATGGGCGTTGCCTTTTGCATACACCGACATTTGGCAAGAAGCAGGTCGCCGAGGACAATCTACGACAACCATGTGTGGAAAAGTTATCACAATGCAATCCATTGACTAAACCAGATTTAACCCTGTTTAGGAATAGAGTATGTGTGTGTACAATTCTATCCATTATTGTTCAGTGAATAATAGTAGTTTATTTTACAACAATTGGACTGGATATTCGGCTGTAGATACACTTCATCCTAATGTGCTGAATTGTTCAAGACTGAGAGGTTACGTAGTGACTGCTGTCTCACAAAGAGTCACTGCGCAGCATGAAGCATCCATCATTTCAGCCACTTTGCCGGCCATAAGCCAATAGAATAAATATCAACGCAAACTCTGATGATAGATAAGACCAATGTGTTGTTCGCAGCAATGGTCTTATAATGCATTAATGCAAAATCCCCTGTGTTACTGGAGCATTGATGGAGCACATATGACAGGTGATAATTGTATTTTGCAATATTGTTACCGCTGCAGCAATACTACCCAATTAGCTATCAAATCTCGTTCGTGAACGTGCGATCTGACATGGTTACCTATCTGCCGATTGCATATCAATTTTAGGCAGCTTTAGACATGGGCGGCTTGAGGCATGGGCAGCTTTAGACATGGGCGGCTTGAGACATGGGCAGCTTGAGGCATGTGCGGCTTGTGACATGGGCGGCTTGAGGCATGGACCGCTTTAGGCATGGGTGGCTTAAAGCACAGCTGAATCTTAAAATTTGTTTTAATAAAGGAAGCTCGTACGTAACAACGCTTCATTAATATCAATCACAGTATGTACCGTATTCCGTAAAGACACCATTCAGAACACAGTAAGTGTTGTTCTGATTGCCGCCGTGTTGAATAAGTGACCTCATGGAGCTATAAACGTTTATGGAGCGATAAATAATAATGGAGCAACAAATGATTATGGAGCGATAAATGGTTATTTTTTATTGTTAACTTTTGACGTGTCATTTCCTTCCGCCAAGTCAATGAGGTGCATGACATTCAAACATTCAGAATATGTGCAATGTGTTCCGAGCAAAACATATAGCGGGCTGAATTGAATGGTGGCGTTTAACTGACACTTCATAAGCGCATCGTACTTGTAGAGCAGGATTTTTCATCTGCATACATTAACTATGGCAACGTGTCTCGCGACAATCGTTGTTAACTTATCTAATGCCATTACATAACCCTTCATCAGCATTGTACGCATTGTAACTATTAATAAAACCAATAGTAGCGCATTGGATTGGTATGCGCTGGATCCCTTTTAATGAGCTGCTGGTGGTAAGGTTAACACGATCTCTTTGTCAGACATACTAAGGTTATATGACTCTAACCATAACACAAACTCGAAATTAATCGGAATGAAATTTAATTGAAGAGAGCACTCTTTCCATTTGTTTCGGAACGAATGCTGGAGCGAGTAGCTGAATTGCTGAGTGCATGATTGTACCGATATGTTCATTTTCTATACACTCACGGTTTATCACATGAGATTGATCTTGGAAAACGTATATTTTCAGGTTGAGTTTGGTGTCATGATCGAGTCTTTTATCACCAAGAATGTGAGCTTCTTGTGGTTTGTATAGCATACTTGATCCTTGCACAGTGTTGTTTAGGCGCTCTCTTACACATGAGTCATTCATGTTCAAGGGATACTGCTACAATGTTACTGTTAAGGCGTCCAGTATGATCATTTAAGTGTGGCAGGTCATAGCATCAATGATAAGATTCTCGTTGGAGATTTTATACGTTGACTATGCGTCTTGCGTGGCTAGATGTTATACGGATCCAGAATGCTTTCCCTCGAAATTGAAGCATTAAGAGAGAACGGGAAGATTTGTGATATGTGTTACACGAGCTTGTTTCTCTTGATGCTGTACGGACGAATAAGTGAAATGCACTTGGAAGTTTGATGCCTATGCAATGCTATATCTAAACGTATGCACTGAACAAGCGATGACTGCAAAAATGTATTGGTGTGCAATAATGCAATAAATAAAGGCTCGCAGTATGATCGCACGAACAAAATATTACATACACTCGACAGCAATCATAGAACGAGACATGTTGTCAACTCTGGCCTATTTTGAGGCATGTTCATCGCATATTCAAGTCTAAACGTCGCTGAGACCAGTGGGCATACTTGCCAAATATCGTCTGTCATTTATTGATAAGTTGTAGAGATAAATTATTCAAATTGCATATCGCTTAGCGCTCAATATATGAGGCATACAGTGGATGTCTGGCATTTGTGTGAGACCTCATTGGAGTAAACATCTATCCTGAGTTACCGCAGGCGACAGATTCATTAATTTGCCACTCAAGAAGAATATATAAACAACGACTACACGGCCCTAGAGCTCATCCCTGGTGTATGTATCATCGACAGCCGCAGGCTTCCACCAAAATATATTGATTGTGTGTATATATCTTGCTGATTTCAAGGATAGCTATGGTTGGTCAACACTAAGTGACACAAATTAGAATATTTGCATTGCAGCTTGATGCGACGATACGCAAAGCTGTGCATTTACTTTGAGCCATCAACGATAACAACTGAGTCTTTTTTTCTTTTAAACGACAGATTTTGTGTTGGTCTTTGACACGAATTCGGATAATGTCCCATTACCGACTTCCGACTAGTCTTGAGTCAATGGGTAGTAAGATCTTATAGTTAGGGACCTTATAAGACCGGGAAGCTATGGAATATCCGATGCTAGGCGAACAACAAAAGCTCCGATTCGCGCCTACAAAAATGTTCGATCGTTTTTGCATGGCAGAAGCCGTATATGTGTCGATGTTACGCGCAGACAGGCTTTTATTTCCATTCTTTTACAACAATCGTTATTGTCTTCTGTGCGGGGACTCACGATGTAATAATTTGCAGTTTGGTTACCATCTTGCCTTCTCCGTGATAAATGAATGTTCTATGCCAAACATAATACCCATTATGAGAAGACTTAGCATTTGGGAATGTATAAACCGCTGGGATCTTGTTACATATCTGCATGTCGCATGTATATGTGTCTGAACATATGTCACAAACCCGCTGTTTATTCGACGGCATTCAGCTGATGCTTGCTACAATATGGTGCTGTTTAACACTGAACCATTGGCTCTTATACTCATCACCTTCCGATGTATATGTTAATCCCAAACGCTACGTCATTACCTCGCGATAACGTACAATGTGATGCTGTTCTTGAGTTAAGTTTTTCTGATGATCAGGCATTATTTGTTTTATGGATGTCTTACAAAAAGAATGTAATTGCTTTTAAATCATCGTTAAAATTATGCATCTGAGACATAGTGTAAGTAAACGTTACAAGTGGTGTCTGTGATATTTCCATGTTCGTAACGATTAGGAACCTATCGGCGATAAGACCCGTATCCTACATCCGGTACCCCAACTACAACAACCACCATATTCAGGTAAACATCCCCATCCATCTTCATTGCGTCAGGCTAGCTTACATATTGCTGCTTGTATGGCCATTAATCAAAAGAGCAAATGAAAGCGGTGTCTGTCCGTATCAATCACAAGTAACTGAATACATTGCAGAATGCTTTTATTGGTGTTCCAAACCGAATACGTATGCAACCACGTTGGGCACATTGTTGTTATTCATGGTAACATAAGACCAGTCGGTTACATCACTACCTTGGTTTACAACGTTTATGCATACAGAGACATCACCAGCATTCTATTCAAACGTGAGGCATGTCACCAACGTCCGGATCTCTATAAGATAAGGATGGTTAACTCCGTATTACATCGTTGTCGTTTTGTGTCGATAGATCACATGGTTCCATTAAAGAATACTGTTTCTTTATAGAAATCAGCTCCCTTCACTGGTACGTCAAAAGATTATTGATTCCTTTTATCAAACAGATAAGCAAACGATTTATCATGCTATTCTACCATATGTGACATATTCGGTATTCTTTGCAGAAGATGCATTAACGAACTATGGTCGTTGACAAAAATTACCTACGCTGCAGGTATATCTTTATAAAGAAATAACGAACTAAATTTTTGCGTGGACACGTAGATTTTTAAGGCAACTAGACACCTGGCCTATTGCGTATATAAACTTGTGTCTATCTATGACAAAGTGCACTTGCTAGATCATATATGCACCATGCTTACGTTGACACGAAGACCGCAGCTGCGCTGCAGTGAATTATGTGATCGGACCACAATAGGGAGACCTAGATGAGGACAGCAAGGTCAGTTCAATTTGAAGTGGGGGCAGTTCAAGTAAATTGACAATCGATCAGATAGTCGACTATTGAACCATTCATATATATATATATATATATATATATATATATATATATATATATATATATATATATATATATGTATATATATATATATATATATATATATATAATATATATATATATATATATACATATATATATATATATACATATATATATATATTTATATATATATATCTATATATATCTACATATATATATATAAATCTCTTTATATATATCCCATATATGTATATCTAATATCTATTTATATATAATCCATATATATATATACATATGCCCATGTTAATCGCACCAGCGATTTTGAATAAAACATCCTTATAATAAAAGGTATGACAATATTGCAGGAGGCCATAGAAGAGAGAGAAAACCACATAAAATGTATACGCCCCACAAGAAAGGTCTTTTATACGGATAATCTCTTAGTATATATATATACTATATATATATATCTATAATATATATCTATATATCTATATATATATATATATATATATAGATATATATATATCTATATACCTATATATATAATATAACAATATATATCTCTAATAGAGAATATACATATCCATATATATATATATCAAGATCTCTCTCTATCTATCTGTTCTATCTAGATATCTTCTCTCTAGATCTCCCCCTCTCTAATCTCTCTCTCCTCCTCTCTCTCTCTCTCTCTCTATATATCTCTCTCTAGATATCTCTCTCTCTCTCTCTCTCTCTCTCTCTCTCTCTCTCTCTCTCTCTCTCTATATCTATCTCTCTATATATATCTCTCTCTCTCTATCGGCAATAATGGCATTATCAGAGACTCACGTTTGAGTAACCGACTTCATTGGTGTTCGAAAAACTGTTCCTTGCTTATGCATTTTTTGTCGACACTCCAAAAGTCGACAACATCCTCAACAACTTCTTGTTTGTCTCTGTTGTTAAGTAAATGACTGCAAATACGACAATATGCACTACTATTCTTCCCCCTGCCACATACCAAAGAATTTTTATTTAGGATGTACTGGTTGAAGATTTTGACGTCGTTGGAAATCTCGATAAGATATTTGGCAAGGTGCTTTGGCGAAGAGAAATCCCGCACATCAATAAACGAGTCTGACGGCATTATGTCTTTGTAATTAGTATATCCCATCACAACAGGTATGACATTAATGCCAAGGATCTTTGTCAACTTCTCGGTATAATAGTCTTTACAGAAACTGTTCTCAAACGATAGGTAGAAATTTGTAATGTTTGTTTAAGAGAACCTGATCGCATTCTATGTTTACTGTGGCATTACGATATCGGTCACCACATGTGAGAGGTCCGCATGTTCCATAGATGTCCACGTCAATGTGCTTACTCAGCTCATGCACGTAGTCCTCTCGTTTATTGGGAGTGTCGCAATGACTCGCGAACCAAGCCACATTCCGGGTCTTTTCTGACGCGAAATTTACTCCAGAGAGCTTCTCATACTTACGTTGATCCCTCTCACAGCGTAACGGAGACACCGTTATACTTGCATCTTGGGTAAAAGTGTAAGTGACATTGAACAATCCTCTGACAGCGTTTGTGTCTAGCTTCGGTAAATATGACCAGGTTTTCGTGGGAGGTTCATGCTCATAGAATATCCATTTCTGGGATCGTTTTCTGTGTTTAGGGAGCAGATTAACATTTCTAATCTCACGCATATGAATGTAGATGGCGTCGCTGCTGTGTCCATCTGCTCGATTAGTGGTTAAGATACATTTCGTTCCCGGAGGGAGTAGTCTACAAGTCGTACTTGTAGACATGCTGATTCCTTTGGTCCATATCAGTATCTGTATGTCCCTCTGCGATCATAGCTTTGATTGGTGACGTCATCAGCCGGTGAGACCTCATTGGAGTAAACATCTATCCTGAGTTACCGCAGGCGACAGATTCATTAATTTGCCACTCAAGAAGAATATATAAACAACGACTACACGGCCCTAGAGCTCATCCCTGGTGTATGTATCATCGACAGCCGCAGGCTTCCTCCAAAATATATTGATTGTGTGTATTTATCTTGCTGATTCCAAGGATAGCTATGGTTGGTCAACACTAAGTGACACAAATTAGAATATTTGCATTGCAGCTTGATGCGACGATACGCAATGCTGTGCATTTACTTTGAGCCATCAACGATAACAACTGAGTCTTTTTTTTTTTTTCTTTTAAACGACAGATTTTGTGTCGGTCTTTGACACGAATTCGGATGATGTCCCATTACCGACTTCGACTAGTCTTGAGTCAATGGGTAGTAAGACCTTATAGTTAGGGACCTTATAAGACCGGGAAGCTATGGAATATCCGATGCTAGGCGAACAACAAAAGCTCCGATTCGCGCCTACAAAAATGTTCGATCGTTTTTGCCTGGCAGAAGCCGCATATGTGTCGATGTTACGTGCAGACAGGCTTTTATTTCCATTCTTTTACAACTATCGTTATTGTCTTCTGTGCGGGGACTCATGATGTAATAATTTGCAGTTTGGTTACCATCTTGCCTTCTCCATGATAAATGAATGTTCTATGCCAAACATAATAACCATTATGACAAGACTTAGCATTTGGGAATGTTTACACCGCTGAGATCTTGTTACATATCTGCATGTCGCATGTATATGTGTCTGAACATATGTCACAAACCCGCTGTTTATTCGACGGCATTCAGCTGATGCTTGCTACAATATGGTGCTGTTTAACACTGAACCATTGGCTCTTATACTCATCACCTTCCGATGTATATGTTAATCCCAAACGCTACGTCATTACCTCGCGATAACGTACAATGTGATGCTGATGATCAGGCATTATTTGTTTTATGGATGTCTTACAAAAAGAATGTAATTGCTTTTAAATCATCGTTAAAATTATGCATCTGAGACATAGTGTAAATAAACGTTACAAGTGGTGTCTGTGATATTTCCATGTTCGTAACGATTAGGAACCTATCGGCGATAAGACCCGTATCCTACATCCGGCACCCCAACTACAACAACCACCATATTCAGGTAAACATCCCCATCCATCTTCATTGCGTCAGGCTAGCTTACATATTGCTGCTTGTATGGCCATTAATCAAAAGAGCAAATGAAAGCGGTGTCTGTCCGTATCAATCACACGTAACTGAATACATTGCAGAATGCTTTTTATTGGTGTTCCAAAACCGAATACGTATGCAACCACGTTGGGCACATTGTTGTTATTCATGGTAACATAAGACCAGTCGGTTACACCACTACCTTGGTTTACAACGTTTATGCATACAGAGACATCACAAGCATTCTATTCAAACGTGAGGCATGTCACCAACGTCCGGATCTCTATAAGATAAGGATGGTTAACTCCGTATTACATCGTTGTCGTTTTGTGTCGATAGATCACATGGTTCCATTAAAGAATACTGTTTCTTTATAGGAATCAGCTCCCTTCACTTGTACGTCAAAAGATTATTGATTCCTTTTATCAAACAGATAAGCAAACGATTTATCATGCTATTCTACAATATGTGACATATTCTGTATTCTTTGCAGAAGATGCATTAACGAACTATGGTCGTTGACCAAAATTACCTACGCTGCAGGTATATCTTTATAAAGAAATAACAAACTAAATTTTTGCGTGGACACGTAGATTTTCAAGGCAACTAGACACCTGGCCTATTGCGTATATAAACTTGTGTCTATCTATGACAAAGTGCACTTGCTAGATCATATATGCACCATGCTTACGTTGACACGAAGACCGCAGCTGCGACTTCATTGGTGTTCGAAAAACTGTTCCTTGCTTCTGCATTTTTGTCGACACTCCAAAAGTCGACAACATCCTCAACAACTTCTTGTTTGTCTCTGTTGTTAAGTAAATGACTGCAAATACGACAATATGCGCTACTATACTTCCCCCTGCCACATACCAAAGAATTTTTATTTAGGATGTACTGGTTGAAGATTTTGACGTCGTTGGAAATCTCGATAAGATATTTGGCAAGGTGCTTTGGCGAAGAGAAATCCCGCACATCAATAAACGAGTCTGACGGCATTATGTCTTTGTAATTAGTATATCCCATCACAACAGGTATGACATTAATGCCAAGGATCTTTGTCAACTTCTCGGTATAATAGTCTTTACAGAAACTGTTCTCAAACGATAGGTAGAATTTGTAATGTTTGTTTAAGAGAACCTGATCGCATTCTATCTTTACTGTGGCATTACGATATCGGTCGCCACATGTGAGAGGTCCGCATGTTCCATAGATGTCCACGTCAATGTGCTTACTCAGCTCATGCACGTAGTCCTCTCGTTTATTGGGAGTGTCGCAATGACTCGCGAACCAAGCCACATTCCGGGTCTTTTCTGACGCGAAGTTTACTCCAGAGAGCTTCTCATACTTACGTTGATCCCTCTCACAGCGTAACGGAGACACCGTTATACTTGCATCTTGGGTAAAAGTGTAAGTGACATTGAACAATCCTCTGACAGCGTTTGTGTCTAGCTTCGGTAAATATGACCAGGTTTTCGTGGGAGGTTCGTGCTCATAGAATATCCATTTCTGGGATCGTTTTCGGTGTTTAGGGAGCAGATTAACATTTCTAATCTCACGCATATGAATGTAGATGGCGTCGCTGCTGTGTCCATCTGCTCGATTTGTGGTTAAGATACATTTCGTTCCCGGAGGGAGTAGTCTACAAGTCGTACTTGTAGACATGCTGATTCCTTTGGTCCATATCAGTATCTGTATGTCCCTCTGCGGATCATAGCTTTGATTGGTGACGTCATCAGCCGGATTTCTTACTACAATATACGTATCGTTCCCATTCACAGGAAGTTGCGATTTTTTTCGTTCTGTCATCGGTAGTCGAGGTCTATTGAGCTCTTCGAATGATTGACGGCGATCCCCAAGTGATTGCATTCGTTGACGACGCTCTCCCAGTGATTGCATGAGTTGGCTGCGTTCTTCTAGTAATTGCATAGGATGACTGGGTTCTTCCTGAGCCTGCCTCGGTCTGAATCGTAGCTTTTCGGTAGTTAGAATATTGATGCAAAATCCAACCACAACAAGTAGAACAACGGCGGATATGCAGCTGCGTTATTCATGACTCTTATGGCACCTAGTTAAACTCAAAATGCCAGTTTATTTGTTCTATGAATGTCATTTCCAAGATCTCATGTCGTGTTATATTGGACGAAGGATAATGCAATCAATCCAGCTGTTTGCTATAACCTGATTGCTGAGCCAATGTTAAGCTTTGTAGTATATTGACAAGCCCATTAGGTGGTGTGCAATAGTCTCCATGCACTCTCTCATGCACAGTACCAGCTGTTTGCAATAATCTGATTGATGAGCCAATGTTAAGTTTTGTAGTATATTGACAAGCCCAGTAGGAGTGACGTCATGACCGACCCCAGTCGTATAATTGCTCTTACACCCGTGGTTAGGTCATTGAGGTCGTGTTGGCGTGTAATTAACAGAGAACAGACAAATGGTATTGACGGTAAATTATCCAGATTCTATGCATTAATGTTAATATTGTAAATGATCTTACAATGCAAGGTGTTAAACAGCAAAGATTATCTTTAAGACTTTTTAAATCATATTCATATCTGTTTCCATACATTATATTACTTATGCACATTTAAGATATAGGCTCGCCTTCCTACCGTCAATTTAAGTTAATCGATAGCCTCTTTCTTGCTGGCGTTCTGCATATGGCCAGGTTATAATATGAAGTTATATACTGTTATATTGATTGCGCCCACGCCAATAATTCTAACGTCGCTCCCAGCTGTGCACATGCCGTGTATTTTGACGCTTCTTAATTATTAACTAAAGAAAACTATAAGACACTTAATTGTGGAGTGCGTCTTAATCAATCACTCATCACTGAATGCATTGTAATTTGCATGAATTTGGTATTCACAACGGGCGAAAACGCACATGTGCAACCACTTTCACAAACATCTAAATTGCAGGCAACAAGAGGCCTGTAGATTACACCAACTATATGGTTTACCGAATATAACCTAACAATAATAACGCTATCTCGCCATTTAGTTAAATGAGAAAAAATAGTTCATGTATTATATTCTATGCATTCCTCTTCTCAAAGTTCGCTGTTTTCCCTGGTTGGTAAGTCTAACCAGATGAACCGTTCCTGCTTATGGTTGTATTTGACAATTGATTCCTTTTAAAAAGCGGCTCGAAACTGCGCAAAATCAGTCTGCAAAAAATCTCATGTTTAGTTGCACATCCTATATTTGCTCATCCTTTTCTTAATTGATATTTTGGGGGTCACAAGTTATCATCGCTGTAGTCATTGAACAAACCGTAAAAATACATACAACGTTTTGAAAGTTTTCATTGATCACCAGAAAACACAGATGGTGCCATGAATTATCTTATGAGCAAGGGGAACGTTTTGGGTACATTAAATCGTTATTCTCAGGTTTCATGTTGTGCTGCATAAAAATGACGCGCTATGGTCAGTTTTCAGAGCTCGGATAGTTAACGAGTGGAATGAATATACTAGTGCCATGTTTTCGAGTAAACCGGATTCGAGGATCTTATTGAAACACAAAAGTAGGATTATCGTAAATGGTTCGCTCGTATTCAGTATTTACAATACGAGATACCATAGTACCTGAACCGGTTCTCAGGAGTGTCAGATGGTGTTATACAAGTTAAGTAAACTGTACCGCCATGTCATCATCTTACTTATGCATACAAGTAAACGCATATTTCTTCAGTTGTTGTTCCTTTTTATAGAACGAAAACAATGCCTTTGGTGCTGGCTCGTGGCTAACTAACTAACATGGACAAATCGACGAGATAAACTATGCTCCAATCAAGAGCAACTAAACGATGTGAATATTGATAAGCTCATTCTCAGCAGTTGAGGCCTAAGATGCATACCGACTGTTGGTAATATATTATGGCCCGTGGTTCGTTATTCGTGTAGTCAATTACTGTTGCGGGAAACTCGCGACGTAGATGTAGTTGATACTTTAAGCAACAACACAACAATTTGGAAGTGGGATATTTATCAGGCTTTCCCGGTCTATACTCCTGTGTATAATACTGGGTATGGTTTAGTAAGGCTCATCTGGCCGGGGACATTTTACCCATACGACAATCAATAGAGTTTGCTGTTGTTAACAGTGGGTAGACTATCTCTGGTTGACAGGGTAATGGGTTGAGCTATGAATTCATTCATGGAATCAAGCATATTGAGACCAGGCTCAAGTCTTATGCGAATTGATACTCATTATGAGCCATCGGTATCGCTGTTGTCTCATAATGTTGAGCGACAATATAAATAGCGACAGCTAAGCAAGACATTTAATCCCCCAAATACTGATTAAGAACTGTGGGGAGCATCCTCACCGCCCATTGGTCTGTATACTGCATCATGAAGCCCTCACGGGCAATCAATATAATATTCCAACTAGTAAGTGTAGTTTGTATCATCAGCACGTGACTCACGACTGCTAGCAGTGGTCAGTATGACCATAGAAGTAGACATGCTACAGCACATGCTCCGACAGTCTTAACCAAATAGATATCACTAGCTTTGGATAACAATGAAACCACTGTTGGAGTTTATATTGACTTAAAGAGGCCTTTGACACGATTGACCATGATACTCTATTTACATACCTCGCATGTAATGGTCGTTGTGGAACAGTGTAAGTATGGATAAAAAATTTAACTCCACGGAAACAGCAAATTATATACAATCACTGCATATCCGATATTTTAGGAATTACTTGTGGAGTACCATAGGGGTGTATTGTTGGACCTGTACTATTTTTATCATATAATATTTATATGTATCTCACATTCCCTAAATATATATAATAAGCCGTTGACACAATATATCATACTTGTACAAATTGCAATGATGGGTGTAGACACAGTAAATATTGAATTAACCAAATTAACCACTTGGTTCAAAACTAACATAAAAAACAAACGAAATATATGATCTGCAGTAAGCGAGAGTCATAATTGATAATGACGGTGCATCAAAGGAAAAAATGGACAATGAAACCACATTTGTCTGAATAACAAATACTGAGACAGTGATGTTTTTCTTCTCATAGCTGTGCTGCCACGCTTTCAAATGTTACAAATTACAATGGAATTGTATTATTCATTGTAGTTTATGTCGTTGGATGGGCTTGCACATCTGTATCGTCAGTGGCCCATAAGTGGTCTGCAATATTGAGACATACATTACAAGGAGTCTGGATCCATGCGTTGTGTATACATTTACCCGGCAAATATACAAAACCGAAAACTATGATAAATGTCTATATACACTGTGATAAAGACAGCTGCAATGTTGTGCCGCATAATGTCCCGATAGGCACACATTATTCGATAGCATCAATTGTAAATACTATGAAATAGGCCCATAAAAATATTTGATTGCTCACAGATATCCTGATCAGGTCTGGTCGCGAACCTGACATTTCATCAAGAGTTGCACGTACAAAAGCTAGTCTGATTGAATTATATCAATGCAAGGGAAAGCCGCGATCGATTGACGCATGGCGTACAAAGCCATGCAACATCACGGCGCATAATGAAAACCAAAACTTTGTATCATCCCTTCTTCTATAGAGCCACTGCACTTTGACTCCTCTTTCGAGTGTGATCCCAATATAACCTCTATATTGATATCCTGTCTCAAAATAGTGTAAAAATGTTTCCCCATCACAGAATTCTAATTGCTTTTAACAAGCATAATTTGAAACGCCTGTCTTGGAATCTTATACAGTTCATGGCAATCACCTCATTTCAACATTATGGCGCATATATCCTACAGCCTGTGAAGTATAAGTCGCTCTTACCAGCTAACTAGCACCTTTTAAGTATGACTCGTTATGCAAATTATAATCAAACCTCTTAGATATGTTAACTTTATTTCTTTCGTCATAATATAATAATAATATTAGGTCATTTAGAATTACAGAGTGTTCGAAATATGTGTTTCGTAAAACCAGTAGATATACATGAACTAAGGACATTCGTTGGCGTCGGTGGGACCTATTTAAGTAAGCTAGTTCAAAAGGTCCTAACGTGGTGGTTTTAGATTTGTTAGTTCATTTATGACCAGCTGATGCATCATATTTTAGTGTTGAAGCAAAAACTCTGATCATCAATGAATACAGGAATAAATATCAACTTTATATTCTCCATTTATTTATCAACCATGCTTTAATGAGACGTCCCATAAGATTGGTGTTGTTGAAAATGAATTTTCAAATTGTGTTAGGAGCAAAAACACTACTGTACCTTGTATTGGCATTTGAAACTTTTCTTTACTCATTATAACATATTCAGAACGTACTGAACATAATATGTGTGCATCTAGTCTTACTTTATGCATCGACAATGGGTGTTGCCTTTTGCATACACCGACATTTTGCAAGAAGCAGGTCGCCGAGGACAATCTACGACAACCATGTTGGAAAAGTTATCACAATGCAATCCATTGACTAGACCAGATTTAACCCTGTTTAGGAATAGAGTATGTGTGTAAAATTCTATCCATTATTGTTCAGTGAATAATAGTAGTTTATTTTACAACAATTGGACTGGATATTCGGCTGTAGATACACTTCATCCTAATGTGCTGAATTGTTCAAGACTGAGAGGTTACGTAGTGACTGCTGTCTCACAAAGAGTCACTGCGCAGCATGAAGCATCCATCATTTCAGCCACTTTGCCGGCCATAAGCCAATAGAATAAATATCAACGCAAACTCTGATGATATATAAGACCAATGTGTTGTTCGCAGCAATGGTCTTATAATGCATTACTGCCAAATCCCCTGTGTTGCTGGAGCATTGATGGAGCACATATGACAGGTGATAATTGTATTTTGCAATATTGTTACCGCTGCAGCAATACTGCACAATTAGCTATCAAATCTCGTTCGTGAACGTGCGATCTGACATGGTTACCTATCTGCAGATTGCATATCAATTTTAGGCAGCTTTAGACATGGGCGGCTTGAGCTGAATCTTAAAATTTGTTTTAATAAAGGAAGCTCGTACGTAACAACGCTTCATAAATGTCAATCACATTATGTACCGTCTTCCGTAAAGACACCATTCAGAACAAAGTAAGTGTTGTTCTGATTGCCGCCGTGTTGAATAAGTGACCTCATGGAGCTATAAACGTTTATGGAGCGATAAATATTAATGGAACAACAAATGATTATTGAGCGAAAAATTGTTATTCTTTATTATAAAATTTTGACGTGTCATTTCCTTCCGCCAAGTCAATGAGGTGCATGACATTCAAACATTCAGAATATGTGCAATGTGTTCTGAGCAAAAAATATAGCGGGCTGAATTGAATGGTGGCGTTTAACTGACACTTCATAAGCGCATCGTACTTGTAGAGCAGGATATTTCATCTGCATACATTAACTAAGGCAACGTGTCTCGCGACAATCGTTGTTAACTTATCTAATGCCATTACATAACCCTTCATCAGCATTGTACGCATTGTAAATATCAATAAAACCAATAGTAGTATCACAGCCCTCTATCACAGCCAGACCCTCATACATCTCACAAGACTCTCAGGACCTCTAAATTCACGTCATATACACTAATCCCTTTGAAACAAACAGAACTTATTTCGATCTAGCCATAGCCCTCACACAATTAACATTCCAAGCTATCAACTTCAAACCCCTTTTACTCCCGAAACGTATCAGAATTACAGGTAATTAACACCAGGCCCTTTGATCTCAACTTTAAACCTTATCAATATTCAACCTTAATCCCTTTCATGTTTAGTCAACTTCGAACATCTCAACATCACAGTTGTAGTAAAGACCTCCCCAGAGCGTGCCGATCTACAACTTCGTAAATAAAGGATTACATCTACAGTTCGCCGTATCAATTACTCGCTACACCTCTCGCAAGCCATCGTCAAATCCCCGACGGTTACAGTTGGTGGAGAACCCGGTTTCAGACCTCCTTTAGGCTGGTCAGCTTTTAATGCCAAATACCCGTCTACAAGCGCGAACTGATCACCAATCTACTATGGCATATTTCCACGCCATACTTCCTCCTCGATTTGCTAAAGAACACGCAGGTGAGTGGTTTGACACTTTGAAACTGCACGCTAGAGCAAGTAAGTGGGACGAAGGACAAAAACTGGGATTTATCCCGTGTTTACTGGATGACCCTGCTAGATCCTGGTATCACACCCTACCTGATTCCGTTAAAACGGACTTACAAAAACTGGAGGACGCTTTCAAGAGTCGCTTTGACTCTATCGACGGCCTAAGACACACGTTTATCAGACGTTTTAACAACCGTCAGTTACAGCGAGGTGAGACACTGGACGACTACCTCGATGACATCAAAAAGATGGGAAAACTTTTGGGTCGTTCAGACCAAGACGTACTGGACACTTTCATCTGCGGCCTACCGGATCACATTAAACCTTTAGTGCTTCAACACGACCCCCAGAGCATAGACATTGCATTAAGGCACGCACGCTTGTGTGTCTCGGGCTCCGCAAACCATTCCAACAGTGCTGAACAACCGTCACCTACCACAAAGGAACCCCAACTCATCAGTTTGGTGGAAACGCTGATTAACAAAATCGAACCGTTAGGAACCAACATAGCAGCTGCCGACGCCACACCAAGACATCAGCAGAAAAGAGAGAGCAGGCCAACTCAACGGAACCACCACAACTCAACAAAGTATGCGCAATACAATGGTCAGTCAGTTTATTGTAACAGGTGTGGTAGTAGCAATCACAAGTCACATCAATGTTTACACATTACATCCATTTGTCATTTTTGTAAGCGTACTGGGCACATCGAAAGAGCATGCCGCAGCAAGCAATTTTCGCGCCGATCACCCTCCCACCCCTCCCGTCCACCAACCCCACACCCCAAATAGGTTAAGGCGCCTATCTCAAGGGTTCGTTTTTATGACTCCGGGGATAGGCAATCCAATAAGCCAGTAGCAATGTCACAATGTCAACTGGAAAGTTAAATATTGATGATGCTAAGTCCATCTCACATTCTCCTTCCCCTGTTTCAGAGAATTGTAAATCATCCCATATGCCATCAATTTCTTTAAATACCCTTGAAGTGGATTTGGCTGGAAATTTAATTGCAATCCGCGTTGGTCAATGTAGGGCACAAGCATTGCTAGATACTGGTGCAAGCGTATCATACATCTCGCCCAAAGCCATCAAGAATTTTTTCGAAACAAACGTCGAGCTTCAGCCTTGTAATATTCAGTCAGTTACAGGCGTAGGCGGACATTTGATCACTGTTTTAGGACAGTTGTCCCTTACGTTCAAAGTAGGTACCATAACAGTACAACACACATTCCATGTATAAGAAGAAATGAATTATCCCATAATACTAGGATTAGATTTCCTCCAGTCACAAAAAGCTACAGTCTGCTATGCAAACAACAAACTTATAATGAAGGATGGTCAAGTATCGGTAAATATGTTTGGAGTGTCAGATCAAATTGTAATGAAGTCCGTCAACCAGTGCACAATCCCAGCGCGAAGCGAGTCTCTCATATCATTAGCTACAGGTGACGTCACTCTACCCAATCAGCCGTATTTACTCCAGCCCTTAAACACTTTTTCAAAGACATCTTGCCTAATAGGCGCTACTTCAGTCACTAAAGCGAACGAAGGCCTAACAAGCTTTAGGATTTTTAATCCGCACTTCGAGTCAATAACCATTCGGGCTGGTCAGAAAGTAGCGTCTCTTACTAAGCTCAACGACAATGACATTCATATGTGGGCAGACGAAGTTAATGTTAACAGCTGTAACACCGACTGTTCAAGTGGCAAATCAGATGACGAGTTAATAGCGACAGCGAAGGCACTCGGCTTTGTCAATCCGAATCCAAACCTCACGGCAGAACAATGTCGTGAAATAATGATATTGATTGGTAAAAACAGAGATGTTTTTGCCTCAAACCTAAAAGAACTTGGATCTTCAAATATCCACGAACATTTCATAGACACTGGTACAGCGAGTCCCTTTCGGTTAGCTCCCTATCGCGTAAGTCCAGAAAAACGGGCAGAAATAGAAAAACAAATAGAAATTATGAAAGATGCCGATCTTATAGAACCTTCAGTTTCCCCGTGGCAGGCCCCTGTAGTACTAGTCACAAAAAAAGATGGCACATTTCGCTTTGCAGTCGATTACCGCAAACTGAATCAGGTAACAAAGCCCATACATCAACCATTGCCTCACATAGAAGACGTTTTTGACACGATTGGCCAAAACAAAGCCACTATATTCTCAACACTGGACTGTGCCAGTGGTTTTTGGCAAATCCCACTCGACAAAACAACGGCACATAAAACGGCTTTCGTAACCCATCAAGGTGTTTATCAGTTCAAGCGTTTGCCATTCGGAATGATGAATGCACCTAGCGTTTTCGCTATGGTAATGAACCATGTTCTGCGAAACCTATCAACTAAGTACGCAATGGTTTACGTTGATGACATCTTAGTGTTCAGTTCAGATTTCTCTCAACATCTGCAACATCTCTCAGATATATTTCACCGTCTGCGTCAAGCAAATCTCCGCCTCAAACCAGGAAAATGCAACTTTGCCATGCCTAAGGTTACATACCTCGGCCACATGATTTCTGGCACCGGTATAGAGATGGAACAGGCTAAGCTTGACAAAATGATAAATTATCCACGCCCCACCAATCTTAAAGCAGTGCGAGCGTTCCTTGGTTTATGTAACTACTACCGACGCTTTGTCAAAGGCTTTGCCGATGTCGCACGACCGCTTAATGACCTCATGAAGAAAAACGTCCATTTTCAATGGACTGATGACTGTCAAAATGCGTTTCAGGTGCTTAAGGACAAACTCACATCAGAACCCGTTGTTCTGAAATTTCCTGACTACGAACGTCAATTCATCCTCTATACAGATGCCTCTGACTATGCTATTGGCTATGTACTCGGTCAAAAAGCGAGTGACGATAAAGAACATGTCATTGCGTACTCCGGTCGATCGCTTTCCAAAATTGAACGTAATTGGCCTGTTCACGAAAAAGAGTGTTTAGCAGTGATCCAGGGTATACGCCATTTTAGAACTTACTTGGAAGGTAGCAACCAATTTCTAGTGTATACGGATCACAAAGGCTTGGAAAGCCTATTTGACGCTAAGCAAAACAAATCACCTAAGCTGCTACGGTATAGTATCGAGCTACAGGGATTTAATTGTAAAATAGTTTACCGCCCTGGCAAAAACAACGGCAACGCTGATGCTCTGTCGAGAATGGAACACGTGTACGATATTACGTACGCTTTTCCAACGGCAGCGCAGGTACCTAAGAACAGTGTAAACGCCTTACAAGCTCTAGCGAACAGCCAAGACGCTTACCGCGAGGCTGATCCTGTAACGTTGATCTGTGAATTATCAACATCGACCCCAAAATCACTCTCCGATCTCCAAAAGGAAGACGATCATTTTGGCCCCATATATCATTACTTACAAGACAGAAAACATCTCCCTACTGATGTACAAGAAGCCCATAGAGTTGTTGTCGAGTCATTTGATTGCAGTCTCGAAGAGGGCATACTTTACCATCTGTACGCACCCAGAGGTAAAGGTAAGCGCATAGATCGCTTAATCAAACAGGTTGCAATGCCACATTCACTAAGAGATGACGTTCTGCGTTCTTACCACGACTCACTAGCCGGCGGAGGACATCAAGGAGAGGAGCGGTGCTTAGAGGCTATCAGGCTTAAATACTTCTGGCCTAACATGGCATCCGATATAAAGGAATACGTGAAGTCATGCCTAACATGTCAACAATCAAAGCGCCATATACATGCCCATCCAGCTCCACTGCATCCTATACCACCCGATGAAATATTTTCTAGGTGGCATATGGACATACTGGGTCCACTCCATAAAGCAAAAGATGGTAGTCAGTACATTCTGCTTTTCGTGGATTCGTTTAGCAAGTGGTGTGAGGCTTTTCCGTTAAAAACACAAACCGCCTCTGAAATTGCAAACCATCTTTACAATGATATAATTTGCAGATATGGAGCGCCGCGGAAACTTGTATCTGATCGTGGAAGTAATTTCATGTCAACCCTCATAAAAGAACTTTGTAAGCTTTTCCAAGTCGTGAAAGTTGAAACCAGTAGTTATCATCCTCAGTCAAATAGTACTTGCGAAAGAATGAACTCCGTTATTGGTACAGCTTTGCGTGCCTATATCAATGAAAACCAGTCGGACTGGCCTGACATCCTTCCAAGTATTATGATGTCATATCGAGCCTTTCCGTCCACGCAATCAACAAAACATTCGCCATTCTTCCTTTTGTATGGGACTGAATGTAATCTTCCGATTGACACTGTATTACTCCCACCGAACAATTTAACCCAAACAGCCGACCAGCACATGCAGTCCGTTCACAAAAATCTCACAACTGCTCGGACCCTTGCGAAAGAAAATCAACTTGCCGCTCAACAGAAGAACACGCGAACGCACGATCGTAGGGCCCGTCAACCAAAGTACCAAATTGGACAACGTGTATGGTTGTTTTGTTCTAAAACGCCGAAAGGTAAATCGGCCAAATTAATCAAAAGGTGGATAGGACCTTATTACATATGCCACCACAGTAGCGACAACCACACATACAAGCTCGCTAGTTGTAACACGCATCGTCTTGTACGCTCGAGAATCCATGCCAATAGACTCAAACCCTACTACGATCCAGCCAACAGACCCACAAATCCTGCACTTGATGAGCTGATACACAGAACAACCAATGACATAACCACCCCTTCCCCGTCACATCCTTCCACTTCTACTCAGTCGCAGCAGCCGCAAATGACACCATCCTCAATCCCACCCTCTCAAATTCTTAATCCATCAATACAATCTCCTCCACCACAAAGTAGTCAAACTTCAACACCCCTCGCTCCCAACAGACAAAAAAATACTCAAGCTGTAAATGAGCCACAATCGCAGCTATCACAATTCCCCCCTGGTGATCCAATATTTAATCAAATCGATAGCTTACTCAAGAAACGCAAAAACAAAAACGGACTACCAATATACAAAGTCAAGTGGAAAGGACCTATGACGTCCAGCTGGGAATTAGCTTCTCACATACCGGACCACTTGATTGAAAAATTTCATATAAAACGGACAAATCAAGGTAAAATAAGAAAGCACAAAAAGTGAATAAAACCAAAGGTTACATCAGTTCATCCACAAGCTCGCCGTTATGATAATTATTGATCTTGAACATTATGGATTACAATTACTGGCATTGTCAGGATCGTTTGATAGTTGTATTTGCACTCTTGTCTTGTTTTGTTTCTTCCCGTCTGTCTAGTCATTTTAACAACCGATATTGATAATTTTTTTTATTTAACTCTCTTTGAACGAAATTCTGTCGACACCTTTAGAGCCAAACCATAAAATGTCGGTATTGTAAATCGGCTGGAGATAGGATAAACATATATATACTGGATAGCAGTACACAATCGATATACGGTTTTTTCATTGCAGGTTCCCTCACAAACTAATTTCTACGACGCTCGTGAATCATTCAAGATGCGTGTTGATAAAGTAACTGTAGAAATTTCTAATATGATACCGGACGTAAAGCACACGGTGATAATTAAAAAACGCAGAGCCAATTCGGGACAGCTATGTTAAAGATGTTAAAACAATATGTCAATGCCATGGTTAAAGTGTCAAACAGACAGACACTTGCGTTTGAAACGCATGAGTACCTACATGTCGCTTATTAAACAGTAGGCTAGACAATGCCCTCACTCGAATACAGCGAATCGTATGAACTAACCAAACTGGCTAAGGGAATCGAGAGTATTATCCATTATGTTCAAGGGAATTGTTATCGATAACCAATTTACCAATAATCAATAACCAATTTATTATAATCCAGAATCCCCCATAGCCCCATCCTCTACCCCATGCTCGAAAAAGCGCACCGACACTAATAGCACCTTGTAGCGGCATACTGTCTCGAACGATGCTCTGGTTTGTCCAAGTATAGGCTGAATCTCTTTACATTAACAAAGTAATTGTATGTTTATTATAAAATTACTGTTTACTTTAATGCAACTTAACTTTGATTTCATATATTTTGAATGTATAATATTGTCATTATATCAACTAAGATGTTAGTAAAAAAAAAATGCTGTTTAATGTAACTAAGTTTAGCATGTATATAGGTATGTAAACATGTCCTCGTCTAGATACTTTTTTTTTATACCCTACCACATCTGTAATTTTTCATTCATGTACAATACAAAACGAAAATGATTGACCTAAATACCGCGCATGCGTTGCCACCATCGAATTATAATTAGGACGCAGGATCCCCTAATTTCATTATCTCAAATGATTAAATCCTTGAAGAACATTTGAAACATCATTAAGGACTCGAACATTTAAAGTTTCAAGTAATTGAGCCATTTTTGTTTGTGTGGTTCAAATCGCATATATTTAACTTGTTGAAATTCTACATCGTTACATATGTATATAAATTTTTGTCTTCATAATGTTTTGCTTGATCAGTTGTCACTGTAACTGTCTTATTGTCATTGGTTTATTTACTTGTAGATAATTTAGAATATTATTGTAAATAATGCATATTGTATTTTGGTCAATTGATTGACATTGTGTTTGAATCATAACTCTCTTATCTTAAAAGTATTATTTACTAAATAATTCAAAATATTATTATCATAGATTATACATATTGTACTTGGTATTGATTTGTGATTATTATTTTGTGTGTGTTCTGGTATTGTTCTGTGATTATTTTTATGTATACAATATTGTCTTTGATTGGCACGCTCAAACACAACATACACATGCATATCTAGTTTTTAACACAAGGACACGGAGTGTCCTCTTTCAAAGAAGAGGCGTATATCACAGCCCTCTATCACAACCAGACCCTCATACATCTCACAAGACTCTCAGGACCTCTAAATTCACGTCATATACACTAATCCCTTTGAAACAAACAGAACTTATTTCGATCTAGCCATAGCCCTCACACAATTAACATTCCAAGCTATCAACTTCAAACCTCTTTTACTCCCGAAACGTATCAGAATTACAGGTAATTAACACCAGGCCCTTTGATCTCAACTTTAAACCTTATCAATATTCAACCTTAATCCCTTTCATGTTTAGTCAGTAATTGCGGCAATGTCCAGTGCGGGCAGATGCCAGTGGACATCCAATCAGAATGCGCCACCTATGTCCAGCCCACATTTTGCCCTATAAATACAACGACAAACCTCATATATCAGACTTGGAAATATATATCGTACACATCTACAACTTCGAACATCTCAACATCACAGTTGTAGTAAAGACCTCCCCAGAGCGTGCCGATCTACAACTTCGTAAATAAAGGATTACATCTACAGTTCGCCGTATCAATTACTCGCTACACCTCTCGCAAGCCATCGTCGAATCCCCGACGGTTACAGTAGCCATTGGATTGGTATGCGCCGTATATGTGTCGATGTTACGTGCAGACAGGCTTTTATTTCCATTCTTTTACAACTATCGTTATTGTCTTCTGTGCGGGGACTCATGATGTAATAATTTGCAGTTTGGTTACCATCTTGCCTTCTCCATGATAAATGAATTTTCTATGCCAAACATAATACCCATTATGACAAGACTTAGCATTTGGGAATGTATAAACCGCTGAGATCTTGTTACATATCTGCATGTCGCATGTATATGTGTCTGAACATATGCCACAAACCCGCTGTTTATTCGACGGCATTCAGCTGATGCTTGCTACAATATGGTGCTGTTTAACACTGAACCATTGGCTCTTATACTCATCACCTTCCGATGTATATGTTAATCCCAAACGCTACGTCATTACCTCGCGATAACGTACAATGTGATGCTGTTCTTGAGTTAAGTTTTTCTGATGATCAGGCATTATTTGTTTTATGGATGTCTTACAAAAAGAATGTAATTGCTTTTAAATCATCGTTAAAATTATGCATCTGAGACATAGTGTAAATAAACGTTACAAGTGGTGTCTTTGATATTTCCATGTTCGTAACGATTAGGAACCTATCGGCGATAAGACCCGTATCCTACATCCGGCACCCCAACTACAACAACTACCATATTCAAGTAAACATCCCCATCCATCTTCATTGCGTCAGGCTAGCTTACATATTGCTGCTTGTATGGCCATTAATCAAAAGAGCAAATGAAAGCGGTGTCTGTCCGTATCAATCACACGTAACTGAATACATTGCAGAATGCTTTTATTGGTGTTCCAAACCGAATACTTATGCAACCACGTTGGGCACATTGTTGTTATTCATGGTAACATAAGACCAGTCGGTTACATCACTACCTTGGTTTACAGCGTTTATGCATACAGAGACATCACAAGCATTCTATTCAAACGTGAGACATGTCACCAACGTCCGAATCTCTATAAGATAAGGATGGTTAACTCCGTATTACATCGTTGTCGTTTTGTGTCGATAGATCACATGGTTCCATTAAAGAATACTGTTTCTTTATAGGAATCAGCTCCCTTCACTGGTACGTCAAAAGATTATTGATTCCTTTTATCAAACAGATAAGCAAACGATTTATCATGCTACTCTACCATATGTACCATATTCGGTATTCTTTGCAGAAGATGCATTAACGAACTATGGTCGTTGACAAAAATTACCTACGCTGCAGGTAAATCTTTATAAAGAAATAACGAAGTAAATTTTTGCGTGGACACGTAGATTTTTAAGACAACTAGACACCGGGCCTATTGCGTATATAAACTTGTGTCTATCTATGACAATGTGCACTTGCTAGATTGTATATGCACCATGCTTACGTTGACACAAAGACCGCAGCTGCGCTGCAGTGAATTATGCGATCGGACCACAATAGGGAGACCTAGATGAGGACAGCAAGGTCAGTTCAAGTTGAAGTGGGGGCAGTTCAAGTAAATTGACAATCGATCAGATAGTCGACTATTGAAATCGTGACC
>CM067343.1:29013595-29032979 GCA_034190875.2 Urechis unicinctus
TTTATTAAAACAAATTTTAAGATTCAGCTGTGCCTTAAGCCGCCCATGCCTAAAGCGGTCCATGCCTCAAGCCGCCCATGTCACAAGCCGCACATGCCTCAAGCTGCCCATGTCTCAAGCCGCCCATGTCTAAAGCTGCCCATGCCTCAAGCCGCCCATGTCTAAAGCTGCCTAAAATTGATATGCAATCTGCAGATAGGTAACCATGTCAGATCGCACGTTCACGAACGAGATTTGATAGCTAATTGGGTAGTATTGCTGCAGCGGTAACAATATTGCAAAATACAATTATCACCTGTCATATGTGCTCCATCAATGCTCCAGTAACACAGGGGATTTTGCATTAATGCATTATAAGACCATTGCTGCGAACAACACATTGGTCTTATCTATCATCAGAGTTTGCGTTGATATTTATTCTATTGGCTTATGGCCGGCAAAGTGGCTGAAATGATGGATGCTTCATGCTGCGCAGTGACTCTTTGTGAGACAGCAGTCACTACGTAACCTCTCAGTCTTGAACAATTCAGCACATTAGGATGAAGTGTATCTACAGCCGAATATCCAGTCCAATTGTTGTAAAATAAACTACTATTATTCACTGAACAATAATGGATAGAATTGTACACACATACTCTATTCCTAAACAGGGTTAAATCTGGTCTAGTCAATGGATTGCATTGTGATAACTTTTCCAACATGGTTGTCGTAGATTGTCCTCGGCGACCTGCTTCTTGCCAAATGTCGGTGTATGCAAAAGGCAACGCCCATTGTCGATGCATAAATTAAGACTAGATGCACACATATTATGTTCAGTACGTTCTGAATATGTTATAATGAGTAAAGAAAAGTTTCAAATGCCAATACAATGTACAGTAGTGTTTTTGCTCCTAACACAATTTGGAAATTCATTTTCAACAACACCAATCTTATGGGACGTCTCATTAAAGCATGGTTGATAAATAAAGGGAGAATATAAAGTTGATATTTATTCCTGTATTCATTGATGATCAGAGTTTTTGCTTCAACACTAAAATATGATGCATCAGCTGGTCATAAATGAACTAACAAATCAAAAACCACCACGTTAGGACCTTTTGAACTGGCTTACTTAAATAAGTCCCACCGACGCCAACGAATGTCCTTAGTTCATGTATATCTACTGGTTTTACGAAACACCTATTTCGAACACTCTGTAATTCTAAATGACCTAATATTATTATTATATTATGACGAAAGAAATAAAGTTAACATATCTAAGAGATTAAATTATAATTTGCATAACGAGTCATACTTAAAAGGTGCTAGTTAGCTAGTAGGATCGACTTATACTTCACAGGCTGTAGGATATATGCGCCATAATGTCGAAATGAGGTGATTGACATGGACTGTATAAGATTCCAAGACAGGCGTTTCAAATTATGCTTGTTAAAAGCAATTAGAATTCTGTGATGGGGAAATATTTTTACACTATTTTGAGACAGGATATCAATATAGAGGTTATATTGGGATCAAACTCGAAAGAGGAGTCAAAGTGCAGTGGCTCTATAGAAGAAGTGATGATACAAAGTTTTGGTTTTCATAATGCGCCGTGATGTTGCATGGCTTTGTACGCCATGCGTCAATCGATCGGGGCTTTCCCTTGCATTGATATAATTCAATCAGACTAGCATTTTTGTACATGCAACTCTTGATGAAATGTCAGGTTCGCGACCAGACCTGATCAGGATATCTGTGAGCAATCAAATATTTTTATGGGCCTATTTTATAGTATTTACAATTGATGCTATCGAATTATGTGTGCCTATCGGGACATTATGCGCCCAAACATTGCAGCTGTCTTCATCACAGTGTATATAGACATTTATCATAGTTTTCGGTTTTATATATTTGCCGGGTAAATGTATACACAACGCATGGATCCAGACTCCTTGTAATGTATGTCTCAATATTGCAGACCACTTATGGGCCACTGACGATACAGATGTGCAGCCATCCAACGACATAAACTACAATGAATAATACAAGTCCATTGTAATTTGTAACTTTTGAAAGAGTGGCAGCACAGCTATGAGAAGAAAAACATCACTGTCTCAGTATTTGTTATTCAGACGAATGTGGTTTCATTGTCCATTTTACGAATTCCTTTGATGTACCCGTCATTATCAATTATGACTCTCGCTTACTGAAGATCATATATTTCGTTTGTTTTTTATGTTATTTTTTAACCAAGTGGTTAATTTGGTTAATTCACTATTTATTGTGTCTACACCCATCATTGCAATTTGTACAAGCTTAATATATTGTGTCAACGGCTTATTATATATATTTAGGGAGTGTGAGATACATATAAATATTATATGATAAAAATAGTACAGGTCCAACACAACACCCCTATGATACTCCACAGGTAATTCCTAAAATATCGGATATGCAGTGATTGTATATAATTTGCTGTTTCCGTGGAGTTAAATTTTTTATCCATACTTACACTGTTCCACAACGACCATTACATGCGAGGTATGTAAATAGAGTATCATGGTCAATCGTGTCAAAAGCCCCTTTAAGTCAATATAAACTCCAACAGTGGTTTCATTGTTATCCGAAGCTAGTGATATCTATTTGGTTAAGACTGTCGGAGCATGTGCTGTAGCATGTCTACTTCTATGGTCATACTGACCACTGCTAGCAGTCGTGAGTCACGTGCTGATGATACAAACTACACTAACTAGTTGGAATATTATATTGATTGCCCGTGAGGGCTTCATGATGCAGTATACAGACAAATGGGCAGCGAATGTAACATGAGGATAATGCTCCCAACAGTTCTTAATCAGTATTTGGGGGATTAAATGTCTTGCTTAGCTGTCGCTATTTATATTGTCGCTCAACATTATGAGACAACAGCGATACCGATGGCTCATAATGAGTATCAATTCTCATAAGACTTGAGCCTGGTCTCAATATGCTTGATTCCATGAATGAATTCATAGCTCAACCCATTACCCTGCCAACCAGAGATAGTCTACCCACTGTTAACAACAGCAAACTCTATTGATTGTCGTATGGGTACAATGTCCCCGGCCAGATGAGCCTTACTAAACCATACCCAGTATTATACACAGGAGTATAGACCGGGAAAAGCCTGATAATATCCCACTTCCAAATTGTTGTGTTGTTGCTTAAAGTATCAACTACATCTACGTCGCGAGTTTCCCGCAGCAGTAATTGACTACACGAATAACGAACCACGGCCATAATATATTACCAACAGTCGGTATGCATCTTAGGCCTCAACTGCTGAGAATGAGCTTATCAATATTCACATCGATTAGTTGCTCTTGATTGGAGCATAGTTTATCTCGTCGATTTGTCCATGTTAGTTAGTTAGCCACGAGCCAGCACCAAAGGCATTGTTTTCGTTCTATAGAAAGGAACAACAACTGAAGAAATATGCGTTTACTTGTATGCATAAGTAAGATGATGACATGGCGGTACAGTTTACTTAACTTGTATGACACCATCTGACACTCCTGAGAACCGGTTCAGGTACTATGGTATCTCGTATTGTAAATACTGAATACGAGCGAACCATTTACGATAATCCTACTTTTGTGTTTCAATAAGATCCTCGAATCCGGTTTACTCGACAACATGGCACTAGTATATTCATTCCACTCGTTAACTATCCGAGCTCTGAAACCTGACCATAGCGCGTCATTTTTATGCAGCACAACATGAAACCTGAGAATAACGATTTAATGTACCCAAAACGTTCCCCTTGCTCATAAGATAATTCATGGCACCATCTGTGTTTTCTGGTGATCAATGAAAACTTTCAAAACGTTGTATGTATTTTTACGGTTTGTTCAATGACTACAGCGATGATAACTTGTGACCCCCAAAATATCAATTAAGAAAAGGATGAGCAAATATAGGATGTGCAACTAAACATGAGATTTTTGCAGACTGATTTTGCGCAGTTTCGAGCCGCTTTTTAAAAGGAATCAATTGTCAAATACAACCATAAGCAGGAACGGTTCATCTGGTTTAGACTACCAACCAGGGAAAACAGCGAACTTTGAGAAGAGGAATGCATAGAATATAATACATGAACTATTTTTTCTCATTTAACTAAATGGCGAGATAGCGTTATTATTGTTAGGTTATATTCGGTAAACCATATAGTTGGTGTAATCTACAGGCCTCTTGTTGCCTGCAATTTAGATGTTTGTGAAAGTGGTTGCACATGTGCGTTTTCGCCCGTTGTGAATACCAAATTCATGCAAATTACAATGCATTCAGTGATGAGTGATTGATTAAGACGCACTCCACAATTAAGTGTCTTATAGTTTTCTTTAGTTAATAATTAAGAAGCGTCAAAATACACGGCATGTGCACAGCTGGGAGCGACGTTAGAATTATTGGCGTGGGCGCAATCAATATAACAGTATATAACTTCATATTATAACCTGGCCATATGCAGAACGCCAGCAAGAAAGAGGCTATCGATTAACTTAAATTGACGGTAGGAAGGCGAGCCTATATCTTAAATGTGCATAAGTAATATAATGTATGGAAACAGATATGAATATGATTTAAAAGTCCTAAAGATAATCTTTGCTGTTTAACACCTTGCATTGTTAGATCATTTACAATATTAACATTAATGCATAGAATCTGGATAATTTACCGTCAATACCATTTGTCTGTTCTCTGTTAATTACACGCCAACACGACCTCAATGACCTAACCACGGGTGTAAGAGCAATTATACGACTGGGGTCGGTCATGACGTCACTCCTACTGGGCTTGTCAATATACTACAAAACTTAACATTGGCTCATCAATCAGATTATTGCAAACAGCTGGTACTGTGCATGAGAGAGTGCATGGAGACTATTGCACACCACCTAATGGGCTTGTCAATATACTACAAAGCTTAACATTGGCTCAGCAATCAGGTTATAGCAAACAGCTGGATTGATTGCATTATCCTTCGTCCAATATAACACGACATGAGATCTTGGAAATGACATTCATAGAACAAATAAACTGGCATTTTGAGTTTAACTAGGTGCCATAAGAGTCATGAATAAACGCAGCTGCATATCCGCCGTTGTTCTACTTGTTGTGGTTGGATTTTGCATCAATATTCTAACTACCGAAAAGCTACGATTCAGACCGAGGCAGGCTCAGGAAGAACCCAGTCATCCTATGCAATTACTAGAAGAACGCAGCCAACTCATGCAATCACTGGGAGAGCGTCGTCAACGAATGCAATCACTTGGGGATCGCCGTCAATCATTTGAAGAGCTCAATAGACCTCGACTACCGATGACAGAACGAAAACAATCGCAACTTCCTGTGAATGGGAACGATACGTATATTGTAGTAAGAAATCCGGCTGATGACGTCACCAATCAAAGCTATGATCCGCAGAGGGACATACAGATACTGATATGGACCAAAGGAATCAGCATGTCTACAAGTACGACTTGTAGACTACTCCCTCCGGGAACGAAATGTATCTTAACCACAAATCGAGCAGATGGACACAGCAGCAGCGACGCCATCTACATTCATATGCGTGAGATTAGAAATGTTAATCTGCTCCCTAAACACCGAAAACGATCCCAGAAATGGATATTCTATGAGCACGAACCTCCCACGAAAACCTGGTCATATTTACCGAAGCTAGACACAAACGCTGTCAGAGGATTGTTCAATGTCACTTACACTTTTACCCAAGATGCAAGTATAACGGTGTCTCCGTTACGCTGTGAGAGGGACCAACGTAAGTATGAGAAGCTCTCTGGAGTAAACTTCGCGTCAGAAAAGACCCGGAATGTGGCTTGGTTCGCGAGTCATTGCGACACTCCCAATAAACGAGAGGACTACGTGCATGAGCTGAGTAAGCACATTGACGTGGACATCTATGGAACATGCGGACCTCTCACATGTGGCGACCGATATCGTAATGCCACAGTAAAGATAGAATGCGATCAGGTTCTCTTAAACAAACATTACAAATTCTACCTATCGTTTGAGAACAGTTTCTGTGTAAAGACTATTATACCGAGAAGTTGACAAAGATCCTTGGCATTAATGTCATACCTGTTGTGATGGGATATACTAATTACAAAGACATAATGCCGTCAGACTCGTTTATTGATGTGCGGGATTTCTCTTCGCCAAAGCACCTTGCCAAATATCTTATCGAGATTTCCAACGACGTCAAAATCTTCAACCAGTACATCCTAAATAAAAATTCTTTGGTATGTGGCAGGGGGAAGTATAGTAGCGCATATTGTCGTATTTGCAGTCATTTACTTAACAACAGAGACAAACAAGAAGTTGTTGAGGATGTTGTCGACTTTTGGAGTGTCGACAAAAAATGCAGAAGCAAGGAACAGTTTTTCGAACACCAATGAAGTCGGTTACTCAAACGTGAGTCTCTGATAATGCCATTTATTCCGATATATATATATATATATATATATATATATATATATATATATATATATATATATATATATATATATATATATATATATATATATATATATATATATATATATATATATATATATATATATATATAAAAACCTTTCTTGTGGGGCGCGTATAAATTTTATGTGGTTTTTCTATCTTCTCTGGCCTCTGCAATATTGTCATTACCTTTTATTATAAGGATGTTTTATTTCAAAATCGCTGGTGCGATTAACATGGGCATATGTATATATATATATATATATATTATATATCGCTATATATATATATGGGCATATATATATATATATATATATATATATATATATATATATATATATATATATATATATATATATATATATATATATATATATATATATATATATATATATATATATATATATATATATATATATATATATATATATATATATATATATATATATATATATATATATATATATATATTTATATATATATGAAAGGCTAATTGAATATCTGGTTTTGTGTGTGATCAGCTACCTTCGTTGGTCGCATTCTGTGATTTACTGTTTTTTGTCTAATATATATCTTGGCTTAATATTGATGGCATTTAAGATAAATAAATTGGTGTGAGCATGACAATGGTTAGAGAATAAACTAACAGGCTATAAGTCATATGTCGTGTTAGATCACCCCGATTCTAATGTCACATGCAGGTGTCACGTTATACGCCATCTCCTTGACAAATGTAATGAATAAGCTTGATCCCGCTAACCTGCTTAGTAATCGTTGTTGATGGCTTGGATTGATGTCGTTTTTAGAAGCTGTATTGGTAGGTCGTAACTGCAAACTGGATTTTCAAATTTCCGACTAAACTCATTTCATTCAACCATAAAGAGCATTTAAAGAGCTGCTGGAATCAACGTCTGGTTGTTTTTTATAACACTTTGGTATGAAATTGTAGAAAGTATCAGGCGTTTAATGTCGCTTTCAAAGAATATGGAAGATGATAGGGGGGCTTGGGATGAAGTCTAAGCAAACCAGACCAAAACCCGTTGCTCACCCTAGAGTAGGCTCCAGCAGGACTACAAGATTGATACTTCATCACAATGATTATCAAATCGGATGGAAGATAAGTGACATAACGTCGATATCAGCGGGGAGTCGGAAATTAAACAGACGAGTGTGCGTGTGTGGATGGATTTTTGCGTACTTATGCGTGCATTATACACTCAATGTGAACAATGCAAATACGGCCGGATGAGTGTGTGCGTAATGTATCAGCTCATGGACAAACGAATTGAAATTCCGCGCATGCGTATGGCGTAGCTATCACTATGACTGAAGCTGTGGTTGATAAGTATTTCCACCACATCCGCCAACTTCTAAGTTCGCCCGCACGAATACGCGGTGCTATCAAGTTGCGCTGTTCTGAACAGAATGATTGCGTTAAACAACTTTAATCGGCAACGGTAATGACATTGGACAATTCATAGCTTATCCTTACCCAAACACGTTATTACCATGATATAATGGGCACTATACTAAGGTCAATGCGGTGTGTACATTTGAACACCAACGATGCGTGCAAAATACAGAGACAAAAGTATGTGTCGATTAAGTGCGGTAGTTATTGTTCATCAAACGGTCGTTAAGATGCTTTTAAGTTGCATCCTACAGATTCGATGCAACTCATTAAGCTGAATGTCAAGCTACGTAGGTTAGTGAAAATGCCCTTTTATATTGTACATGCAACAACGATAGCCTTATTGATGCTCTGTCAGGTGTTCAACTGATTTCAGTTACCTGGAAGTAATATTGTAACATTAAGGCGACTGTACTGTAACCATAATACATCGCAAAGTCCGACCAAATGAAGGCCTCCGCCACCCTCAGGTGGACTTGCAAGGAATCAGCCTTAAGCCATCGAACAGGGCACATCTCTTGATCTCCAACTAGAAGCCATTTCGGCAAACCAAGAACTTTCGGCACGCTTTTTACCATTAATTGTGTAGGTCATTAGTTGCTTCTTACCGTTTTATTTAAGCATTTCACATATATATGTACAGCAATATCATACATTTTGCACTTTTGCGAAATAATCCTTATTTCTCACTGCCACGGAGTCCTGATTGCCACGGATAAGGCTTCATTTAATTAGCAGAGCATCCAAAAAGTAACTTATCCCATTATTGTCTTGTGTTGGGCAACAAAAGGGAGGTATTCATTTACAATGCCTTCGATATTATACACGTATCTATGATGTCATAGCAACTGCGCCATCACACAGTCACCCTTGCTCCTGTTAATGTAAAGGATTTCGTTACACCAGTCTTTCATAGGGGGTATCATCTCATTAAACGGAACCATAGTTAATATGGAGTGTTATGCTAATGCACTTTGCAGCTGTGTTTATCATCATCAGCATGATCCTGGCTGCGTCGGCCGTCTGCCCTTCAGTCCTCATTCCCATCGTGTACCACAAACGGGAGATAAACCAGTCCCGCGCTGGGTGAGAACTCACCGGATATGCTGGGTCTCTCGTGTCATCTGCAGTCGGCAATTGCTCATTTACAGCAGGAAGACACTCAGAAAGATGATACAACAGTTTGAGAGGATCCGGTTGTCAAGAGCCAAGGCTCAGTAGCAGCGGTGCATTATGATCTGAATGCCAGTACAGTAAGTTGGAAGGGCGTTGTTAAGGTATCTGACTGGTTGCTTTTGATAACACATGGGACTATTCTAAGTTTCACCATTGTGGTGGTTCGATGTGTGGCGTCTGTTAATGAGGACCAAATATCCAAGGATATAAGAGTAACTTGTCTTTAAACGGATCACAATGTATTCGCTTTTAAACTAGATAGGTGCAAAGGATGGATATTAAATTTATTGCTTGCATTTGCGTTTATGATTTGATAAATGTATGAATAATTGTGTTCGCCATTTTCCACATCACTCTGCATCCAGCTGTATCCAGTGAATGTATTTGTTACCGTATGCATTATATGTGCTTTGTTCAGTGGAGTAGTTGCTTAATGGTTGTATCGATTGTTAGTTTAAAGATCGAAACTTTCCTCGGGACCCATGGGTTCCAAATTCATGTGCAGTACCTATGTTGCCGATATAATGGGTGCCTAAACGTGTGTGGTTCGTAAGTGTTATTGGCATTTGTCTGGCTATAACTGCCTCTGGCTTCAACATATAAAGTATTTAAATGTATCATAGCATATACAGAGACACGATATATTGACAACAGTCAATAATCTGATTCGAGCATTTGATTTTTGAGTAAGTCATATACAGCATTGCTCCAAAAGTCATATTTCGCAAACCCGACGAAAATGATGTGATGTGGCTGTAAAATCCCAGTTTTTTCTATTGTATCATAATGCACGGCTATCATGTTTGTCCAAACCAAGTTAATCATAATGTTGGCACGTTATGACTCGATCGGATCATTACAGATTGCGTGATAGGTGGATTCATCCTGGATGTTCGCTAAGGTAGTTGTAAACCTTACACGCATGACTGACTCATATACCACATTCCTGAAAGGTGTTAATTGGCTAGACAAGCAGATTTGAAATAATGTTTATAGATATGGGATTATCCCATATTTGTTTTCCTTTATATTGCTAATTATATTTATTTATATCTAGCCAACAATCAACTTGTCGAGGGCCATGATTATTCCAAGCCTTCGTCACGCATCCTCTTCCTGGTCGCTAATAGCATCTATGTCAGAGCAATGAGCCAGGCGCTGCCAACAGGCGGCATCAAGCATGGTCAACAATCCCCTTTGACCCCAGAACCTCCTATGACCACGGACCAGGTACGGGGATCGTGCATCGCTCCCCTAAACTGACACTGACGGAGGACGTGTACATGCACCAAGGGCCAGGAAATATACCTACAAGAGCACCCTCTGTAAAGTAATTCTCACAAGATGGAACCACAGTAGAAGGGTTAGTGTGTAACTGCGATCGAGGTACCTAATTGTTCAGAGAAGAGACTACAATTGGTTGCAGGGAAACTTACTCAGGTGATCATTCCAATGAAGCTCCCAACTCTTATGCATACTGATGCCCAAAGAAACGTGCTGCACGAGTTCAGTAAAGGCGCTCAGCCATAGCCTGGCTTCCACAACGCCAAGCCTAACAGAGACTCCAAAATAGAAACCTATTTGATACACGATCTAGCAAGTGCACTTTGTCATAGATAGACACAAGTTTACATACGCAATGGGCCAGTCGGTCTAGTAACCTTAAAAATCTACCGGTCACCGCAAAAATGTTGGGGCTTGGCATTTTTTAGCGTCAATATCTAAAACTTCATCAGGCTTTCGAATTCAGCATTCAGCGTCGAATGGCAATGCATTTGTGATTAACACACTGAGCAGTATTTCAACTCTATCAAAGTACGAAGCGCTTTCTGTGGTCCTTCTCAAATTTCCTGCTCTTCGGCAATTTTTGCTTTTAGATTGGTTCGTTATTTCTTCATAAAGATATACTTGCAGCGTAGGTAGTTTTAGTAAACGATCATAGTTCGTTAATGCATATTCTGAGTAGAATACAGAACATATGTACATATGGTAGAGTAGCATGATAAATTGTTTGCTTATCGCTTTGATATTATTAACCAATAAATTTTTTTTGTGAAGATTAGGTGACAAACGGATGCTGCTAGGTCAATCCATTAGCATAACTCTTCCTTAGATTTTACGAGGAGATACACTTGATGGCACATTGCTGTGACATAAATTGCTTTTTTCATTGTTCCATTTAGATTGGAGATTCAGTTCATTCACGATATGCTGTACTATTTTATTCAGACAGTGATGCTTTGTGTGATATTGGGTCAGTTATCAAGCATTAAATTGTAACCTGGCCGCTAAGCTCAGATGAGGGTACATTGTCTATATGCATCAGCAACCATATGCGCACCGAAGCACCACATGTTAAAGTATTTGTCATATCGACCAGCATATCCATTGAAACAAACCACATATTGCTTTGTTTAAAAACAATCGGCACAATATTTGATCAATTATTGGATGAAATATTTATTTCTACGTGATCCCTATAGGTGATTTCCTTCAAACAATTGACATACACAGCTAATTGTGAAAGTAACAAATACGAGAATCGTTATTTTTATTGATATAGCTGCTGTAGATGTTGGCGTTAAGAGGAGATTGCCTGCGAATCTGGTGTTGGAGTGCCCCAAAATCATAGCATCTTCCATATTGCCGGAAAACATGTAAAGTCCACCATGGTGGTATTCACGTTGATTAGTATATTTGATACGGTCATCAAATAAATTTCTGTAACGATGCTAAATAAGTTTACAAGAAAGCTGATCAGGATGCTCAATTGCCTGTGGCGGTCTCAATATCTCCGTGCACCAGTCAAGCACCGTTGACTCATCCATGTGTTATTTATTTATATCCACAGTTACCATAGGTGTCTGCTCACCTGGACAATGAATATCGGTCGCTGACTAAATTGGTATCCAGCCCTCTTTAATAGCATATGTGGTGTTCCCTTAATGCAAAGATGACAGAGGTGACGCCGTGGGAAATATCGTATAAGTATGTCAGCTCAATCATAATTCGAACATGCTGGATTTGCGTGATCTGTTGGACGTACTCACAGTAGCATCACCGCTCAGTTACATTCAGAAGTAAGCATTTAATGTTTGGCTTGATTTGCTTATGATATGCCCATATTATCACGACCTCTTCACTGATAGATAAGCACGTTGATCATCCAACGCTTATTCCAGCAGTTTTAATGCAGTCGTTGAGTCAACAATTCCTTTAACATTAAAACACCCACTTTGGTCGGTGCAAAGTGACCGTATATTTCCAAATAAAGACATGCTGAAATTTACAACTACTAGCTTAACGGATATGTAAAAAGAATATTGTTGAGATATGTGTGTGTCTTTTACCAACTTTGATGACAACAACCTTTCATTAAATATGTCAAAGTGAAGTTGTTATTGTAATATCTGTTTGAAACAATGTACATATAAAATAAGACAATACTACTCTTATTAAAAAATTAAGCCCTGTTAATTATTTTATTGCAATTAGCATGACAGCTTCTTGAATGACGTACCAGTGAAGGGAGCTGTTTCATATAAAGAAACAGTATTGTTTAATGGAGCCATGTGATCTATCGACTCCAAACGACAGCGATGTAATACGGAGTTAACCATCCTTATCTTATAGAGATTCGGACGTTGGTGACATGCCTCACGTTTGAATAGAATGCTGGTGATGTCTCTGTATGCATAAACGTTGTAAACTAAGGTAGTGATGTAACCGACTGGTCTTATGTTACCATGAATAACAACAATGTGCCCAACGTGGTTGCATACGTATTCGGTTTGGAACATCAATAAAAGCATTCTGCAATGTTTAGTGTGATTGATACGGAGAGACACCGCTTTCATTTGCTCTTTTGATTAATGGTCATACAAATAGCAATATGTAGGCTAGCCTGACACAATGAAGATGGATGGGGATGTTTACCTGAATATGGTGGTTGTTGTAGTTGGGGTACCGGATGTAGGATACGGGTCTTATCGCCGATAGGTTCCTAATCGTTACGAAGTATACCGCACTCAATCATCGAAATATCACAGACATAACTTGTCACCAAAATGTTATTTACACTATATATCAGACACATAATGTTAACGATGGCTTAAAAACAATTACTACCCATTTGTAAAATATCCACGAAAAACAAATAATGCCTGACCATCAGAAAAGCTACACTAAACACAAGAACCACATCACATTGTACGTTATCACGAGGGAATGACGTAGCGTTTGGGGTTAACATATATATCGGAAAGTGATGAGTATAAGAGCCCATGGTGCCGTGTCAAGCAGCATAATATTGTTACAAGCGTCATCTGAATGCCGTCGAATAAACAGCGGGGCTGTGGCATATGTTCAGACTAACACATAAACATGCAGACGTGTAATAATATTTCAGCTGCTTATACATTCTCAAATTGTACGTTTTGTCATGATGGGTATTATGTTTGAGATAGAACATTCATTTATCATGGAAAAAGGCGGGATAGGAACCAAACAGCAAAATATTACATCGTGAGTCCCTGCACAGAAAGCAAAAACGGTGAGTAGTGGTCACATGAATGATCCGAGACTGACTAAGCAATTCTGCTGTTCACATTCAATAAGTTATCAGAGATGGCTCAATGTTAATACATGGCACCGCATATCGTCGTATCAGGCTGCAATGCAAATATCATAATTTATGTCACTTAGTGTTGACCAGCCATAGCTCTCCTCGGAATCAGCATGATATATACAAACAATCAATATATTTTGATGGAAGCCTGCGGCTATCGATGATACATACACCAGGGATGAGCTCTTGGGCCGTGTAGTCGTTGTTTATATATTCTTCTAGGGTAGCAAATTGATGTGGCTGTCGCATGCGTAACTCAGAATACTTGTTTACTCCAATGAGGTCTCACATTAATACCAGACAGCCACTGTATTCATCATATGAGTTGAGCGCTAAGCGATATGCTATTTGAATAATTTATATGAAGAATTATTCAACCAATGATAAACGATGTTTGGCAAGTATACCCATCCGGTTAGATTATGTCAAACTGTGATACAGATTTGAATATGCGATGAACATGCCTCATAATAGGCCAGCAGTGGAAACATGACTAGATCTATGATTGTTATCGATGAATGTGTATATAATGTTATGCTACGAGCCTTTATTCATTGCATTATTTCAAGGCACAGGGACACACCAATACAATTTTGCAGTCCCATCGCTTGTCACCGCAAAAGTTTAGAAATATCATTGTATAGGCATCGAACTGGCAAGTGGATTTCACTTTTTCGTCTGTACAGCATCAAGAGAAACAAGCATGCTAATCAAACCACAAATAGCTCACATACTTGGTTATAAGGACTTGATCATTACACGACACTCAACCCCCTCAAAATTTACGTTTTCCAAGGTCAATCTTATGTGATCACCCATGAGTGAACATATTGGTACAATTATGCACTCAGTAATTCAGCTATTTGCTCCAGTATTCGTTCCAAAACAAATGGAAAGAGTGCTTTATTCAATTAATTTTCATTCCAATAATTTAGAATTTTGAGTTATGGTTAGAGTCTTAAAAACTTAGTATGTCTGACAGAGAGATTGTGTTAACCTTACCACCAACATTCATTAAAAGGGACCCAGCGCATACCAATCTCATGCGCTACTGTTTGCTTCATTGATATTTACTTTGGCGTTCAATGGTGAAATAGGGTTCAGCAGTGGCATGAGATAAGTTAACAAGGATTGTCGCGAGACACGTAGGCTTATGATGAAATATCGTGTTCTACAAATGCGCTTATAAAGTGTCGGCTAAGCGCAACATTACATTAAGCAAGCTATTTTTATTGCTCAGAACACATTGCACATATTCTGAATGTTTGAATGTCATGCACCTCATTGACGTTGCGTAAGGAAATGACACGTCCAAAGTTAACAATAAAAAATAATCATTTGTCACTCTATCATGATTTATCGCTCCATAAACGTTCATAGCTCCATGAGGTCGCTTATTCAAAAAGGCGGCAATCAGTACAACACTTACTGTGTGTTCTGAATGGTGTCTATGCTTTATGAGAGGCGGTACATACTGTGATTGACATTTATGTAGCGTTGTTACGTTCGAGCTTCCTTTATTAAAACTAATGTTAAGATTCAGCTGTGCCTTAAGCCGCACATGCCTCAAGCTGCCCAGGCCTCAAGCCGCCCATGTCTAAAGCTGCACATGCCTCAGGCCGTCCATGTCACAAACCGCCTAGCCATTGTGATAACTTTTCCAACATGATGGTTGTAGATTGTCTTCGGCGACCTGCTTCTAGCCAAATATCGGTGTATGCAAAAGGCAACGCCCAATGTCGGTGCACAAAGTAATAATAGATGCCCACATGTAATGTTCGGTACGTTTTGAATATGTTATAATAAATAAAGACAGCTTTCAAATGCCAATACCAGGTACAGTAGTGAATTTGCTCCTAACACACCTTGAATTTATTTTCTAAAACATCAATATTATGGGAAGTCTGATAAAATCACGGTTGACAAATATAGGAAGAATATAAAGTTGATTTTTATTCTTGTATTCATTGATAATCCGAGTTTTTGCTTGCATACTACAAAATGATGCATTAGCTGGTCATAAATGAACTGGCAAATTAAAAACCTCCAAGTTACTAAAGCACCCACGGCTACGAATGACCTTAGTTCATGTGTATCTCGTGGTAATACGGAACACCTTTTTCGAATACTGTGTATTTCTAAATGACTTGATATTGATATTAAATAATGACAAGAGAAATTAACATATCTAAGAGATTTAGTTATAATTTGCATAGCGAGTTCCACTTAAAAGGTGTTCCAAAACGGACCGTACACAGATATCTCCTAACGCGGGACCTCCGGAAATTAACGGCGACAGTGTTAATTGGTCTCACAATCCATGAACAGAGATTAGAGCTCCGTGTGCTGTTCAACGAAGGCCTTAATCAAATGATATGTTTTACATAACTCTGTCTCAAGGAAATCATGCTACAACCTATCGAATACTGAATGCAAATTTTTTGCCCCGCATTCACAAATTAGCTATTTTGTCAATGCTCTACTGCGGAGCGATGAATTGCACCATCGTTCCCCGCGCACACAGTCCGCGTATTGTAGGGAAAGATAGCGAGTAAGAGCGACTTATACTACACAGACTGCGGGATATATGCGCCTTAATGTTGAAATGAGGTTGTTGTCATGGACTGTATACGATTCCAAGACAGGCGTTTCCAAGTATGCTTGTTAAAAGCATTTAGAATTCTGTGGGCAAATATTTGTACAATATTCTGAGCCAGGATATCAACTACATTCGGCAGGAACGCCAACGGCATGTCGTCCAATGGCAAGCGTGGACGACTAGCAATACGGTATCAACAATATTACACTAACAAATGTTATCTCTAAACAAAATGAATTCTTGATCTATTAGTTTAGCAATCGGGTCTGTGATTGCGCCTTGTCAAGAAACCCTATCCGCCGCACACGTTTACGATAGATGTCAGCGAGGAGAGCTGGTAACACGCACTACTTTTGGATAGATGTCACAAGCTGCAGCCCCTTAGATGTTTTGATATGACCCTCGTAGCAAATGTTTAGACATGACCCCTTAACCAAGTCAATACAAAGCCGAGGGAATGGCACTAAGCCGGTCTCAGTGGCTTGGTGGTTTACTGCTTCAACTTTTGATCCACAGGCTGTTCGACTCCAAAGTGTGACAACCTGACTCGTGACTCGGATGATCACGTACAAATGGCGGTCCCATCTTTGAAAAGGGATGTAAAAGATCCTTTGAGGACGACGTGCTCCGTAGCAGTGACCAGTTTAGAGTAATTTACTCAACTGTAGTGGTACATAGCTTAGTTGCTAATACGAATATGTTTCGATGAACATAAACACACACACCCACGTTACTGGTCGATTACTTAAGGTTTGGACTACGGCATGTCTTCTAACGCTAGTCGGGACGACCAGCAATACGGTATTAACAAAATTACCTAAACTGATGTTATCTTATACTAGAATTCCACAGTGATATGATTAGAGTTGGCACAAGCGCCAACGGCATGTCTTCCAACGGCTTGTCTGGACGACCATCAATACGGTATCACCAATATAACACAAACAATATAATCTCTAAACAAAAATATATATGAATATATATATATATATATATATATATATATATATATATATATATATATGTATATATATATATACATGTATTTATATATATATATTTTTATATATATATTTATATATATGTATATGTGTATATTTATATATATGTATATATATATATATATATATATATATATATATATATATATATATATATATATATATATATATATATATATATATATGTATATATATGTATGTACGTATATGAGACAGAAAGACAGTGTATACACGGACCGAGGAGAGCTGGTAACACGCACTATTATAAGCTGCCGCTTAGATGTTTTGTCATGACCCCTTTGCCAAGTCAATATTGAGCCGACGAAAGTGATAAATGCCGCTGGTCGATTACTTAAGTTTTAGCCTGTTTTGACATGACCCCTAGCCAAGTCAATGAAAACCCAGCCAAGGCAAGCAATGAATGCCTCTGGTCGATTACGTAAGGTTTGGCCTACTTAAACAGCACCTGCAGTTAGCCGGCGCGCTCAGCTGATGCAGTAGAAAACCTTGAAACTAATCGTCCTTTTTACTGTTTTTTGTTTCTGTGGATGCTAAAAATACAATCATTATCACGAGGCCAAGTTCTAAATACTGACAAAATTTCATGTGCGTAAATACAGCCGTTTCAGAGATATCAGCGAGGAGAGAACTCGTAGCAAAAATCGCGATATGTACTCTAAAATACATGTCATTATACAATGTGCGAAAGGTGAAAACAAGTATTTTTTTCGTCTATTCCATGCTACGATAATTGCTGGTTATAATCATGAAATTCATCTGTTCGTATCTGCAGTAGTTATGGAGGAGATAGTCGTAGAAAATGAAGGAAAAAATCGACGAAAAATCGATCCCATAAAGCCTCCAACACTGCGCATGCGCGTCAAACCAGATCGGCAGTTGTGTCCCAACGTGATCTATCATTCCCCGTATTGATATGCTTAACCGTTCCGGAGAAAAGCCCGAAAAACCTTGACTGAAGAAGGAAAAAAAAAATGAAATTCGTTGGAAGACATAATAAAGAGGTGATATTGGGATTTAACTTGAAAGAGGAGTCAAAGTGCATAGGCTCTTTAGTAAAGGGGATGATACAATGTTTTGGTTTTCATTATGCCCCGTGATGTTGCATGACTTTGTACATCATGGGTCAATCGATCGCTGCTTTCCCTTGCATTGAAATAATGCAATCAGATCGTACATGCAATTCTTCATAAAATGTCAGGTTGGCTACCAGAACTGATCAGGATATATGTGAGCAATCAAATATTGATATGGGCTGATTTAATAGTATTTACAATTGATGCTATCGAATTATGTGTGCTTATCGGGAGCTTATGTGCCAAAACACTGCAGCTGTCTTCATCACAGTGTATATAGACATTTATCGTAGTTACCGTTAGCAGAAGCAGCTAGGCATATAATGGGGCATGTTGTTAGGCTTCGACCAATCATGCGAAGTGTATGGTAGGTTAAACTGTGAGGTACTGAAACCTTGCATAGAATCGACCAGCCATTGGCTTCAAAATCATAAAATCGTCTACAGTGATGACACCACTTATTCGTCGCTTATATAGCAATTTTTTTTGTATATTTGCCGGGTAATTAGTATACACAACGCATGGATCCAGACTCTTTGTAATGTATGTCTCTCGATGTGCAGGCGCTTCCAACGACATAAACTATAATGAATAATACAAGTCCATTGTAATTTGTAACTTTTGAAAGCGTGGCAGCACAGCTATGAGACGAAAAACATCACTGTCTTAGTATTTGTTATTCAGACGAATGTGGTTCCTTTGTCCATTTTACGAATTCCTTTGATGTACCGTCATTACCAATTATGACTCTCGCTTACTGAAGATCATATATTTCGTTTGTTTTTTATGTTATTTTTTAACCAAGTGGTTAATTTGGTTAATTCACTATTTACCATGTCTACACCCTTTATTGCAATTTGTACAAGTATAATTTATTGTGGTGTCAACGGCTTATTATATATATTTAGGGAATGTGAGATACATACCATAATTATATGATAAAAATAGTAAAGGTCCAAGAATACACCCCTTTGGTACTCCACA
>CM067343.1:29033079-29055579 GCA_034190875.2 Urechis unicinctus
ATCAAGCATATATTTCTTTTGATTAGTGGGACCCCACCATATCTTGCCTTATCATCCTAGTACAACTCAGTTGACGCTATTGGTCGGCTTGCGTACTCTTATCTTGACATTGTAAAACATAAGGGATACTTTACCTTGAAGCTTTCTCAGCAAGATAACAATCATTTCGTTTGGTGGATACGTTTATCGTCAGAGCATATTTTGGAGTGATACAGCAATGTTTCTATATTGCCGTAGCAAGCATTGTCTCTGTCGATCCTTATTTGTGCTTCTTTGTGTTACAGTGCTGTTTTATATCACTATAAGTCTTAATCTTTATGAACATGTAACTCCTTTGTTGGAGCATAGAGAACTTAATATCGGACATAACACTCAGGATATACATTGCCTATTTCATTCATCGGATTCTCAAATCAGCGCAAATGACACTTATCACCTTGCTGAGATTTTCAAACAAGTCGACCACGCAATTTCCGACCCTCGTCTGCCCAGAGCTCTAACCCCAACCCTGTACAAGGATACGGTCACTTTTTTGTCCAAGGTGAGACAGGTTTTTACGGAGCATAACATTACGTGGACACTATCCTTTGGCTCGCTCCTGGGGAGTGTATTATGTCATGATATATTACCATGGGACGACGACTTGGATTGCTCTTTGCTGAAATCCGATTTGAATAAATTCGAAGATCTTCACAAAAAGGGAATTCTGAAGGACAGTTACGGACTTGGATATAATATCAAAAATAAAAAGATGTTCGAATTATCTAAGCCTTTCATCAAGCCCTACCCATGGAGCTATCCATTCATTGATTTTACACATTTTGAAATAAAAGACACTGTCGTCAAACTGACCGATTGGAGACGACCCAAACTTAACTATCAGGTTGATTTCGAACATTACTTCCCATTATGCTGGCGCCCATTTGCAGGTATGTGGCTGCCGGTTCCAAGGTATCCATGGAGTGTTCTGAACGTGATTTACCCGGCACTGTCATGTAAAATGTCCACTTGGAGTCATACACAGGAACGATATCGTACAAATCCTTCCAAAACTAATTGCTCCTTCCTTAGATCTGCATACCCTAATGTTTATTTCACGAAAAAAGGGAACATCGCTTTGGAAAAGCTTTATTTTGGGAATTCAACCTTGTATGATATGTGCATTGAAGATAATCATAATCAATACCGGGCGACTAACGCCTTTTGGGAGGCTTAAATGCTCGTCGTATATTTCATTGTATGGATAGATGAACCAAACACCACTGCCGTGCAGGTAATATTGGATTTTTGATTCACATTATAAGTCAAACACTAGAATGCGGTAGACTACATGCCGAATTATGAAGGAACGGTGACATTGGAATCATATATAACATATAGAAAATTTACACTTGTTTTAATGTGAAATTGTTTATTGAAGGACATTGTTTTATTCGCTTTAAAGTTCATATATATACATGTAACCATGATTTTAGGCGCCCTAGTGAACTATAAAATAACGTCACGGACGTAATACTTTAAGGCATGTCTTACATCTATGTGTAATTGATAATATATAAATATGCCTCCCTAAAGACGCGATGGGTTTATAAAAGCTTATATGGTATTGTTTCTCTGTAATATATTTTGCCTGTTGGTGGTATGAAGATTATTTTTTTGTCAATTAATACACACAGTATCGGTTCTATGTCGTATTTTCGTTGTGAATAATTTCTGACCAATGTCCGGGGTAAAGCCTTCATGTGCCAGATTAATTCATTTACCTGCGCCTATAAAGGCCGTGTGTATCAACTGATGAAATGCTCCACATCTAGCTAGGTCACTGTGATTGCACCAGAAGAGGACATCTTAAGGAATCAGCTTCAGCATTAAACGAAACACAAAAGGATTAATGTGATATAGGCTGATGTAATACATTAGTACCATGTATAATCGTGGATATGATAAAAGTGTTTACTTCGATGAGCATCTATGTCTTGACACAAATCCTAGAAGAAAATGCCATTTATCTGTGTGTGTGTGTGGGGGGGGGGGGGGCAAGCAAAGCAATGTGTGCTTGACATTTAGCAAACGACGAAATGTAATAAAACCTTCATCTTCCAAATAAAATCATGTGTATTGACTTCCCTCAACCCATGTATATTGTGACCATTGATTCTAGTATAATCATTGATGAATTGTTGACATGTCTATAGGGACTCTCTTGATTCAATCAAATTTTTAAGTAGCCACGTTGTCATTTAATCACTCAGAGTTTATTTGTAACAAGTCAAATAGCTTGTAAAAAAGTCTCGAAACACATACACGAGACAGCCGTGTTATATGAATCATATTATGACTATATAAAAATATTTCTTAACATCACTGTATGTGTTTATAATGCAACCCTCGATCATGGCGGTCAGCTGGGTTGATCATCATCAAATCATTATTGTTTTCATTGTATACTAGAAGATATGTCCGCTGCTGCTTAAATATACGGCTGATATTACTTACGTCATACAAACTTCTTAATCAGGCTACAACTGGATTGTAGCACACATGCGATCTTTATACCCAACGATATATTATTCATGTTGTCGAATGTTTAATTGGCCATATATGCCGATTCGAACTGATCTTTGGGCTTGAGTTATACGTTGTCTTATCACTTAAACACGTGAGCTAATTGTGTGCTATTCCTAACCTTTAGCGTCGGGGCTACTTGCATGGTAATCACCACAGCTCCTGTTTGCCTATCACCACTCATCATCGCCGAATAGACGTACGTACCTGACCACAACATGGCGCCATGGAGAGCTGCGTACGCTTGTATATACACGTAATCATATGATTATGTACAGATAATCAGTAATACCTCAACATAACCCATGGACTACTCAACAATCGGACTTACTATGAGAATGGGTATTGGTAAACTAAAATATCTCATCAATGTAATCCCTTCGCCTATAGACAGCTCTTCAGAGCAGGTCACATGTTCGCACCTCTAAACAGATGGCTTAGTTGAAAACAACATATGTTAATTTCCAACGCAACAACGATCGAACAAACATCTCCCCGTCAGCTGGACTTGAAAGCTAATAATATGATCAACAATATAGATATCAAAATTTGTATATAGAGTGAGAATTCCAGTTGACTTGACTGATAGTGGCAGCATTAACTGACTGGCTTACGGGTTTTACGTAGTTCTTTCAAACACACACGCACTCTCATACATACGCACACAAACAAACATACATATATATATATATATATATATATATATATATATATATATATATATATATATATATATATATATATATATATATATATATATATATATATATATATATATATATATATATATATATATATATATATATATATATATATATATATATATATATATATATATATATATATATCTTTGGCGTTTTGTATCAGCCATATCAAGAAATCAGCGGGCCGAGTATCATTTTTATCACCTGGAGCCCTCAGAGGTATATGCGCTATACATTCCTTGAACTCCAGATACGCCGTAAAGGACGTTGCGGTAGTATCTATCTGTGTAGGGGCTTGTGATGGTTGTCGGCAGCTTGAACATATCTTCTTTATCCACCTTAACTTGCCTTGAAATGTTGGTCAAACAACATCTGACTCTTTGTTTGAGAAACCGGATATCAACTTTGAGGAAACATCAATCTGCTCAGCTAATAAGAACCGTACACCTCTTATAAACACCTGTCCTTTATAACTGCAGCAATTGAGGTCAAATGACACCAAATATTCGATTATTTGACGCAAGTCACACCTGTCTGTCTGACCACTAACGTACCCTTTCTCATCTCACCATATCAGTGTACACAATCATCTGTTTGTATCATATAAAATCGTCACTTGTTATTACTGTTGCCTACTGTCTAGAAGACTCGCGGAAGCTGGAAACAACTACAGTTGCAATGATGCATTAAAGTGGCGCAGTGTTTAGCGCCAAATGAAGCTTTATTTATCTTTTACATCATAAGGTACTTCAATTTGGTAACCTAATATTGAGGAAGTGTCTCAGAAAACAGAATATGGGAAGATTCCAAATAGCCTGCAATTAATACAAGGGAATTCCCACAATGGTGATCTTGTAATATCACGTTTTTGGTTATCGACTAGCGCGCCTACTCATTGTACGCTGATAACGATATCCGCCTTACTATTTTAAAACGTTCCAGAAATTTCTCCCTACCCCGCCAACCACAATTAGTCATAGTTGTACCTTCGAGAATGCACGTGCCAATCTAACATTTTGTCATGCTAAAAGAAATGCTCGCACATTGAAAAGTGCCTTCACCATAATGTTTATTTAAAGTCAGTTGTCACCAGTTAACAGTTGTACGCCCTTTGACAATAGATATTACGCACACTCCTTAAAAATAACGAATCCACCGTGAACATATTATCAACAAAGATACAGCAATTGACCTCGAATTACTACGAGTACAGGATGAATTTGCCCAGGATTCCAATGTCACGCGAGGTTATCACATTTTTGGCTATCGACTAGCGCGCATATACGCGGCGTTCAAGAGTCGAGAGGAAATTTCCGCGTGTGAGGGGTATTGCTGGGCAAAGGTGAACAAACTCATCGTACGCTGATAACAATATCCACCTTACTATCTTAACACGGTCCATAAATTTCCCCCTACCCCGCCAACCACAATTAGTCATAGTTGTACCTTCTACAATGCACGTGCAAATATAAACATTTGGTCATGATTAAGAAATGCTCGTCCATTCGAAAAGTGCCTTCACCACACTGGCAACGTCAAGATAGACGCATGCACGCTTGTTGTCATAATTGACCGACTATGACGCCATTTACTCTGAGAAAGATTGATTGTGATGTAGATTCCTATAAAACGAATAATTTGGCGGTCTTTTACAACAGTTGATCCACTAACCCGTTGTACAACAATAAGTATTCATGTCAAATCTGTCATTTGGGTTCATCTTGTCTCTCAAATCTCTTCATGTAATTCGTTGTCTACCAGATATCAATGGTTGTATCGGTTCGCTGGTGGTTACTCTTTGCTCTTGCTTTCCTTCTAGGATTGAACATACGTGTTTATGCTACTTGCAAACACGGACATACCGCACCTCAGACTGTAACAATCCCATACAAATAACTTCATCAATATTGCAATTAACCCCATTTGCTCTATCTATACAATAATGAGCAATGAAAGCAGACATGATCTCGACAACTCAGAACTCGTTTGTGAGACGGATTGATAAGATCAAGTTGACAGGATGGTGTAGTGCGAAACTGCTAGATAGCGACCCATGAGTTACGATTTATGGCGACATGACCCATAACTGATATGGTGGCAATATCAACTCTTATTTATAATCGAACATGTCTCCAGATGGCGATCAATCAGAATTGCGGCATAACTTTGGGCAACACGAAAAGTCCTTAAAATCTCGGGCGTTTCGTCTGACGTAATTTCATTGTTAGTTTTATTTGATCAGTAGTGATTTAATGAGGTTAAGGTCGTAGGCCAAGTGGATTTGTAAAAAGGGTCCATGGACGACCATCCACAGCCTGCTCAATCAGATCAATCTTATCTCTTCATATCCATCCCACCTTTCGAGGCGCCATATAACATATTAGTTAAATACTATACTTACCTAACTTACTCACGTGAGATGTTTAGTTGAGTTGGGCACCATCAGAACGTGAATGCGTGTTATTTTGGGTAAAGGTTCTCCTTCATGTAAAGTTCAGACTAATGTTCAATTTACCTAGCCATCTGTCCTGGGAAGTCCGTTGATGAATAAACTAGACGTCCCTCGAAATTCTGGATCGCGATGAAAAGCACTTCTTGTAGTATCTGCAACATTTGCCTGTTTAAGGGTATGGTATAGAAAAGAGGCGGTTGAGGGTTGACAGCTTAAGGAGCCCTCCATTTTCCGCCTCTTCCGATTTGGTTATCTCTGTAACTTCAGTTACAAATGTTAAGGTTGCTCCGAGCCGATATCGTCTTACATCTAAAATTGCTAACATTGATTGCTCGTAAATTGCATTGCGCTCGTAATGTAAGAGAATCACATTATTTGTGTTTCATTAAACGTTCTTAACATGCACGTTAAATGAACAATCAATCCAACAACTCGTAAAAACGTTTGATTTCAATCGTTTATTTGACAAGTTAGTTAACAATGAGAGTGGAAATGTAAGGAGAGGAGAACTCGTCATGACCCTACTGACCCCGAGCGTTTCCATCATCGTCTGACCCGTGATACAAGAGATTTGTGAAGAATATGAACGTAGTGATTTTTCACACACTTCCGACACCCATCTCCACCGAGACGCATGCCATATTTAACGAATAAGTCGATATTTTCACATTCAAGTAATCCAAAGCGAAGAAAATTGATGTCAATATAGATAGCGTTGTTCACGTTCTGAATCCCCTGTTTCACATAGTATCCGAATCGACTGATATAGGACGCTGAACCATTACTCTCAAAAAGAAATTGATTTTGTATTTGTTAGTGAGACGGAAAGTGGACCTCCTAGACAATCAAGCATTGAGTATTTAGAATAATATATATGGTGAAAGTCATTAGTATTGTGGTGCTCGCTATCTTGGCAAACGCGTATTCATATCACAGCTGTGATTCGGAAGGGTTGATAACATGGCAGTTAAATGGAAACTTCAACGTGATATCAGATCAATTGGGTCATGCAAATGAGCTATCGACGCTAACGATATCTCGAGTACATTTAGGTGTGGTGGAATTTGTTCAGCTTATCTGCGTAAATTAAATTTCAACCATGCGTCAACTTGAAGTTATTGATGTCCAAGTGGTCTGTGTGTCCCCATAGTCAGGCTCTTTAATGACGGGCTATGTAAACTGGCGCTTCAACCAATCCGGGTGTTGTAAATGATCAGAAAACCATATCATAAACCGCAGCCCGTTCAACATGTACAACGGGATTATTTAATCAAACTCTTTCCTTTCGAAAGAAAACGACATATCCTCTGTAATTTAACTGTAGCAGCGCAAGCTGTAGTCACAAATGTCAGTATATGAGCTGTGATCACCATATTATTTGACCAGATAACATCCTACGTAAACACTTTTACGATATTAAATGTCTACAAATGACTATTCAACTTCCGAATGTTCTGAGAGATCGCTCCCAGAATTGTCCCTTCTAAGCTGATGCGATGTATTTGCGAACGAGTCTATAATCTAAGATTTCATTATGACAGCATACAGCGGTGCATAGACAAATAGGTCATAATGCAATTGAGATATCATGGGAGTAAAACGCAGGTATTTGGGGTCAAATGTTTTGGCTCAAAGGTTCCCTCAGATTACCTATTCGGTGGTCATGACAATAAGTGGAATACACGCTCGATTGAATCTTCTAATAGGGCGAGGTGTAAACATATATAAACCGTCCGTCGTCGTCGTCACTTTCCGCGCCCACCAAAGAATGCTTATGACTATCTCGCTGACTGTCTCGCTTGATTTTGCATCTAAAAAACAACATATATTAAGAGCCTTTGATAAAATCATTCACCTCGCACAAAAAGTTTGCCCCTGGTCGATGCGATTCTTTAAGAAATGCCATTTATGTATGTATTTTCGAAATACCGTGATGCGATGACCACCATTTTGGTAAGTACAAGGTCACAAGGTATTTGTTTGCTCTGCGTTCGCTAGGTGTTCATTGAAAGGGTTCTTCTCATCGTCTCCGGGTCGCATATGTTTTAGTTTATGGCATTGAAAGTACGTATAAAAAACTAGATTAGCCCTGGTTTTGTCATGTATAAGACTGACAAACAAATTTATCAAGAAAGCTGTTAACAAGGTCGTGCTTATTTTTAATTTATCACAGAGTTTGAGTTTAATATTTCGATGTATGAGCGCTTTTGACATTGTTGGATCGCAGCAAACTTGACTCGATCACGACGGTAATAAAGGTATATGCGCGGCAAGACTGTGCCCCCAGACGTCGAGTTAACCCGTTCAGAGCTTTTGGACTTTTACCCTTTGAAATAGTCCGTACTCTGCCTGCGCACATCTACAACATCTTTAAAAGATAAACAATACATGTGCTCATCAATGATGCCAGAACGACCACAATCGTAATGACAGTCCATGTCACCTGAATGCCTCACTCGTGTTTATAGGAACAAATTGAGCATTACGTCATAACATGTTTTGAAACCGAAGAACTCGCAAGGTTTTAAACGTTCAAGATATCAGATTTGAATTGTGGATTGGTGCATTGCGGTGAAATCGAACATCGCCCTATAGGGCTAATCTCAAACATACACAGCAATGGCATATGCTGCAACTGTACTTTATTTTGATTCATCGCTGCACGCTACACGTGATTCATTACAACATATTACACGTGATTCATTGCTGCATATTATTCATGGCTTATTGCAAGATATTATATGTGATTCACTGCAGCGTATTATACCTGATTCATCGCAGCGCATCATACGTGATTCATCGCAGCGTATTATATGTTATTCATCCCGATATTTATCATTCGTTTATTGTCAGTTTTGCCCAGAGGAGGGCGCATTTATATCTTGCCTTGTAACAAAAAGAGCTCTACAATGGCAACTGGATCGACAAATCCTCTTTCTGTCTATATTTAGGGTAACACTTGTCATATACAGTATTAACTTCGGTCGCACTTATATATATATATATATATATATATATATATATATATATATATATATATATATATATATATATATATATATATATATATATATATATATATATATATATATATATATATATATATATATATATATATATATATATATATATCAACATTCAATGAAGTTACATGAAGTAAGAACTATATCTAGGTAAGGGAAACGTGTGCTATAATTTGAACGTTAGGATCGTTACCGTCCGACGTAAGGATAAGGATGTGATTGGTTGAGCTTGGGGCACTTAACTTTCTACAATTTCCCTTCAACGAAGTAGCATCTAGAAGGTATTCTACATCACCTCTATCATTAGGACGCTCCAATATACGGACATAACAATTTATTTTCATATGACGCAATGATACTTGCACCACTTTGTGTATTGTACCCTGCAGTGTCCTAGGACCCAATAAATCTAAATGAACGCGCTCCGTCGGGACTCCATGGGTATTCCTGGATAACCCCACTTTCCTTGGCACTCCGATTTGTTGTTCTGGTTGCAAGTGCTGCACGAAGCTGGCGATGAACGCAGTTATCCCAGTAAATTTTTCCTTGAATCTTAGCCCTCGCACTTGCAACTCCCTGGTTGTCTGCTGCTGAATGTTATGGTAATATTCCAAGATCAATGCCCGCACGTTACATGGCATCACCAGGTCCTTCCCGTGTGCATAGATATTTGTCTCATAGATAATCCAATCTATGAGATGGATCAGTTCTTTGTTCATTCAGTAAGACTTTGATGCCGGACTCGAAGGAAACAGGGCTCCTTGTGATGGCTCCTCAGCTTTGTTAAACCGCTACAATATCAGGGCCAGGCCATTATCTTGACCTTGTGCAGACCACATCTCTGAAGTGGATAATCCCCAGGATGATGGATTCTGAAAACACTGAGGATCCGCATTAGTGACCGAGTAACATGATACTACCGCCTCTGTTCCCTGTCGAGTGACAACAATGTATGATAGGTCGTGGACCAGATTGGTATTTAAGCCTCCAGGATTCCACATAAGCCGTGGCTCCTCTTCGACCTTGCTAACTGCACTCTCGTTTCTGTGCATCCTGTGTCTTTGCACACAGGTTAGGGTTCTGGAACATGAAGCATAATAATGACTATTTACCTCACCTCCCCTGCCGGTTCCCTCCGTAAACTGTCTTCACTGGTTTTGTCTCTGGCCGTCTCGTGCACTATCTCTTCCTGTTGGCCTGCATTGGCATGAGCTCCATCTACACCCCTACCCCGCCCTCTGGCAGCTCCCAGCAAGAAACCTGCAGCCTCAGAGATGTCAGCCTCTGCCACCACGTTATAGAATACATGTGATGTTTACATATTCACACGACATTTTGCATTGGTACAAGGGATGAGCAAAGGTGGGTTGTCGATCGTAACGTTATGATGTTATTTACAATTCGCAAACCATGTGTGATTCCATTAATGGATTTCAAATAGCTCGCCTTTCCCAGCCGCCAATCAAAAAGCCGCTGTAGGGCTGTACAGTGAGAATAGGTAGGTTTAGGTAAAAATAGGGGTTAGAAGAATTAAGATATGAGCGTTTGACATGGAGGGAAGATCAAGAATGGGGGAAAACGCTGACATGGATAAATTACCCTCAAAGGCTTACCTGGTTGGCAGAGATACAGGGCTTGAATGGATTGAATCGTATATTTAAGCCACAACAAATGATTTAATTATTTTACCTATTTTTGTTCAAAGGATAACAGCGCATCCTTATGCTGTCAATTGTTATTGACTTCTGATTATGGTCTTATATGTTGCTGAAAATTGTTCGGTAAGAATCGCTCCCAGAACATGTAATGAGAGATAATTCATGCCCTAATGGAAAGATCATGCATCGGAAACGCAACATTGAATGTGCTGCCCTAATATATTTGTTAGTGTTAATGGTTGGAGAGCGATGCGTCACGTTCGAAGAACATGGGTAACACGTATAACACGGGTGCATGATTCATAATCGATATAACCTACGTTCTGATTAAAGGAAACGTCAAGTTTACTCAACAGGTGCACCAACGGCACTGTTGTAACATGTTCCATCTGAGGTGGCATATCACTTATTCCTTGCTAATCAATCTGTCAAAAGGCACTCACCCAACAAACGCTCATGGCATGTGGCCAATGACATTGTGCTTGTCTGGAAATGAAAAGTGGTTCATTGAATGAATTTCATGTCTCACCATTTATTTGCTGAAAAAGTCGTGCGACAAGAATGAGGAGATGCCTTCATTAAATATTACGTCGTAGACGACGTGGACAAATCGGTTATATCACACCTTACTTTGATCTCTTCCTAAAGACTTCAAATTTGTTAGAAAGAACTGTGAAAACGCTTTACATACTTCACGTTGAGATAGCTGTATGATTTACAAATCGCTATATGCAAAAAAAAGCAGTGCCTCATGGCTTCGGCAGTTGAATGGTAATTAGGAGAAATGATGATTCAATAAACATCTGCTCGTTTGTTCTTTGTAACTAAACTTGTATCACATTGCAGCATATCTATCGAGATTTCTGATGAGATTGATCAAGCTTAATCTCTGTTGTGCTATCATTTACACAGCGTTATCTTATTAGTCTAAGACAGTTTGAATATATCACAACGATTCATTTCCTCTTGACCACAATAATCATTTGTAATCATTTGGTGTCATATAACATAGTGAGTAAAATCCTATGGAATCTTATTATAATAACAGGACAGCATGAATAACTGTACATGATGTTGTCTGTTGCCCGATGATCTCGCCTAACGTTGTCGAGGGTTATGCCTTGTAGATGCAATTGACAGTCATAATGAAGACTGATACCTTATCAAACAGAAGGTTTACTTCTTATGTGTGTTTAATATTCGATAGGGATCTAAGATAGAGAAATCGAGTCAGCTCCAAGGCGGCATCAACTGTTCACAGGTGACTGACTATCCCCAGATTTGACAAACTGTCAATATTGATCTACCCAATAGCTGCGATGTTGCATAAGAATATGGCACGGTTACCCGAAAAGAACCAACTGAATTTGTCATCACTGAAAGTTATCTTGTTATTCTGTAAAGCTCAAGTTATGATGGACAGATTGAATGGGAGCATCATTGCTGATTTGATGAAATTTAAGCCCGAGCCCTCATTCATTAGGTCTCAACTCTATGAATGGCGACACAGTCGATGCACGGCAGAGATATTATTACGCGATATCGACACACACCATCCCTATGGGTTAACTAGGTCTACTCAGAGGTGTTGGCATGATGCATGGGTGTCCCTATTACAACGTTTTATCTGCCGGTACTAAGTGGTGCTGCAATAGTGTGCTGGTCTCTTTACGTAATGGTGATTGATTGCAAGTAATTGATTAGTAACACATAATTATTCTCGGTTTTTCTATATATGGTGCACAGTAATGCGTCTTAAATATTTAATCAAGCTTATTGCACATGGATCAGGGTAATATATATTCAATCATTGTGATGACAATGTAAGTTATTCATTACCATAATAGAATACATGGGATGCTTCAGTTGTCGGTACTAAGCTTGAGGATGCTAGCAAGAGCAGCCAAACTCTCAAAAGGTACAGTTTGGTCGATGGTGCAGGCCATAAGGTAAATCTCTCACCCTGTCCGCATCACACACACAATTTCTCCTCCTGAAGTTAACTGAATTATCGAACGCTTCATGAAGAAATTTTCGAACAATTCACGGCCACACAGCGCTTCCGGCAAAGTGGGACAGTCTCCACTTTGTGTCAATAAGACGGGAAGATCCACATATAAATGAGCCATAGTCCAAATTTGACCGCACAATGAACCAGTAAAGACACAGCTCTCCAACCTGTACTATATAGATAAATGGGGTGTGTGTTAATTTATATCGCATTGTTGCAATCGTAATTGTGTTCCATGAATATTTGTGCTTCATCGAATTAGGGGTACCGATGTTAAAGTGACGTCGATAGTTTGCAAGTGGTATGGTCTATTGTTGGTCTGATGTTGATTTAAGTGGTGCTTCTGTGATGATGTACTGGGGTTTTTGGTTGTTGAATGGCTACTTCATCACTGTAGGGATGTTGGTTTTGATGCCGATAAGCTAGTGCTGAGTGGTGGGGTAGCGTTGAAAATGTATGCAATGAGACTTTTAAAAACAATCCTCTGCTGATGTCTATCGATGGAAGTCCTTGACCATTGCCCCGTGATTCCCAAAATGAATCACATCAATGCACAATCATATGGAAACTTACATAAAATATGTGTCGTCACTCACGATATCAACCAACGCATCTGAGCTTTCTGATAGAGTACCATCTTTTTCTTCCTTTTGAAGAATAAAACCAATAGCATATTTGCCTCATTGTGACGCTTCATTCTAGCCAATCATACCGTTCACACTTAGACGGCCAAATTTGATAAAGCGGAAGTGGAACTCGAGAGGTTTGATACACTTTATTGAGTTCGATACCGGATTTAATGACTTGATGTCACCATAACTCCTGTGATTAGAATTCTTAACAATAAGATGAAATTAGGCGGGCGTTAAGGAATAAAATGGACAAATGACGCGGAAAGGTCTATCACAGCCACCACCTTTTCAAATGTTTTTAATGAGGGATAAGGCACCAAGTGAGGGATTTTTTTAACATTTATCTGACCATGAGATGGTAAGTCGGAGGATCAATGGTTCAAAAACATTTACAACAAGCAGGAAATGAAATTGGTAACTTGAATAAATCAAAACAATGATTCCCTCTAGGCCGGATTATCTGTTTTGCGATGCATTATCGGATTTCTATGTTTGGTTCAAGGTCATGACACGTGGTCGCTTCCAATGTAGCCATATTGCAATTAACACTTATTCGACGAGCTAATCATTGAAATTCAAAATGGATAACATGTCCAAGAAACATGAACTGCAAAGTATAATTAGAACAACGCAATTTACTGAATATGTTTAAGACCATCAGTATGATTTATCTCTCAATGATTAAATATGGCTGTTTAACATAATATAACAATTAATCCATTGCTGAGCAAGAGGAGAATATAATTGTGTTTCCACGAACGAAAACAGCATATGCGGAAACAATATGGACATCCAGGGGCAATAGTATTTTTTGTACAGGTAGAAACCCTCCTCATATATTTTCATATAGCAATTGCTAATTAACACGAACACAAGTTAATTCGATAGAGATAAAAACCTTTACGGTGGATTATTCATTTGTATAATAAACCACAGTAGCTGTAGAAGATACCTTTAGAATTCAGATTGATTGAAATGAATATGTTGTTATTTAATGGCCGTACCATTAAAGGCACCATGTGAAGTTAATACACTGTGCTTGTATAATCAATTGGCTTGTGCTCGTATAATCAAATCAATGCACAATAATACGAAAATACATCTAGCTGCAATAACAGGTTACCCCGCAGAATAACTTGTATTATTCTTATCCAGTTTCATCTTTCCTTAAAGGTCACTCATTCAAGTAATCTCATTTGTATAACGTTTCATCCCTGTAAGTCAGTAATTGTCTGCAGGTTATTCTGTCAGGTATAGACACATTGAATGATACACATGACGAAAATGTGTCCGATTGAAGTATGTTATTTAAAATAAAACAATTAGATAATCCAGATCCTAGTGGTTGCATGACGAAATGTACGATGAAATTAATGAAAAAAAGAATTATCACACAGCCTCCGTAGTGGTGTGTCACATTTGTCTTGATCAGTTGAAGTGTTTAATGAGAGGATCATGCTTGCTGCGTCGTAATGGGTCTTAGGACAATAGTTGGAATAATTGATCCTAATATATGATTGCAATATCTCTCATTACATTATCTCCGAGCCTGCTTGTCATTCCGAATAACAAATGCAAAGGAAGCCAAGTGTGGGTGACTAGTAGTCTATGTAATCATATGGAATGTGATGAAGATGGCTAACGCATGTGATATTAAATTATTGTCAAAAGGAATCGATGCAAAATTCCTGGATAAAATAGAAGAATGACAAGTTATTTTCGTAGGAATAACCAAATTTGCATTCTTTGTTCGTCTGCTTGAACTTCCCATAGATAATAAACATTGCTTGCTAACTGGTGAATTTGGTTATATTAGCAGTTAAAGAATCGATCTATCCAATTGCAATTATCAAGAAGAACTATCATGTGCTGGTAACACTATCTACATTGGCCATTGTTTTGTATGAGCGATACAAATTGTCTGATGTTGCAAATCTGAACCTCAACAACAGTAGTTTTATTCCTAGCTGACAATATTTTGGAAAATGAAATTTAATACAACCATTTGTTATCCGACTTTCGTTGGTCAAGTTGCTATAGTTGTAATTGTTGGTGCCACTTATTCCAATCCAATAATTTGCGTTATTCATGAGGCCCACAATTGTCACTCTCATTTTTTCAGACATGCTATCTAACAGTAGCCTGATAATGCCTTTCATATGTAACGATAATCTGATAATGCCTTTCATATGTAACGATAATCGGATAATGCCTTTGTACCGTTCACGCATCACATGCTGATATGCATGCATCATGGCCTGCGTCAGTGAAATGACTTGAAGCGGTTCTGTTCTCATGGATTTTGCCGATAATCTTTTAATGATCATAGTTACGCCGTAAACAATCTAAATATTTATGTGCACCGCTGGATGGTGAGCATGGAAATCGCATATGGCTATTTATGGCAATAACATCAAGTGCATATCAACACTGTAAAATGTAGGGAAGGAATGATGGATGGACAAACTAAAATGCCTCCTTTTTCATTTTCGCTGCTTTACAATTTAATCGAATTTAAACAGTTCTTTTGCAACAAGTTAATGGTCCCTGGCATCAAGAGCTTCACTTGTGACATGACAAATGCATGAATGTGACTGGGCTTGGTTTGCCACTGGTCATCATTAAATATTCGACGGTCCATGAATATATACTGAGCTTAATGACTATTGAATCTCAGCCAACACATTAGCGGGTCATATACTCAGTTTGTTGGTGGATTGATTGAAAACCCAGTCACTGGTGCCAACCTTGAGGAGGTGATGTATGAATATGGCACGGATTTGATTGTCCATAAAGTAGCTGGGACTGTCAGTCGTAGCCTCATTCAATGGTTGATATATTGCCTACATCAGCATAAGACGTCCTTCAAACTTGGCTTATTTACTGTTATGATGATCAAATGTAACTCATTTACGGTAGGCAACGATTTCGAGCATTTCCAGCGCCATTTGCGAATGGTCAGTGAACGATAGATCCCGTTATAATTCATAGCTCCTAGCAATTTTATTCAATCTACTTAATCAAGCTGGCGGTGTAGTATTGTATTGTGCGACATAAGCAATTGGTCATTGTATTAGAATAATCATGCGTGTGCCATGCTAATGACATAACCACCAGGAAGGATTGTCTTTCTCATTGGTAGCCTTGTTTTATGAGAGGTCCAGTTTTGGAATTGCCGCATGCACAAAGTAATTAGCGCTATCCATTCATGAGTGCTAGTTACACATGGCATCGGTTTACGGGCTGATTGAGATACCTATTAATGAATACGTCGATACACGAAGAAAATATTTCCAATCACCTTTGACTTAAGGAAAACTGTTTGTCAGATGGTCAAAATAAAGGCAGATTTACGAACAGAAACATGCCACAGCATGCTACTATGAATGTATCAATATTAGCAGGGACAATATCGACCCAAATTAACGCGTTGGTGAAACCTACGTGTTCATTTAACAGAAGATCTAACACGAAATTCGCAACTGTTGCTGAGCGTACAATTCCATTTATCGTGTTATGACTTTTACAATAAAAATCGAATAATAATCACGTTTAGAGTAAATGAAGAGCATGGGGGAGCAAAGTCAAAAGAGGATGAGTCATGGGCGTGAATCATAGCTGCGAGAGCTAGCACTGCTGCGAAGTATTCTATTGAGACGAGATATTTTGAGTAAGACATTGTAATGACCGATTGAATTGGCGGTGTTGTGATGAAGTGGGCGCTTCTTCATTATGGGCGAATTCACGAAGATCGCTTATATATATATTTAATTTATCATGGAAAGTAAGTCTATTGATCTCCGTCTTGATCTGAACGATCTGAAGTATATTGAATAGTGGATCATGCATGTGCAGTTGGCGCGATTTGTCCTGAAACATGATTGCAAACAAAAGCATGCATATAACAGACTAATATCATTATCTCCGAGATGGCTTGTCATTTCCAATAACAACTGCAAGTGAAGCTCGTTGTGGGCGACTGGTAGCCTAATGTAATCACCTCCAGGGGTTAACGGTCTGGCGTAATATTGAATTACTGACAAAAAGAATCGATGCTAACTCCCTGGACAGTCAGCTTGTGTAAGGTGACAAGTTTTGTCAGCGGGATGAAAAATTCACACAGACATTCCAGACCTTAGCTAATTGATGAATGGAGTAATGCTAGCCTTGGTGTAATCTATCTATCGTAACAGTATTCCATAGCCATTTTGCAGATGAACCATCTCGTTTTGCTAGGATAACTGATATTGCCCATTACATTTCACGTTCTGACACAGAGACTGATGCATATCTTGATCCCGTGATATAAGAATAGGTCACTGATTAAATATTCCACAATGAAGCTAGGGCTGTCCGCAGCAGCATCATTAAATGGGTCTTCACGCTATTGTTTATTTATTGTTATGATGATTGTTCTCTTGTGATTCAGTCACTGTAGGCATGGTTGCTGATAATATGATCTTTTCGAAATGAAAAACCATGTTATTAATGATATATTTTTGTAATTATGCTCGCTGTGTTATGTAAATACATGACCAATTAGTAAAACAACGTCATTGCATACAAATAATGATGCCTATTACATGCTTATGACAGTACCACCAGGCAGATTTGTCCTCAATTAAGGTAGCGAATGAAGATAGCAGCAAATGACTGGTATCCTTACCAATTGCGCAATGTGCAGCTCTCAGAGAGCCCATGTGTTTTAAGCTGTTGGGACAATGTATTAGATTTCGATATCCATTTGGGTTTTTACCAAACTAAAATGCTCATTTTATATTTTCAAAACAGCAAACACGAATTTGAAATTGCTATTAGGCGTGAAATAATATTCGTTACGTTTTGTCTGTCACGAAATCGTTTATATAATCATTGCTATTATTGGATACGCAGCATTTGCCATCCTTAATTGAATGAAGAGCTAAAGGATCCGCAAAGGAGCAAAGCCAAAAGCGGATGAGTCATGGGCATATTATGGTAGCCGGCACTACTGTAAATGTTCTGGCGAGTTGATATTTATTAAGTAAGAGCGTTTCTCATTTGGGCAAATGTTGTTAAACGTTATGCTGAACCCATCCCCACAAAATTCTGTATCAGGCGTTTTATTTGTTCAAAGGACGTGGCAGCAATGTTAAATTCGTCAGTAAAAACTGGGTTTAACTACACTCAATATAATGCTCCTTCCACGAACATTGCTAGTGATGGCCCCTTATGTGACAATAATTATAAAACTCGAGCATGCAAAGTAAGATCTGTAAGCATTAAGCCATCTTCTGTTTTTGCGTATTCTACTTCTACATGGAGGTCATACTTCCCCTTGTACCGAAGAGCATCTATGTTAATCATTGTATTGCAATCCTTCCCTCAAGGATATCACATGCCATCACACAACGGATGACTTGACTTACATAAACTAGCAATACATTAATGTTAATGATCCATGGATCTCAGCCTATTCATCGCATATGGACGATTACTCAGTTGCTAGATAATGTTCAGCGGCAGTAAAAAATGCACCGACCCTAAGCAGATAATATATTGTGATGGTCTGGGTTAAACGGCCCACATGGTAGCTGAGGTCAGTATTGGTTCGCATCATTTCATCCACTTCTAAGTATTTGGTAAATTGGTAATTTCAAAAGCATCCTACCATGGCTATGACTGGCAATTACATTCATGGTATAATTGAATCAATGCCATAATATCACAGTAACAAGTTCACCAATTGCGTCATTTATTCGATGACAAGCATACAAGCAACGTCTGATAGACATCTTGGATTAACTATCCACCCATGGACGATGACACCCCATATAAGCTCAAAAGCATGACGTTCAGTATCCATGCACAAACCTCGCATAAAAGAAATGGCAGTTTATGTTGAAATAAACCTCTGATATGATACACATACACACGAACACTCTTAGATAACGTATCATTTGATGTATATGTATTATGAAACGATAATTCCTGCGTTGTCGTTCTGGTTTATGGAATGGAACATAATGTCCTGTTACATCATGCGTATTATTTACTACCAAACTAGTTTGTTTTTTCCAATCACAGAAGCGAGTGCAGCCGACTGTAAAAGACTGGTATAACGCCAGCGCATGGAACTTTACTCACGTAATTGTATATATTCGGAAACAAGACTGATGCTTATTTCCAGATAACAACAGCAAGTATGGGACAAAAAGTACAATGTCTGTGATGAGGCATGCAACCAACCTCAATCGTTGTCTGTAGAAATGACCTACAAGTTGAACGCAATAAAGGACGGGACATTTCAAGCGGTCGTACGAAATTTAACCAGATATACCAGTCAAAGGAATTAGCCGTCGCCAAGAAGACAAGATGGTAACATAAATGGCTTACTAGTTGACATTTCATATGAGATAAAAGCAAGAGGCCTTTGTTGCGGCCACAGAAGGGACAAGACGAAGATTCATCTGATGCAGCTTGTCTTCTTATGCAATATTTATCTATCCATCATATTATGTATTACACATTACACATTGCACCAATTCCTCCAACATAGGTCATCATTGTGATTACGATGTTTGGCTTATTAAATACATTGCACAAGCAGACATCGTTTAAGAGTTATATGCGACGAAGATGACATTCACAAGCAGACCTCCACTGTGAGATATATGCGACGAAGGGGATTAATAGTTCTATATGCTCTAATATCCGTGTGGAGACCTAAATGCAGGTATATTTAATTCATATATATACGAAACATCGCTTTGGCATGATGCCATGTAACATCTCTAAGCATAATATCAAATGTAGATTCTAAAATGCACGTATATGAGGTGAAGGCATATAGGTGACAATCTCAGGAGTAGATATTAAATATGTACATGTTTATGACGGCTTTTATATGTTTTTCTTTTGTGCCACACATTGGAAAATGACTCATTTAAAACTCAAGATGTGAAACCCTGATATATACTCCTGTGTGCGTGATTATGCTGACTTGGTAATGCATAATTTGGATGAAATTTTACAGCAGCTGCCGGACAAAGCAGAGGGATGTAATCAATTAAACCGCGTTTTACAGAAGGATATTAAGACAAATTCAGCTGTTCTCGATTATGGCGGATCAGTGCTATCCAAGCTGTTGTTTTGTCTCGATAGTCAATATTGAACGCGATGAACAAAAGCATTACCAAACGCATTTGATGCTTACCTATTCCTTTCCAAATGTTCACATTAACCCTCCCACGTTACAAGCAGAATATCTGAGTAAATAATGGAAAGTTTTTGACATTACTGATCGAACAACAGATCAATACAAACCGAAGCTAAATCATATATTTATATTTGTTTCAAAAAGAGTGAAATGTATTTATATTTTCTTACTGCTCATTGTTTAGCCAGATGATTAAAAATTCTGTCACGCTGCACGGATAAAAGCAAGGTCAGAGGGAAGCTTAATCTAGGGAGAGGTGCATTTTCTGAAGTGAATGATTTGTTCGTGGTGTTTCGATGTTTTTGGTAGTGTACAAACCAACCCAGTGCGGCATAGCACGTCATGTTTGATGGCCGTATCAAAAATAACTATCTTCAGATATACGTGTAAAACATCTGACATTGGAATACATTCAAAAGGTCGCCATCCTTGGATATATATATATATATATATATATATATATATATATATATATATATATATATATATATATATATATATATATATATATATATATATATATATATATATATATATATATATGTATATGTATATGTATATATATATATATATATATATATATAAAGTACAACCCTGATAGAGACGCCAGCGTATGCGATAAAACTGGCGTAGTATCGAATTATTGACATTCAGAAACGATGCAAACTACCTTGATAAATCAGCTTGTGTAGGCTGACAAGTTATGTTCGGAAGGATGTACAAAAACCCTATGAGTTTGTCACAATTTTATGGTGTTTCGAAAACATACGATAGCTTACATAAGCACCAACAATCAAGGTAACGCAGGCCTGAGTTATTGCAACAAAAGAACAGTCTCAGGCACCACGAGCTTCACAAATGACAGATGCATAAAGTTGCCTGGATTTGGTTTGCCACAGATCATCATGAAATATGCGACGGCTCATGAATATACACTGAGCTTAATGACCATTGAATCTCAGCCTCCACCATGGAGGGTTGTATACCCTTGAGCAGGTGATATAGGAATATGGCACGGATTTAACAGTCCACAATGAAGTTGGGACCGTCAGTGATTAATTGGTTGATATATTATCGATAGCACAATAAGATGTTCTTCACACGCAGAATTAATTATTGTTGATTGTTTACTTGTAATATTTCAGCCACGTCATTGTAAGCATTGCCGAACCAATTACGAACCGATTTCTAAACTAATTACGAATGATAAGACCCCTATATTATTGATATGTCTTAATCGTTTTAATTAATCTTTGCAATCATGCTTGTAGTTTTGGGGCAGTTAATTGCAAATAAATATAAGAACAGCCTGTTATACAAAGCCATTACTCACGAACAATCATGCTTTTCCAATGATAATAATATTATCACCAGGCACAGGTGTCATATCTGATGATAATGATAACTGGAGCTAGCAGCAAGTGACTGTGTAATCTTATAATGGCAGCTCTGATACAGACCCTGTGATTAGATCAACGCAATATCTATGATTTTCCCTGTGTTGAAGAACATTTTTGAAGTCGGTCATATATTGTGATGGGGCATGTACCAAGCAAGTAGCTCTATATATACTAATGGTTAGACATAGCTTTTGGTCTGATTGAGACACTCCATTGTGATATTGTAGCATGCATGCGATTATTTATTGAATTAGCGGAGTGCCTTGCTATGGAAGATACCAGAAGACTATTAGCTTATTGGTAAAGTGGCTGTGTCAATGGAGGCAGTATTTAGATATATTTCCGATACCGGCTTCCTCAATGCAGCTGACGATAGATTGCCCGTCCAAAAACAAAAAACCGCATTGTGTCTTCATTGCTGTTTTTGGAAAGTAGCTTTTGCAATTCTGAAGCTGAGTTAAGAGCACACGGGTCCGCAGATGAGCAAAGGGTCTCGGGTGTGAATCATAGGTTGCAATAGCTGGCACTACTGTGAAGAATACTAGTTGTGTGTAAATTAATCTAGTAAGGCATTGTAATGTTCGCTGGTAACGGGAGTGCTGTCGTGATAAGAGGGCGTCTTTATTGACAAACGAGGTATGATTAACTCGGTATGTTGTATTTATGTTGTATCACTCGCTACATCACTCCATCTCATGCCACATGAACCGGCATCTAAATTGTTCTACTATAACCCGAGAAGCAGGTGTCGAGCATGCAAAGTTGCAAATTATTTGTCAAAATCTGTTTGTGCTGATGCTGTCGTTTGAGATTTAATTACGGATAGACTAGCATGGTCTGGTGGGCATCACTCATCA